>CM036250.1:32693499-33293499 GCA_020698575.1 Bostrychus sinensis | reverse complement strand
AGTTGTTGGGATAGGCTCCAGTCTCCAGCAACTGCCAACTGGAATAAGCAGAAGAAAATAAATGAATATATTTGTTTAATATGAGGCAGTCTATAAAATATATAAAAATAGGTCATTAATTTATAAGTTTTAGCACTCTAGATTGGAGAAGCAGACAGGAGCAAAGACACATGCTTTGTGTTATGTATGGCTGCTAATCTTGGTGAAAACATAAACAAGGATTTTAAAGTTCTGTCCCTAGAACCCACTATTCATACACAGTATGTACTTCACTACTTTGTGACAGTTTGAGACAAACTGTGGGCTTGCTCTCAAATATATTAATATCTTCCATGTAGCATATATACAGTATATGTCTCCTACTCTGCTCTGATTTTTCTGAGCTTTTAACCATGTTATGATGTTGTTTGCGCCTCAAAAACATACCTGGAGTAGTATTTTGTTTCATTCACTCATGTTTGAGTAATTCTGTATCAAGGCTTTGTCCTTTTTAAGAGCTGACAGCAGTTGGTCTAGACACGTTAAACTGGAAAGTGCTCCTGTGTGTTTCTGAAGCCGAAGCTGATCATTTCAGCACTTCATTTATCTATCTGTTATCGTCATGTTGCTAATAGCCATTCTAAATAGCCATTTTATGCTCTGTCCAGCACCCAGCGTTGTTAGCAGGGGGTGACAGGTGCTTCTGAGAACAAGTGTTTTCTGCAAAGTACAGCTCCCCAAAGGAACACACTTTTAACGTATACATTATTTGAAATTATAAAATGTGAAATACTAATTCAAAGGTTTCCAGAACTGTACAAAAACATGAACAATGCTTGAAATGGGACCTTTAATGTCTTTTTGAACTTTACATTGTATCTGTCTTTGAAAACTTGAAATGAGTAAAGGCTGCCTTATATTTTTATTTTTCACTATTTTCAGTCAAGATACTGCCAAACTATTGTCACCAACACTGACCACATCCAACCAGTTCAGTGACTGTGTTTTGCCCTGACGACAATCTCTTTTAAAGTCTGCCGGGTTGTTTAACTAGAAAACTGAACAGAAACCAATCCATGTGAAGATCTGTGAGAACATGGGGGTAAGGCTGAAAGACAAGGCCAAACAAAAGGAGAAAAGAGGATTTTCTTACTCATTCCCAGATTTACTGCTAACACAGGGCCTAAGACTCACAGTAACTCCCAAACAGCTCAATCTGTGTTTTGACAACAGTGGTTCCTCGCACATTCCTCCGTACATACTGGTTCTGTATACAATACTATGGTTTCTATTATGAACCACCCACTAGTTCATCTCACAACAGTACACCCGCTGGCCACTTTATTAGGTACACCAACTTTTCAACTGCATGTTAAAAGGCTGGTCAATCACATGGCAGCTACTTTCTTCTTGCATTTACGCACATGTGGAAGACAATCCTGCTGAAGTTCAAACCAAGAATCTCAATGGAGAAAAATATGATTTAAAGGAGCTATTTTCTGTTTTTATTCATCTTTTCAAACCAATCTCGATCATCTCTAGAACAGCAGCACATTTTACATCCTTTAAAAACATGATCGCATGACTAAAAGGAAACGTTTTAAATAGGTACTCTACTGGTGCCATAAAGTCTTTTAAACATAATCAAAGAACAAAAAAAAAAAAGCACTTCACTTCCTTAAACTTTTTGTATGATGCCATTTTACTACAAAATGAAAAATAGCTGTGAGGAATCAGAGGAAACAGAGTCGAGTTTGCAGAATATGTCCCTTTTAAGTGACTTTGAATGCGGTGTGGTTGTTGATTCCAGATACATTTTTACTCATAATAATCTCTTGGATTCACAGAGATCATCTGAAAAGAAGAACATATTCTTTTAGCTGCAGTTTAGCAATCAGAGAAATGAAGAAGAAGAACTGCTTTTTTAGTAAAGACAAAAACAAAAAATTCACCAAAATAGCATGTATTTACAATTACACATTTTAATATCTTTTAAGTTCAATTTATATTTTGCAATTAATTCATCAGTTTTCTTCCAAATTGCTCCTTTATGTTGGATCATGCTATTTCAGTCTGTTTAGTACAATTGTCACTAAGAAATATGATTACACTTTCCGTTGATAACAAGTCCATGAAGTCTCTCAGCCAGGTGTTGATATTAAAACAGTCTGGTTTGTGTATTTTCCAGTTCATTAATATGATTCTTTTTACTGACATAAATCCTAATGATGCAGTCCTTTGTATAGCTTTAGGTGTGGTGTTTTGCATAGTGTTTCCAAGGATGCACACATCTGGATGTTTAGGAACATTCGCCTTTAGCAGATCTTGTAAAAGGTCAATAACTAGTTTCCAGAAGTTTTCCACAGCAGAACATAACCAAAGAAAGTAAATAAGTATACCAACCTGACCACATCCATGCCAGCACAGCTCAGAGACACTTGGGTTTATTTTTTATGTTTGGGGTGTAACATAGGTTCTATGAATGATTTTAACTTGAATGATTTTATGTCTTACACATTTTGAGCAATAACTGGAGTTCATTAATATGCTCTCCCACTGTTCTGTAGTCAGAGATCCAACATCTTTGGATGGAGTTTGGTAGAAGCTGTGCTGTCAGGAAGTGATTGGATTAGTAACTTGTATATTGAGACAGTTTCTAGTTTAGTGGCTTCTTTTAGTTTATTATCTAACACGTATTTTGCTGCAGGTACAATTCCTTTTGACAAATAGCTTTTTATTATTGATTTAAGCTGAAGATACTGGAAAATCTTAGATTCCTTAAGATTGAATTAGGTTTTTAATTCTGAAAATTGTATAATATCTCCTTCCTTCACTATCTGATTTATTTGTATAATATCCTCTGACAAAAAGGAATTACATAATGTTTTCCCACCTATAGATATTAAAGGATTATTCCCAACTGGGCATGGTGGTAGAAATATCAGTTATATTTAATTGTTTGTGTATTAATCTTGCAATTTCACAAGAGAACTCAGTTAAAGGATTGCTAACTTTCACATCATATTTAGCATGGTGCCACAATGATTTGAGTGAAATTGACTTATTATATCCTGTTATGACTCTCTTCTCTAACCACTCCCAACTCCCAGGTATATTGTGGTTATTATCATTATAACCACATGACAGGTGATTACATTAAAATAAATTTAATGTAAATAAATTACATTAAAAGTGAGATAATACAGATACAGATTGGGTACTCCCAGCCCACATTTTCTTTTGGGCATAGTAAGCTTTTTACGATTTTCCCCTGCCATAGAAACTGTAAAAAAAGACTATTTCCTTAAACCATTTATAGGGGATTTTTAATGGAATGGCCGATATTGGAAAAATACATTTTTATTACCTTGGCTCTTCCCCATAAGGTTAAGGGCAAGGCAGACCATCTTCTAATGTCTTATTATGTTTTATGTTGGGCCATTTAATTGAAATATTTTATTAATTGGAGATTTATTATTTATTCCAAGGTATTGTGATTTCCTTATGATTTCCAAACAAATGGAGCAGTCCCCAGATGAGATGGGAATGTACACTGGTAAGAGGGATAGCTTCACTTTTACTGCAGTTCATTTTATAAGCTGGAACGTTTACCAAATGCTTCAGTTGGGTTGGATAATGTCAACAAAATGTAATCCGCAATAGAGGTTAGCTTTATATCAGTTGTTTATATAATTAATGAAGCATTTAGTGTGTATGTGCTTAGAAAAAAGAGAAAACTAAATCGCTAAATGTCAACCGGTGTCAAAATGTTGAAAGACAGACAGCTCTAGGGAGGTTTTTGGACACATTTTTCCATATATTGTTTTTATTTTGCAGTTGTGAGCTGAAAATGCCTTGTGGATGCAATAGGGCAAAATTCAAGGAATGTTTCAAGCTCTTTGTGAAACATATGTCACAAAGAAGAAGCACTCTAAGAACACAGACGTCTGCCAAGGCATTAACCAGCAATGGTAATAGTGCTCAGAGATAGACTTTACTAACTGGGTCTTTCAGTTCAGGGGTAAATTATCTATCCCAGACATGTCCAAAGTGCGGCCCAGGGGCCATTTGTGGCACAGGTTGAGATTTCATACGGCCCTCAGCTTCTATGACAAAATGCATTACTTTTGGCCCTCCAGCACTTTTGTACAGTGTTTCTGTAGCTTTATTAGTACATTTGTGCATCTCATCTAATACTCTCTGCCTTGTATTTTCAGATTAGTGTGTTGCTAAATAATTGCAGTTTTTATGTTCAAAGATGTTATTTTGTTGGGACTCAGATTAGATTAAACTTTATTAATTGCACAGTAGAGAAATTCACTTGTTCAGGCAGATCTTATACAGAATAAAGTGCAGAAAGCAAGAAAACAAAGTGAGCACGCATCACAGACCAAAAGGTGCAAGACAAAAGTGGCTTCTGTTAGATTGTGTTTTCAGAGAAAATAATTTATAATAATTATTTGGCTTTTGAAAACAAAATACTTATATAACAGTGAGCATTTTATTTATTCTCTAGGTGCGTTCAGTTCCTAGAAAACATCAGGAGGGACTGTCGGCCCTTGAATATCTGAACATCTTCAGATCTGGCCCTCATTGGAAAAAAGTTTGGACACCTCTGATCTATCCATTGGCCCACAAAGCCATTTAAAAAAAAATAGGGATATACAGTATGACCACATTGTTATTTTATTAAGAGGCAAACCAACAAACAGTAAAGTGGGTCTAATGTTTAAGCTGTACCTAATAATATGGCCTGTTCATATATATTCACATTAATGATCATAAACGGCAAACAGCAAGCCTCCCCCAGTCACAAAAAGGGAAGTTCATGTCGTAATCCACTGTACTCTCATAGACATGTATTATTCAGCTGGGAGTTTTGGCAACTCCTGTCACTCCAATCACATGGACAGTACTTCCCATTCATACGCCGTCGCCATGACAACGCTCAGAACAGAGGCACAAACTCATGGCTGGGTGAGACGGGCCCGGAAATGAAGACTTTTTTTGGTGCAAGTCAAAGATGAATGTCAGATGTGTTACTGGAAAGACAGATGGGAGTAGTTAGCTCCAGGTTGGAAACTACCACAAGTGAAAAAACTCTGATCCTATATAGTCTATGTATATGTGTGTGGGGTATAGTTTACAATATAGGATTTAATGACTAACAGAGATGTCATTTCAAGTTTCTCATCTGCTCCTACAAGCAGCTAACTTCAAAAGGTCTGCTCTAAATAAATTACGAGTGTACAGCTTCTATTTCAGTGGAAAAATGCCCACAGTGCCTTTGACTGTTATTTTTTCCTAAGTTCAGTTTGTACAAAATGAAACTGTGACCTCTGAGTCTTACATAGTTCCAGAAGCAGTCATATAGACCCTTTTACTGTTGGTCAACAGATATCTGTGTTCCAAATAATGGTACCGGAAGTTAAAAAGAAAATAAAACATTTTCAGTGAAGGAATTTTTTTTATTTTTTTATTTAACCATTCTTTAACCAGGAAAGTCCCATTGAGATTCAAGGATCTCTTTTTCAAGGGAGTCCTGGCCAAGAGGCATCAACAACACAACCCACACTGCATACAAAATACAATAAAAGAGAAATAAGAGTTAAAAACAATGAGATAAAAAGACTTAGAATTAGCATTAGCCACCAAACATTGCTAATTATGAATGAACAAGATGATTTTGGAAATGGACAACCACTCAACCACATGTGAGTAATACTGTATCAGAGCATAATTGGAAAGTATTAGCAAGTGTATCAATGTGTAGTTGATTTATTTGGGGCCGTTTACATGACAACACATTTTGCCAAATCAAAGGTTGTTCAATCTCAAAATAGGAAGCTTTTATGTCTCATACTCATATATTAGTCCAGTAATTGTGATTATATGTACAAATACTTACTTTTACTGAAGACTTTATAAGAATGGCTCCAGAAAACCACAAGATCCTAAAGTTACGGGTACTACACTAACTTGTTTTTTTTCACACCTCAGCGTTTTCATATAAATGCGTATCGGAGGGAGCATGATTGTTTTCCTGGCCAGCGTAAACAAGCCTTTAATTAATGTAATGTCTATAATTAGACAACACAGTTTGGTACACTGCTGGAAAAGTAGTTACAGAAATATGGCGGACCACAATAATTTGTCATTGCTTGCTCAGATTTAATCCATTTGTCACTGTCACTAATCCTACTTTAATAACTTCACTGTAGTAAATAGCTGACAATCAGATCTGGGTCAGATTCATTCCTAGTAAATTAAGTGTTCATTTTAGCAGCATATTATTTAGTATTATCTGTAAGTATTGTGTGTTTTATGCCATTTTCGATATATTTTGTGCAGTGCTATTGTTGTTGTTCTTCCCATTGTCTGTAACCAGCAATAATACTGTCTACTGTCAGTACCTTCTGTCACAGTTTACACAACAATGCAGGATTCTCAATCAAAAACTCCTGCTCAACCACATTTAAAAGTTTGAGGAGTTAGAACAACCACCTTCAGTAAACAAACATGTAAAATGCAACAGGATTGTGTACCTTACAATGAAACATGTTCTGTAAACAACCTTGAAGATGAACTCTATTTTCCTCTAAGTTAAACATACAGTATACGGTTTATTTTTAAATATAACAGAATGACTGAAGATACATTTATAATTGATGAATTATCATATGTTCATATAAACAAATGATCATTCTGCACATAAACAAACAGACCGACAAGGTGCTGGCTCAAACTCAGTATACTGAGTTAGTAAGGGTCTGGCTACACATACAAAATCATTGGTTTGTAAGATTTTAACATACCTTTCACAACTTCAGACTTGTGTACTCAGAGGTACAGACTTGTGGATGCAGGCTCAGATAATGAACTTGAGGAGAACAGCAAGGACTTTGCTTTTTCTGATTTTAGGACGACGTGAACTTGATGACATCACAGTAAGTGAAATATCAATATATAATAGATCATTCTGATGTGTAAACATGCCAAATAGCCTGCATTTGTCTTTATTAAAAACATTTACAATTATATACAAATAAATAACATTAGTGTGGAAATGAATGCATATGAAAGAGTGATCGGTAAAATGGGTTTGATTCAAAACATGCTCTTGAGAGCAAAGCTTGAAATGTTTACAACCCAAAGGTTTAAAATAAAACCAACAGCTGAGGTTACAAATGGGTTTGTACACCTGTATATCTATGATCAGAGGTGGATTAAGCGGACACTGAGAGGGCAGTGGGATAAAGGATGCACACCGCAGCAAGTGAGACGATCCGAGGGCAGTGCGTATGTGATGCATCCATAATAAAATGGGCAGAGCAAGAACACAGCCGTGGATTTAGAGCAAACTTGGCAAAAAGTGAGATTTTGGATTTGAACAGTTCTTGGGCTGAGACTTGTCTTTTTCACCTTCTCATGATCTCACCATATGAATAAATCACTCGCTAGATATCAGGATGCAAAACTTCAACCCAGCCCACTAGTCACTCCAAGCTGCCACACTTTTGCATCTTCCATGTTTGCTAACTGTAGACCCTCATTCAACAGCAGCTAATAAGCATCCACAAATGGAAATAGCCCTACATCAGCAGCCCATATACTTAGCAGCTGCCCATGTGTGCAACCTTGACCATAATAAAACGTGTTGAGCAGAATACTTTCTTTTGTACACACACCTGCACTGTTATAATTCCATATCCCATTTCACTCCGTGGTAGACTTTCCAACCTCGAAGACAAATGACTAACAGCAGCGTCCCGTGTCGTCCAAAGCCAGTGCCATTCTCTGTTTTTGTGTGAAACATGAACTTGTGTGAGTGATCTCTCTGTGGTTCCTGGCACCGCAGCATCTCCCACATTCCTCAGCCTGGAGACGCTCGGTCAGAGTCCCGAAAAACTAAAGGCCTTTGAGAGAGCCTGACTACATGACCCCCTCCGGGCAAGCCAGAATGTGGGCAAGCTGTGAAAGCCGCATATTGTCTAACACTGCATAGACAACTAATGAATCAGCTAAATTGACGGAGAAAATGGAAGGGATATTATGTTGGTGTTAATGTTGAGCAGTTGGAGTACAGTATTTTGTTTGTATTTGGTGATTTATGGGAGTAGGGCTGTGCCAAAAATCGGATTTAAAGTTGAATCGGGCTGATCTCAATGATAAGTTTAGAGGCCTTTAATTTGATATGGACAAGTCTTCCAGAAGCAGAAAATGTAGCAGCTGAGGACACACACGTTTACGATTACTGCCCACCTGTTAGAGCCTGAGCCAGAGAGAACAACAGTGGAGTTCAGAGGAATAACCACCTAAAAGGTACTACCCATTTAAAACCACAATCTGAATTCCGTAAATGCAAACGTTTTTAAAATTTAAATACTTAAAGACTTGATTGGAGCTGCAGTTCAGATCCTGCTGCTCACTCACACAGCAAAGAACTGGATGTTTTCACTTGTTACTCAAAACATATCAGTTTGGCTCTTTTTTTTTGTTTAAATTATGACAGTTATTATTGTGTAAAAACGAAAACATGCATTTAAAGACTCTACATTTATGCTCTCACTTTCTTATTACAATAAAATCTAAATCTAAGGATGAATCAAAGCCATGATTAATAATTTTAAATTGTGAACATAAAATTAAATAATGCACTTAGATTGACCAATAAGGGGGAAAAAAATTGTGATAAAATTTTTTGCTATATCGCCCAGCTTTATATGGGAGTCAAAGAGAAGGGTTAAGATAAGGTTTTCCAGGGATGGGTGGGTGTAGATTTGAGTTGTATTTGTGAGGTTATCTGCATGTAAAGCCCCTCTGTACAAGAGAAACATGCAGATGGTTAAAAGATGTGGAGCAAACAGGGCCAGCTGATTTACTGGCACATAAACGTGACTTAAAGAGGAATTAGCAGTCTTACAAACAAAATGGTTAACTAATGACAGACTCGACTTGCAGTGGTTAATGGTGAAGTTGCTGAAATGGGGTGGAAATGGATGTAGGGTCATTCATAGTTCATTACGTCAATGTACGCAGTAAAAGTGAAAGGGTGAGGGCATCTGTTGGATGTGCAGAAATGCATCATAATACGTTAAGCATCTTAAGACCATTTTACATTAACAGTTATGATTAATGGGTAGGACTGATTTTGATGAAAGTTGGTTTAAATTAGAGGGGTTTTAGTAGTGTAAGTCAAGATCACCAAGACTTTCAGTTTTCGAGACCGAGACAAAGACAAACCGAGACCAGGTCAAGACCAAACCTTGTGAACTAACACTAAATCAAGGGGGGAAATAAAAATATGTGCAGTGTTTCTCCCAGCACTTTGAAACAGCCACCTTGTGTTAAGGTCCCTAGCCCTCTGTGTTTTTGTATTCTCCTCCCCCTCCCTTTGTCTGTCTGTCTCTGCTGTGGGCGTGGCTCCTCTCTGCTCCTGCCCCCGGGCTGGCTTGCACACCTGCAATCCATTTACTTACCTGCTGCAGTACTTAAGCCCAGGCTCCACTCCACTTCTCTGCCAGATCGTCAGCTTACCACAGCGGTGAAGATACAGGCCACTCTTGCAAGTATCTCAGCGGTTTTTAGATTATCTCTGATCTTGTTTTTTTCCTCTGTGTGCTTGCAGTACTCCGTGCAAGCCAGCCATCCAGTCAGCCACTACCAAGACCACCAACTACCCAACTTCAGTCTGTCCTGAGCCAACGGCCATCTTAACACCTCCAGCTCCAGTCTCTCAGCCTCTGCCCTCTTCCCAACTGGTCTATGCTACTATTGCCAGCCACAATCGATTTTCTAAGCATTGTTCAATAAATTTACCTCTCTTACTCGCAGCTTGTCTCTGTCGCTTTTGGGTCCTCCACCTCTCAGGCCGTAACACCTTGGCTATAAGCACCTACCACCTTGAAGTAATATATAAATGTAGTTTATTCCCCCAAAACCCAATTTTAATGCTTTTATGCTGCAGTGTTCAGGTTGATTTAAGTTTTTGTTGCATTTAGGAGTTGTAAGTGCTGTGTATAAATTATATTAATTTGTAGGTTCACAATTCTGAGAATAGCATTTTCCCGTAATATTTTGTAAATAAAATCTCAGACTGCCACATACGAGACTGAGACAAGACCGAGTAAAGATGTATTCAAGACCAAGACCGAGTAAAAGTGCAGCCAAGACTGAGAGAAGAATTATTTCAAGACATATCCGCTATAACACTAGGTTTTACACCCACTTTACCAAAAAGTGAATAGGTGTGGCAGGTCATGTTATGAGTTCATAATCAGATCATTTTTAGCTACAGCAACCTACACATTGCTGGACTTACTACTTTGTAAAAGTTGTCGCAGAGTGGTTAGCATGTCTGCCTTATACTCATTTATACTCTTTATACTCATAGCTGTGTTAGTTGGCTGTGTAAACAAATGTATGCTAATAACTTTCCTCAAGGTCTATTTGCAAAACAAACTCATTCTCCATTACTCATAGTTCTTCTTTCTTTATAAGCACATGAACTTCACTCACATTAATGCTGCCTGTTGATGATGATGAAATTGTAGTCACACTGTTTGATTGCAAAAGTCATACAGCGTGACAGTCATAACCCTTTGTTGCCACAGAAACACACAGCAAACTAAAATATAACAAAGCATATAACTTATTACTTAGATGTTTTTGAAGTCTTAAAGGAGCCACTGTATATTCTGCAAAATTAACTTTTTTTGAGCTTTTTCCCATGTTATAATGTTTCTTCTTCAAAAACATACCTGGAGTTGTGTTTTGTTTCATTCACGTCTGTTTGAATAATCCTGTATTCTCTGGCGCTGAGTTTCTGAGGCCTCAAAACACTTGGTCCACAAACCTCCACCTCTAGGGTCTAGCTCCTGGCCTATTACATTATAGGTATTATTTGGCTGCCATGTTGGAAAATGGCCACCATATTGGAATTTCAAGTGGCTAGCTTTTTTTTGTCTGAAAATCTAGTGTATAACGAAGATTTCAGCCAATTTTCACACTTGTCTGATCAACTAAACTTTTTTTTTTTCATTAAGCCATCACACTATGGGCATGGAACAATTTACAAAGAGCTCTTAAATTGGAATCATTTCAGTTGATAAATTTAAGACAATCATAAAGAGCGTGGTGAAGGAGACGTGCTTGTTTATGTTGAGAGGCTCACTATGTTTTTAAATAATTGTTCTAACTTCTCAGTGTGTTGACCTTGCTTAATCTTGCTGTATTTGTTTTCTTGATGACTGTTTCGGGTGCTACCTTGGCCAGGTATATCTTGAAAAGAGATTCTGAATCTCAATGGGACTTCCTGGTTAATAAAAGGTATAAATTAAAAAATAAAATACTGTAGAAAGTGCCTCTTGTCCCACAGCATTGACAGTGACCCTGAGGACACAGACAGGGGATGGCTGAATTCTTGACCTTTCAGCTGAACAGTTCAGCTGAAACCCCGCTGACCCTGAGTCTGAGCTGATGACTTTACGACCATTCCCACAGGGTTTGGCCTTGTTTTGCCTCTCGTTCCGCTCCATGTGAAGCCATTCAAGCTAACTGCCTCATTTTAATTAACAACACTCTCATTATATGTTCCCTTCTATCAGCTCTCTCACCCTTCCCTCTCATCTCCACTGACTCTGACTCCCCTCCGATCTGTCTTTATCCCACTCTTGGCACTAAAACACACATCTCATGAGGCCGCACAGAAGTCCAGGCTCAGGGAAATGTCAGTCCGCCTCATATTCTGCTTCCAATGATGAAAGACATTCGTGAAAAGGGAGGTCTTCCGTTTATAGCTCTGTATTTTTGGCCTAATACCAGCCATTCCTGATAACAAACGCAGAGGCCAGATAAAACAGTGTCTAGTCCAAGGTTGGTATTCTCAATATTTTTGCAGCTGATGAGATGGAGCAGAGTTTGTGCATTACATCACAGAGTAAAGACCCGGGGGATTTAACAGAAGGGAGGATCGTACCATCTTATGCAAACTGACTTCATTCTCCAAACATGACTATGAAATGACAAAACAGAACTCTTGGAGACAGGTGATCCCTCTAAGACTAGTTTAGTACCAATAACAAATGGATTCAGGTAAAAATAATCTTTTCTTGTTGTTGAACAAACAGTGGGCCCATTATATTCTATACAAGCCCACACTTTGGCCTGTTCATCGTCTTTGGTGTTGACAGTGCACAGAGCAAACACTGAAGTCATTTTTAATGTTGTGAGTATTATCCTGCTCCCAGTGTTGACATTTAGGAGGCTAGGTGGACATGCAGTACTTTTGTGTCCCATAAGGAGGATATATTTAGTACTATACTATACTACATATACTGTACAGCAGTGGCTCCCAACCTTGTGTACCCCCTCATGATTCTTCAATATAACATTTTTACTTATGTTATTGTCAATGCTAATTCTCCTGCAATTTATCTTTTAAACTTTAATTTCACAAAATTTAAATAGAAACAAAATAAAAATTCTCATTGCCTTATGAATTCCTATTACATTTATTTGTTTTACTGTATATGCTATGCTCAAAACAATCTTAAAATAAAAAAGATAATCTTAAATTTACTATATGTAGATTTATGTAAAATAACCTAAAATTATATAACAAAATATAATAATATTAACATACAAATAATGTTGTTTTTTTAGCATTTCACCTCCTTTTTATTAGTCAACGCTTGAGTTTGATTGTCTTTTACAAGTTTCAACACTTCAATATGAAAATAATGCAAATATAGTCACTTTGTTAATAAATTATCAAATAATCCGAAGTACCCCCTGCAACATGCTTGTGTCCCTCTAGGGGTCCCTGTACCCCTGATTGTGAAACACTGATATATGCACTGCATATTCTGATAGGGCCAGAGCTTATCCCAGTTTATTTGATGTGGGGTGAATGGAAATCACCAGCTGATCTTCATTTTTTAGAGACAGACACTGAGGAAAAAACAATAATATACACGCAGCATTACAATGTCCAGTGTTATGATGCGTTCAAGTGGTCCTCAGGAAATCTTGCAACAAAAAAACTGCTTCATTCATTTCACCTTTAAAAATATTGTGTGTCCAAAAAGAATACATTTTAATTAGTACTCTAATGGTGCCAAAAAAGAAAGGTGAAGAGGCCAGCAGAGGACAGTTCTTTTGCAGTCTTTTCAACATAATCAAAGAAAAAGAGCACTTTGCCTCCTTAAACTTTTTGTAAGATTCCAGTTGACCCCAAAATGAAAAATGTCTGTGAAGAATCAGTGGAAACAGAGTTGTACAGTGTTTTTTGAATAACTTTAACTTTAACTTTATTGTCCATTTAATGGAAATTTGTCTTTGGTTCACCATCAATCACACTGTACAACAAATACAACACAGTACGATAAATACAAGACATGGTTGCAGTATAAAAATACCAAAAGACAATTAGTACAGAAAAACACTATAATATAAACATAAACATGTGCTTCACTATAAATGAATGAGAGCAGACTGGATGTAGAGGGCTTGTTGTTTGGTCAGTGCTTCCTGGAGTGGGCGGGGTTCATGGGAGAAGCGGAGGTTTGTGGAACTATGTGTTTTGAGGCCTCAGAATGGCCATGCCAGAGAATACAGGATTACTTGAACATGTGAACATGACACTAAACACAACTCCAGGAATGTTCTTGATGAGGGAACAATATTGTAACATGAGACAGCTCAGAAAAGTCGATTTTGCATAAAAAAATAATTTGTGCATTAAACATGTGAGCATATAAACAGGTTAGTTAGAAATGACATGACATGTCTTTTAAAAAAAAAAAAATCAGCAACAGCCAAGTTCTGTAGCCAGAACAATATAAATGTCTTAACATTTAGCTCATTATGGCAGTGATAGCAATACATCTGGCTTGTGAGTTGTGTTTAATGCTAATTAAAGATCTCATTATGCTTTGCATTTGTGCTTGTTTAGATAATCCTCTATTCTCTGGCACAGCCTTTTTTGGAGTTCAGAACGCTCGGTTCCACAAACCTCCGCCTCTCCCACAAACCCCCTCTCACTCCACGAAGCACTGACCAATCAACAGCCCTCTACATCCAGCCTGCTCTCATTCATTTATCCAGAAACAGTGTACAGCTTTGTTTCCACTGATTCCTCACAGACGTTTTTCATTTTGTAGTAAAATTGCATTATACAAAAAGTTTAAGGAAGTGAAGTGCTCTTTTTCTTTGATTATATATAAAAGGTCGCAACACTGCTGCCCTCTTCACCTGTTTCTTTATGGCACCAGTAAAGTACTTAATAAAACATTCTCTTTTAGTCAGATAATGTTTTTAAAGGTTGTAAAATGAGCAGCTGTTCTGGAGGTGACCAAGATTGGTTTAAAAATATAAATAAAAACATAATATAGCCACATATTTTTATGGGAAATTAGAAAAATTACTGGCAATTCATTCACACACGCACATATAACTGCAATTAAAATAATTCTGGCTTTGGTTGAAGACAAAAGTATTTCTAGTGGTGCTGTTTGCTGTCTAAATGCTACACCGACAGTTTGACTTCCAGAAGATTGCGGAACTGAAAATATGAGAAATGAAACGTACTCAAGGAATCCCAGACAGGCTGTGTGGATGATATGATCTAACCATACTGAAATAACACTGGCTATTCTCAGCTTGTTTATTCTGTAAAATTTTTTCCACTCAGCTATGACCCTAAAGCCGACGTCATTTATTGGAACAAAAAAAAAAAGAACATTACATACAGAACATTTCTACTTCCTCTGTCACCTTATCATCGCACATCTGGAAATGTTTGAATTTTTATCTCCTGTCTGGAAATGGGTCAGGTCACTTCGAACCCTAAACTTAATGGCTGTCAGATCCATTTAGTTTGGTTTGACGTCAGAAGAGGCACAAACAGGAGGTAGTCCCCCCACCCACCGGGACTTTCCTTGTTCTTATTAGGAAGGTCGTTAACTCTGACAGCCCTAAACTTCACATTCACTCGCTCGGACCTCTGGGCTGTGTCTGCTCCCCTGTGGACACTCCAGATTAGGTGAAGTCAGGACAAACATGTCGGGGAGGTCTCGGGGGGGATGAAGACATGAGCTGGTGTTAAAATGAGATCACTGCAGGAGTCGCCCTTACATAGTCACAGCAGTTTTATTTTTTTTTTTCAGGTCCAGAGGAGATGCACCACAGGAAGTCCACTCACGCTATGTAAAGAACTCTCCACGCACGCCAAGAACAGAAGCTTATAGGCCTGTTCACACCACACAATAACAAAAGGAGGCCTCCAGAGACCAACCCTCATCACAGTAAAGGTCACATGACTTAGACCTGGTGGTAAAATTTGGACAAAATGATAGGATCTAAATGTCTTGGGGAATGGGCTAAATGCTTCCTGAATGTGTCATCAGAGATCGGATGTGAGAACCAAATTGGTGTCTATCAGATTTTATTGGTATCTGTTGTGTTTTTCACTGCAGCTAAAGTTGAAGAGCCATTGAAAACCAGTCCAGACCAATTCAGGAGAACACATATAAATAACAACAACAACAACAACAACAATAACGATGATGATGATGATGATGATAATGATAATGATAATAATAATAATAATAATAATAATAAAAAATTTATAAATTTTATTTATAGACCGCTTGTCAAAACAAAGTTACAAAGTGCTTCACACACACATATATATATATATATATATATATATATATATATATATATATATATATATATATATATATATATATATATATATATACAAAATAAAATCAACATAAAACCAAACACAATCTCTTATTATAATATTTCCTCCTCAAAAACAGACCTGGAGTATATTGTATTTTGTTTCATTCACACACGTGTGTGTAATCATGTATGCCGAGGTGCAGCAAATTCCCAGGAGCTGAAAACGCTGGGTTCTCCCACTGTGTAGAGGTCACTTGAATACATGTACTGATAATTTCAGTGCTTAAACTGAAACTTGAAGGCAGTCAAGTCATTTATCTATCTGTTAGCATAATGTTGCTAAAAGCAATGCCAATTAGCCATCATACCCCGCACTGTCCATCTCCTACTGATTGGTACAAGCACTCAGAGATTCTCCTCTCATGTCTGAACTCAAATCCTCCCAACTTTATTCCTGTGTGAACTCAAAAGAGAATATAAGACAGTAGCGTCAGCAGAGGACTTTAGTCAGAGGAAGGCTTTAGCCTTGCAAAGCTACTTTGAAACTACGTTGTTTGCAACGCTGGCTTGAGCTGATGGAGTGAAGCAGGCGGGGCCAGCAGGCGGAGACAGGGAACATGCGTCTAATCCAAGCTTTTTCAGCAGAGAGAAAGCAAAATCCCAAAAGAAATATCAGTTGAAGTTATCAAATGATGCAGGTGACCAAAAATATTTCAAAAAGCTTGATAAAGGCTCATTTAAATACACAAGGTGTAAGAGTGTAGCCGTCAATACAGAAAGCAAAAAGAAAGACTGAATAAAATGTATAGGCCATAAGATCTGTGTGAATTATGTGGATGTCATCTGAGTGTTTGGTGTATGCACAGCTAGAGGCATCAGGAACAAATGCTCGTGCTTAAGCTGACACCTAGGCCATCCTCAGGAACAAGCTCACTACAGTCACCTTGTAACTGAGATCTTGGGGTTGGGCCACACTCCACAAGGCCAGGTGGGCTCAGTCCAAATATCAGACAGACAACCTGATCTTTGGACATAGAAACTGGCTTTATGAAGGTTTTTTTTTTTAATGTATGTATATATCCCACAGCTGTATAAGGTATACCCTTTAAGTGAAGTACAGTATGCTGTTCAAATGCAGTGGGTTGAGAGAACAAAAGGCAAAAAAATCAGTCCAGTCCATTTATTATGTTCCTCTTGGCTCTGACCCAGGCCTTCACTTTTCCCACATTAGAGCTTTGATTATAGTGGACATTAGCATTATTCTAATCCCATATATAAGTGTTCTATCTGCTCTGAGCTGTAAACTCAAGGTAATCTCCCAGGGCTGTAAAAGTTTATTCAGACTGATAAAAAATCCCTCTTTTACTTCCCACATTCCTCCTGTGTATCAGCTGTTAATTATTACATAAGCTCTACCTGTCCGTGTGCATAAATCCACCGACCTTTAGCAGCATTTTGCAAGCATCCAATCCCATGCGAGCCGGAGATAAAGACCCGACTGAGTGTAAGCCCAGACATGAAATGCCTTTTTTGGTCATATCACGGTAGGCTCTGGCCAAATAAGCCACTTGCTGGAAGAAGTGTGCAGTCAGCATTGCATTACTGCTGCTTGATCTAGCTCTGCCTAAAATCTTCCCCGGTATGCAGGTGGCTTCTGAGGGCCAGGGCTGGATCTGGATCAAGGACAGAGACTGATCAGATGGAGATTTATGAAGCACTAGATGTTTTCTCTGAGGAATTTCATTTGTCCTGCCCGGCCTTATGTAATGTTGTGTGTGCAGAGCAGTGCAGACACAAGAGGGAGCGAGGGGTTAGTATTTGGAAGAAACTGAGAAGGCAGTGTTTTAAGAGTCATTCATGTGAAACTTCCCTAATCTTAGTCACTGCTGAAGGTAAACTGAGGACAAGAATTCTACCAGAGAGGAAGTGCTAAAGAACAGGGTTATATAGTGATAATATGGCTCTTGTGGCCAATAATTTTAGCAATAATTGTTTCAGGGGAGGTTGTATATGCAGCGTTTATGGCTATACATTCTTTAGAACAGGCATTTCAAAGTCAGGGGTACTTAAACTGAGAAACACATGTGAGAGCACATGTTTATACGAAGTTTTGACAATTTACTTATAATACTTTGTGGGTTCTATTATATACATTAAACTAAAAATGCACTCTCTGATTTTTTCCTTGTCAATAGAGCAGCATAAGAAAAGTCATCTCTGAAAAAAATGAAGCTCTGAGACCTCTTCTGGGCATAATTATAAAGAGTTTTTGACAAGAGAGGTGGGGGTAACTTATGAACATAAAATGATTATTTTTGCTATAAATACAAATTTAAAACTTGTCAAAAGGCTAAGTTACAAATGCATTTTGCTGAATTTTCAAGTTTGAATTAATCTTTTTGATAGAAGTTAACCCTGTTGTTGTTGTGAGTTACAACAGAGCTCATTAGCCATCATCAAGCTTTTAAACTCTTAATATAAGCATTTTTCTTGGGGCGATGGTGGCGCAGTGGGTTAAACATTCGCCCAGCAACCAGAGGGTAGCCGGTTCAAATCCCATCTGAAGCGCATACTGTCGTTGTGTCCCTGGGCAAGACACTTGCCTGTGTGAATGTGTTAGTGTGGCTGTGTTTGGTGGTGGTCGTTGGCACTTCCGTCAGTGGCTACAGAAGTAGCTCACCACCACCAAGTGTGACTGAGGAGTGAATGAATAATTGATCAATTGTAAAGCGTCTTTGAGTGTCCAAAAAAGCGCTATATAAATTCGATGAATAATTATTATTATTATTTTCATAGTCAATGGGAAAAATGAATGGGAAATTTACTTCCGGAACCGGGGGTGGGCGGCCTCTGTTGAGCTCTATACGTATGTGCAAATACAGTTGCTCTGCTGCATGGTCATATGTTGCTCCATTTTCTTCAAAATGTACTGTTATTCATATATCTCCTCTTTTTCTATCCTGGTTACATATAGGGGCAGCAGTAGCTCAGTAGGTAGAGCCATTCACCCACTAACCAGGGCTTGGTGGATCGATCTCGTTACCTGCATTGCATACTGCCAGAAAAACACTGCACACACCTTACCTGTATGAATGTGTTAGTGTGATTGGGTGTTTGGTGGTGGTTGGAGAGGCCGTGGGCACATAATAGCAGCCATATCTCCGTCAGTCTGCCCCAGGGCATTGTGTTATTTTATTTAATTTTTATTTTTTAAATAGCTGTTAAGTAAAGCAGGTATAGCTCAGCTTTCCCTGCTCTCTCCCCCGTGATTTCCTGTCTATTCTTCACTGCACTATCTAATAAAGCCAAAAAAAAAAAGCTTAATTAGCTGTTACATGTAATACTCCTCCCCAAGTCGGGCATTAAAGACAAATGAAGACCACCCACACCTCCCCTGAGCCAGAGTGGACCCTGCAGCAGCAGTAAAGAATGTAAATCATAGACTGTATGAAAGAGCAGTGACACATTACTAACTCACACATCTCTGTTCCCCCCAGTGGAGCCCAGCTGCCCCGCACATGTCCACAGGACCCCCAACCCCCAGCTCAAAAACCAAACAAACCCTGAACCTTATCTACAAACGGGACAGTCGCGACAGAGCTTTCCTGTCAACATCGCCATGGTAACGTGCATAAACACATGTAGCGCAACCGGATCTGTGAACGCCAATGACAACCTGTCCTTTGACCCACCCCCCACCCCTCCACCCCTCCACCCCCTCCCAACCAGAGACGACCGGTGAGATAAATGTGTTTTCCTCAGAAGTAACCCGAGTACTTTCACTACTCACTGTGTACACAATGATGTCAGCTGAGGGTCCCGCGTCTTTGTCTGCGCAGATGGGACGTGGACGTGTAAACGCTGTAGAGAAAACACGGCTTCACGGAGGAATGTCTGAGTCGTTCAAGGCCAAAGACTTTCACAAAGAGCCTGCGTTTAATGATGTGTGTCTAAGGCTAATTTATACTTAAAGGCCTTTCAACAAACCTCTGCAGTAAAGCTAACAATGAGGCCTACTGTTAGCTACTGGCTTATTCTGTAGTCCACACAGCAGTACACAGGTTATAAATACTCAACGCTATCCATGTTGTTGTTTTATACGTACTTGTTCACACACTAAATTCTGTGCACCACCCACGGAAAAACAAAATGGGAGCCAACACGGTAACTTTGAAGCTAACACCAAACAAGTTGCTAAGAGCTAGCTTTGTGTTTTTCATTGCAGAAAGACTCACTTGTCTTTGTTGACAGTTTTCTACTTTTATGAGGAGCTAATTAAGTAAGTGTTTCCAGCCACAGATGCAATATTAGAAAATTTAGTTGGGCCCAAATAGTAGAAACTGTGATGTCAGTATTTCTTATTGCAGATGCATGTTCTTCTTTCAGTGTCTTGATGAGAAAATGAAATTGAATTGTCTGGCCTTACAGTCTTGTCCACTGAATAGACCTTTATAACACTTATACGTTTTAAATCAGAAGTGGTGTCATAGTACTTTCAAAAGGGGTTGCAAGTAGAGTAAAATAGCCAAGCCCAAAAATAAAAATATTTTTGTACTGACAACTACTACTAAATTCTTTATAAAATAATTTGTTGTGCGGCTGTTAGTGGTGTCTTTGTCTCTGTTACTGTCACTACAGTCTGCAAATGTGAAATTTGGTACCAGCTTGTTTAAAACACTTGTTACATTTTGCACTGAAAATGGGATAATGCAATGTGTAACTACTTATGTTTTTTTGTTTGTTTGTTTGTTTTTTGTTTTTGTGAAAAGGGTCTATACTGATTTGTACTAGAGGCTTGTCGTCTGCCCCTATAGGTCTGGCAGACTACAGACAACACTTAAGCAGATCTGTGAATGCAAAACTTATTTATATACTAACCATTTTGTTTTTTGTCGTTTTGTAAATAGCCCTGGAGAAAACATGGCCACTTTTATGTCACCTTTCCTTTAAGAAGATTATCAGTAAATATCTGTAAATGACAAAAGACAACACCATGTTTTGTTCTTTTCTGCCTTGGGCCTTTAACTTTCAATTGACTTTTAACTAAGGTGACCTATAGGGTACTGGGACAGAGTGACTTCTCTCTAAGTATAGGCGGAAGGACCTACTAACCTGCTAACTCAACTTTTCTGAGGTTTTTCCATGTTATTTAGTTTTAGTCTCATAAACATACACAGAGTTGTGTTTTTCTCATTCACGCATGTTTGAGTAATCCTGTATGCTGAGGCTCTGACCTTCTAAGGAGCTGAAAATGCTCAATTTCTCCGCTCCAAGCAGACACGTTTAAAATAAAAAAAGATAAGTCAGCTCATTAATCTGTTAGCTTCATGTTGCTAATAGCCGTGCTAAGTAGCCATCTTACCTCAGCTCTGTTCCCCCTCCACCCGTCAGTACAAGCACTGACATTCTCCTCATGTTTGAACTCAGATCCTTCCAACTTTAATTATGTGTACTTTATTCTCTGCTGCTTGGAAACTACGTTGTTTGCAACGTTGGTTCTGGCTGATGGAGTGAAGTGGGTGGGGCCAGCAGGGGGAGAGAAGGACCTTAAAGGGACAGGCACCCATTCCAAGCATTTTCAGCAGAGTGAAAGCAAAAAATGTTTTCAATAATGTGTTTTTAATTTTGGTTTTAAAATGTGAAATCCCAAACTAGAGGTGTTCGACAATTATATCAAAAAGCTTATAAAAGAGCATGATATGGCCCCTTGAAGGTAGCACCTAGGAACCATACACTTTAAGCTAAGGTGTACACTGCATGATTTGTTTAGTCCTAAAATATTTAGAAGTCACACTGCACAGCATGTAAAATGTAAATCCTAAAGTACAGCTCGTTCACTCTGTGTGATGTCTCACACATTGAATCGTGGCTATGACCAAAGTCAGTCAGAGCAAATTTCGGGCTCTGGATGCAGTGTGTTTACGCCATTGTAGCTCTGCTGGTGTTTTTGTGCATGGAAAAGTAAATAAATCAAAAGGCAAATGGGGAAATGTGGTCATGTTCATGGCTGAGCACCTTTATTGTTACTATGAGGATGTTTTTCTATTGTCATGCGTCTGACAGAGATCATAGGTGCAGCGAAAGGCAGACACTGCAATAATTCTTCCAAAATATGTTACCCTGCCTGGTATCTGGTTTGGTTGTAAGACAGCTCTATCTGTGATCTTTGATAGATAGATAGATAGATAGAAACTTTATTCATCCCAAAGGCAAATTTAAATGTCCTGTAGCCCTTACATACTGTTGAAACACACAATAGAATAAACAAATAAATAGTCAATATATAAAGATAGAGCCAATTAAAAACACGATCAAAATAAGTATATCTAAATAAGACATATGACCAGTTTTTGAGCTACGACAGATGATTTTTCCCACAATTAAGAATCTTTCATCTGGGAGAGCCGACGTCGTGCAGTGCATATCCTGCTTTAGTGTTATTCTTAAAACTTTCTCAGGAGTTAGCTTGCAAAAAATGCACCAATTGTCATACAGCCACGGGCTATTGCCAAATTTGTTGTAGCAACTCCAACCATAATGCCTACAACTTGAACAAAAATCCATTTATTTCCTGTAATAGTATCACACAAGGGACAAACATGAGTGTCCTGATATGACCCGACTGGGAGCAGCAGTAAAAACACTAAAACAAATGTTATATTCAGTAATTATGTGGGAAACCACTAAATATATAGTGATGATTCCTACTTGATCCAAACCAGCATCCTCTTATCTGCGTCCCATTGGAGCCCCCTGGTTTTACTGGGACCACTGAGAGAAGCCTCAGAGTCTCCCAAAGCCACACCCCGTTTGCTCTCATTGACTTTTCCCATGGGTAAAAGAACCGAGAGATTTGTCAGGATAAAGTTACACAGGACGCAGGGCGAGGTGTAAAATTTGAGCGGTGGAGGTGCGTTCAAGTGTTGTCAGACTTCCTGGCAGCATGTTCTGACATTGGGTCAGATCCACCTTTGGAACTGCTCAGACTGTTCTCTTCCCGTGATGGAATTAGTTTACTGTTATTTTAACCCTTTCATACAGCCTCAGGCTTTGAATGGGCCGTCCAGGGTTACATTCATCTGGAACTAAAAGCTGTAGTAAATTATTCCTGCTGTCATCAAACAATGGTTTCAGAGCATGTCCTCCCTGTTCTGTTGTCAACTTTTAACCATTTATTATAATTTTGTTTGCACCTAAGGTTGCCACCCTTCCCTTAAAATATAGAATCGTCTTGTATTTGATGGTTCCTTATTGATTCAATATAGGACGTTGTTTGTTTCATATTTGTTGTTTAGCTTTTAGTTTAGTAGCCCGTATACGTCCAGTCAGTGAAGCTGCTGCTGGTAAACGCCTGCTGAGGCAGTAGCCTACAGCCAATCCTGAACACTAGGAACAGTTTTGATTCCATAAAAACTCGCTGCAGTTCCTGATCTTTAATTCGGTTTAGTTTAATGACGATGAGCCTCATCTTCACAGAGATATGATCATGAATAGCTCATTAACAAAAAGACGTGCATCCGCATCACCGCAGAGGTGCTCAGCGTATCCCTCACAATATCTCAGCTGTATTTAGGCTACTTCAAAACAACATGAAACATAAGTTCAGACGTCATGACAAAAATTTTAAAAGTAGACTGTAGTGTTTTCTGTCCACAGCCCCTGTGTGTGACACTGTGTGACTGTGGGCAAGGGCAGTTCTATCAAAGGGGCTCAGGTCTTGAGGGTGCCCCAATAATACAGGATTTAGATACAGGAAATGGATATGTAAAAATTGTGCTGATCATATTCACACAAAAATGAAAATATAATGTCCAAATGTACAGTCAGAAAGTCAGGACTATACCATATAAAACTAAATTATTTCCAATTCTGAAATTATACAAAATTATACTGAAGATTTAAAATAATAAACAGTGTTGTCAGGAAGCTTAAAGGGCAGTAAAATAATATATTGTGCCCATATTTTTACTACAACCATGGCCAGCTAAATGTATTACAACAGAATTCCAACAGAATACAAGAAATTACACTTGGTGTGTACAAAATTTTCTAGGGAAAATTTGCCCCAGACCCTCTCACCATAATTTTTTGGGGTTTTAAACCTATAATTTTCATGTAGAGACCTGCAGGGGACTGACTTTTCAATCACGCTCCCGCCCGCTCCCGAAGTTTCTCTGACCGCTTCCGTCCTGCTCCCAACGTCTACCATGACCTGACCGCCCGAGGGATTCTCATGGGTCCCAACGGGTCTCAAGAAATATTAATATGACGGGGTTTTCCACGGGGCACTGGTGTGTCAACTTGTACTGACACACACCACAGTCTCACACAGCGTTCAGGAGAGGAGCATAAAGCTAACTCGTGTTTTTATTTAATTTAATTTTATTTTCGTGTTTAACTCGTGTTCTGTTAAAGCTCTGGGTTCATGTGCTGTGTTTGTCATTGGGCTACAGATCTTGTGTTTCATACTGCAGAGGATAAAAAGCGTGGCTCCCAGTGTTGCTCTCCGTGCTCTCTCTGTTTACTTTCTCTGCTCGTCCACATTTAGATATGACTGCTAATGTAAAGAGTACTATAATTGTGCACTCAAAATTCTCAGGACGCTTGGGATCTGGTATGTTTTTGCTTGACCACTCGCTCCCGCATGAGACCACAACAATACCGTCCAATCCTGAAGGATTTGGGTCAGGCCCCGTTGCAGGTTTCTATTCACATGTTTGAAGTTATTCATTTCCACTACCGACATGGGCCTGTAGTCACTTTGGTGTGAGATGCGTGGCCCGTCCTGGAGCAGGCGTGCCTTAATTTCCTATAAGTGGCATCCCCTATTTCCACCTCTAAAACATAACTGGCGTAGTATTTTCTTTCATTCATGCATATTTGAGTAATCCTGTATGCTGAGGCAATCCGCTTCTCAAGATCTGAAAATGCTCAGTCTCACCGCTCTATGTAGACCCGTGAAACCAGGAAGTGCTCCTGCGCGTTTATAAAGCTTATACACTATCACCAGACTCATTCTGATCATTTCAGCACTTCACTAGGAAGCAGTTAATTTGTCCGTCTGTTAGCATCGTGTTGCTAATAGCCATGCTAATTAGTCATTTTATGCTCTGTCCATTCCCCACCATTGCCAGCAGGGGGCAACAGACACCTAATCCAAGCGTTCTCTACAAAGTCAAAGTAACAGCTCCGCAAAAAAGATGTTTTCAGAGAAGTTCTAAAATGTGAAATACTAGGGTTTAATAATATAGTTGCTGTATTGATGTATCATTTTGTTTCATACGATACAATTATATCAGTACACATTATCTTATCATTTTCTAGAAGGTGTATATCAATATCCATGGAAAAAAAAATAATAATAACAGAAATATCAATATAAAAGTTTTGCATCAGGGTTTCCCCCAGCACTTTATAGCTAAGGCAGCCACATTGGGGAAACTCTGCCCCTGCCTGGATTAATGATACCCCAGCTGGCGCCCTCGCTCACTTAAATAAACAGGAGATGAAGCCATGGACTATCAGCGCACTTCATTAAAAAACACGATTAGAATCCTACATACTACTGATCGACACATGTTGACTCGCTTGGCGCTCACCGGTTTTGGACCTGAGTTAACGAGTGCTCAGCTCACCTCATGTGCACACCTCTGTATCAGAGGCTGAGCAGTATTCAACATATTCAACATAAAACAACCCGTTTATAGGCAGAGGTAAAGTATAAAAGAGCAGCAGACTGTGTTAGCACGGTGACTAAGCTTCAGACAGAGAGAGACAAGGCTATGATTACTGATGATCTTCAACCTAAGGCCCACGGACCAAAACTGGTCCATTGTTTTGTAAATTTGGTCATAAATAAGTCTTGGTTTTACATCTGGACTTTTAAGGTTATTATTTTTATCATTTAAAAATATAAAAGAAATAAAAGATTAATTAAAATATCAATATTACATCAATCAAATATTAATATTAGATTTTATTAATATTTGATTTTAATACTGAAAATAAAATGTTATATTCAGCTTTTCTTCTCTCTGTCTGCTGGACATAATCAACCCTAGCTCAATTTGAGAGTATAATTTTATGATTTTTGTCAAAAAGTTGCTGTATGAATAGTATCGATATAAAGGTTTTGAATCATATCAAACCGTGTCATTCTAAATTAGCCAATAGCTTTTTTGAATTGGATCAAAATCATTCTAATAATACACATAATACAATACACATTGCTACAAAAACATATTGTTACACATTTATGAAATACTAATGCAAAGGTGTTTAAAACTGTTTAAAAAAGCCTGAAAAGAGCATAATATAGAACCTTCATTAAAATGCATTAATATTTGTAATTGTTATTTCTGGCATAAACCTTAAAAGATTAAACTTACCACTTTGGATAGAAACGGAGGTAATGGTGGTAATGAAAGCATGTCTAACAATCCGACATGACATGACCTGTAAGAATGAGCTTAGTAACACAATATTGTATTCATTTGTTAATGTTTACAGTTTCACAATTGGACATAATGGATATTTCTTATGAAAACACTGCTGGTATTATGGGAGTTAGGGTGGGTTGCAGATGAAGCTGTAGGGAAATGGGTGGTGCTGTGTTTGTGGTCTTTAGAGTTACTGACTATAGCACAACATTCCATAGGCTAAGCACACACTCAACACTTCTGAGTACATTCAGCAGGCTGTAATTAAAGTATATATGTATAATGTACATGGTAACAGCTTCTGCACGGTGGACTGGATTTCACTGTTTGTGCAGGAAAATGCAAAGACGGAGCTTCTCTCTGACCCAGTCTCTACTTAATGATCTGTTGACAAGAAAAATCACTTCAGCATGTGTTAGCTGGTGTCACTTAAGCTTTGACCATAGATGTGATTACAAAGGGCTTATTAAATGTAATATTTCACTCTGGATGACAGAGAGCATGACTTGATCTTGTATGGTATAACATTTACTCTTCAGACCAAGGTAATAAGCACAAGTACAACCCAGAATCATACAACTTAGGGGTGCAAATTATTAAAGGTGGGGTTTTCAGATTTTACACACCACACCTCGCACTGACAAGAGGAAGCTACTGAAGACTGCAGGAACATGCTGTTTATGAACCTTTTGTAAAGTGTCTGATGTTTACCCAGACTTGTTTTTTTTATGTCAGACAAAGACAGACTTCAGTTTCTCTTTACATTTAATGTTTTTTTTTTTTTTTTTTAAATACTTGGCACTTTCACAATAGGACACTATGGACCATATTTACTAAGACAGGTGCTAAATTGCGAGTGCAGAAAAAAAAATAGTGTTTGCTATTTGTAAGCATGTTGTGTGTGATATATGAAGATAAACTGAGCAAGTAATTTCTGCAGCAAATCTGATATGTAAATGAGAATTTTGCTGAGCAAAAGATGCACTGACAGTGAGAGCAACACTGCTTAGCTCAACTCCGACTGGATCTTTTCCCATAGTACTGCACAAAAATCAATCTGAGAGTCCAGCCTCAGATAACAGGACTGACTGTAGCAGACTCACTGTCTTTGATGGATAATCATTTTATTGAACTTTACTTTCTTCTAATAACTTTGCGTAGTCCATCCTTGTTAAATGTCTCATGCGATTCTAGCTCTGACCAGAGTCATGTGACTTAATCCCTCAACAAGTGGGGAGAGAGGAAAGGTAAAGTCCTATTCACTGTCTGTCAGGGCCAGTAATCCTTTAAACAATTATACAAAATGTATCAAGTAGCCTATGTCATGCTGATAGTGATCAAAGAAATATAACTATAAAAAAATATTTTTAATGTCCTCCACTCGGTCCAGAGCCAAATCCATGCAGCGCAGCCTTGAGCCACAGACCAACTGTCAATCAAGCGCTGCAGCAGCATTGTAAGGCAGTGGGATAAACACAGTGAGACTTCATGTAGGCTTTACACAGCGTTTAAAGAATATTCTGTCACTGTGAGGATTTAAAAGTACGTGAAACAGACAGGAGACAGGAGCTGGAAAGGCGGAAGTTCAGGGAAATAAGTTTAAAAAGATAAATAAAATCTACAGCAGTAGCTCAGTCAGTAGAACTGTTTGCCCTCTAACCTGAAGGTTTGTGGTTCAATCCCTGCTGCCGGCATAGTCTTTGTACCCTTGGGCAAGACACTTCACTCACTTTGCCTGTGTGATTGGTGGTGGTTGGGGGTAGCCTGGTGAGCCAGGATGTATTTGCTTTTTGCAAGCAGGACAGTCTGGTTCCCCTCTGTGAGAGAAGTGTTTCTTAGATTTGATTTGGAACTGGCCTTTCACAGTCGTTTATCTGCAGCGCATCTTACAAAAGGGGAAGAGCTAACAAAGGTAGTGCTACCTATCGAGCTAATTTAATAAATCCTCTGACCTGATTAATAGCGTTGAGTATTTTTCTTTGTCACCTGTTGGTTCTGCTGAAATCCTTGTTATTGTGTAGTCCTCTGTGTGATTTTTTTCTTTGTCTTTTTGCCATTTTAACAAGAGTTAAGGCCCGCTGACATCCGATGTTGCGAATGCAAGAATCCATGTTTGTTTGGGTCAGCAGTGCACTGCTTATGTCCCGCCCTTCATTTCTCTGATTGGTTACTCTGCCTGTGATTGTGCCGCCTCAGGAAGAAAACTTAAGCAAAGAGGTGCCAGAGTAACTGTTCTGTATAGAATAGGAAAAGAGTTTGTCTGGCTGGCCAGGCTAAGACAGAGGGCTGTAGGCGCTCAATGTCAACCTTGCTTCCGACACTGAGTGTGACTGAGGAGGGAATGAATAATGCACCAAATTGTAAAGAGACTTAGAGTGTCTAGAACAGTGCTTTACAAGACTAATGCAGATTAATTTAAAGCATAATATATACACTTTAAGATTGTCTAATTTCCAAAGAAAAAGTTAGAAAAGAATGGAAAAAGTCATGTCTCGGAGCGGGTGAAATGGTTTGTTTTCCCCCATGCCAGACCACGCCCCCAACTGTGACGCCATGCCGACTGTGTCTACTGAAGGCCACATGTGTAGGACAGACTGGCTACAGCTAAATACAAATGTCAACATTTTTTGACATCAGAAACTGCAGTTTCCTCTTTCACACTTTTTGAAACACGACCACAGATTACATGACAGAGCTCCTGAGCAGTTAGTGTGTTTAAGTCATTGACCCATTGCCCTGGAATGTATGCAGGTTACTCATTTAAGGAATGCAGAGGCCAATATAAAGTGTCTACTCTGATACGGTTGTGTAAAATATTTCATGAGTTCAGCAGGATTTCAGCTGAAAGTGTCGAGGAGCCGTCCCTCCACACCACACAGCTGCTCCTGGATATTTTTAGCAGTGGTTAGCAGTAATCATCCCACTCCTTCGGGTTCAGTTGCAACTTTTCTGGTCACTGAGTTCTTTCGGTTAGTCACCATAGAAACCAGACAAATGAGTCACTTGACAAGTTCAGCCAATCCAGCGCTGAGGTCGGCCCTTTCCCCAAGCACCAGGATGGAAAAATGAATCCAGAACTGAAACAGTGGCTGTGTGATGGCTCCAGGCCCAGTTTTGGTCTTTCCTAATCTGACTTTTGAACAGCCACCTACTTCGTGACATTTTTTGGCTACTTCTTTCCCATTTCCCACACTTTTTACCTTATCCAACTGTTGCAATGCTAAGCAAATTTGCACAGCGGCAGCTCAGATAGTGGCTAGACTTACAGTAGCCTAACTGGTGATGAAGTGAATAAACTAAAGTTGTGGAGTGAGCGGAATCGTTGCCTTTGAGTCCCAGAAGTGACTTTAGCAGAGCCCACTTGTGTTTATTCACTGGTTACTGTCAGTCTGTGTTTATCTGATAGTGAGTGATGATTAGAAAGGCTTCCTGTGGGTCGCCCAAATCTGTTTTTGGTTTACAAGTTTGCTCAGCAACTATAGCATCCTACAAACAACTTCTACAAAAAATAAAAAGCTGGAGGTTATGAGAGTATAGAGTTGTTTCTGTATCACAATACATTAGGGGACTTTTTATGTGCATTTGAAAACATGCCTAAATAGATTTTGTCCAGTTTTGGGATTGCAAACAGAAGTACAGTTGGGGCAGAGCAGCGAGCTGTTGGTCCACTAACAGAAGGGTTGGCGCATTGAGCCCTGCTATCAGCATTGCATACTGCCATTGTGTCCTTGGACAAGACACTTTACCACCTTGCCTGTGTATGAATGTGTTAGTGTGGTTGTGTGTTTGTTGGTGGTTGTAGAGGCACAGAATAGGAGCCCCAGGGATTGTGAGTATCTCGAAAACCTCTATGTAAGTTCATTATTACTTTTATTAATTCAATAGTCAGTTCAATTTATTTATATAGCCCAATATAACAACAGCAGTTGCCTTAAAAGGCTTTACAATTAGTCACACAATCAGACATAAACAATAACTACACTAAACTAACCAGACCCAGGACATCCCTGTCCTGGGTCTGGTTAGTTTAGACCCTCCTTAGACCCTCCTTCTCTATAAGGAAAAACTCAGCTGTGTGGAAAAAAGTAGAACGCTTATGGAGACCACATTGAAAGAGAGATCCTCTCCCAAGAAGGACAAGCTATAAATGTGTCTAGGACTGTGAAATAAAGTCCATTAACTCATCTATAGGATCATAGATCAGGTCTGTAAAAATGCAGCAGGTGGGCCTCATCCAGACAGGGGAGTGGGGATGAGGTAGGGGGCCGGGAAGTATGTACTCTAATGTCTGAGTGTACAGTGTTAAAACTCCTGCTTTACAGCTAAATAGTTGGGATGCTGGCAGCTGTATGGAGTCTGTTTGTCCTCTGTTTGCTTGTGTGTGTTTCTCTGGACATAGGTATAGTGGTATATGCATTTATATTATATTATTATATTTATATGATAATGTATTGATTGGTTACAAATTGTTAGCCTTATGATTATCCAGGAAGTATTTTCTATTTGGATTACTCCGACCAGATTTCAGAAAGATTTGAGACTTCACAAACTCCATAAGGGCCTGTCTGTCTACAGTTGGTAACTTCCATAAAGACATGTGTCTGTGTGTATATGAGGCTCATGTCCAGATGTGGAAGGAGAACTTAGAAAGTTTTAAAAGAGTACAGTAAAGTTTTCAGGCCACTTTAGCCATTTATTATCCACACACTGACTGATGAATGTTGATGCATTGCGCAAACATGTATCCATGGTAACGGTGACAACAACCATGACAGCTGTGAAATGGGTTTAGTTAGTTACAACTAATTACTTATTTAGCAATGGACGTTCTCTTATTTGATTTCTAGAAGTGACAAAGCCCACGATCTCACTACATTTATCCTACTACACCAAAAACCTGCCAAGACTCTACAACAGCTATTGTTAATGAGCACTTTATTACTATAGTTAGTAACCTTTAAACTATTTATTGCAAAATGTATTTTTATGCATGTTTTTTAAAATGATTTTTACACTGTGTTTGTTGTATGTTACCGCACACCTGAATTTCTCCTTGTGGGGATAAATAAAGTCTATCTATCTATGAAAAACAGGATTTTTGCCTGACATCATGTGAAAACAACTGGCCCCTTTTTTGTTATAATGTTGTTTGCACCTCAAAAACATACCCGGAGTAGTATTTTGTTTGACTAAACGTGTCTTCGTGGACACATGAAACCAGGAAGTGCTCCTGTGAGTTTCTAAAGCCCATACACCGTCACCAGACTTATTCTGATCATTTCAGCCTTAAACTGCTGTCACTACTAAGCAGTCAGCTCATTTATTTATCTAAACTGCCTCTAGTGAATGAATGTGAAAGTAAATGGTTGTCTTTATAAAGAGTATGTCTGTGTCAGCCCAGTGCACCCCACCCAAAAGGCCCATAGTTACTGGGATAGGCTCCAGTCACCCCTGACCCCTGCAGACCACCTGACATACTGCTTATTTATGGATTCAAATGGCAGTGAAACCCTCTGGGACTATTATACTTAGACAATGTTCTTCAAAACCTTTATACACTCACCACACCCTTCTCCTCCTCCTCGCACTAGCGCTCTGGACGTCCCACTGGAGGACGCCCCTGACTGCAGATCCTGGACCGGACCCACCCAGCAGATGTGAGGGGCCTCTCCAGAAACGTGTGTGTGTGTCAGCCGGTGGGAGTGATGGATGACTCATGCTTAATCTGTGGCCATTTTACCAGGAACGTGATAGCCCTGACCTCTGACCTCATTTGCAATCAGTTCAGAAGAATGTTGAAAATCTCTGTAATCAGTAATGAATGTTTCCTTGTTTTAGTTAAAATTCAATAAGAACTTCTGTAATCCTGCCAGAAGAGAAGACAGAAAGCTGTTGGATTTCTACATGCTGCATGATGCAATCTGCTTGCAACACATGGAATGTAAGTATATCTTCAGCTGTAAAAAAAAAAAAAAAGTGCAATTTTTTTAACATTGTGAAATTCATGTGAGTCGTCGTCAGCAGCAGCAGCAGCAGACACCCAAGAACAGAGCAGAAGTCATGGGTGGCTCTGGAGTCTCAAGTTGTTACCACAGCAGATTATAGGAGAAGACAAAAAAAAAAAAAAAAAGGAAATGATTTAGCGCCAGGAAGGAAAGGCCAGGATTTCATTGTTAACAGTGTTTTGTTCTTGTAAGTACTAAGTAAGCTGTAAGTACTTCAGGCTGATGTACGGGAGTCTCGCCTGGCCAGTCATCTTTGTCTTTTCTATTCTTTTCTAAGAATGAGCCTGGTTCCATTCAGAAAACTGGAGCAGTATCTAATCTGTGGACTGACAAATCAAAAAGTATACAACCATTCAGAAAAACATGCATTGCATAAAGCCCACACTGTTTTTCCATTCATTCATTTATTCATTCATTCATTAATGTCCATTTATTTGAGCAGCTGAGTACATACTAAATACAGTCATTTTACATTAGAAATAGAAAATGCCCAAAAGGAGAAGTAGGCCTGAGTAAAGAACTTAAGCATCTCCTCCTTTCCCAGTGTTCATTCATGTTAACAACTGTTACCATTACATTTTGTCAGAAGGAAATACATATTTCATCTGTATACACACAGTACCAGTACACATAAACGCATATACACATTCAAATCAGTTATGTTCTCAAATATTTATTTTTGTTAGAATAACCATACCATACATATTCATAGTTTTCAGTCACAAGAATTTTGCGTTCCCCTGGAGGGAAAAACAAACATGGCGACGCACAGCAGGCATGAGGACATACAGCTAAAGTATTTAGGTGGCCTGACAGCTCAGGACAAAACATGATATGAACTACAAATGGGTCATTCTATGTCAAATCAACAAATTTCAGAAAAATTTCCCACTTGACCATTTTGGAATTAATTAGACTTGGTGTGATGAATGTGTACATAACCAGTAGAATGTGTGCAGAATTTGGAGTTGGTATATTTTTTAGATTGTGAGATAATAAGGTTTAAGAAGTGGGTGTGTCAGTCCAAATTCAGATGTTATGGTTTGTGGAACGTTGAAATATTACAGAAGTCCTGGTTTTGGCCTGATCCTCACTTTAAAAAATATCATTTTATCAAAAAATCATTTTATTTCACAAACTAAAAAATAATTAATCTCACAAGGTTTGAAGCAATTCAAGATGGTCAAGTGGGAGGCAGTTGTTGATTTGACATGGAATGAGCCAAATATTGGAGTGTGATAATAATGTGTATACACAAAGCCTGTGTATGTGCACATGTATGAATGTATCTAAGTATTGGTGTATATCATATATGCCCATAGTTGGACAAGATTCCAAACTTACTTCATTGAACTGTTCTTGTAGTAGAGCCACTGAGTCTCCAGTCAAAGTACTTTCCAGTACCTCTTCCAGGGATGTCAAAAAGGTTGAGCCCTTTGTACTTTTTTTCAGCCACTATAGGCACACATAACTACATACCACAACCTTCCTCAGACTGCTTTTTGAAGTAAAAAATGTGAATGTGCAGATTTTGCCCTATGCCAGCGTCTGAGCACAGTCAGGTTTCCGTGTCCTTGGGGCCAGGGGCCTGAGGAATGACAGGTATGCAGCTCAGATGACCTCACTGCCCTTCACATGTTATCTGTCCTGCATCTATCTAATCTGTCAGACTTCTCTGAGCTGCTTCTCTTCAACAAGGCCCAGAGCTGAAACAACAAACACATGAGCACCAAGCACTACACATACAAGACCACCAGCTTGAATTGAATTATGAAGATGGTTTTGCTTAGGTTTTCCTTTTTCTTTACTTTTTTGACTGGACAAATATTGCTAGAAAAATAAAAGAAATTATAACACATGAGAAATGCTTCCCTTTTTTCACCCTAACCTTGGCATTTTAATGCTCTGCTATTTAGTTATAATGCTAATCATGCTTGCAACATTTTACATGTTACCATAACGCCTCACTGCTATAAAAGATAGTGATGCTATGCTAAATCATTTTTTACTAATTGCATTGCAATAAGCCTGGCACTGGTTGATAAGCTAGCCACTGCAAAATAGCCCTTATTATGAAGATATTAGCAGCTTGGGAAATCATTTTACTATCAGACAGAATGATGAATGGCGACCTTTGGTAATAAACAGCACAATGATGTGAAATGTTAAAGCTATGCAATCTTTCCAGACAGCAGTAAAATGCATCCAATTATTAAAGTATGTCCATTATCAACAATAGACTTTTAGTATCACACAAAACTATGAAGATGTGTGTCAAAGGTCACTTGTGAAGTGAGTGAAATTAGTGAGATGAGAGTGAACTTTGTAACACAGCAAAAGCGTCAAGGGTAAAATGTATTTTGCTGAAAATGGCAGAAATAAAACAATAATATTGCATTCCAGGAGTTCTGGATGTCCACATTCTATTTCTGCATATGTGCAGTAGAGTTGAGGAGTGTCGTTTGGGCCTTTTGGCAACATTTTACAATTACAATACAATTCCCCCACTTTCTTTTAGAGCATGTGAACAGCTATGGTAGCCCTGCAAGGACATAAGGTAAGGTAAAGTATACTCTATTTTTCCCCGGATGGAGTTGAAATTGACCCATCCTTGAATGCCACTGGGGCAACATGTCAGAAGCAGTGGGCAACCGCAGTGCAGCACCAGGGACCCTTCTCCAGATCTGAGCCAGGGTCCTGGTCAGGACCTAGCTGGAGGATTAGCATATTGTGTATGTTTTAGGTTGATGGGGAAAACCAGAGCACCCAGAGGAAACCCACCCAGACACAAGGAGAACAGGAAATTATGGGGGAGAGACATTTTGCAAATTGTCAGAGTGAGGACTCACAACGCCGAGGCAGGCTGTAGTCACCCTGCATATGCGGCGCAACTTATGCTTGCCTTTTAACCAAACAACATTAATTTTAAAATAAAATTTTATAAATACAATAGATTACCATGCTCCTCTGTGTTGCAGTGGCTACTAGCATTTATTAATCAAAAGTAAATACAATAATACCAATTCACATTTATTTGGTAAATTTCCTAGTATAGAAAACCAAGTGTGTATTTTTATATTATGAAGTTAAATTACTGTTGGTGAAAACAGATTGTGTGGAGAGAGAATTTTGTCTGTGGTGTTGCTGTACCAATATGTCAAACTGTGCTATGTGCATGTGTGAATATTCTGTGGAGGCATATTAACTGTTAATGCAACTCAAGTAAGAGACCGTTTTATAAAGGTTTTAAATGTCTATTTCTTCATGACAATACACCACTACTGAAAACATAGCTTTTGACTAAAGTCATTCATTTCACACAGTGCACTTTGAACTTTTTTGCCCTTTTATTTTGTTAGGTAAATACAAACAGTGAATCCTCCAGCCAAGCCAGTCTGCTCTGAGGTGACCTGTGCTGTAAGTAGTCCTGGCATGAGAACAGGGGCTTGTGATTGAAAAGGCCAATCAATTGTGCATTTCTCAGAAGCCGGAGGAATTTCCTGCTCTGACTGTAAATGTGTGCATGTGTGGGAACACCTTGAACCTGAGCCAGGCAGCGTCTGTGTGTGAAACAGAGAGGCAGCCATGTTGGATGTAAGAATACAATCACAAACAGCAAACATGTTTCACTTTTTATTGTTAACATTTTAGCTAACGACTTTTTCACTGGATTTGATGTCTTTGCTCTCTGACACTACTTTTCCGTCCACCAGAGTCTGAGTGAGGGTCACCACTTTGGTCTGCACCTTCTTCGAATCAATGGCTTCCTCAAGTCTGGAAGAAAAAGTACCATTAAGTAGGGCACACGTCTCTGGATGGGTTTGTCTGGGTGCACAGCTGAACAAGGAATTAGTATATCTTAAATATTTTTAGGCCTTCATTTGGTAGTGCTGTTGAAAAGGGACAAGAAATCATAGGGCAGAGACATTCGGCAAAGCCTCGGAGCCTGGACCTGAACCCATGACACATTCAAAGACAGAGACAGACCTGCAGCCTGTGACCTGTTTAAGGTTTAGGACAAGTGTGGACAAAGACAAGAGCATGCACAGACTGCACTGTAAAGTCAGTCTTAAGAAGAAGAAACATAAGATGTGCACTTGCTTTTTACTTGATCTTTTATGGGTTAGCATTAGCATTAGTCCTACTACTGAGGTTAGCAAGAGTAAAGTTCAAATCATATGCGCTACTTTAAAGAGAGGGTCCATTATTTTGTAAAAAAGGGGGTCTATGAGATATCTAGGGATAAGTGATATTCCCTACAGTAGGTGATTGTCACTCTCAGTTTGGAGAAGCAGACAGGAGCAGTGACAGTTCTGTTGTGTATGGTTTCCAATATAGCACACCCTTGTGCAATTTGGCTGATCTAGAATTTCTCAAATACATTATTTAAGGAAATATTCTCAAAAGATCACTCATTTTGAAGTTAAAGGTTGTTGGTATTGATTACAGCATGGTTTTGTACCTTTATTGTTGCTCCTGTCTACTTCTCCAAACTGGTGCCGAGAACAATTAGTAGTTTTCTGGTTTAAGATAATTTGACATATCCTAAAATATTATTGTAGTGCTTTGAAATATCAGTTAATTTTACGTGCCTAGAGTAAAAATGGTCCCTGGTCACAAAGCGCCGCCAAGAGAAAGAATTAAAAATGAAAAGTCACCTGGCCATTCAAAAGTGATCCCAGACTTCAAAGCACTTGTTTTCCATATCATGTTTGCATGAGCTCATTTGAATTGTGGCTTATTTGCACAAACTGCAGACAAACCTTAACGTCTGCTCCCACAGTACAGAGTACCCTCTTTCCACTACTACTGCCAGTACATATGTCGTGAGTGCGTTAATACTCACTTGAGGTCGCCCCCCTCCAGCAGCCTCCTGTACTCGGCGATCTCAGCCTCCAGCTTCACCTTGATGTTGAGCAGGTGTTCATACTCCCCGGAGTTCTGCTGGATGCCTGTGCGGATCTGGGTCAGCTCGTCCTGCAGTCTCAGGATGATGACGTTGTACTTCTCCAGCTCCATGTTGTAGCGGTTTTCGATGTCTCGCAGGGTGGCCTCCAGGGACGCTTTCTGTGAAATGATTAATATTATTTTGTAGGGTTATTATTCCATGTGTCCGAAAATAGTAATCATATGCTTATATTGTACACTTTCAGTTCATTGATCCATCTTCTTCTGTGAATTCTGGTAAAAAAATAAATAAATAACAAATCCCCTGACCCCTCCACTACCCAGACTAACCTCTTTCCCATTGCAAAATCACATATCAAGTGCTGAATACAGCCTGTGGCAAAAAAAACAACAAAAAAACAAAAAACAAAATCCCACTCAAGTCATAAGATGCAACAATACTATGGAGAGGGAGGGCATCTGGTGTAAAACCTATGCCATATTAAAAATGTGAAGCAGAGTATGCAGCTGAAGGGAATAGCGATAAGGGAAGAAGTTCCTACTGAATAAATTAAAAGTACTACTGTTAAAAATACTCAAGTAAAAGTCAAAATTTACTCATGAGTACATATGACAAATTACTTGACGTAATGAAATCTAACATAACTGTCTCTAACTCAGGGCCAGACCAAATGCCCTTTGACCTCAACACTTAAAAATAATTCAAATACAAGACTGTATTTACAGCTGTAATAACCAATAATAAGGGGTTTTATGAGCAGCTAAAACAAAGACTACACTAGAGCTGATCAATGGAGAATGGATAAATGAACTACTCAGTAATAGGCAGTGGTGGAAAGTAACTAGATATTTTTACTAAATTGTTATTTCTGAGTACATTTTGTAGAACATACATTTACTTTTACTTGAGTAAAATTGATTTTTCACTTTTACTGAAATAAAACCTTAAATTCTAAGTCTAAGGTGGTTGATGATTTTGTCCTCTGTGGTGTAGTGGGTGACTTGCGATCAGAAGGTTCTGGGTTCAAATATTCTTCCTACTTGAGTAAATTTTACACTTACTTTTTATTTTTACTCAAGTAACATTCTTGTGAAACACTTTTACTTCTACTTGAGTAATATTGTTTTTGAAGCACCAGTACTTTTACTTGATTACAGATTTTGAGTACTTGTACACCACTTGTAATAAGATTTTTTTTTTTTTTTTGTAGTGAAGTGGATTACAGATTACATGGCTTAAATTGTACTCAATCCTCATAGCTGTTTTTTAGGAGTCTAACGAGGGTCTAACACCAGGATATCCTTGATCTGTTTAGTTTAGTGTAGTTGTTATTTATATTTGATTAATTGTTTGTAAAGTTCTTTGAGGTTGTTGTGATACTGGGCTATATAAATAAAATTGAACTGAGTTACAAGTAAAAGCACAGCCCTAAAAATGTACTAAAAAACCCGACAAATTACAAAATAACTAATTAAGTACACTAGTTTTAGCATTTGTATTTCATTACTTTTACCTCTACAGTCTATTTACTGTGCCATTGTAGTAGTGATGAAATAGTGTTTTTCTTACCAGGCTGAGAGCAGACTGCAGATCGATGTCCAAGGCCTGGTACCTCCTCCTGGTTTCACTCACCAGTGTGGTGGCTTCTTTCAGAGCTGCGGTGTTCTCTGTGACCTGAACCTGGACTTCTGTGATCTACAAACACAAACATGTCCAGCCTTAAAACTCTGGATTCATATACCATCAACGTGCATTTATCTGAGTTAAGTCTTTGTGTGTATTCAGGCCATACTTGAGATTCATGCCATAACTTGGCCTCCTCCTGGTTCTTCAGGGCTATCCTCTCATACTTGGCCCTCATTTCCTCCATGATCCGGGCCAGGTCCTGTCCTTTAGGAGCATCCACGTCCACGTGCACGCTGCCATGCATGATCTGTGCCCTCAGCTCTGCTACATCCTGTGCACAGAGGAAATGGTCAGGGAGGGATTTCCTGAACGGGGTCACTGATGGTATCCTGCTAAACGCTTAAGGAACAAACAAATAGCAATTTAAAGCTCATTCCTGTCCAGGCCACACTAAACATGACATTATGGAAATGCAGTGAGTTTACTGAAAGATTAAACTGAACTAATAAAAAACATTCAACAGTCACACCAAATTAAATATGTTCAAGGTGGAAAAGTTGTTACGTGTTACTGCAATAATCAATATTATACTGAAAGGCTTATGTTCTGCCCCAGTATATTGCTGCTGTGTTGTTTAATGTTAGCATAGCCTTAAGATATTTGCGTAGCCCTGAAGACATTAGGGCTGACAACTGGTCACTTAGTTGATTAATCGGTTTCAAGATGTCTTGGTTGACTAAAATGTTATTGGTTGATTAGTTGGATCCACTCTTTGCATAGAAAAAAATATAAATACATATAATCTAATAATATATAATACTTTAGTATATATAGTTACTTTAATATAAAATTACTTTAGAACTTTTATTTTTCATTTTATTTAAGATAGCATAAATGATTGTTAAATACAGACATCCTTTGCAAATATCTTATCACTTAATGTAATGTCACTTGTTTGTGTGAGACTCTGGTAAGTCCCCCCACATATTCTTTGGTCAATTTCGGTCAAATAATCGCTGGGCTGGGCATAATTTTGGATGACTAACAATTTCCTTGGTTGACTACAGTCCTAGAAGACATACAGAATGTGTGTTCAGTTTTACCTGATATGCATGTATATACAATGTCAACAATGGTGACTTGTTTTCTATCTTTGAAGTTTGGCAGCTTTAATGCAGCTCAGTTTAACAGTCTGTGATGAGGAAGCACAGTTTCAAACCTTCTGGACTAACATGGAGTACAAATCTGTACTCCAAAATTACATTAAAGGGCCAATATTTTTTAAATAAATTTGGACACATAAAATAATGTATCTGTAATGAAAACATCTCTTTTGGGGAGCTGTTACTTTCCATTTGCAGGAAAAACTTGGATTAGGTGCCTGTTGCTTTAAGGCCCTGCTGGCCCCGCCCACTTTACCCTGTCAGCACCATGCTCTTTGCAAACACTATAGTTTATAGCAGCGGTTCTGTGCTGTTTTACTGCAGGGTTGAGGGCTTCCTCTGACTGAAGCCCTCTACAGACACTACTGCCTCTTGAGCTTCTCCTTTTTTTGTTCACATGTGAACATAGTTTGAGTTCAGACATGAGCGGAGAATCTCTGATAGATAGAGCCTGATAAAAGGGCTAATTAGCTATTAGCAACATGAAGCTAACAGATACATGAGCTGAGTGCCATGTAGTGACCACAGTTTAAGCCCTGTAATGATCAGGGCAGAAACGTGCAGGAGCACTTTCTGGAAAAGGCGGGGTTTCACGTGTCTATGTCAAGCTGTAAAGCCGAGCGTTTTCAGCTCTTGAGAAGGGCAACACCTCAGCATACAGGATTACTCAAATGCGTGAATGAAACAAAATACTACTCTGTGTATGTTTAGTGTATGTTTTTGAGGTGGAAAAAACATTATAACAGGGCTAATAGCTCAGAAAAGTTGATTTAGCAGAATAAAGAACATTTATAAATGATTAATTAGGCTTGTGGCAAAATCTCAAAATTTTGTATGGTGACCTTTTCAAGAACATCTCAGTTTAACAGTCTTTGATGAGGAATCACAGGCCCTTAAACTATCTTTGTGTATGTACTGTCTCTTCCATGTAGTGTTACTTGTGCCTAGTCCAGTAGTCCTAGGCTCTAGTAACTTGTAGCTTGTAGATTTTAGTTAGGCCGCTCCAATGCTTATATAAACAGAACTGCTAAAAAACTAGGTACTTGCTAATGTTCTAATGTTTCACCCACTGACTACACACACTTGTAGTCAGTCAGTTGTCATTCCAATGTTTGGTGGTTAATGTGTCAGTTCTGTCTCAGGTTCTTACTGCCTCGTGGTTCTTCTTCAGGTTGATGAGCTCCTCCTTCAGAGACTCGATGTCGCTCTCCAGGTGCAGCCGGATCACATTGGTGTCGTCCAGGACCTTCCTGAGCCTGGCCACGTCAGCCTCCACCGTCGCCCTCATGGACAGCTCGTACTCCATCCTGCAGTCAGCCACAAGCAAAAGCACTCACAGTAAGTTTTTATCCATCAGAAATAGGCTCAGTGATTGTATATGAGATCATCAAACTCACTTGACTCTGAAGTCATCTGAAGCCAGGCGTGCATTGTCCAGAGAGATGGCCAGCTGAGCGTTGCCCTTGATCGTGTCAAAAATCTGCAGTAAGAAATATTATCTTTAGTTTGTGAAACAGCAGAGCCATTTAGCTTCTTATGTAACTACATTATATGTATATGAGGTTTACAAATGTTTCACACCACCATGGAAAATATTTGGTGTTCAAAGTACCACCTTTAATGGGCTAAGCCTGGAGAAATCCAGATGTACACCAAGACTAAATCTGGTCTAAAGAAAGACTAAACCAGGAGTACACCTTAGCAAATTCAGGACTAAACCAGATCTAAACTGGCACATAACCAAGTCTAAACCAGGATAGTATCCAGGACTAAACAAGGACTAAACCTAGTCTAAACCAGAACTAAACCAAGAGTAAATCAGGAATAAACCAGGATTAACCCAGGACTAAATCAGGGACTAACCAGTGGTCTAAACTTAAGCTCTAAATTTCAGGATTCCAGATTCCAGATCAGGACAAAAAGAGAAATAAAACTGGTCTTAAATTCAATTAAACTAGGACTTAAACTGCTCAAGAAAACAAAAACAACAACAACAAAAAACATGAGTACGACCAGTGGTACGTGTCCCACAACTTGAGAACCACTGGTATATTTGAAATATTTCTGTTAAGATATGGACTAACATGCTCTATATTTAGCAACCCATCACTGCTATTGAGCCCAGAAACTACCTGGCTACTGTCCAGGGTGTACTCCGCCTAAGGCCCATAGATGCTGGGTTAGGCTCCAGTGATTTTGAGAAATTCTGCTTCATAAAAAGGTGGATACATTTTTACATATCCTTCCCTATTTTTTTTGTTTTCTAGGCTTGAGTTTTAAGCTAATAGTAAAACCCGATGCTAGCTGCAGAGACTGTGAGAAAGCTAGCCATGACCTGCTTACTTCTGCTTTATTGGACATCAAATTGTCATTTTAATCTTGATGAATTGGGCCTGCTGATACTACTCTTATTAAATGCTCTTTTAATGCCATCTATCATAGCCTCCCACTTAAAGATAAGGTTATTATGACAGGCAATAAACGTTTCAAAACCTTTCCGCTGCTGACACTTTGGATTGAGGTGATAAGATATGAACTCTGTGTCAATAACTTTTGACCCTTATCAAATTAACAAGACTAGTTAAGTTACAGTTTCTCCAAATACTAGCAACAGGTTTCTACCATTTTAAAATTGAAAACTTGCTTTTGGGGGATATCGTTAGCTTAATAGCATTTTGTTACAGGGATGATCTGTTTTTTTAAGATGCTAGCTTGTAATCGCTATTGAGGATTTTAATAGACAAATCTTCAGGGCCTGCCAGCCACAAGCTTTGGCTGGTCACATGCTCACATACTCAAATAAGGGACACTCTTTGGCTGTTGGTTGAATTAATGGCTGTCAAGTTGAAGTACTTATACTAGCACTATAATATGCTAACAGAGTGTAACAGAAGATAAGAATAGGCAATAAGTCAAATGCAGATAAGTATTGCCAATGCATTCGCACGATTTTAATGGTTTAAAGGTTTTTGCAGCTTACAGCTTACACAAACATTTAAAGTTTAAGGTAAGGTCAGAAGTTCAATTTGACAAAGTAGCATTGATAGATTCATGAACTTTTTTAGGTCATGAACATAAAGCAGGAAAGGTAGCTATGCTGTTGTAAGAGAGTTTGCACCAGTTTGGAAGAAATTCAATATTAAAAGTTTCAATCTAGAGCTTTCAATCAAGTCTTCTGCAAATTCAACCATTTTAAAGGATTTTTTATAACTTAAAAGCAGGAAAGGTAGCTATGCTGTAGTATAGTATGGAAGGACATTTTGGATCATCATGTCTTCTGCAAATTAAACCAGTTTGGGGACCAGTTTTGTAGTTTTCTATTTTAGCAAAGTATCACTAACAGAGTAATGGACTGACCTTGGCCCTGAGATCTGCAATGATGGCGTAGTACTTCCCGTAGTCCCGTCCCTCCAGCGGGCCCCTCTTCTCGATGACCTCTCTGATTTTGATCTCCAGTTTACTGTTGGCCTTCTCCAGGCTCTTCACCTGCTCCAGGTAGTTGGCCAGCCTGTCGTTCAGGTGCTGCATGGCCATCTTCTCGTTGCCAATGGCCAGGGAGCCAGAGTTGGACCCGGAGACCTGGTAGTCGTAGCTACCGCCGACCAGACCGCTACCGAAGCGGGATCCATAGGTGACGGTGGAGATCTTGGTGCCATAGCCCCCTGCACCTCCGCTCACGCTGTGGGCATAGTTCCTCACCGGGCTGGAGTAGGATAAGGATGATTGGCGTTTCATGAGGGACTCCATGGTTGAAGAGGTGGATAAAGGCTGGTTTGTGGAGCGGAGGGCTTGAGCCAACAGTGAAAGACCAGGCAGAGTGCTGGGGGCTTATATATCACTCCTGCCACACCTTACAAGCCCATAATGGATTTTTACCTTTTGAACAATAACCTCGACTTTGCCCCTGAGAGAGAGAAGGGTGTGATGCCATAATGCCTTATTGTATAGTGATAAAGCTGAGTTAATGAGTCTATCGATTCCAAAGAAAGTCAATGGAATGTAGTAAAACTGTGTGGGATGGGAGTGGAGCTGTCAAGTATTTTCTAAGCTGATATGCTATCTTTGAGTGCGTGTGAATTTGAAGACTGTATATTGTGGCAAGGATTTATTATATTCTTTATCTCGACAGATGATAAGCTTTTTATAGAAGGTTTGGCTGCATAAGGTGTGGCTAGATTACAGCTTAACACAGAAGTGCCTTCACGTTTCTGGCATTCATAAAACCAGAGGTGTGGAGTTTATATTAGAAACTGTCACTGTTTATGCTGTAGATTGATGTAATATTCATTCATTCACTTACTTATGTTCTACGACTACACTTATGTGTTGGAGAAGCTTGTTTCAGGAGAGGTTTGGCTGCTACTATTAATAATCTAATTTAGGCCTGAGAACACTTACAGATGGAAAGGTACATGTGAATAAGTGAACAACATTCAAAGATGCACATTAATCTAAATTTCCCATAGTGAATGTATGTGCGTTTGAGCGACTCTGTTGGTGTATGTCTCTAAGTGTTAGCCCTGCGACTGGCTCTGATCATCAAGGACCTAAAGCAGCTTGGATGGGCACCACTCACTGGATCGCTAATGATGAGTGGTAGAAAATAAATAAACTCAAAAAAGAGAATGGAACACTCCAGAGTAAAGACAGTGAACTTTAATGACACGTATAAAGATGGAACATGGAGACTGAACTGAACAGACAGAAAACCAAAAAAAAAAACATGATGAAAAATAAGTTTTGTTTATAATCTGAATTTTAAATGACCAATATTCTCAAATAATTTGTTTCATAAGTGTGCCAATTTATGTAAACACTTAACGTCAACACATAAATACATGGACATGATGGAGATGAAATAAATAAAAGATGACTAGGTTTTCTCTGCTCCAGTTGCACAGTATTATCAGCCTTCAGAGTGTTAGTGTTGCATTACTATGAAAGTGGCCAATAGTAATTAGAGTTGCGTTCAGGGAGTGTGAGGCGTGGCGTTTAGACGTTCAAGGTCTCTGTGCTGGAGGAAACCACTTTGCCGTCCACCAGGGTCTGTGTGACTGTTGTCACCTTGGTCTGCACTGTCTTCTCCTGCAGGGCGTCTTGAAGGCTGAACAGTAAAATTATACAACATTATTAGCAAAACATTAGCAACCTACGGTAAGACAGAGCAGGAGTTATGTACTGCAATAGTTCTAGGCCATTTGAAAGGACTGCTGTTGTTAAGGCATGGTAGCATGGCCAGCCAATCTAGACTTAGTTTTAGTCCTGGTTTAGCCTTGTTTTAGTCTTGGTTTATCTTTTAGTTTTGTTTTAGTCCTAGTTCAGTCTTGTCTTATTCCTGGTTTAGCCTGGTTTTAATACTGGTTTAGTCTTGTTTTAGTCCTGGTTTAGTCTTGTTTTAGTCCTGGTTTAGTCTTGTTTTTCGTTCTGGTTTAGCTTTGTTTTAGTCCTGTTTAGTCTTTGTGAAGTTTAGATTAGAATATGGGAGAGCTGTTGTTCTGCTTTGATTTAATTAGACTTATGGCAAAAGTGTATCAAAATATCAACATCATATTGTTATCGCAATATTCAACCCAGCATGCATTTGGCATGGTTTTCTCCTATCGTGCAGCCCTAAAACAAAGTGCTGCATAAAGCCCGTCTCTTTGTAGATAAATTATTAGTTGACACGATGTTGACTGAGTGATTGTGGTGGAGAAAGGGAAGGGATTCCATCCCATTTCATAAACAGAGTAATTATATTTATAAGCAAAAATTTACTGATTTTCCTAAGGATCTCCCAAGAATCTGTTAATATAGTCATAACCCTCGTTTTGGGTCATACAATTCCCAAACAAAACAGCCTATGAAAGCCTCTGCCCTGAGTTTGAACTACATTTTAGCCTCCTTATTACCTTATAAAAAGGAGTTACTCCCCAACCGTGGCCCTTTATGCTAATTACTGTTTTTATCTTTAAATCGACTTCTGGGTACTGAGAACTAGCACTTGGATTCCACTGAAAGCTAACTCTGCTAAGCTGACATTCCTGTAGCTCTCCAAAAAAAGAAAAAAAAAAAGAAAAAAAAAAAAAGGCTTGACTCATGAATAAGATTTCTACCAGGAGGTAGCAGAGCTAAAGATGTTGAGCCTCTGAAAGGGTGCATATGTCTTAGCTAGCTCTAGCTAGCTCTCTTCCAGCAACACATTTTGGAATAACACCCTTTGATGTATTTTAAAGTCCTATAACACAATAATCATGCAAAGCAGGTATTATTTACCCTCTGGCCTCCTCACCTGAAGTCCTCTCCATCCAACAGCCGCCTGTAGGTGGCGATCTCGGCCTCCAGCTTCATCTTGGTGTTGAGCAGGGCCTCGTAGTCCTGCGTCTGCACCAGGATGTTGTTCCGCAGCTGTGTCAGCTCCGCCTCAAGCCCCATGAGGATATTGTTCAGAGCATCCATCTCCATGTTGTAGCGCATCTCTGTGTCCCTCAGCGTGCCTCCCAAAGACTCTTTCTGTACGTGGACAAAGGAAGAAGAATATTTACTGAGGCAACAGTGGCTCAATATGGGGCTGTTATTATAGCCAAAAGATTTGTGCATGTGTAAATAGATTTGTGTGCACGTAATAGGATTTGTGTGTAAGTATTAGGATGTGTGTGTGCCTATTAAGATTTGTGTGTGTGCAAAACAATTTGTGTGTGTTTAATACAATTTGTGTATGTATTAAGATTTGAGCGTCTGTATTAAGATTTGTGTGTGCATAAAATGATTTGTGTGTCTGTATTGCAATTTGTGTGTGTGTATTGCAATTTGTGCGTGCGTAATACGATTTGTGCGCGTAATATGATTTGTGTGTCTGTATTGCGATTTGTGTGTGTATTGCAATTTGTGCATGCGTAATACGATTTGTGTGTCTGTATTGCGATTTGTGTGTGTATTGCAATTTGTGCATGCGTAATACGATTTGTGTGTCTGTATTGGGATTTGTGTGTGCGTATTGCGATTTGTGCATGCGTAATACGATTTGTGTGTCTGTATTGCGATTTGTGTGTGTGTATTGTGATTTGTGCGTGCGTAATATGATTTGTGTGCGTAATATGATTTGTGTGTCTGTATTGCGATTTGTGTGTGCGTATTGCGATTTGTGCGTGCGTATTGCGAATTCTGCATGCGTAATATGATTTGTGTGCGTAATATGATTTGTGTGTCTGTATTGCGATTTGTGTGCATATTGCGATTTGTGCATGCGTAATACAATTTGTGTCTGTATTGTGATTTGTGTGTGCATATTGCGATTTGTGCGTGCGTATTGCGAATTGTGCGTGCGTAATACAATTTGTGTGCGTAATATGATTTGTGTGTCTGTATTGCGATTTGCGTGTCTGTATTGCGATTTGTGCGTGCGTATTGCGATTTGTGCATGTGTAATTTGATTTGTGTGTGTGTAATATGATTTGTGTGTGTGTAATATGATTTGTGTGTCTGTCTTGCAATTTGTGTGCGAAATATGATTTGTGCATGCATATTATGATCCGTGTCTGTATAGCGACTTGTGTGCACGTAATAGGCTTTGTGTGTGTGTAAAATGATCTATCTGTAAACAAAAAAGTGCTAAAAGGTCTAAGTCTTATGAAAAAAGCTCAAATCGAAATACAGACACACAAATCTTATCACGCCTTGTTTAGACCTGGTTTAGTTGTTTAGTTTTAGTTTTGTCTTGCTTTAGATGTGATTTAGACATGGTTTAGTCTGGTTGCGATTTTGTCTCATGATAGTCCAGTTTAGTCCTGTGTTCGACCTTGTTTAGCCAATATTTTGTCTAAGTTTTGACTAAGTTTTAGATGGTAATTGGAAACCACAATATTTTCTTAAATATTATTTAATCTCCTTTCAGTGCTAGCAGATAAATAAAGCCGTTTATTTAAGCAGACATGGTTGGTTCAATGGGTAGTTATAATATAATGGAACTTGGCTTGAATGGGAGAGGTTTCGAACCCACTACTTTGCTAAGAAACTAAGGAAGTGAATAGGGAACTGTATTAGTAACCATTTGCAACTATTTGTTTATTTGCCAGTTAGCTTTGTTTGCCAGTGTTCACTCATGATTTGAGCTAAAGCAAGTAAACCAAGTTACAATTCTACTACTCGGTGTCGACAGCTCCATGGCAACAGGTCAGTCGAGTGTTAACGCTTATGTCAACAGTGAAGCGCGCTGAAGTGAGAGTGCTGAGTAGTGCTGAGGCCCAGGGAAATGTTTCAGTGCTAAACCAAGTGTGTGCTGACAGTGGCTCCTCACCAGGCTTCTCTGTGACTCCAGCTCGATCTCCAGAGTCTGGAGCTGTCTGCGGAGGTCGTTCACTTCGGTCTGCGCTCCCTTCAGGGCCTCTGTGTTCTGTACCACCTGACTCTGCACCTCTGTAATCTGAAAACAATGTTCATATTATTGAATGAATGAAATCTTAGCCATTTTAAAGCAAAGCAAAATAGTGGCAGTATTTGTTTTATTTTAATTTTTTTTTACCTGGGATTCGTGCCATGCTTTGAGTTCATCTTGGTTCTTCTTTGCCTCCTTCTCGTACTTGGCCCTGATCTCTGCCATGATCAGGGACAGGTCCTGACCTTTGGGGGCGTCGACGTCAACGTGGACTCCTGATTGGGCGATCTGTTTACGCAGCTCCCTCACCTCCTGTAATTACAAAGACAGGTTGAGCATTGTTGTCACGTGTGTGGTACAGTAGTAGGTCACCCTCAGCTGTGGATCAGAGACCACATACTTTGGTAAAAATAAGTAACCAAAAGTTGAGCACATAGTAACAATGTTAATCTTAAATAAAGCTGTTCTTTGATAATGTTGATTATATTTCAGTAAAAGAGAATGTTAAAACTACCTTTTCAATAATATTAGTAACAGCCAGTAGTTGCAAGCATAATCAAAGTATTTAGGCAAATTAACTGTTACTCAAATAGAGGTTGAAGTATTCAAAGTATGAATTTAAATTATATTTGCTGTAGAAAAAACAAATATAACTTTTAAGTACTTGTTTATAAACCTGAAAATCTACTACTTCTACAACCATTTACAACTACTGCTGCTACTATCAATACTACTACTATTACACAAAAGCATCTGCTTCTAACATTAATTAGTACCACTAGAACAATAATATTGTATTAGAACTTGAACCTTAAAATTTGACTTGACCAAACAGTATTTTTTTTCTCTCCAGAGATTAGCAATAAAAAAGTTCTTTAAAATTGACCTATGTAATCATCAACATTATACATAGACGCCAAAAAGGCTCACATCGCTGACTTACTTACTTTTCAGAATGTGTTGCCTGTAGACTGTATTTCTTCCTATAGCCAGTAGCATTTGCCATCAAAAATTGCAAATTATGAATAATCAGGAGTGTTTTGGCAGCTGTCACCACTTGACCACATGTGTGTAATGTCAGCTTATTTATTAGCATATATATTAGCATGTTAGCTAAAGGCTAAATAAGTTAATACTAAGTTTCTGCTGCCCACAAGTTACAGAAATGTGGTGGACCAAATCAGTTTTAGACCAAAATTGAAGGCAATGTTTAATCAATGATTAAATCACCACAAATCCAGATGTCAGAGTAAGTAACAATGAATGGGCCAAGCGCTGTTGGCCGCAATTTTGCCGTATCATTGCAATGATCCAAAGCGAACAGGGGGTGGCTTACCTATATATACTGTATATGGTGTGTGACCTGGTTCTTTTTCCCAGAGTTGGGGTTCATTATAATAAGACAGAAGGTGACTTTAATCCCATATCTCTGACCCTAACATTCAATTTTCCATTTCCTTCAGTAAACAAATGGTTTCCTTATGGCTTTGGGCTGTAGTCATTTGTGGCGTTCCTCTGTTGCCAAATTCAGATTGGGATGCACTTTACGATGAGGCGAGCCACTGAATTCACATAAAGATATTTCAAATCGCTCCACAACCTCACTCTCCCACCTCAGCTTTTCTCAGTAAAACATGCTGCATTCGTGTCTTTAGAGTACATATTGTTCTAAAGCAAATATTAACTGAATATATCTATAAGGTGTGGCTGTTTGCTGATGCCTAAAGCGGTTTACTGTCCTGCTTTTGTAGAATACTTGGAGCACCTTTTGTTGGGACAGCTGCTAAAAAAATCAACACAACTGTCATCAGAAACTTTCAGCTGTTGAGAAAGTGGAGTAAATGCCCAGTGCCGACAGGTGAAGGTGCACTGTCTGTAGGTGCTGTAAGTTAAAGTGTGCTTACGTTGTCGTGGTTCTTCTTGAGGTGGATGAGCTCCTCCTTCAGCCCCTCGATCTCACTCTCCAGGTTCATGCGGGTCATGTTGGTGTCGTCGATCACCTTCCTCAGACCAACGATGTCGGCCTCCACAGACTGACGGATGGCCAGCTCCGACTCATATCTGCGCACAAGACGAGAGGCCATGAGAAATTATAGCGAAATTGATAAAACAGCAACAATGATACATTAGCAACATACATCTTTGGTAAGGGGTGAATTTTTATTTATTATAAAATCAAACTCATTTCTTCTTTACGATTATTCACAATTATAAAAGTCATGGTGGTATAATCATAAGAACTTTTGAATCTGTGGTATCTTGCAGGAAACTCTTCTCAGATGGCCTGGAATGTTCTTTCTTGTACTTAAGTGTACCAGAACGTAGGTCCACTGCTAGAAATCCCTTCAGCCTTATGCAGCTCTACCACTTCTCAGAGGGCCCAGTACACTCCTCTTTTCATCTCGCCAAGAGTCAAACTAAGGTTCAAACTAATTAGAATTAAATTTTCAATATTTCCTCTCACAATAACCGTGACACTAAAATTTGACATCATGACATTCTTAGTCCATGTTAAAGAGAACAAGAAAGTCCTCTTCTGACTTCTCCCTTTCTTTCTAGGGGTCAACAGCAAATCAATAGCATGGGTACTTTGGCAGGTTTTTAACCCAGATGCCTTTCATTGACACAATCAGCCACATGCCCTGACGGCAGTTTTTGGTTCCCCATGGGGAAATTGAACCCCTGACCTCCTGCACCAAAGGCAGGGGGAACTGACCACTTCCCTAATGAGGAGCATCCATGTTAAAAGTGAACATGACTTACAGTAACAGTGACAAAAAATCTAAGCAGACTTGGCTTTAAAGGTGCAAACACTATACCCATATACTATTATTGATTTTTTTTTTTATCAATGTGGGATTTATGTGAAAAAGTTACACAATATTTTTTTAAGGTGGAACTCAGTAACTTTCTTTTCTGTTTTTGCCTCATTTTCCTAATTCCCCACTATGGAGCTAGTCCTATATCATTCACAAGTCGCGCCACTTATGGCTCAGTGATAGAGCTGCGGCACATATACAGGGCAACTACAGCCTGCCTTAATGTTGTTGGTTCAAGTATGGACTCCGACAGTTGGCTCAGTGTCTCTCCCTGCTCTCTCCCCAATTTCCTACTATACTCTGTCCTTTCAATTAAATATAAAAATGGCAAATAAAATAAAATAAGTAAATAAAAAGTCCAATTGACTTAATCCCTCGCTTGTCTTTACTTTAGTTTTTCCTTCTACATAAATATACAATGTTTTTTCTGTCATTTTGCCGCTCTGCCATGACAAAAATCGAGAAATATCATCGCCATTGCTGGCTTGTTGTTTTGCCAACCACGATATGGCAACACTCGAGACTTCCCGACCTCTGACTCTTTATTCACCCCACAACATTTCATTTAACCATCACACGGACACTGAAAAGTTACTGAGTTCCGCTTTAAACAGACACTAATCCACTGAACAAATTCCAAATGTATATTTTTCACCACTGTAAGGGTGCTTCCCACTTGTCCTTGCACAGTAAGTTCCTTTGTAACTCCCTAATCACTAACACTAAGCATCCATCTGTCTTTGCCTTGACACTAAGCCCATTCCACCACCCAAACTCTAAGCTCAAGGTGACCATTTACACAAACACTTTAAATGAGCTTTACAATGATGACACTGTGCATTCATCCTCACGCCCTGTCCACATTAAACTGGGTGTGTGCCTGGCCCGCAGCTGTCTGCTCTATATGTTTACAGTCTGGAAGCTGCAGTGGGCTTACTTCACTCTGAAGTCATCAGCAGCCAATCGGGCGTTGTCGATGTTCAGGACCAGACGGGCATTGTCAGTGGTGGCATCAAACACCTGAAGGATAGACAATTGAGGGCATGTATGTGTTAGTTCAAATGGTAAATCTGAATGACCCATAGTGAATGAATGTGAGAGGGAATGGATGTTTGGAGTTAGCACTGCATCTAGGTGGCAGTTATCCAGGACGTACCCTGCATAAGACCCATAGTTGTTGGGATAGGCTCCAGCCATCCTCAACCACCAATGGGAATAAGTGGAAGAAGAAGTCAACCAGCCAATGGGAGCATTTCTTATTTGAGAATGTGAGCGTGTGATTGGCTAAGAAAATACTATACTTAGGGCCAGATTTATCAAAGGTTTGCGTGCACGCTAACTGAATAAGATGTGCTAAAATTGGAGCAAACCCAGACGCAGTTGAGATTTGCGTGTCTTACAGGAGCAGAGCGAACGCAAAGCAGATTTTGCTCCTATGACCTAATGAATCTGTAAACTGAGGCATTCTTCCCAGAGTGCGCAAAATGGAAGGCGGAGAAAATGCAAATATTATTTATCAAGGCTCACCATGACTTTGCGTGCGAAAATAGCGTCTAAATTTAGCACGATGGAGAAGGACGTGCTAATCTTTTGCACAGATATGGCTGCTGTGATTCGTGTGAGACGAAGGAGAAGAAATGAACAAATACGTAGGGTTAGAGTCTTTGCCACGCGTGCAGATCTATTTGCCATGACGGATGAAAAAATTATTCACCAGCACGTTCAGCTCTTCTTAGTTAAATTTTGCTTCTGTTTGTGTTCCACTTCCGCACCTTCCATGACGCAAAACAATACACGCAATGATGCCGTTTAAATAGTTCCGCCCCATCTGTTTACACCTGTCACCTGCCACGCAGTTTGTCTTAGTAATTCATGCGCAACACGCCCATTAATAGCGGCCGCATATTTTCTCACTGCACTTGCAGTTTAGCACCCGTCTTAGTAAATCTGGCCCTTACTGTACTATTCATTTTCCGCATTAGAAGAACCAGGAAAATGTTTTGTCTCTGTTTGTTTGTATGTATTTGAAGCACTTTTTAAAACATTTCTCCTTAATTTTAGTGGGTGGTCTTGGTTTGCCTTGGTTGTGATCTTGACTTGGCCTCTATCCTTAAAAAGTCTCAGTCTCGAACCTCAAAAGTCTCAGCTTTGGTCTCAATTAGTAGGGTCTTCACTACAACACCCCTATTAGGTGGACACTTTTTCTTTAAATAGAGATATTAAATAGTATCAGCGTGGCCAGAGCAGGAGCTTCACACAGCAAATAGTAAGTATTTGCATTAGCAGATAAGGGATGGGAAGAGGAGACAGCTCCAGGTGAACAAAGTCCAACGACCAATCACAAACTGCCAAGCAACGGCTGTCCTCCTGCAGCTGGGCTCATGATGTGTGTAGTGTGGGGATTTGCATGGTGCTGGTGGATGTGCTGGTGTGGTCATGTGGGTGTGTGGGTGTGTGTGTGCACGGCTGGCTGACTCTGCGAGATCTGGGCTGGTCTGGCAGTTTGGAAGTTTGGAAGAGTTTGTGTATTTTCCCATGAGGGTTTAAAGCGAGGGGCACTGGTAGACTTTTGAGTTATGGTGAAAGACGAATGATTTTGCACTTCTGACCTCCAGCATATTTAGACAACCCTCATTCCCTGCGTAGAAAAATACTCCACTCATTTTAAAGTGTTCACATTTTTGTCCTTGCATAAGACACTGATAAAATCCTGTTCTGTTACTTTGGCGTCCTTGATGTTTTGGAAATTCCCTTCCATAAAAAGGATTATTTCTTGGAGCAAAATGCTTCACTATGAAACATTTCCCTCTCACTACAGCACCTATTAATGTATTCCTCAGGTGAATCGGCCTGGGTAATTATTACTTTTCACTGTTCCAGAACTCTTTCTTTTTGCACATTTCCACTGAGGCATTCAGAAGTGGGTCGAGCTGGTTTAGAGGTGTTTCCACGTCCCAATGTGGGCTGAAGTGTCCCCAGAAAGCGTACCAAACCATGCTACTTTTGGCACCCTTCAAATCAACATATCCTTTGGTCGATTTTGGTTGATTAATTGCTGTACTGGGCAAAACTTTGGCAATTTCTTTGTTCAACTACAGCCCTAAAGATAAGCCAAAACTTTAGCTTGCTTTTACAGCTCTTATTTTTTCCTTTTATAAGTCCCCAACCCGAATGCTGTAGAAACCATTAGAGTTACATCTGAAGATTTTATGAGGTCACAAATAACCCCAGCCCTTATAGAATAAAGAAAGAACAAGTCCATGCTAAAAACGTGACCAATAAAAAAAAAAAAAAAAAAAAAAAGGATTTATCCTGTGATGCTCCTTCATAAAGAAGATCATTTCTTGGAGTGAAATGCTATGTTGTAATACGTTTTCCACTTGCTGCAGCAGACATTTTGTAATTCAGTGGTCAGACAGATTAAACCACCATTACAAGACTGTTCCTTTGGGAAAGTGTCTCTGAAGAAAAGTACAGTAAAGGAAAGCAAAGTTTGAATGAAAAGTCTCATATTGATCTTGTGCATATTCTTTACACAACAGGGAAGTTTTTCTTGATTGGTTGAACTCAACTATATGTAACATACTTCAACATTTCTTTCTTCAGATCTTTCCTTAATGCTTCCCATATGTTATGTTCCCCACAGTGGGCCTCCCTGTTGCAGCAGTAGTGTAAAACTGTCCAGCTCATGGTGTTTTTGTGTTTCTCTGGATGTAAAGGAAAAGCCTGTTTGAGCTATGATGTATATCTCTGTTGTTTGACCTTTTTTTGGCCCTTGTTTTTTTAGTGTTTGTCTGAGTGGGCCATAATTTTCCAACATTCCTGCCCCATAGTGTTTCCTGTCCCGGCCCTTGTCCATATAGCAGCAGCGGGCAACACGCCAAGGCCCAGCAGGACCCTCTGTTATTTTTGCAGTCAGTCATTAAACCAAGGCAGCTAGGCTAACGTTTAATCACATGGTTAGGATTATACTGTTGGATAATAATGATTAGTTTAGCCTTTTTTTAATCAATGTGTAAGCTAAATAATAATAATAATAATAATAATAATAATAATAATAATAATAATAATATTAAAGTGTAACCCTAATTTGCTGTATAGAACTTTTGCATTAGCTTAATATTAATCCAGCTTCTTGGTCTCATGTTTTTCAGTGTGAACCACTCCCACGCTCACCGGGCCCCGCCTCACCTGCTTCCTGAGGCCGTCCAGAATGACCTGGTACTTGCTGTAGTCTCTCAGGTCTGGGCCACTGTTGGCCAGGGCCTCCTTGATCTTGATCTCCAGCTTCTGGTTGGCCTGCTCCAGGCTGCGGACCGTCTCCAGGTAGTTGGCCAGGCGGTCGTTCAGGTTCTGCATGGCGAACTTCTCGTTGCCAATGATGTCAGTGTTGTTCCCGCTCACCTGGTGGTACAAAAAAAAAAAAAAGGCTTATTGTGTAAAATATTTTTTGTACATTTCAAAGCATCCAGTTTGTTTTATGATCTAGTGTTTACAATGTTACATGTTTGACTACTGCGATAGAAAAGGTGATTCAGACTGTTGGTCATGTGTTAGAAGAGTAATACAATGTGTTACAAGGCCCTAGATGCGGAACTGAAAAGTATTATATTCACATTGTAACTTATTATAATATGAGTCAGCTATAAAAAAAATATGACCTTGAGACATCATCTAAGGTTTATTATCAAGGATTTATTATGAAGAATGTTCAGTCCATACAGGAAGCTTTGACCAATGAATAAGTGACACACCATTAGGCTTTTTCTTTTTTTTTGCCCACAGCTGGGTTTTTTAGGAGTTTTTCCTTATCGAGAAGGAGGGTCTAAGGACAGGAGTGTCCTGGGTCTGTTTAGTTTAGTGTAGTTATTGTTTAATTATTTTTGATTGTGTGTTTATGTTTGATTAACTGTTTGTGAAGCCCTTTGAGGTGATTGTTGTTGTAAAAGCTGGGGAATAGAAATAAAACTAAACAAAACTAAACAAAACTAAATTAAAATTGACTGTTGGTCTACACCACTTGGCAACAATAAAGTAATGGCTGCCACTAATACAGTGGCAGTAGTTATTCCAGCACTGGCTCTGTACTTTGTGAATTTATTTTCTAACTTTACCCAAACTACTACATTTTGATGGAAAATAGTAGATTAGATGGAAAATAAATTTTTGATGGCGTGGCGCCTCGGAGTGTCACCTCACAGTCAGGCGGGTCCTGAGATGCTAGTTTTAATCAAACAGCAGTAGAAGTAAAAGTAGTAATAATATTATCATTAGTGTTATAAGCAGCAGTAACAACAATGCTAGTTGTAGCAGTATCAGTAACATAACATAGCAACACAGCTTAAAGTCACACTTAAGTCTCAAAATATAAACCTGTATTTACAGTTAAGGTTTTGTGATGTCACAAATGACCCCATCCCGGTCACATCATTGATTCAAATGTGACAGGATGTGACTAATACAAGGTAAATATAGATTTACTAGAGTATGATCACTTTAGTACTAAACCTCCAAAACTACACAGCATGTTTCTCTGGACAATGACAGGCAAAGCCATAAAGCTAAGCTATTTTGAACTTTTTGTTTATTTAAGTAGCAGTAGTAGCATGAGTAGTGGTATCAGCACATTGATAATAGAAAAAATAAGAGTAGGAGCATAAAAAGTAGTAGTTAAGGATGTAGTAGTAGCAGAATATATACAGTACGATATTTAAATTCTATATAAAAATTTAAGTGCCATATGTACATTATAAAGAAATACTTAGGAGTACTTACCTGGACACTGCTGGAGAAACCCCCCATCCCAGCTCCTGCCGCGGACCCCATGGAGGACCTGAGATTACTGGATGAACTGACGCTGATGCGGGCCCCTCCGGCTCCTCCATGCATAGTGGGGGCCCTGTAGACAGGGGCCGAGGTGCGGGTGTAGGAGATGTTTCCCGGCCGGCTGCTGCTGCTGGAGGAGTGCATGGAGTACGTGGTCTGTTTGGAAGTTTTCATTCTGGACAGAGGCTGAGAGCACACACAGAGGCACAGGCTGGGACAGGAGCGCACAGACACAAGGCAGGAGCACCCGGTGAACCGCTAAACTTTATAAAGCATGGGCCCTGGGACCGCCCAACATGGCCCCTCCCCTCTGCGGTCCCACCCACTTTTCCACCGGCCTAAACCGCAGCAGGCTCTCACTGAGGGCTTTGTCCTGTAAAAGCAATAGGACAGGAGATTTTTGTGAAGGTTAGTCATTTAGAGAAGTTTAAATTTGCTGAGTTTTGAGAAGAATGTCCTTTTCTGAACTTTGGAGTTTATTACTTCTAATTTCTAATACATTTTTAATGAACTGTAATATTTTTAGATTGACCAGTATTGACCAATATTTAGTAAAACTGGACTGAGATACTTAGCAGTAGGTAACTTGATCCCTGAGTGTTCAGCATTGTCAGCACACTCCCAGTTTGGAGAAGCAGACAGGAGCGATGATTAGTTATATTTGGATGTTACTGTGGCCAATAAAAAGACTTTTAAAGACGTTTAAAATGTTAAACTCTACTATTAGAGCAAATGTGTACTACAGAGAAAGTTTAATTTTATTTTAAGTTTTAAAAAAATATATATATTTAGTTTCTCAAACTCACACTCACTTTTCAGATAAAAAAGCACTTTCATTTCTAAGCTAAATATATTTTGTGAGTGTCTCCATTATGAACTATAGGAGACAGTAGTAGATTTTTGGATTTAAATATGAAACATTTAAAAATAAACATGCACTGTGCTCTTTTGGGTGTACATTATTCAGTGTCTTTCACTGCTCCTGTCTGCTTCTCCAAACTAGAGTATTTCCCCAACTGTTTACTGTAGGGATTAATTGTATTTATATATTGTATTTAACGGTGCTATGAGCAGTATATATTTTTTTATATCTCATAAAAATTACCCACGTGTCCCCAGATGAGAAGTAAACATCTAAATCAAATATTAGTTTTACTGATAACAATGGTACAGCTGATTTATTCACAATTTAAAAAAATATATATAAAAATTTACATAATGCCCAAGTTGTTTATGTTTACATTTTTTGTTTTGGTTCTAATACCCTGCATTGCTGATCGGCCAATCAGAAAAGCGGAAAGACTGGCAACCCACAGACCATTGTTTTTATTTAGACTGCAGTACTATTTTCAAACCAGTAGGAGCACATGATGCTTACAGTACCTTTAACTTTTTTAAATACAAACATTAAATGAATCGTTTTTAAAATTTTATTAATGTTTGTTATATTGCCATTAAATTGGGAGAATAACCTAAGTGACAGGCCACACTACTGTTGTATGAAAACACATATCCTGGCTAAAATATAGAAGATAAAAAAAGGGCATCACTTTGAAGTAAATCTGCAGCAGCTCTTGTCTTTGTCCTTTCCTGAGTATAATCATGTAAGGTGTCAAAACATAACCAATTATGACTCAACTATTACTTAGTACCTGAAGGTGAACACTTTTATAGACAAGTAGCTGACAGCATAAAGCAGTTTACACACGTCTAGTGTCTTTTTTATAATCCTTTCAAAAGCGATCACAAGCCGATGCACTCTTTCCCATTTATTCAAGTTTGGATAAATGGGAAAGAGTGCACTGGGTTTCATCTGGAAGGGCATCTGACATAAAACCTTTGATGAAATAAAATTCAGGCAATGAGCGAGAGGATTAGCTATTGTGTCCGCAGATTTTGAAAAGCTGTTATCAATAGCAGTTAGAATATCTTCTTTTTTCCCCTAGCTGTTTTTTTTTAGGAGTTTTTCCTTACCTGAGAAGGAGGGTCTAAGGACAGGAGTGTCCTGGGTCTGTTTAGTTTAGTGTAGTTATTGTTTGTGCTGATTGTGTGTTAAGTCTGATTGTGTGTTTATGTTTGATGAACTGTTTGTGAAGCCCTTTGAGGCGACTTTTGTTGTGATACTGGGCTATACAAATAAACCTGAATTGAATTGAATAGAATAAACATGATATTTTACAAATTTTACATATTACTGCACACAAATAGCAATTTCACAGGACCACAATTTGACAAATATCGGGCGGTAGACCCTACATGCACACGTCAAAAAACAAATACCTCACCATGGCATTTATCATTGCTTCCATAGAATCAGATTGAGACATATATTACGGTCTGATGATTCTATTACTCAACAGTTATTATTCAGTATGAGTCTCCTGTCTGACTTTCAATTACACACTGTAATCTCCATAAGTCCCCACAGACACTGATGAGGCCATGTCTAATACGACTTATTGTGCAAAACATGCTTTGTACATTTTATACCATCCAATTCCTTTTACGACCTAATCACATGTCTACTGCCACAGAAAAAAATAGTGCAAAAGGTACCTGGTGTCTCACAGTGGTAATTACAGACATAAAAAAAAATGAGTCCAACTGCATGGCACCAGATGTGAAGTGCAGTTTGTTATCTGTGGTGCAGCCGGATGAGTGTGTGACGGGCCCGCTCCCAGAAAGGATGCAGCCAAACAAAGGAACAATCATGCAGCAAAAATGTTAGGAACAGGCAACAATAACAGTCTCAAAGCCCTCCTGCGGGGTAAGGACATTCCACACTTAGCCTTTAAACGGATTTCATATTGGGAAAAACACCCAATATTTCAGATTTCAGATTTGTGGATTTGTTCACTAAAGTAGTAGTAGTAGTATTTATTTATTTATTTATTTATTTGGCATATCATGGCTTTATATGACAAGACAGAAGAGACGTCGACAGGAAATCAAGTGTGGAGAGCTATACTGCAGCACATAAAGGTGAAATTTAGTGATTTTTCAATGCTGCTGATGACTTGGGTTACACAAGAAATAATCATCATATTGTGTTTATTAGCATGTAGTATAATTAGCACCAGAAATATCAAAATATCAAGTAATAAGTATAAATAATAATTAGAAAGTTAGCTGTTAGCCTGCTTGCTGACTGTAAAAAAAAAAAAAGTTCCAGCACATCCAGTATGCCAGCACTCGCCACGTTAGAGCATTCAATTCAAATTCCAGTTTTATTTAAAAAGCCTAATATCACAACAACAATTGCCTCAAAGGAAAAACTCCTAAAAAGCCCAGCTGGGGGAAAAAAGAGAAGAAATCTTATGAAGACCATATTAAAGTACAGGCTACAAATGTGTCTAGGACTGTTAAATAAAGTCCATTAACTCATCTATAGGATCATAGATCAGGTCTGTAAGGATGCAGCAGGTGGGCCTCATCCAGACAGGGGAGTGGGGGTGAGGTAGGGGGTCCTGGGATGTCTGTAGGAGGTGAGGTTGAGGGCCAACAGGTCAGGACAGGAACACAGATGGGCAGCTAAGGTCCAGTCATCACTGGGAGCAATAGCATTAGATTGGTTTGTTGGTTCTGAAGCTAGTTTGCTAACACAAAGCAAGTTTTCTTATTGTAACCACACTTTTTCTAATCCTATACCAAAGACTATTTTAAGGGCCTTTTCACACATTCACTGTTTGGACCTCTGGACATTATCTGTAGTGCCTCCTTGTATTTTTTTATTTTTTATTTTTTTTTCAGAAGACTCCTGTTAGAAATCTAGTATATCCTCCAAGTGAACGTCCTGAATGGACATTATTTTTCCCCGTAGACTTTTAAAAAAATCTGTATAATGAGAGGTGGTGGAGGCCTTGTAACTCATGACCATAGCATAATTCATTATTTTTTTAATTAGGCCCTATGTTTTCAGATTTAGGGGTGGGGCAGGGTTAAACATGCACCATTTACAGGAAAATAATGTTAAAATGTTGGAACATTGAGCTGTGGCAACATAGACATGCTCCCACTCATGACAGAGACAATGATCCAGAGCCACACCAATAAGTACTCCTATCATCTGACCTATACTTGAGTTATCCTGGTAACAGACAAAGAAACCAACAAACAAACCAAAGACACAGGAAAAAAAAATAACATCCTTGCCACATTTTCTGTTAATGTGAAAGTGCTGAATCCTTTCGTTATTATTACTGGCTAAGCTAATGGACTTTAGCTCACAGTCCTAGACACATTTATAGCCTATCCATCCTGGGAGAGGATCTCTCCTTCAGTGTGTCTGTAAGCTTTCTTCTTTTCAGCTGTTTTTTTTAGGAGTTTTTCCTTACTGAGAAGGGATGTCTAAGGACAAGGAGAGTCCTCGGTCTGTTTAGTTTAGTGTAGTTATTGATTATGTCTGATTGTGTGTTTATGTTTGACTAACTGTGAAGCCCTCTGAGGCGACTGTTGTTGAGATACTGGGCTATACAAATAAACTTGAAAAATTGAATTGAATTGAATTAAAATCTCTATCCTTCCTGATGTGTGTGCAGACATCTGTTTGGTGAAAAAAATATAAAAAATGAAAGCATGAAATTTCAGTGGTAATGTTAAAGTATAAGACCTGGGTGGTTAGCACAGTTACAAAAATTATTGTAATGAATAACATGTCAAAATATTACATAAGAGAACCCTTTATTGGCATTTATACTGTATATGTATTTAAGTGGACTTTTCACTTTTTAAATATGTCAAGCTCATGTGGCTTCTGCTTCAGGAAGCTGTGATCTATTAGTTAGAGAGAAAAACCACACCCTTCACTCTAAAATCACATTGGGCATGTAAGTTAGGTTAGCCAGCGTGGAAACCACTAACACATTTATGTTATCAAAATGCTTGTGTGCAAATTGCCTTTATGTTCAAATAATATAAATAAAATGCCACTTTATATGTTTACAGGTACAAGTGATCTATATGTGAAATTTTAATTGGATGGAAAGACCTTCTACAAAAGTAAAGTTGTTTATAAAAATCGGAATCCAGGCTGGAATGAGACCTTTTCCCTGCCGGCCAAAGATCTGAACCAAAAGCTGTACATTACGGTAAGTCCCAGGTCCCACAAGCCACCTCCCACAAGTAGTATTTGTTCCATGTGACCCCAGCTGACCAATGAGCTTACAGCACTTCTGCAATACTTTACAAGTACACACACTATAGTACTATATCCTACTATACTGTGTAGAAACCTTCCTTGGACTGGGCTGGGACAACAACCACTTTGCCAATACATTTTGCTGTTCCGTTCATCGTGCTCGAGGGTTTAGAGGTAAACTTCCAGGCTGACAGTTTACCTCTGTCCGGAGTCACATTTAAGGCTCATCCCATCCAAGGTTTCCGTGTTTATTTTTCAGGAAGGAACCGCCAACAGGATATTAAAGTATCAAGAGCTTCAGATTAATCCAAACAACCCACATTTCTCTGGTCCTGCCAGTCAGCCAGCACAAATGGGACAGCACTGGACTCACATGAGCTCAGTCTCATAAAAAATAATAAAAAGAAATTAAACATTAAGCTTTTTGTGCAATGGCTACCATGCAATATTTGAGGTTATGCACAGGCCAAAACCAACTTATTAGATGTACTAGTTGGTTCTTGTCCATACTAAGGAGGTGGAATTGTTTTTCTAAATAGAGATTGAAGAATCAGTTAGGAAAAAGACCCATATTGGATAGATAAAAGAAAATTGTGGTGCAAAAGGCTTAGATAAGGGTGCGGTTTTAAACTCATCCACGTGGAACATAACAAATTGGAGATTGGTTCTGGAGTTAAGGATTTGCTCTTATGTAATACAATAGGCCATATATGGTTTGGTAGTTGTTAAGCTAGCAATAAAGTCATACCTTTTACAAGGAAATTTTACAAGAGAGTGCTTAGCATGGCATACAAATAGTAGAAATGCAACGCTAACTGCTACAAGGTTAAAAAATGGTACATGACAATCAGGTGATACAGTAGTGTCTTGAAGTGTTAGCCCTGCAGTTAACAGGTGCCTGTCCAGATTGTATGCTGCCTCGTGCCCAAAGCAGCTGGATATACTCCAGCCTTCATAGCAGGGTAGCTAACTTTACCTACTGTCTATGTTTAGCGTCAATGCTAGGCTAGCCATAAAAATAAATAAATAAAAATTCAGTCTAAAAATTTTTTTGTGCCTTTATTTAAGAGACACTGGTGCTGGAAGTAACTTTCCCATTCATTTCACTTTCATTTTTCTCATAGACTTTTTGAAAAATGTGTATATTAAGAGTTTCAAAGCTTGACAGAGGCTAATCAGCTCTGTGATAAATCATGATCATAGCACAATTAATTTTAATACAAAAAATGTCTTAAACTTGTGTATTCGGCAAAATACATTTGAAGCTTTGCCTTTATACAAATTTCAGATTTTTTTTTTTTTTTTTTTTTTTCAAAATGAATTGCACTGTTTCATTGTTGCACTCCATTGGCAAGAATCTGGTGATACAATATGTATCACAACACGATACATCACGATGTGCTAACAGAGGGCATATACTAGTCAAGACTCAGTGTTTGATTGTGTTTTTTTACAAGATATTTTTTTAGTAAAAGGAAATACCTAAATATGTAAATATGTATACAGACTTTTTAATATAGTATTGCCAAATAACATATTGCGATATATTGATATTTAGATATTTCCTTACACCCCTAGTGTCGACAGGAAATGAAGGAGAAAGAGACAAGATACGATACGCCCAAACCCAGAATACCAGCCTGTATGTCTTGTGTAATAGTTAACATTTTTAACCATGAATTACCTAAATAAAACCATTATACACTAATATATTTTGACTTCCAATAGACTATTCACATGTTAATGGTATGTGTGAAGTTATAAAAAAAATTCGAGATTCACTAAGGGTTAGCAGATAGTATGGTCCTGAAAGTGAAAAGTGCCCCCCAACATATACCAACACTTGCTCCAGGTATTTTTTATTTTTTATTTTTTTTACCACAGCCGATGGTGTATCCTGTTTCTCTAATCCGTCTACAAAGAGAGCTATTAAAACATAACTTTATGGTTTTAGAGCCAGCTAACATATGTGTGAGTGAAAGAACAGCTGGACACAGTCTGCTACATTTCAAAGAGCTATTAAACAATATGGCTGCCAGGTTTGGAACATATGGCCCTTTACTGAGGGCTGGTAATGCCATTGCACACCACTGTACCCTGGACAGACGTCTTTTTAGTGTGGTGCCTGTTGACTCCAGATTGACTTATTGAGAGTGGAACAACTGAAGTTAAACTAAACCACCTCTGAATAGACAATGGATAACCCTTTTCCACCAGCACTCCTTGGTTTTACTCTGCTTTACTTTACTCAGTTTTACTCATGTTGAGTGGTTTTCTATTATTTTGTAGTACTGTTTTTTTTTTTAGGGCAGGGACAGTGGCGTCTAACTGATGAGACGTCCTGTGAACATGACAGAAGCAATGTAGCACTTTGTTCTGGTTTGGGGTATTTTTGTCACCTGCAAAGCCAAAGAAAAGAGCTGGAAAAGTAAAAAATACTATGGAGAAGTACAGGAGAGTTTGGGAAACCATACAGGAACATCAAGCCCAAGATGAGAAGCTACGAGCTGCTAAGAGACAACATTTTGGGTCGCTCCATCCAGCTCCCTCTAGACTTTGTTGTGCCCACCAGGCAGAGTAATGTAGGGGCCTTGTCAAAGATCCGCAGTGTTGTTATTTTACAAGCAGCCATTGGTCTCGCAAAAAAAGATGGAGGTTCTAGACCAACTTCTCTTTGCTCAGGAAGAGACTGGGTCTAAAAAGCCAAGCTAATGCCATTGTGTAAACACGAGCAATCATACACCTAAGTGACCACGGTTCAACTCCCAACTGCTAACTCCCAAATCCATTCCATGCTGTCAAATAAAGGCACAAAGAGCGCTATTTAAAAAAAAAAAAAAGTTTTTATCAAGTATGTTTTTAAATGCAAGTGGTGGAACTATACTTAGGTTTGAGTGTGTAAAGGCAGAGATGTTAAAAGTGAAACATTGTCTGTCAGTGTCTTTAAGTGATAAATGTTCACAGAGTCGCCTGCCTCACTGTGGCCTATACAATCAAAACAGAATGAATATTAACAAAATATCAATAACAACATCAAGCTAACTTTCTGTAGACACTTAGCTTTTAGGCTAAGCTAGGCTAAACATAACACGACTTTCACTTTTTAAAACCATGCTTTAATAAATCAAATATCTATGTATTAAAGGTGTATTCACAATATGTATTCACAATAAAACAACATTGAACATAATGCCCAAGTTGTTGATGTTTATGTTTTTTGTTTTGGTTCTAAACCCTGCATCGCCAAACTTCCAATCAGAAAAGCCGAAAGACTGGAAACCCACAGACCATTGTTGTGATTTAGACTGCAGTACTGTTTTCAAACCAGTACAAGCTCATGCTGTTGACAGAACCTTTAATGTTTTTACAAAGCCATGTTTTTATTAATTGTTCACAAATTAGGTGCTCAAATTGTTACATGTGGTCACAAGTATACCATTGGGCTGGTCCCAAATCCGAATAAATGGACAAATTAGATGATCACTCTATGCATTTCAGTCTCTCAGCGTGTCTGTTGCACACTAGTATCAGATTTGAACATTTATCACCAACCATCAACAACACTGTTATTCTGTGTGTAATTCCCCATGAAGAAATGTATTCACATGCTCATACCAGTGATACCTTTATAGTTAAACACTGTCTTGCATGTTTTGGCAGGGCCCCGCAGTCCTCCCATGACTGTTGAGGGCCCAGAGTCAAGAATGTTTGTCATTCACTCCCTGATAGCCATCACTTTTATTATAATGATCTAGTTTCAAATCCCTGCTGCATTCTAATCTCTACAAAGGAGAACAGGGAGTGCTTCAGAGATAGATTTCTAACTTGATGTTAGGGGAGAGCCAATATTTTTATAGTTTTGTTCACAACAAGGCTAACTATAAGGAAATAAGACAGAACATAAAAAAACTAAATATGAAGTGCCTACAGGAAGATTGAATGAAGATTATGAATTTGTTCAAAGATTTCTGGAGTTTCTCTTGAACTACATTAAGATCACATGAATCCGGTTGAAAGCACCTGTTAATGCTTCAGTCCTTATCACTGAATACACACAGTGTATATTATAGCAGTGCACCTGTGAGAAGACTAAACACATACTATGCCCTACTCTGACTTAGTAGGATACTTAGAGAATGGTTGGGTTAGCAAAAACAGCTTTTCAGCAAAGAACTTGACACCATCAACAAAAGCCAAAAATGCATTTGGTGTGTTTTATGTTTTCCCCATTCCAAATCTGTTGGGGGAGTGCTGACTCGCTTCATCAAACCATTTACAGGACCTTTAGACCAAAAGAAGCTGCTATGTGTGGTGTTTTTTGTTTTTTTTTTTGTACCTGGCGCCACCACAGCTCAAAGTTTTCAAACCAAGTACCACCAAAGATAATATTGGCCTTCACACACAAGTACTATCTTTAACAGACTAAAATGACAAAAAAAGACAGAAAATGCATTCCTAAATAAAGGCAAAACATGGGCTAAACCAGGACAAATTCAGGACTGAACCTAAGTCAAGTCTAAGCCAGATTTAAACCTGGGATAAACCAAGACCAAAACAGGACCAAGCAGTGTTATAAACTTCCAGAGCAGGACTAAAACACGAAGAAAAGTGTGTCTACATCAAACTAATTCAGAACTTTACTGTAAAAAAGTACCACTAACCCATGTACCATCAGCAGTACCTATACCACAGTTTGAGAACCACTGTTCTAGTTCAAAGCTAAATGCACCACCTATTTAGTCACAATGCCACACCCACAACAAATCTTTTTTTTTTTTTTTTTTTTTTTGTCTATTATAACCATTCTTTAAAAGTAGCTTTCTTTCCATCTGGTTATGTTTTTTGTGCTTCTTCTGAATAAGCAGACATAGTCAAAAGTAGGCAAAATAGACACTTTTCTAGTTGATTTTTCCAGCCAAAGTTGATGGCAGCAGACACAAATGTATGCAAGCATCTGATTGGTCAAAGCCTACAATCTTATTATCTATTGAAATCTTAGATTTTAAAGCCTAGATCAGTAATTCTCAAGCTTTTCACAACAAGTACTACCTCCAAAAATAGTAAACTAAACCAGGTCTAAACTAGGGACTACATCAGGCCTAAACCAGACCTACACCTGAACTCAAACCGGACAAAACCAGGTCTAAACCATGTCTAAACCCACCTGTCTTTGACTGCTTATCTGTAGCCTATGGGGGGCAGGAGTCTAAGCACGGATGGCTAGACTTCCCTCTCTCCAGACACTTCCTCTAGCTCTTCTGAGAGAATCCAGAGCAGCGGCTCTATTCTGAGCTCCTCCTGGTTACCAAGCGTCTCACACTGATTTCTGAGAGAGTGCACAGCCATTCTGCAAAGGACACTCATTTCGACTGCTTGTATCTGAGATCTTGTCTTTTCTGTCATGACCCACAGCTCATGGTCATAGAGAGAGAAGGAATATTGACTGATGGGTAACTGGCTCTAAATTTAACAAAATTAGAACTGCAAAAGACTTCCGAGGTTATTAAACTGACAGATGAGAGCATGATAACCTACTCTCACGCCGTCCAGAGTATCTGCCATGTATGAAAATGGATTCTATGAACTGTGTAAACCTGTGTATTGAGCTGTCTGCTGGATTTATCTGGGTCACTTAAATATAGCACAATTCCTGTTTATGAAAGGCATCTGTCACCACTTTCTAGTTTGGACAGCTCACTGGATCCAAGGGTCATATTTAGTCAGTAATTGAGCTAACATTGTCACGGATGAGTCTGTACTGTTCCCATGCAACCCAATTATCGACTCTGAAATAACACAGATCCACAGGAAGTCTAGACAGGGATTTTCACAAACTGAAGACTTATTGTTGTGCCAAGTTTTCCTTTCTTTGTTTTGACCTTTAGGGGCCAGAACACCCACGAATGAGATGAATCAAAGGGAACTTAACAGAAGCTGAGATGCACCACAGAGAAGTCCTGTTTAGGGCCTGGCTCCAGAACTGTCCAGATGCTGACCTCTGGGTGAGACCCCGACCGTCTGGACTTGGCTGAAGCTCACTGAACACTTTATCCACAGGAAGAAAGGCTGCTCCGGGGGACGTCATTACAGGATACTACCTGATTTTACTGGAATGATCTGTGAAAAACAAGACCTTAAGACCTTAAGACTTAAGACATTCAGGTTTTGGACAATCATATGCTTACATTCAAATCAGCTTTAGCTATAAAATATGAGACACTCCCATTGGCTGTTGGTCTATTGGGTTTGTGAACCTCAGTCATTGGCAGCTACAAAATCAATGGAAACTTCTTGCTATTGGCTATTTCTGTTTACATAGAGAAATGGTACATAAAAGAGAACAAAAGTTATCTTTTTCCTAAATATTTTAGAATTTCATCATTTACTATTGTATTAATATTTATTATTTATTATTTACTTTGCTGGTTCAGTGCTTCCATTTATTGTATAAGGTTAACTTTGGACACCTTTGTATTAGAATTTCACATTTTATAAATCAAAACAATATTTTGGAGAGCTGTTACTTTGATTTTACAGACTTGGCAATGCTGCTGGCAATGGTGGGGCTGTGACAGATATAGATAAATGAGCTGACTGCTTTGTAGTGACAGCAGCTTGGTGGTGTGTGGGCTTTAGAAACGTGCTTCCTGGTTTCACGTGTCTACGTAAAGCGGTCAGACCGAGCGTTTCCTGCTCTTGAAAAGGGTCGGCCTCAGCATACAGGACTCCTCAAACATACAGGATGTGGATGAAGTGAAATACTCCAAATATGTTTTTGAGGTGGAAACATGATAGCATGGTTAAAAAAAGTTGATTTAACATAACAAGGGACTATTTAAAGTCTGGCTTAATTCATATTTTGTGTGGGGGAAAAATTGAAACCTGGTTGAGGTCAACATTTTACATGCTTGTTACAGTAAAGTGCAATTATTTTCTTATGTGTAATGAAAGGTTTCATCATTGGTATATTGTCAATTTTTTCTCATACGAGGTTACTACAGCAAATCAATCACACTTTTTTTTTTTTTACACTGGATGCCCTTCCTGTCACAACAAGCCACACACTGTGACTGGAGTATGCAATGCAGGTGAAGTGTCCTGTGCCACTATTGCCCCAAATTATCTCTCAACAAAATAGAAAATATTATATACGACAACTTAAAGTTACACTGTGTAACTTTTCTCCTAAATATGTGGGGCATACTGACTTGTTTTTGTGATTTTTTGAGCGATTATAAGGCCTGAGGCGTGATCTGTTGCTCCGAGTGGGGCTTCTGTACTGAGAAACCGTCCCTCGCAACTTGGCCGGGAGCGCTCCGCTGTTCAGGAAAAGTCACGTGACAGGGAACGACTTGCTTTACGGCATTCCCTTCTGCTCTTATACCTGAGGCTGCAGTATAACCATGAAGCTACTTTTAGCGTTGTTATTTTCGCCAGTTCGTCAGGGCTGAAGGACACAAGAAGATGAAGACAATGCCGGACGAGGCAAGAAAAAGAGAATGTGAAAGGGACCGCACCAGATCACAGACAAGAGTCAACATCGGACAGACTTTTGCTCGCTGGCGTCAGATGAGAGATAGAGAAGGCTGCAAATCGGATCACGTTTTTGCATCTTTATTGTTGGGCAGGTAAATTAGCCTCTTTATTTTTTCTTTAGAACGTGCGTTTTCATACAGTTATTAGTTGTTTTTACTGCGACCATTGCACGATATTTGTTGATAAGCTAACGCTAGCGCTAACTCTATAGAAGATCCAGTCCAAACTTCCAAAGGTAGCAGCAGGTCAACTAAAGTTGAAACAATGATGGAAATAGACGCACGCTCGCACAGTTTCAGAAGGAGGAGGGGCCCCTAGTGTTTACGTTTTGCGACGGTGCAGTGGCACCTGTGGCCTCTAGAGGCGCAAGACTGGGAATCTTACACAGTGTAACTTTAATTAAATGTGCAAGCTTCCATTGGAAACTGTGCAAAAAGGAAAACACATAAAAATACATATATATAAGAGATATCTGATGTCAACATGGTCAAAAGTTTAAGGTAAGTTTTGGTGCCCATATATTAATGTTTTGATGTAGCAAACAAGTTTAGTTCAACCTTGCACTGAACCTGCCATTGCTTCCATAGTTACTGGGATAGGTTCCAGCCACCTGCGACACCTAACGGGGGAAAAGATGAATGAAAAAATATTTTTACTTAATGGTTTATTTTTTTTCCAAGTTTAAATAAAAGCAGTTCAGTGTGTTTTTGTAGGAAGGCGAGGGTTTGAGGTCAGGAGCCAGAGGAAATTAGTTTGAGCTTTAAAAGACACTGAGTGCTTTCACGTACGCCGACTTCACACTTTGCTGGAAAGATGTCTGGAATCCTGACAGGAGAATGACAATGGGACGGTGAAAAACAATTGAATCACCAGCACACAGATGGTAAAAAGTCACAATTCACAGGTGGGTGGAAGATTCCAGCCAGGTGCAGACGCTGAATCACCGGCGTGATATCCAGTGTCAGGAAACGTCTGTGTCAGGAACCTGTTTTTGTGAGAGCACAACAAAATGACACTGAGCGCGCTGGTGATTAAAGGAGAGATGCTTCCTAAACTAACAGGAAGGCCACAATCATCAGGAGTTTGAAAGACTGCTGGGAAATGAGTGCACTATGACAGTGGTGGTTCTGGAATAGCACATGGACGCTGAATGAGGGTGTTGTCACTTGGGGAGGGTTTACTGTGGTGAGGTGGAGCAGGGAGATCAGATGTCAGAAGGAGAAGTCAGAGGTCTAACATCTGGGAGGTCACACACAGAGGAATGTGGAGTAATAGTGGAAAAAGTGACAAACTGCTAGACTCATTTATGCTCTCTATATGCTTATGAATGTGGATGATTTAGTGTGTGTGTTCTGGACTGCTCCCAGGAATAAGAGCGGCTGCTTTTTGTAGAGTGGCTGCTGCCTTTATGTCACTCTTTATTTGTGCATGGAAAGAATTAAATTGTTTTTTATCCAGCTAGAATATTTAAAATGATAAAAGCCAATAATAATCTATTCATTTATCTTCTGCTTTTTCCTATTAGGGGTCATGGGCAGAGGTGGCAAAAGTACAGAATGCTAGTACTTGTGTAAAAATACTACTAATAACAAAAGCAGAAGTACTGACCCAGCTGCTTTACCGTATTTTCCGGACTATAAGTGGCTCCGGAGTATAAGTTGCACCAGCCAAAAAATGCATAATGCAGAAGGAAAAAAACGTATAGAAGTTGCACTGGACTATAAGTTGCATTTTTGGGGAAAAATTTATTTTATAAAATCCGACACCAAAAACAGACATTTCATCTTGAAATAGAGAACAACAGGCTGAATAGGTGTGTGGTATGTTAACGTAATATATTAACAGTTAATCACATAACTATAGCATAAAGAACATAATATAACAAGTTCACCAAACTCACCATCTCACTCCTAATCGCTAAATCCTTTAAATTCTTCATCCTCGGTGTCGCTTCTGAACAACTCCGCCAACTCTGGAGGTAGACGAAGCGCCGCTTCCTCCTCTGCGTGGCTGTCGTTAGACTCAGCATCAGTTCCATTTCCAATTAATCCGCTCTTTCTCAGTTGTCTTTATAGCCTAAGTTGTTAGCGGTAATGTTTACATTTTAAATTGTACACATTAGGCCAGATTTATCAAAGGTTTGCGTGCACGCTAACTGAATAAGATGCGCTAAAATTGGAGCAAACCCAGACGCAGTTGAGATTTGCGTGTCTTACAGGAGCAGAGCGAATGCAATGCAGATTTTGCTCCTATGACCTAATGACTCTGTAAACTGAGGCGTTCTTCCCAGAGTGCACAAAATAGGAAGGCGGAGAAAATGCAAATTCATTCATTTACCGCCCGCAATATTATTTATCAAGGCTCACCATGATTTGCGTGCGAAAATAGCGTATAAATTTAGCACGTTGGAGAAGGACGTGCTAATCTTTTGCACAGATATGGCTGCTGTGATTCGTGTGAGACGAAGGAGAAGAAATGAACAAATACGTAGGGTTAGAGTGTTTGCCACACGTGCAGATCTATTTGCCATGACGGATGAAAATATTATTCACCAGTACTTTCAGCTCTTCTTGGTTAAATTTTTGCTTCCGTTTGTGTTCCACTTCCGCACCTTCCATGACGCAAAACAATACACGCAATGATGCCGTTTAAATAGTTCCGCCCCATCTGTTTGCACCTGTCACCTGCCACGCAGTTTGTCTTAGTAATTCACGCGCAACACGAACATTAATAGCGGCCGCATATTTTCTCACTGCACTCGCAGTTTAGCACCCGTCTTAGTAAATATGGCCCATTGTGTACAGGTGCAGCAGGTACACAAGCCTAGAGCGCCCTCTAACGAACACGTGAAATATTTTAATATATAAGTCGCACCTGAGTATACCCCTAGCCAGACTATGAAAAAAATATAGTATATAGTCTGGAAAATATGGTACTTAAGTAAAAGTACAAAAATCCAGTGTCAGAAATGTACTTAAGTAAAATAAATAAATACATAAGTTGCCATTGGTGATACACATTGCCATTAAATCAAAACACACTCTTAGTACTGGTTGTAGGCAATATTACTTGCAGTCTTGAAGTGCTTTAAGTGGACAGAAATAATTGTGGGTCCTTTAACTTGCCTTGGTCAGCAGCTGAATGAATTTAAGTAAAATATATTGAATTTTAGGCTTCAAATAAGCTGACCATTTGAGAACCACTGTGCTAAACTAACTTACACTTGAACAGCTTTAAACATCAGGTGAAACATTTAGGTGCCACAACACTACATCCTATAGTACTGCACACAGCCTCGTCAGTAATCAACAGCGCCTTGTGACAAATACGGCCGCTTTGACAACTTTTATCGTGCAAATTACAGTCCACATGTCTCTGTCATCTGCTGAGACATGCTGTGGAGTTAGTTTAGATCAGTTTCTGTTCAAGAAGGAAAAGTAGAAGTGGCACACTGCACTATGGTACACTTAAAGAACTGGGGAGAAGTGTTGGTATAAGCTAAAGGTGAAATTTTGGAGCTGTAAAACGTAACAAGCCTGTTCTGTCAAGGTAAGGAGTAGAAAGTTCAGATATTTTTGCTCAAATGTAGGGAGTAAAAGTAAAAAAAAAAAGACAAGCAACCAATTACTCTCACATTCATTCAGTAGTGGACATTTAGAATCGCCAATTTTCCTAAAACATGCATGAGAGGAAAGGTTAGGATTAAGGTGGACTTTATAGATCCCTGTAGGGAAATTTGTTCTCTGTATTTGACCCATCCTTTAATGCCACTGGAGCAGCCTGTTAGGAGCAGTGGGCAGCCGTGGTGCAGCGCCCGGGGACCCCAACTTGAGCCAGGAGTATATGGCTGGAGGATGTTTTTTTAGGTTGATGGGGGGGGGGGGGGGGGGGGGGGGGACTGGTGTACATGGACGAAACCCTTCCAAACGAAACTCCACATGGTCCAGGAGTCGAACCCCAGACCTTCCTGCTGTGACCACTAAGCCACTGTGCCGTCAGAAGATGGAGTACCCTGAGAGACACAGGCAACACAGTGAGGACTTGCCTGAGGAACGATCTCATGACCTCCTTGCTGGGAGGCATGAGCACTAACCACTCTGCCACCATGCCCCCCCCTAAATAAAAATCGTAAAATTGTAAATTACATGCAGTTTCTTTTTTAGTTAAAGGTATTAGGGAGGATTTTTTCGACTGCTGAGAAACCAGCGACTGTTTGTCCCTTTTTGAATACTGCGCATGCGTCAGGCCCTGCCCTTCACTGTTCCTTTCCAAGGAAGTCCTCCACAGTGACGTGCACGAGCGTTGGAACACGCGTGTTTGTTTACAGCCGGCATCAGCAGAGATTAGTCTAAACCTAGACCTGCATTGTTTGTCTGTGCAACCTTTGACCTAGTTCCCCACACAAACCCAGTCATGCACAGCACAAATATCTGTCCTCCTGCTGTTGGTAGCATTAGCAAACTGACGCTGCTGTACAGTTGAAATGGTTCAACAGATAAAGAAAAAAGGCATTTTTTTCAAACGATAAGATAAACGTTACCTGTCCAGCAGAAACTTGACGACCAATGCATCGTCTGAAGCCCTTTCTGTTCCTACAGCGCACGCCAACGTTGGAAAGAATCGCCAAGAACCACACAGGTTTTATTCTGCTCTTCTACGGTTTTTCTTCTCCTCCTCTGGTTCACTTCAAAAACAGTTTTCCTTTTGCGACCTCCACAGTTTTCCTCAGCCATTGTGCTCTTCGAAGTCAGGCTATCCGCGTACGATGAGGCTCGGCTAGCGCCGTGCTATATAAACAAACTGTATACGCATGCGCAGGCACAAGAACGCGCACGTATCGCCGAAACCAGGAAGATGAACGAATGAATGGCAAGTCCGTGGAACAATGGTTAACGTACTCATGACGAAAACGATTGGTTGAGGTTTTTTAAGTCCCACAGAGTCCACAGTTTATTAATATTATTATAATATTTTCTAATACACCAATTTATAAGCCTTATACAGGGCAGTGAAGGTAGTTTTAATAAATATTGCAAAAAATGAATTTATAAAGATCCTCCCTAATACCTTTAATCAGATACATCATTTCTTTTACAATGAAGTGGCTCAACTGCGTAATATGTTTTTCACTGCAAGGTAGATCCAGTTGCCCGCTAACTGGAAGGTTGGTGAATTGATCCCAACTACTGCTATTGAGTCCTTGGGCAAGACTCTTCACTTAATTATTAATGAATGTGTTATGATTGTTTTTGGTGGTGGTCGGAGAGGCTATAGGCGCAGAATGGCCGCTATGTGTACGTCAGTCTGCTCCCCAATCAAAAAAGGCAAAAGGACCCTTGCCTTATTTTGTACGGTATTGCCATGGAAATGCAGAAGACCCCCTGATTAAATTCAAATGTAAATCCTATACAATGTAATCCCATGGAGCCACTGAATTATGTCACATTTGGTACATTTCTAAAGAGCAATTTTGGCAACAAATGTGCCCCAGCTCTGGATCGTGGCAAGAGAGAGCTATGATTGCCGCTTGTGGTTATATTTATTATTAAGTTTTGATTTGAACATGTACAGATTACATACATAAAAATTGTATCAACCAAATAATTAGATATATGATACATTGTGTGAAATTAAAGACTAAAGGCCATGTTTCTTGGTAAAATGTGCCAAGAATGATTCTGGCTCGACAAACAGTGAGAAACAATAGCCTCTGTGTTATCTGCAACAGAGATCCTTTCAATAAAATGACCTTTGACCTGACTTCACCTGTGCTCAGCAACATCAAGGCTCCTTCAGTCGTTTATACATGGACATACTGTACTCCGAGGGAAGCTGGATCATGTACTAAAACTCTCACTTTCATCTTTATCCTATCATCAGTGCGTAACAGTTTGGCGTCCAAGTTCCTGCTCCTGTTTGCTTTTTACAAACTGAACTCCCCGATAAGTAATCAGTCACTTTTTTACAGATTGTACTATTGTAAATGCAAACCTGAAAAAAAAAAAAAAAATCTCATCTGATTATTAACCATCAGGGGAGGCTTTAAAGAGAAACTTTAAACGCATATTTCTGACATGTTCAGAGGGAGAGGCTCTGGGTGTGTGGCTTCTGTGGAACACTGTGGGATAGATGTTGGCTCAGATTAACGTAAAACACAAGGTTCAGCTGCTAAAAATAAGGATGGGCCCAGTTCTGACACATGGAACTGTGACAGAACAACAAATCTTAATTTTATAAGGACAAACTGTTGAAATATGCAGCATTACTCACTCCTCAGTTGGCACTTGGGTTTAAAAGTGCAGTAGTTTCAAATTTGTTAAAGGTCCCCTATTATGTTACTTTTTTGCAGCCTGTTAACCATGTTATAATATTGTTTCCACCTCAAAAACAAACCTGAAGTAGTATTTTGTGTCATTCATGCTTGTTTGAGTAATCCTGTAACTTGGGGCCGTCTCTTTCTGAGCTGAAAATGCTTGGTCTCACGGCTCTGCGTGTTTCTAAAGCCCATACACCATCTTGTTTCTGATCATTTTAGCGCTTAAATTGCCATCACTATAAAGCAGTCAGCTCGTTTAGCCATCCATGTTAGCTTCTTGTTGGTAATAGATGTGCCAATTAGCCATTTTATGCTCTGTCCATTCCCCACTGTTATCAGCGGGGGCAAAGTCAAAGTAACAGCTCCAAAAAAGAAGATATTGTCCATACATATACATTATTTTCAGTTCTAAAATGTGAAACACTTTAAAATGTGACATGAAAATAATTTCAAAAAGCCTGAAAGCTGATAAGCAAAAATACAACAAAATGGAAATTGATCAAATGCATTGTCTGAGGAGTTATATAAAATAAAATATTACTGCACCTGAGACTAATCAGACAATGATAAGAATGTATGTAACATCTTACTGAATTTGAAATTCTCTGAGTTGGACTAACAATTCTGTAACAAGGCTTTTCATGATATCACTTTATGCCTTAGTTAAAATAATGTTGGACAATCTGCTCTGAGCATGCTCTAGAGCTGGACAGTTACACACAGAGACACACAGCTGTGAAAGAGATACACATTTTTAGAAGGGTAAAAACATTTTTTGGGTTTAACCTCAGGCTGAACTTGTTTGTTGGTTGTTTTAGTCTCTCTCTCTCAAAAAAAAAAAAAAGAAAAAAAAGAGAAAGCTGTATTATAACATACAGTATGAGTCTATGTTCTTCTAAAAATGCAGTTGTTGAAATATGTTGTGTTCATGTCCTTTAAAGGTCCTATATCTTTTAAGGCTTTCTGAAATAGTGTTGGTCACTTTTGCATTAGTATTCCAGGTTTTATAACTTAAAATAATCTGTATGTATGGAAAACGTCTTATTTTGGGGAGCTGGCACTTTGACTCACAGGGCCTATATGAACCTTCACCAGCCCACTTGTGTAGAACTTGTCACAAGTGTAGTTAGTTTTAATACAGGAGCTCGCTGTGTCTGGCAACCCACACAACAATTGTTTTGAATGTAGACTGTTAAAGTAATACTATTTTAAACCAGTAAAAACACATATTGTGTATAGTTCCTTTATCTTTTTAAACCAATCTCAGTCGCTTCTAGACCAGTATTACACATTTTACAACCTTTAAAAACATTTTCTGACAAAAAAAGTGTTTCCAATAATTACTTTACTACTGCCATAAAGAAACAGGCTGAAGAGACCAGCAGAGGGCAGCAGAGTGCAGCTCTGTTGTCCCCTTTAAACAGAAACAGTGAAAAAGAGCTTTTTGCTTTCTTAAACTTTTTTGCCATTTTACTACAAAATTAAAACTTTCTGTGAGGAATCAGAAGTAAAAGAGCTGTAGACAGATTTTAAATGAGAGTAGACTGGATGTGGAGAGCTTGTTGATTAGTCAGTGCTTCCTGGAGTGGGCGGGGTTTGTGGATGAGGCAGAGGTCCATGGAACTAAGCTTAAGTAAACACAAAGTTGATTTTGCATATTATATTCCCTTTTAAGTACACAGCCTGGAGGCTAAATATGTGAAGTTTTTTAAATATTTCATTCATTATCTGCTAATGGTAAACAACACTGAAGCCAACACACTGAAACATGCTGTCACCTTTGCTGTGTTTAACCAAGTAACTGTAACTTTTCACATAAAAAGAAAAAGTTTATATGGAAAAGTCCCTATTTTTACTTGAGTCTAGTGTCACAAAATTGCCTAGCCCAGCTTAAATCTTCTCCATCTTTTTATTTCTTTCCCTAACTTTCCATCTTTCACTCACTGACATTCTTAGCTCCTACAGTCTCCTCCAGTTCCCTCATAACCGCCCACATTCCCGCTTTGTAATTACTCCCAGGATTCCACGCTCTGACGCACGCCGCTGCTAGGAAAAAAGCACCCTCCAAACCCATCACCATGGCGACGGGAATCAACTGTGCTAAGTTCAGTTTGGGAAAGGGCCCGGCGCTGGTGGTGTTGGGGTTGACACACTACATTTCACGAGAGAGTGCCATGCAGAACACAGCGGCGGCCATGTTTCTGAGCACAATGGACTCATTTAAGTGGAGAGGCACAGTGTGAATGATGCCCTCCGAAGAGCTTTCAGTCTCAGTCGAGGATGAAAAAGAATGAAAAGAAGGGGGTGAGAAAGAATGGCCGCTGTCTGGTCTGAAGGAATGTTGAAACTGGCCAAGTTCGACTCTTTAAGAAGAATCAGCCATTGATGGAGATGTTTGTGAGTTCCTATTCACTTCACAACCTTTAACATCCAGCCAATTATGTTTCTGTCTCCAGCGAGCAACTTGGTGTTTTTGTACAAGAGGAGTGAAAATACCAGAAAATGCCTTACACTTGAGGCCAGATCTAAATAAAAGGTGCTAAATTCCTATTGCATCTGCTATTTGTGGGCATGTTGCTTGTGATTTACTATGAGTAACTGCTCAAATACTATCAAAAATCTGTAATGTAAATGAGAATCTAGTGTGTACATAAGTGCCAGCGCAGTGCTTCGATGCAGTGCAGCCTGTCAATCACCTGCAGCAAATGGAGAGATGGATGTGTTAGAGACCCTGTTAGAAAATACACTAATACACCTTTTAATAGCAAACAGCGCTGTATAAGGAAGAAAGCATTTTTTGTTTTCTAAAGAAGGAATACATTTTGAAGCAGGAGAGCACAAGTACTGTATAAGCGTGCCGAAACATGCGTGCGTCTCTGTGCATATTGGAGAGGCAACGGGATCAATACAAGTGGACTTTACTCCGCCACACAGTCATTACATATACGCTGCGTCAAAGTACTGGGGTGTATTCCAGAAAGCATGGTTAACATACCATCTGGTAAACTCTGAACTCTCGGTTGATTAACTCAAAACCTGCTTACTCTGAGTATGTCCATTCCAAAACACCTGAAAAGAGTTAATTCAATCAAGATCCTATTGGTAACCGAGAGTTAATGAGTGCGCACACTGAAAACATAAAGACCCTTTCCCACCCACAATGGAAACTGAAGAAGAAGAAACAGGCAGCATACTCTTATTCATTTAGGTGTGCATAGCATCCTTTGATACATATAGCTGGCCCTTAGTCTTACTGTGTTGTGTGAAGGAAGTTTACTCTGTACACTTTTGTCTGAGTTTGCTTCAATTAAAGGCAACAGCAAGTGAGATACATAGAGTACACCATGGTGATTGAGAAGGTTTCCTACATGCACCTATGGGTGTTTGGGCCTGCTGACAACACAGAGTCATTGTGTCTATGGGGTGAACAGAAGTGCAGAGTGCCTGGCCTTCTGGGAGTCACTGGCAGGGTGGAAGGTTTTACTACCACCTGTGTGAAGTTGGCCCCCCCACATGATTGAAAATTAACAAAACTATGTCAATTCGTTTGTGCATTGTTTGTGCACATTTGTGCACACAAAATGAGAATTTGTGCACAATTGTTTTTTTAGATAATAAACATTCTTTTTTTCAGGCCAGCCCCCCCACTCAGCCCCCCCATGTCATCCAAATCGCTCCAAAATGGTGTCATTTGTTTGTGCATCGTTTGTGCACGTAAAATTAACATTTGTGCACCCTCCATTTTTGAAATATTAATAATTAATTTTTTTGACTCAGCCCCCCCCATATTGTCCAATATTCTTTTTTTCAGGCCAGCCCCCCCACTCAGCCCCCCCATATTGGCCAAATCGCTCCAAAATGGTGTCATTTGTTTGTGCATCGTTTGTGCACGCAAAATTAACATTTGTGCACCCTCCATTTTTGAAATATTCATAATTAATTTTGAGTTGAGGGGCTGGCCTGAAAAAAAGAATGTTTATTTTCTAAAAAAAGCAATGGGGCACAAACGTTAATTTTGCCTGCACAAACGATGCACAAATGAATTGACATAGTTTTGTTAATTTTCAATCATATGGGGGGGCCAACTTCACACAGGTGGTTTACCTGGTGGACCTAATGCTCACATGGGCCCCGACAGTGACATCTGGAGGGAGGTGACTGTGAGAAATGGCCTCCCCGATCTGAACCTGGGAAAGCATGGGTATGGGAAGAAGTCTTGGCGTCTCATACAAGAAAATAAGGAAAAATCTGTTTTTATCCACAGCCAGGCCAACACTACTATAAATAAAACACATCTAAATTGGAAAAATGAAAATGGCTTTATTTTTTGTGTGCCTAAGAGAAAGTAATGTCACAGAAAACAAAAATAACAACTGGATATTACATTTTAAATACTGCTACTTGGTCTAAATATATTAAATAAGCTCCTTGTACTCCTGCGGCTAAGAGAAGAGAAATCAAAAGAAATCAGATTTATATCAGTGTTGACAATTTGTTCCACTCCTGATTTAATTTAGAATTACAAACCTCTGGAGAGGAGCTGATTCACCACTATTTCCCCCTGGTCCTCACTGGTCTGTGAATGGCTCTGTTTAAGTGTTCCCATCTGTAGACGAGTCTATTTCAGGTACAGTCTGACTCACTCCTCCCTGTAATTATGGTCCGGATGAGCCTCGGCCGCCCCTGCAGTATACACTAAATGAGACGTGACTGAAGGGAGGCTGTTGCAGGGAAATCCCACTCCGAGCAGGGTATCCCCCAAACCAGGGAACCCTCCTCCCGGGACCCCTTCCACATATGGACGGCTGGAAAGTATTACATACATGTTCCAGTGCTTTTTCCTCTGGTCTTTTCCACAGCGCACCACTCTGGCCACGTACAGCTATGGTCAGAAAAGGCGGGAAACTTTTCATCTCTGCAAACTTTTTTCCCCCTATCTCTTGAACATATTTCTCCTATAAATATCTCAGTTACAGCTATTTCTTTTTGCAAATGGCATATAGATTGGAGACATGCAACTGAGAAAAATCTGTAAATTATGATAGCATGAAATGAATTTCATAATAGTAGTAGTACTTGTAGTACTAACAGTAGTAGCGACAGTAGTGACAGCATAAAATAGCAGCAGTGAAGTGACAGCAGCATCAGTAGTAGTATTTGTAGTATATAAAATGTAGAAGTGGTAATAGTTATAAAAGAAGTGAAGTTGAAACCATAGAAGTAGTAGCAGTAGTAGCAGTAATAGCATTAGTAGTAGTAGTAGTAGTAGTAGTAGTAGTAGTAGTAGTGCATAGATAAGACTTTTAACAGTAGTAGTAGAAGTACTAGAAGTAATAGCAGTTAAAGCATTGGGAGTAGTAATAGTAGTAGCAAACAATAATAAGACGACCAACAGTACGACTACAAGTACTAGAAATAATAGCAATAGGAGCAATAGAGGTAATAGCAGTAATAATAGTTGTAGTAATAGTAGTAGTAGCAGACAATAATAAGGCTATCAAAAGTATGAGAAGGATTAGAGGTGACAGTAGCAGTAGTAGCAGTGATAGCATTAGTAGTGGTAATAGCAGCTGCAGACAACAGTAAGACTATTAACAGTAGTATTAGAGGTACTACATCATTTGTCACAAGGTGTGATGACAAATTTTTAGATCTAAATATCTCTAAAACCAAAGAGACTTTAGGCAAAAAAAAAAAAAAAAAAACAAGCATGAATCTAGTGTCATCCATGGAGAGGAGGTACAAATTGCTGAGCAGTATAAATACTTGGGAACAGTAAAAGCTAAAGTTTGGTAAAAACATGGAGATGACTGTTAAAAAAGGGCAGGAGAGAGTTTACCTGCTCCACAAACTCCAGTCATTTGGTCTCAGTGAGAAGATCCTGAAGGTCTGTTATTTATGGAAGCTAACTTTAAAAAATTTGATGAAAAATTTCAATTTTTTTGACAGTGTATTTTAGACTCCGAATTTGGCCAATCGAATTTGAGGGACTCAAAAATATATACATCAAATTTTTAAAGGCACATTTTTTTATTCTGACATTTTTAACACTGAAATTTAAGTGACTGAAATTCATAGACAAAAAAAAAATCAGATTCCTATTTAAGAGTTAAAAAAATCAATGGTATAATTCAAAGGCATTTAAAATTCAAAATGTGATGAGACAAGTTTGCTTCCAAGTTTGCTTCTCACTTTTTCCTTTATTCGTTGGTTTGGTGGTCTGTCAGTGAGAGATAAAAACAGTCTGAACATTGTCAAAGTGTGTTCAAAGATCACTGGTGTCCAGCAGAAAGACCTGGTTTCACTCTGGGAGAAGCCAGATCCTCAGATCATAAACCAACACCAGATGGACTTTACTCTAATGCCCTCAGGTCAGCGTTATCACAGGCCTCTGACCAAAACCAATCACTATTCCAAGTCCTTTATTCCATCTGCAATCAGACTACTTATTTTTCCTTGAATTTGTATAATTTTCTGCTTCATTTTAACTGTTTTATTGTTTCTAATTGCTTAAAGTCTACTCCTATCTGGTCTTATTTTACTGATGACTCGCAGGAGGACATAAACTTTTGCAAACTTGCACCTGCACAGCTTCAGCTCTGCTTCTAAAATATGTCTGAACTGTCGTGGCATGAACTTTTATACTTCTATACCTGTTACTGTGTTTTGTTCAGTCTGTGTTTGCTGGGTTTCTGCAAAAAAGTTAGTAAATAGTTAATAGCAATAATAGTAGCGGCAGTAATAGCATTAATAGTAGTAGTGGACCATAATGAGACTTACTAACTTTAGCATTAGCAGTACTAGAGTTGACAGTAGCGGTGGCAGCAGCAGTAGTAGTATCAGGCCTATAATATTTTGAAAGCAAACACACAGTAAGTAGTTGTTGCAGTGGGACAGTCAGAGGAGTACAGAGACAGTGGGACGGGGGCCAGAGGTGGGAAGCTGACAAATGTAACGTACGCTCTCTAACTGCAGCGCTCGTGTATGAGAATATGATCCTGCGTTGGCGGCTCCGTGCTCTCAGACAGTGCTGAAGCCTGGGGGGGCCATTGGGGGGAGGGGGGGTCTGTCTGGCACACACATGTTGCTGGCATGTGGACAAGGGGGCTCAGGGGCCATGCACTGACCTTCTACTACGCCCTCTGATCCATAACACTGACAGCAGTGATTTAAAACTACTGCATCTTACATCACAGCACATAAGGCCTGTTGTTATCTGAAGGTTACATAATGTTTTCACTGTGGAATTTTGACTTTTTGCCAGTTGGACTATATTAATATTCTACATTCATTACAGGACATGTTTTAACTTCAATTTTTGCACTAAAAAAAGCCTGGTCAGCCCTGCTAGTTCTTGCACACTGAACAATTAAGGTTTTAACCGAGCAAGAAAATAAAGGAGCATTTTAACTTTAACCCCATTTTAAATACATTCTTAAAATAATCCATCAGAGTTCAAATTGCAGTAAATGTACGCAGCATTGCCTTCACTTTTCAAAAGTAATGGGTATGGTTGGTCAGGCCACATGAGAAGTATAAAATGAGCAGTACAAAAATATAATAAAGTGTTTCTCTAATAACTTGTTTTACCCGGATGCACACCAGACACTTCATATTAAACAATAACAGTGTGTATTGTCACTGCAGAGTCTCTCCTGCTGGGAACAGTCCAGGGAAATGTAAAAAAAAAAAAGTTTAAACTTGTTTTTCTTTTGATTAGACATGTTACCATTCTGTCATGAATGGCATGCAGCTGAACTTTTTACTCTACTGTTAATGCCATAGACATAAATACATAGATGCCTCGTTGGTTGCGTTGGTCTGTTGCAAAAATCACCGCCAATGGCTGCCTGGACCAATATGACCTCTAATCATGCAAACTAAGATATTGGTGAGTGACTGTGCCTGCGTTTCCATGGCAGTGTTCAGCTCATTCTTTCAACTTGTTAAAGTAGGACTTGTGTTAATTGATTAAACATCGGCATAAACTGTGGTCGACCACATTTCTTTAACTCCTGTCCAGCAGAACAAACATTCAAAAACCTAGCATTAATTATTACCTCTAAAAGTAGACACACTCAGTAATGATTTCTAACCTGGCTCTGACATTACACACATGTGGCTGAGTGGTGACAGCTGCCAAAACAATCTGGATTATTCATAATTTGCAATATTTAATGGCTAATGCTACTTGCTATAGGAAGAAATAAAGTCTTTGGGCTACAGAATTGTAAAAAAATGTCCTTGACAAGCTTGGCGACAATGTGCTGTTAGCTCCAGCAGCCTAAGCGGCATCTATGTAATAATGTCTATAGTTACTGCAACCAAAGCATTTTTATCAAATCGTGCCAGAGATAGCAACTCTAGTCTCTTGCTGTTCTAGAGCTGACTGATGAAATGTAGAATATAGTATTTGTAGAACAGTAGTAGAATCAATTGCAATAGCAGTAGTAGTAGATGGAGAAGGTAAAGCTTGCCACACAAGATGAAAATATATCAATATTTTAAGTATTTGGTCAAGCCTTAATACTATTTTTTTCCCAATTGCTAAAACACTAAATGCCATTCTCTAAACCAGGCCATCAAATGCTTTAACTCTTTTCTCAAATACATGACTCTCTGATATTAATCTTAAATACAATTTGCTGTTCACACACAATTTGCAAAACTCTGACTCTACTTTTTGCAAAACACATAACACTTTCTCACTTTTATAAACACTTCACTTTTACAACACACGAGATGCAAAAAGTTAACACAAAGAGGCAGAATTCAGACACAGTTCCAACACACGTCACCATTAACACACAACTGCTCAAAGCTTAAAACACTTGCTGCTAATGAGCTGCAGTGAATATAATTGTTTTTTGGGGCCTTTACCAGACTTTAGAAAAGATTCAGAGAACAGTGTTTAGTGTTTTGCTGAGTAGTGTGTTGTGTATGTTCTGCGTGTTAGTTTTGACAACAGTCATCTTTAGTAATTCTGTGGTAATGTGGTGTTTGATAAATATTTACAATTTGTACTAATATTTAAAACTTTTTCAGGGTCAGAATTCACTGGGGATGTAACAAAGTACTCAAGTCTTGAATAAATATGATTTCCAAGTTTAAGTTCAGAATTAATCTTTCTCATCATTTTTATAAACAGAATGAGTTGCAGTGCAATTATGACATCATTTGTGTCCTCTTATCAAACTGAAATTGTCATATTTATCTTATAAACGAATTAAAAAATAATCATATTTTATATTGGGTATTAAATTAGTCCCATATCAAAACAAAGTAAACAAAAACATGATTGGAATTAACATGTTTTTCTTAATGAGAGTCAGTGTATAATGTTTTTTGCACTAAACAAGTCATAGCCATATTCTGTACCATTAGACCTTGCAGTGCTCTAGACAGTTTTAAAATTGCGTTATGATTACTTTTTATCTCTGCAAATTCAGATATAAACTCTTTTGAATCAATTTTAACCAATTAATTAACAATGCATCGTTTCATCCCTAGAATATATCTGTGAGCTAAAAACTACATGTTCAACATAACTGTCTCAAAAGAATTAGCAATAGTTACAAATATTTAAAAATGCTTCACCTGTTGGCAACAAACTTTACATGACCAACAGTACATGCATTTTTTTTTAAATTATTATTATTATTTTTGTTTGTTTGTTTTTATTCAATTAGAAAAAGGAGAACTCAAAATAATGCATTTTCCATAGCAGGTTATCTATATATTGCATATGTTTTTATTGTCAGTGGCTTAATTTAGTGCACATTCTTTGTAAGTCCCAAAACATGAAGAATCCCAGTAGTTGCGAGTCTCTGAGTGCAGTGTTTATTTAGCTGGGTGCACATATCCTCACAGTGTGCTCACGAGTGTCCTCAGGTCTGTGTAAATGTACTACTCTGTTTACTCACATACACTGTACATATCCTTTTGTTTTGCTCCATTAGGGCATGTGTTTTCTCGCTCACTGTGTATAGAACTAGAGGGTGTGAAGTTTATGTCTATTTGTCTTCTCCTGACCTTTGACCTTTGGGTGTGCCGTGTGTAAAATGTTAACAAACTAGCAGCGCCTTTCTGAATGAAAATCATTCCCCGTGCTTGTCGCTTGCACTTTTCTCATTACCGTTCACATGTGCTGCCTCCTTCCTGCGACGCCTTTTCATTATCCTGTGTCCCACTATCGCCATAATTCTCCTGTTCCTTCCCCCCTCCCAATGCCGTGTATGATTTATATGCCATGAACAGTCTAATCATTTTCAGCAGGCCTGCATTTTCCCCTGGCTCTGACCTTCAGGCTTTGTGCCGCTCAGATCCTGCGCGCCTGTCTCCCCCGCAAGAATGTGCTGTTTGTACATAAACACACGAGGAGCAGATAAGAGCGTGTCTTCACAAGGACAGTGATGGGACCAGCCACACTGCCCTATCAGTGGAGATTAGTCATTGAACTGCATGGCTCACAAAAAAGGGGAATTCCTGACACTGAGCGCTTTTTAAATATTTGCAGAGAGCCTCAGTGTGATAAAAAGTCAGAATTTATGCCATCAATGACGTTTATTGGAGACACAAAGCTGCTACCCTGGAATGAGGTAATTTAGTATGATATAATGTACTAATATTTAACTATATTAGTGCAGTATATCAACATAAGTTTTTTGGTGGAGGAAATACTGCACTTTCATAGTACTTTTTTTCTAAAACATATGACCTGCATGATAAGGTGGCTCGTACATATGGCTTGCATCCGGATGGTCCCAGGTTGGAATCCTGGATTGGATACAGTGTGGTAATAGTAGTTGTAGTAAAATATAATCATAATAATCATAATAATAATAATAATCATAATAATAATAATAAAAGTAGTAGAGTTGGAACTGCAGTAAAAGTAGTAACAGTAGTAGCAGTAATAGCATTAGAAGTAGTAAGTTATTAACAGTAGTATCAGAAGTACTAGGGGTAATAATAGTAATAGTAGTCGCAGTAATAGTATTAGTAGTAATAAGTAGAGAATGATAAGATTACTAACAGTAGTATCAGAAGTACCTGATGTAATAGTAGTTATAGTAAAAAAAAGTATAGCATTAGTAGTAGTAATAATAGTAGCAGACAACAGTAAGCCTACCAACAGTAATATTAAAAGTACTAGGGGTAATAATAGTAATAGTAGTAGCAATAATAGCATTAGTAGTAATAAGTAGACAATATAATACGATTACTAATAGCAGTAGTAGAAGTACTAGAGGTAATAGGAGTAACGGTAGAAACAGTAGCATTAGTAGTAGTAATAGCAGTAGCAGACAACAGTAAGCTTACTAACAGAAGTATTAAAAGTACTAGTGGTAATAAGAGTAATAGAAGTAGCAGTAAAAGCCTTAGTACTAATAGTAAAAGTAGTAGAAGTAATAGCATTAGTAGTAGTAAGTAGACAATAATAAGAATAACAGTAGTAGTACAAGTACTAGAGGTTATAATAATAATAGTATTAGCAGACAACAGTAAGACTACCAACTGTAGTATTAGAAGTACTAGAGGTAATAATAGTAATAGCAGCAGCAGTAATAGCATTAGTAATAGTAATAGCAGATAGCAGTAAGCCTTCCAACAGCAGTATTAAAAGTACTAGGTATAATAACAGTAGCAGTAATAGCATTAGTAGTAGTAATAGTAGTAGCAGACAATGATACTACTATCAGTAGTAGTAGCAGTACTAGAGGTATTAGTAATGGTGGCAGTAGTACTATCAAGCCTACTGTATATCATTTTGAGAGCAAACATATTAAGTAGTTGTAGTAACACTTGTCAGGGGAGTACTGCTTTTTAAAATATTTGCAGGGAACATCAGTGTGGAATGAGTGAAATAAACTGCAAAAAGTCAAAATTTATGTCCTCAATAAAGTTTGTTGGAGACACAAAACTGTTACCCTGGAGAGATGTGATGTGGTATGTCACTAAGTCACAAGCCACTCTTTGTGCCTGTCCCAAGCTCGGATAAATGAGGCGTATTTCCACCAGAGGAACTGGTTTGGTACAGGTAAGTTGAAAACCTGCTTGTGTTTCCATTACTCTTAATAGATAGATAAAGAAAACGTGTTTGAAGCTGACTTTTAAAACGTGATGGCTTTGCTAACCTTTGACCAAAAGACGAGAGTAAATCCTGTGTAGCGATGTGAAAGACTGAAGGTAAAGCTGCATTAGCGACAGCAAACAGGAGACTATGTCCTGTTTACTCCCAGCTTTCTGTGCATTTACTACATTTTAACAAGCCATCACAGAACAACATGAGTTTGTATTTAATGCAGTCTAAACTGAATGTTTATAAATACATGTTTTGATTTGCAAAGTGAGAGCTGTACGACGCTAGGCCGGAAACAGCTGTGGCTAATGCTAGCTTTGTTTTGGGAAAAAAAATTGCCAAAAAATAAATAAAATAAATAGAAATAACAATTTTGCAGGCCTCTCTTGGAATCCACCCGTTTGATGCATTTTGATCAATTAACATTTCCTTGTTTATTCTGTTCCGACCCAACCTGCAGTGTTTCCCAATGGAAATGTGCCTATGGAGGGGGCTGTGTCAAGGTCTAACACCAATGTTAGATGAATATGAACCACAGTACACTAGGAGGCAGATTTTTTGTGGTGACCCCAGGAGGAAAACAGAAGTGATAGCAGATTTTGAAGAAGTAAAAGTACTTTTATTTGTGTACTGGTAGTGAGTGGTGGAAGAAGTACTCCATTTCTTTGCCTAAGTAAAAATTAAAGATAAATGTGCAAAAACCTACTCAAGTAAAAGTAAAAGTATCACCTTATAATTTCTACTTGCTCTAAAATGTAGTGAAGTCAAAGTAAAAGTACCCCTTGTAAAATCTGAGTACAAGAAAAGTACAGATACATGAAAATTGTACCTAAGTAAAGTACTTTTACTTCATTACATTCCACCACCGCTGGCAGTAGTAATAGCAGTAGTGGCAGTATTTGCAGCAGTGTGATGTTTTTTTTAACAGTCCTGAATGTAGTTTGAGACCCAAAGTCATTACTTGTTTAAATGATTGACCATGTGTTGACCACTGGGTTAATGTTCGGAGCAGCAGCATGTAACACTTCAGTCATGGATTCAAGCCAGTGTGGACGCAGCCGTCACTATGGAAACAGGACATACACGTAGTCACAGAGCAAACAAAATGGAGAACTGGGGACTCTTTACAGGAAGAGTCTGCCATAACTGGGTTATAATTAGGTTATAAGTTGAGAGTCATTATAACATGAGTTCATTAGAACAAGAAGAAGCCTTCCATTCTTATCAAATAGTGAGCCTATACACAGTCCCTGACCTCCTTCAAACCTGCAGTTAAAATCCTGACAAAGTACTCACATTTTGTTGCTAGCATTTATGCACACCGTAAATTAACAAAATGTATCCTTAATGTGTCCTGAGAGATAAGATTAGAGAAATAAGAAGTACCAGCAGGAAAACACAGAAATACTATTGGTCTAATATTAGAAGTATACAATCAGTTAAAATGTCACAGTAGTTTTGCATATAAAACAGAAAAAAGCGTATGATAGAACTGGTTTAATGTGGACTTAGGACAGATTTAATTACCAGGGGCTGAGCAAGCCCCACATGTAGTTCCCCTAGTTTGACTGACAACTGGCGAATAATCATTTTGTGAGCAAAGGGGGCGGGCACGTATGAATATGACTGGATACATAAACATACTGGATGCATTTGCCAAGTGATAAATCAAATTTGCCTAATCAAACATAAAGGTTTTGGCGAGCTACTTGTTGGAGACCCCTGGTCCAGGCCGATTCAATTGACAGGTCTGAAGGAGGTCTTTCAGTTACTACCTGTTAGAGCCTTTTGTGTAAAAATTAAAACTGCTGAAGAAAATAATAAAAAATAAAGTTAGGGACAAGTCAAATCAGAATAATCCTTAATGCTTATACTTTTGGACATTTCTTTTTGGCTTTATGTATAGACACTACTTTAGAATTTCTCCCAGATTTTTTTATATTTTGTCAAATTACTTATGTACACATCCTCACATAACTGGCGTGTGTGAACTAATAAGAAAATAAATCGGATGGGACTAGACAAAATTCCCTGCAGGGGACCACTCCAAACTGAAGAAAAACCACCGCAAACAAATAGGGCACATATTAAACATACATAATACATACATATATACATAACATTTACATATTAAAGATGTTTTTGTGACCCTACAATACTGTGATCTGTAACTGGTGTCCTTTAATAGATTTATCACTATACATAAAATCTTCGTCGTCCCAGTAACTCTGTCCCTATTCAAACACATCAATGATTTGTAAATGTACTTTCAAATTCATTCTGACAAAGTGATAAATCTCTTATAAACAATCACAATATGGAAGTCTGAAGTGTTGCTGGATAAACTTCCTTTCAAACCAGGAAAAAATAGCTTCAAACATGGATTCTATTCTTTTGTTGGTAGACTTAACATCCCCAGGATCTGTGTGTTGGCTGAGGCATAATCTCCTGTTCACATATTGCATAATGGTGTCGGGTTACATGCAAACTCTGGCAGCTGGCTCACACAATGGCTGCTTATACTCCGCTACTGTCCACCACATCTGGACACGGCTGGAGCAGGAAGTAAGCTCCATTTTTCAAACATTACAACATTCTAGTGACATTTTAATCTAGCGGCTTTAAATATAACTTTTCATTCATTTGTATTAGCTGGATGTTTTTGATTAAAGTGCAGAGTCATGAGTTTAGTTGCACAGAGAAGCAGAAGGGGGCAGTGCAGTGCAGGTGGAGTGCACAGGTAACACTTCATGCCTACACCAGGACATTCCAGCCTTGTCTAATCTGCACCAACCTTTATCCTCCCTCCCCCCACTGCAGGTTCCACCACCGCTGTCCTTCACCGCCTTTCAACACTGGACACTCACAGTTTGTTGGTCATTTTGACATGTAATGAAAGAAAAGTGTATTACAAATTTCTCAAAATAACAGCTCAACCGAAAGAAGACATTTTCCATACATATACATTATTTTAAGTTATAAAACTTCAAATACTAATGTAAAGATGTCCAAAACTATTTAAAAATGTCTGAAACAAGCACAATATGAGACCTATAAACAGCAAAAAGATGTTTATTTATGTCAGTGACTTTGAGCGACTCCTATAGCAGTAACTTTGTCAGGTGTCACTGATAAATTGTCATGGTTTGAGCTTCAGATGGAAAAAATGGTAAAAAGACATTTTCATTGTGATAATTAGTGCAATACTTTGAGTGGCCACTAGTGGAAAGTTAGATAGAATGGTGATATACTATACTATCTAGCTCTTATAAACTGGACCGTAACTCCTCCCATTCAACTTCTGCAGAAATCACTCCTTCCAACTAATTGTGAATGTTCAATATATCATTTTTGGTCCAACTCTAATGGACAGAGACCAGACTAACTCCTTGGACAGACAATTGGAATAGATAAGCAGGCTCCAGAAATGCACTTATCTTGTACTTGTACTTATCTTCACAGAACCGACTCTGCATAAGTCTCATTAAAAAACTGCAAGCAAATATGAGAAAGTGCATAAAGGGAGGGTCGGGGGGAACTCTAGTGCCATGCTGGGAAGTGGGAACTCAGGGTGTGGTGATTTTTAGTGTTTATCATAATTTCTTATCAGCAACGGGAGTCCGGCCACATTAAAGGTGTTGTGTCTCAGTACTGAAACAATGGCTTTCTGGGAAAATAACATTCTTGAGCGGTTATAAAAAAAAAAAAGTGTAGGAAATGTCTGCAGAGTGGCCTTCCTTGTACTCAGTGTTACCTGTTTGATCATATTGGTTTACCTCTTTGTCCTTTCTTTTTTGTCAAATAAACACAACTATCTCTACTATCTACTACAGAGGGCCCTTTTGCAGGTATGTGGCCCCGAGCTGTAGGCCAGTGCGGTTATTGTTCGGCCTGGCTACTTGGTCTGCATGGGATGGAAGGGTGGCAGCAAAAGGCAGCAGTAGCACGTGGAAGTCTGCACATAGGCCTCTGGTGGTAAGACTGTGATAAAAAGAGAGAGAAAGGGAGAACAGTCGGTGCAGCAGGAGGAGGCGCCTGGGGAGGAGGAGTCAGAGACACACAGAGGGGAAACGGCAGTTTAGTTCAACTTTTACAGAAGACAGAGTAGAGCAGTGTAAAGTTATTTCAGTTTTACAAATGCAAAAATGTAGATTAATATGTTCAATAATAGCAATACAGTGGTTTGAGAAATTACAATATCTCACAACATTTTATAAGCCTATGGTGTGAGATTGAGATGGAGGACAGGGTAAAATTCTAACTGAGTTTGTGTCAACAGTCAGATGTTTTGACCTGGTTTATGTTTAATGTCTCTGTAACTTCTGGGCTCAATATTTCTGTTTGGATATTTCTTATTAAAAAAGTTTAAATAGATTAATATTAGCCTAATGCTGCAAAAGGCAATTTAGTTATCAGACATTGATCAGAAATATTTTGAGACCTTTATAATGAGGTAAAAGTGAATTGTGTGAAATGTTGTAAGACAAAGCAGTAAAGCAAAATGGAACATATGACTCAGAACTGTGTTGTACAACTGCATAATCACTGAAACAGGGTTCATGCACTTATTCCCCAATCATTTTCCAGTTTTCTTCATATCATTTCACCAAAACTCCTAAAAACTCACTTCAATGATGGAGTGAAACAAAGCCATATTGTATCACCTGTTAAACATGACATGCAGATTTTTAATGCTCTAGTCTAGGGTCTCAATGTTCTATACAATAGGGTTGGTCGATAAATTTAATTTAATTGAGGAATTTCTATTTTTTTTTATTTTGGATGATGTCACAATAGCCAAATTCTAAAATAAAATTTGGCAAAAATTAGCATCCTCCAAGCGCCGCACCGTTTCATGTGTTGTGGCTAATGCTACTGCTAGAGCCCTGAGCAGCTTAAATACTGACTGTAGAGACTAAAAACACTAATAATCACAGAGAAAGGAGTGCTTTTACCTCTGTAATATCCTCATTTAGATGTGACAGTAGTTTAGCCAAAATGAACAGTGTAGTGTGTGTGCAGCGCTAATTTTCATACTTTGTTTATATATGCTATTTAGCCATGTGTTCAAAAGAACCCGTCCTTAATCTCACCTCCTCTCACCTGTTTGGATGAAGCCTTCCCCACCTGCTGCATCGTTAGACTTGAACTTTATTATCAACTGCAGCAGCCACCAGTCCTGGACACATCGACAGCCTGTCCATCCTGGGAGTGGATGTGTGTCCTAGGACAGTCTTTTTGCCTGTTAGTTGGTTTTATTCGCTTATTACTTTAGTTTTTTTAGTAGTTTTTGTAGTGCAGTGAGTTGTGTGGAGTCACTGTGATGAATAGACGATGTTTTACCTCAAGCTGCAGTCAGTCAGTGAAGCAACTTCAGGGTATCTTCAACTCCACCCATCTAAAAAATAAAAACATTTCAGAAGTTACCCTCGGGAATCAATAATGATTTTTGAATTGCAATATATAAACAAAAACAGCTGTTTACAGTGGTACACAACATATGAATATACTTTACCTGACCTTGCAGGATATGTCATTATTTTTAGAAATTGGCGACTTTAGGCTACCCTAAATAACCTCACTTCACATTCAATTTATACAATATACAATGTACATAAATGTGCTTACTTGAGTGCAATTAAGCAATCAAGAGACCCCTTTATACCTTACATTTCAGTCTTCTCTCTATCTGTATGATTTCCTGACTCTGCAGTAGATCAAGTCCTCACCTTCCCAGTGAGAAGGTAGGAGATAACTGTAGCTGAAGCTTTACCTCTTCACACAAAATCACATAGCAGACATATAAGACATAAAAACATATAGTAACCTTCAGAAGCTGCAACATTCCAATGTTATAATACTTTTATTGGTTCTGTTGGCCTACCAATATTTCTTAAAATAAATAGGAAACACTGTACTTATTTTTGATGATAAAGAGTCTGTGCTACAAGTTCGAAGCCCTCGTTGATAACTCCACCTCCACACCTCCATATAGGTGTCCTAAGATTTGAACTGTAAGAAACTGTCACACAACCATTCACTCTCACATTTATTCACTAGGGGCAATTTAGAGTCACCAATTAACACACGCATGTCTTTGTATGATGGGAGGAAGCTGGAGTACCCGAAAAGAATTCACTGTAACACAGGGAGGACACGTAAACTCCACCCAGAGAGATTGTGTATCTGCTGACCCACGGATCAAACCCACAACCTCCTTGCTGAGAGGCAGGAGTGCTAAATACTCTGAACCCCATGCACACATGATAGTAATCCAAAACAGAAACATACATGATACCTGCCAGAACATCAATGGTATGATAAGAAACAGAACAGAACTATTACAGACCGTTTCCTTAAGTCCTTTTAAATTAATGAAATGTAGACTTTAACATTTTTGGGGTCACGTTCCCAACATGCCATATGCATGTAACCACATGTAACTTATGTTCACTAATTGTGTGTGTGTGTTTATCTTAGTCAAAAGAAAACATACAGAACATAACAGGATATGAGTCTCCCTGGCCCTCAGTCACACTGTTCTTCATATACCCCTCTCTCCTCTGGGGCCTAGCCACATCTCCAGATATTTCATGCTCGCAGCTGCTGCCAAAAGCCCTGTGTCAACAGAGATAACATATTTAACCAATTATCCCCAGATACAAACATCTGCAGCAATTCTCTCACAAAACACTCAACTCAAGTGACTTATCTAAGCTAGGAGCTTTCAAACAGTGCCACACCACTGAGATACAATTCAGTTAAAATTCTACACATGACTTCTCTGCAGGATACAGCTTTAACATGCATTTGTGTGACTAGATTGTGAGATATTCAAAGTCTGTAGTCATTTTGTTTATACATTTCTGATGTATTTGACACAGTGATGAACCTCTGCTCATCTTTACTTCAGAGAGACTGGGTAAAATACTGCTTTTACCCAGTCGTCTTTAACCAGCCAAAAACCGATTAATATAATGTTCACACGGATTTAACATTATATTAATCTGGAATGCCTCCCATTGATTAAGTTTGCAAAGGGGAGGGAAAAAAAATATAGAATAGAATATTTAGAGGTGATTGGACAAAGAGCCAGCTAAATAGCTAAACTACAAACGGATACAATAGTAAAACAATTAAAACAATCAAAACATATAACATAAATAAAACAATAATAATAAAAAAGGAAAGGAAATAATAAAAAAGAAAAAACAAAATTAAATAAGAAAAAATAAATATGATAATAAATAAAGACAAATAAAAGTAAAAATGATGTTTATTATATTATTATTTTATCTATTTATATATAAAATATATATTTTTTATGTGTATATGTATATATCTAGTAGTAGCAGTCTGATAATATTATGGCTGATGGTGCTTTTGTCCTTATGTATAGTCTTGGTACTGTGCCTTATATGATTGTACTGAGAAGGAAGTAATAAATACAAAAAGGGGAAAAAAAAACAAAAACAATAAAAACGTTAGAAGAGTTTTGCTGATTTTATAAATGTAGCAGTACGTTGCGCTTTTCGTAGTCATCATGTTGTTAGCAAATATCACTTAACATGCTTTTTGCTGTTGGCAAACCTAAAACTTGCCTCCATTTGACTGTACTGCCACACTGACGCGAAGCAGCGAGAGCCTGACAAGATGGATTTTTGTGAGTTTGTGAAATCACAAATCTTACAACAATCCAACTTGCTGCACAAAGTAAACTCATCTTACTAAAAAATTTACACTCTGTTTTTTGTAAGTACCCCTTACTCTAGCCTTTTGTTGTCCATGTTTTAATTTTTATGAGATGTGTTGCTGCCATTAAATTAAAAATTAGCTTTTTCTTAGTATGAAATAAGGAGTAGGAATAAAATGTGGTTTTCTGATATTTGCAAATTATTGTATTGTGTATTTTAATATTTTACGTATCCTAATTTGGAGAGGCTGGGTTTGTAAGGTCCTTAAATTGGCACAGACACCAGAATCTTTCCCAGTGTTTGGAGCAGGTTTGATAGAGCTACAGTTGTGAAGGGTTTAGGACATCATCAGAGCAACCAGGTGTAGGCCCATATCAATAATTCACTCTGCTCTGGAAGAATCCGCTGCGGATAGTTTACATGCACCATGCCGGCTTCTCTCACACCACTCCACCTTTATTTACCAGTGACAAATGGAAAAGTGTGAGAAGACCACAGAGCTTCTGACTGAAACATAACATTTTTCCACACTGCAAAGTTCCTTATACGCACAAAGGGTTACATAATACAGCAGTTATGCAAGGAAGTCCAGGCCCTTAAACTGTCCAATGAATCACTTTGGCCCAGCACTGCTCCTAAATATACAGTATGTGTTAACACTAGATAATGCTAAACAAAATGCAACTCTTTAGACACATTTGAATCCTAGAAGACTGGGTATGTTCAAAGTCCAGCCCTGGGGCCACTCAGAGTCAAAGGTCAGGTTTTAAACGGCCCAAAGCATCTTAAAACAGAGAATTTACAGCAGAGGAAATGACTATAGACTTTAGATGAAGTCAGTCAGTTTATTGACTGACTTCATCTGAATAGTCTGAACTGAACATAAACAATTTCCAGATTCCAAAACAACATATGTCTAGAGTAGACAGAAGGCGACTGATGAGCAGCGCCCACAGACCCTCCTCCTGATCTTTTTCAGGATCATGGTCAGGAGTACAGCTACATGGAGGATGAGCCTATTGTGCATGTTTTAGGGTGTTGGGAAACCAAACATGCAAACTCCACACAGAAAGGCCTCAATGAGCTCGGGAATCAAACCCAGGTCCTTTATGCTGTGAGATACTCACTTAGAACTGTGAGTGCTAACTACTTTGCCACTGTGCTGGGTTAGATGAGTTTGGAGAAGGAGCAGAGTGAGACATTGGCTGTGTTTATAATAAAGCACTGCGGCACTGGTTTATATTGATCAAAATGACTATGAATTTCTGAATTTAATACCAAAAGATCAAACATACTTAGTGACAGAACAACCCCCCCCCCCCCAGACCACACATGGAAACCAATAAGAACTGAAATCAAATTGCACTGAAACAGCTTGAATATATTCTTCCTCTTTTTTGTCAACAAACCTGAATGGGGCAGCTTCACTCCTAGATGTGAACATAGCAGAACCTACCGTACTGCCCTCACAGGTGTGTTGGGTGTAATCCTGTGAGACTGGCTGAGGCAGGTTAAGTAAACACCTGCATACTGTTTATATTTGTAATTTGCTGTTGACCTATAGAGACCTGGTCCAACCTGTCTGTGAGCAAATTTTACTCAACCACAATACTAGCCTAGTAGTAGTTTATTCATACCGACACTGAAGTGCTTCAGAGGTTACCTAATCAGGATCAGCTGGTCCATCACTGTGTGAAGCCATAAATCTCATGATGTTTTGCCTAATTCTGGCTTTATTAGAAATATCTCTGTGTGTCCTCTGCTATTCTGAGGTATACCTAAAACATACAGTACTAAGGACACTTTACAGTTTAGCATAGCTTTTTAATAATAGGAAGTTGCACAAATTATGCTTCTCAATGCAATAACTTGTTTGTGTTGTGGGCGACTAGAGTGCTAATAAGCACTTTCAATGCCAAATACTAATTATTAGAGGTTTGTGACATAATCATTTTGTTGTATTACTAAGGCACATGTATTTTGACATCTAGCTTACAGTTAACAAGCAATAAGAGGAGTAGCTGTAGGGAAGGCAGCTGGTTACACTATGTGGAATGTGACCCTAAATTATGGTTATGTTAGATAACTATGTTCCTTAGCTAAGTTAAAAGTGGATAAAAATACATTTATTTAATAAGTTTCATTTTTTTTCCATTTCTTTTACTTTTTTTTATTTAAGCAAAGGAGTATACAATCAACAATGCATCACAACATTCAGAGTGCTCAAAAGGAGTAGGATGAAGTGTAAACTTATGTGCTCCAGTATAAAGGTTTACAACTCTGCAACTTATATACCCACTTACAATAACATATAATAGAATTGTTCCAGCAATAATTTAGTGGATGCAACATGCATGCACACTCATGGCATATGCAAATATGGAAATGGTAATCAGAACAGCAGTGATAATATCAGTATCTGGTAATATTTTCAAGTTACAGTGCTGCTTACACCCATGCACACCAAACTCACATCTGCGTGCACACATAGTACACTCAGATTGTTAGAATGGTAATATGTAAGGGAGGTACACTTTCAACAGTTACAGGTAGTACTTTCAACAGATGCAGTACATACGCACACAAACATCTGTGCATACCAACCGCATCAGAACAGTAACAGTATTTATATCTACATTACTTATTTTTTTGTGAGTCCACAAAAAAATGTCCACAGATTTTATGTTTTCAGTAGCTCCTCAGAAAAGGGCAGAAAAGCCAAGTATTAGCTCATATTTTGTATTAAAAAATTATGATCTATAGCAGTGATTCCCAAGGGGTGGGTTAAGAACCAAAAGTCAATCGCAGCGAGGTTTGAAGCCTAAATATTGTTTAAATTACATGAAATGTTGTTAAATACAAAATTTTGACAAATAAAATCAGCAAATAGTGTTGAGATAAAATTGTCAAACCAGTTAAGAACCACTTTTCTATAGTATGAACATGGCCACTAAATTATATTTATTTTAATGGTTCCACAAAATTTTGGTTATTCTATGTCTCTCAAATTTGAATAAAAAGCACACTTAGACAAGCTTGACAAAATCTATTGCATATGATTATGTCAGATCCATATGAGAAATAGCGTGACCCATTGCTTGGTTTGCATTATATACGCACATATGGTTTAAGGTGCTACATGAGAACTCTGAGCAGTTTCATCTGTTATAACAAAAAAGCTTGGGTTAGGTTAGATAACAGGGATCTTCACAGCAGGCCTCCCACTCCTCAGCTCTCTCAACCCTCCCTCAGGCATTCTGGGGTCAGGTCACCTCTGACTCCCAGCAATTGTCTGGCCATGTTACCTAGGGCGTGGTACCTCGGCTGGAGTAAATCAATTGTATAAAAAAAGATTTAAAAAAAGAGAGGAAATAAGGAGTACAATGGACAGTAAAAGTAAGGAAGTGTCCCAGTGTTTTATTTGGGATTAGAGAAACACTAGATTTGGCTCTGACTTTGGCATTCAGACGCAGCCAAACGTGTGATTCATCTTCCGCCAGTGGAGACCTTTACAAGCAAACATCCACAAAGACTCACCATAAAGAAGCCATCTGGCAGAGATGGAAGAAACACTTAAAGTTTGTGTTTAAAGGAGACATTTTATGCTGTTTGTCAAGCCTTTTAAAAGCGCTGAAACGTTTGGTACATGTACAATATTTGAAGGTTTGGTGAATATGTCCATCCATTTTCTTTCGCTTATCCGGGGTTGGGCCGCGGAGGCAGCAGTCTAAGCAGAGATGCGCAGACTTCCCTCTCCACAGACACTTCCTCCAGCTCTGAATATGTTTGCTTTGTTCATGAAACACAGCGCTCCCAAGAAGGTCACTGCCCCTGGATATTACTCAAACACGCCTAAATGAAACAAAATACTACTCCAGTTTGATTTTGATGAGGACACAACATTACAACATGGTAGAATGCTAGTGTTATAAGAGATTCCCTTGAAATAAAAGTACACAGATCAAAAATAACTGGGAGTAGTTTTTGCAACCACCAATGCTACTGCTGATACTGCTGCTGCTATCACTCTTACTACTATTACCACAACTACTGAGGTTTGACCGATATGGGTTTTTCTTTGGCCGATGCAGATTTTTAAAATTCAGAGCAGCCAATGGCAGAAGAGAAAGGTCACATGACAAACCGGACCAGGTATGGTCAGGATTACAGTTGTGTGAACAGGAGACAGTGAGGAATTGGACAGCACACATTCCTCCCTCAGAGCCATAAATCCTGCTCCACACTGAAGCTCTTGTTTGGCTTTGACTCCAGTTTTTCTCTTTATTGCTCTTCCATTTCATCCCATTCCCACGGCTTATCCTATAATCTCCACTTGTATTCCCCCAATCACTGTTTATATCTCAGAGCCTTTTGTGAGTTTTAGATTTATAACCACCCTCATTACTTTTTATGCCATAACGTCATCTTCAGCAAAATAACATATGACTTATTACACTCCAAAAAAGCAGTTTCTAGCACCAATTTTTTTTTCATGTGCTCCTTAGAGCAGTGGTTCTCAGTACATTCTGATTACGAGACCCAGTTTTATTCCTATCCTGATAGCGAGTAAAAAGTTACTTTTCAAAATTAATTTACTACAACTACAACCTTTATGGCATGTATTCAGTAAATCACTTTCACAGTTCAATGTAAATAAAGGGGACCTTATGCTTTTTTGAAGCATTTTGAAAAATAATTTGAACACATTTGCACTAACATTTCATGTTTCATAACATAATCATGTATATTTATTTAAAACATCTTCTTTTAGTGGGATGTTACTTTCACGCAGAGTCAGGCCTTCCACTGACTAAAGCCCTCCAAGCGCCTGCCTTTTTATCTTCTCCTTTTTAGTTTAATGAATACATTCAGGATTTGAGTTCAGACATGAGAGGAGAATCTCAGAGTGCTCATAGTGAAAGGATAGAGAAAGCATGCTTTGGCGGCACGGTGGCTTAGGGGTTAGCACTCTCGCCACACAGCAAGAAGGTCCCGGTTCGATCCCTGGACCATGTGGGGCCTTTCTGTGTGTTGCATGTTCTCCCCGTGTCTGGGTGGGTTTCCTCGGGTGCTCCGGTTGCCCCAGCGGCATTGAGGGTCAAAGGCAGAGAATGAATTTCCCCTGAAACGATATGATGGCTAATGAACACTCCTGACTGTAATCCATACACCTGTGCAATATTGCTCTAACTGTCTGCACCTTTTGGAAAACTGTGCTATATTTATTTATTATTATGTACCATGATTATTTTATTTGAAGCAGCTATTCACAATGCACACTCTTTACCTATGTCTGACAGACGATATACTGTACATAGTTATTATAGTGTATTTATTGCTCATATTCTAATTTAGTTTATTTAGCTCTACTTGTAATATAGTTTTTTATTTAATTATCTTTGGCCAGACTGGTCTCTGAAACACTTTGTGCTCTTGTGTGATGCCACTGTGTGCTACTGCTAACTGTACTTATGCTGCTGCAACAATGCAATTTCCCCACTGAGGGACTAATACATTTTTCTTATTCTTATTCTTAATTAACATGGTAAAAAACTCAGAAAAGTAAGTCTCCTTTAAAAGAAGAAAATTCAGCCAGAAGGGTTTACAAGCCTGTATACTTCTTGTGCCAGCCCCAAACCTGTAAAATTAGAGAAAAGCCAAAAGGATAGAAGAACCTAATAAAACAATATATAGGGAGCTGCGGTATTGTTCATTTAGTACAGCATGCAGCGCATAGAGCGACTACAGCTCAGGGTTGTGGGTTTGAGTCTAGACTTCGACGATTTACCAAATGTCTCTCCCTGTTTTCGCCCCCATACTTCCCAGTCAGTTCTCAACCGTGTTATCAAAAAAGCCTTGAAAGGCCAAAAATATCTACAACATTGAAAACTATATCCAACCTCACCACTACCCTCTTTTGGGATCACCATCCAAGGAGCACATAGATGCAGAAGGTTTGATTCAAACTTCATTTAAAATATTTCAACTATTCTACAACTAATTTTATTTTTAAGTCCCAACTTCACCAGGTACCACCAAGCTATCCAATTTGCCCCCTCAAGATACTACGTACAGTATATGTAGTATGTCAGCATCAACATACTTAATATGAGTGACAAACATGCTTAAAGCGCAGAGAAAAACACTTACTCATTTACAGTAAAGTGACAAATTATAATAACCAGATGTACTGTATCTGGCATTCTTCTGGTACATACTGCAGTGAACTAAACCTTTGGCAAAGTTGGCCTGTTTGTCACACTTCCAGCAAAAGAGAGACAAGAAATAGGCGACTAAAGATTTTGACCGTAGTGACCTGTTGCTGACAAGAAGCAATGCTGAAAAAAATGATGGAAAGATTACAGCGGCGTTTAGAGATAGTTTAGTCTAAGATCAGCCGAGACGCAGCCACTATAACCAGCTTCGAGCATAAAGATGACCGTATTGCTGAACAAACAAACGGCATAGATTTCTTTAATATTGCTAGATTAAGGTTTGAAAGCATTGTTACAAGTTACTGTCGCTATGGGAAAGTTGCAGCTTGTGCCATGTTTGTTTTGGCACGTCTTTCAACTGGGTGTGCACATGCTTCGTCCATGGGCAGCTCTCAGAAGCAATATATTCTGGTTTCTTTTTGAGTTATCAAGGATCGTAACCAAAATTAATACAGCGATACTGGCTCCTTCCAGGTTTCTGAAGTCAGGACATGTACAAAGGCAAAAACAGGCACTCAGCTTCTTTTTCTCTTTTCATTGTGACAAGTTAATTGTGTGAGTAATATGAGCTTTTCACGAAGGCTGTATTGTTCTTCTACCTGTTCAAATGGACAGCTAGACCAAGAGGTGTTGATCCAACCTCTCGCAGATCTAATGACTGTTTACTATTAATAGGAATTATGGCAGCAGTGAAGCTAGTTTTTCTCACTGCTGTGTGGTCCTGGTGGTTTTAAAAAGTGTAAATTAGAAACAATTAGCCTATTTAAAATTTGGTAATATCTTATTGCTGCAACTGAGCCTTAATTTTACCACTGGGTTTGTTTACTTTCAACTTAGAAGATTGGAATATCAACCATGCTTCCAGACTGAAAAAAAGTCAACAACAACAACAAAACAAACAAACAATGAATCAAAATAATAATGTTGTTTCTGTGTAAGAGTTTATTATTTTTGTTGTTTTCTTGTTTGTTTTTGTGTCAATATGTAGTGTCATCGATAACATTTCCTAATGTCGTGGAGTATTCTGCCAAGTATCCCACCCATGTGCTTTTTTGTGAGCCAGTGTTCCCATTCAATTACCTTCAAATACTTTTTTAATTGCTTGGTGTTTGGGTTGGAACGGTGGCGCCACACATCAGCCTTGAATGACTGCCATGCCCTCTCGATAGTCTGTGTATGTGCCCTTGTGACCGGACTGACAAAGTTTCTTTTGTGACAAACTGTGTAGTGTGAATAACCTATATCCAACCATTGACAAAAAAATATATGAATTCTGACACAAGTACACATAAGCTGCTTTGGGTCTATTCATGGATTCTGTTATGAAGCCTTATAATACTGACCTCAACACTGCTGGTCTCATGAGGACAAAGACGCTTTATAATACACTGTGTCACCTTCAGTTGTAAACAGCTATAACGATAATGCCACATAAGTGTAGTTATGAGTATCTATACATATTTATGTCAACTTCTGTCAATAATTATAAAGCCTTATGAATGCTTTATAATGCTTTATGAATGTGTTTATAGCGTCTTATGAACAGCGAGTTCATAGAAAGTGTTACTGTTCATTTTTTGAAAAAGAAGTACTTTCTGAGCACATTTTGTAGAACATATTTTACTTGAATAAATTTTGGATGATATTTTTTGTACTTTTATTTGAGTAATTTTTTGTTTACGGAGCTAAAAGTAGTTTTTGTCCTCTGTGATGTAGTGGGTAGAACATCTGACTTGGGATCAGAAGGTTCAGCGTTTGAAGCTCGCAGAAGAAGAACAAGAAGTTTGCAACATTCAACATTCAAATGTAATTTCTATTGAAGTAAATTTTATACGCAATACTTTCTTACTTTTACTAAAATATTATTTTTGTTGGGTACTTTTACTTCTATTTGAGTAATAATATTTTTGAAGTAACAGGACTTTTATTTGAGAACACATTTTAAGTACCTGCTCCAAAGTGGGAGCTAAAAAGCTTCCAGGAACTGTGGTTCCAGTTCCTATCATGTGCGAATGCGCGTCACAATGGGGTAGTTCCTTAAAAGGTTATAGCAACAGCAAAAGGTTCCAAGAGTGCGAAAGGGCCTAATATGGCTGCACACAGAAAACCATGCTGTGCCATAAGCTCAACAGACTACAAGACATTTTCTATGGAGGAGTTAGCATTAGCTACAAATATCACAAATTATTAATCAAAATGGTTTAATACCACTATAACAGCTAATGGCTAAATAGCAAAGGTTCTTGAACAAGTAGTTACAGAAATGTAGGCTAGCAGAAGTGTATACCCAGATTTATTTTACTTCAATGACCACAAATCTTACTTCAGTAAATACATTTAAACAAACAGGAACCGACTACCAGATCTAGTTGTTAAAGCATACGTTGTCAATTCGGGCAATTTTAACCAAAGCTTACATGTTTTTCTTCCTGACTTGAACAAGTGTTCATTTTTACAAAGCCAACATAAATAAGTTGCTACTGTGTCATCTGGTTGTCATGACAACAGCCCTGTTTTACATCCTGTACACTCCTCTCACTTTCCCTGTCCATGCCCCCACCCTCCACAGTCACTCCCTTTCACCCCACTGACTCTCCCTGCTCCTTTTGCTCGTTTTAGCACATTCCTATCAGATGCCATCACCAGTTCCTCACACGGACCCTGCAGTGCAATGCTTTTTTTTCTCTCTGCAGTAAACCCAGATTTGGACAAAGGCCCTTTGGTGGTGCCACTCTTCAGACCAATAACTCCAAACCACAAACTGTGGACCAACACAGTGTGATATGTATAAATGGTACAATATGCTTCTATACAATGATTTAATTCATGATGTGATTTCATTTAAAAAGAGGTAAAAGGTTAAACACTAAAAAGGTTGGCAATAAATATTAATAAATGTTAATTTACATAAGCCTTAAAAACAATGTAATGACAGTTAAAGGTTTGTTAAATTGTTTATTATATTTCATGCTGTATTAATACTTTTGTAATTTAATTTAAGGTAATAATAATTGAATTCATTGGTAATCAGTTGATAAGCCTTACATGCTCTGGGATCGATTGGTCGTGGCTTTACCCACCACTAGGGGGGTCGCGCTGTTTCTTCTCATTGCAATAAAGCCCTGCATGAGGGAAACATCACAAAATCACTCTCGTGATTCTTTCTCCCCTGTTTTCAGGGGTGTAACATTCAGTTCAATTATAGGCTCCTTACTAAGAACATTCTGACCTCAATATTTACAGTGCTTTTGAATTCATTCTTTTTATGATTACATTATAATTTTTAAGTGTCTTAGCATGTCATCAAGTGGTATAGTGCTAATGTCATGCATGTATTATTAGACCTGGACCTGCAGTCAGTAATGGCGGCTGCTGATTTTCAAATAGAATTACTTATTGCTGCATAGATTGTTGTGCAGCCACATGCACACCGTCATGTTTGTGATTCTTGCAGGAGGGTGAAAGAAGTACTCCTAATCTGAGTACAAAAAATGTATATTTTAAAACAATGCAATGCAATAATATTTTACTGCCTCTAAATATATCGTGTTGATTAAATATCAACATGATGTATATTACAAAATAATATTTAACAGCAATTGTAGTTTCAAATAACAGCTGCATTGTATGTTGTGTGGAGACTAATAGCAGAATAAATTTATGCAACAATGTGCTTTGATTAACAGATGGATTTTCTTTTTGTTAAACTTTTACTGCAGTACCTCTAGTGTCCGCTGAGTGTGACTGAGGAGTGAAAGAATAATGGACCAAATTGTAAAGCACTTGAGAGGCTTGTAAAGTGCAATTTAAATCTAATCCATTATTATTATTATCTAGGTTTTATGCTTAATCAGAAAGACAATAGGCAGCACTGGATCGTAACTACACATGCACTCTACAGGAAGGCCCAGGGGCAGTAGTTTCCTCAGACGGCTTAAGTCTTTGAATACATTGTACACAGCTGCTCTGTTATTTATTTGTGTGCAGTTGTATGTTAATGGAGTAGTTTAAAAGGGGAGAGTTTAGAGAATCATTGTGAGATAAAGATAGATGCTCCAAAGTAAATATTGTTCATCCTCTACGTGCTGAGAATGATGTAATTCAAAAGTCAGTTTCGGTGTTAATTTAAAGAATCCTTTCATTCTTTTATGTTATTTATTTTCTTGCTGAGTAATATTTACTAAGCTGCACACATTTGAGTGAGTGAGATGTGTACAGTAACGGTCAGTTATTTAATTAACTACAACCAAGTCATGCAAAGCAGCCCTGACCTTCTAAACACAGAGGCACAGTGTTTAGGAGAGGCTGTGTAGCACTGATGCATGCTCACTGGAGAACTGACAAAATACGCACCACAGTATCTATTTAACAGTGTTTGAAGTCATTTTATGCCATTTATCTTATTTTAGGACAATTTAAAAACCTAAAAACATGCTTCATAAGGATATGTAAAACATTTAAAGGGGAACAAAGTGACTTCTGGAGTTGCTGCACCTATCCCTGGTGTATCTTGGCAAAAAACAGCCTTGCAAGAGTGGTAGCGCCAACCAGGGGTGTCAGACTCAGGTGGAAAAGGGTACTGTATACACAGGACCCAGTGCAGGGAGGGGCCCTCAAAAAGCCTGAAATATGCATGAGGGATATTGATCAACTGTGCACAGTGGCCCATTAAGATGATTTATACAAAATTTTGTGCTACACTCCTGGCACTGACCCAGCGTCCCTGAAGTCTCAGCAAGAAAGCGTCACATCCCAGTTACCCATGACAAACAAGCAAAATCACATGCCTTTAAATTTTGTATTAGGAAGGAGCAGCTACTGTATGTTGAACCAGACTCAGTTGAAAGTAACATTTTTTATGGCCTCGCTAGTATTTGGCAGCAGTTTCCAAGGCCACAATCATCAGAATCATGTGGACTGAAAAGCCTCTATGACTCACCGGTGGTCACATGACAGGAAGCTCAGATCCTGATTTGAGGCTAAGATTTGGAGCCCACTTTTTTTCTGTTCCTCACCAAAAGTAACCATGAGAGAGTGATTCACGGCAGCTCTATTTCCTGTTTGTGAGTGCCGGCTTTTTGGCTAACACACTGCGTTCTCTTTTATTGTTCTCATATTGCTGTGCCAATCTATAATTCAGCTTACTGTGGGAGATTTTGTAAATGTGGTTTTCTTCTGGACAGTTTGCTTATTCTAGTATGTGTTGTCAGCTCAGACAGGAACAATACAACTGAGACTAAACTATGTACTGTACTGCTTTTAAACTAATTTGATCACTTAACACTGACCAGCTTCAGTGTTGTGTAGTACATGCATGGTCTATTGAATACTGTCAGCTGGGAACACCAGCTAAATCTTCAGAATATACAGAAGTTGCAATACAAGAGTGGGCAGCATGAAGCTACAGAGTATGAGTTTAGCTAGTACAGCATTTTTTGGAGCTCAGGAAGGTAAACACTAGAATAGTCTATAGTCTAATAATAATAATAATAATAATAATAATTATTATTATTATAATGCACTGGATGTATAGCTCCTTTCTGGACACTTAAAGAACTTTGCTTTGCATTACTCTTACACCTTAATGTTGTGGTTGCACCTTAAGTTATGGCCCATATTTGAATTCAGAAAACCACAAATAAAAACACATAGGCACGTTATATGCAACGCTCATGCACTTACAGTAGTTGAAACAGTATTTAAGCTTAGTCAAATTGCATAGTTGACATTTAGAGATGGAACACCTTTGTTTTGTCCTGTGGTGTGACACAACTTTGAAGTTAAATAGAAAAAATGTTAAATAATGATTTCAAATATATGGGGGGCACAGTGGCAGAGTGTTTAGTGTTCTTGCCTCCCAGCAAGGAAATTGTGAGTTCAATCCTCCTCAGACCGGCCAACACACAAACTCTCTGGGTGAAATCTGCATTTCCTCCCTGTGTTACCATGGGGTCTCTCCAGGTACTGCAGCTTCCTCATACCATTCATAGACATGCATGTGTTAGGTGAATTGATGACTCTAAAAATTGCCTCTAGTGAACAAATGTGAGCCTGTCTGTCTGTGTCAGACCTGTGACAAGCTGGCCTGTCCAAGGCCCAAAATTACTGGGATAGGCTCCAGTCATTCGCAACCCCTAATGGGGAGAAAATGAATTAATTTCAACTATAAATCAGTTTTAGAAAAAGTGTAAAGAAAGCTTTTTGTAAGCAATTCAAAATTTTAAACCTAACTCCATTGTCCTGTTTTAACATTCACTACAATTTGGCCATTTGAATTCTTGTCATAAGTTATTCAACATGTCTGTGGTGCTAGCTTGATATATATAATGCTGTACCATTACATAAAAATAGAACATTCAGAATTTTTTTTTTTAATTCAGCTGTCACACTGCAGGACACCAAACAGGCACATGTTAACAGTTTTTGAGAAAATTTGAATTTTTACAAAAAAGTTATACTATAATAACAGTTCCTTTTAGCCTTGAGCTCACAGCCTTTAACCTGGCAAAAGCCAGATTGATATAACCTTGTCCAAAGAGTTGCTAACGTTATATCAATCTGGAATGGCTCCCAGTGAAAACACTGTGAAGGGGCGGGACAGTCAGTAGAATAGTGGGAGGTGACTGGATAAAGCCCCAGCTTCATAGCTAACAACAAACTGCTATGACAGTGAAACAACACCATAAAGATGTTGTTAGAAGGTCTTGGCCATTTTTGTAAATGTAGAGCAGCATACCTTACATTTTTCTGCATCACCATGTTATTAACAAGTATCACTAAAAGTGCTTGTTATTGTTGGCAAACCTAAAACCTGCCACAGAAATGGCCTGGTCGCCACAGGTCCGGACCCAAACGGATCAGCGAGAGCCTGACAAGATGGATTTCATGAATTTGTAAACTCACAAATTTCACGACAATCCAGCTTGCAGTGCAAGGTAACACAGCCCTAACTCCAGAGGTCTGTCTGGTCTATAAATGACAGATGGGGTAAAGTAAAAATATGTGACATTATGCCAAAAACATTAGGAGCTGACAGACACTAGTGACTAATATTAGAAGTTTGTTTTTTGTATTTTGAAAAAGTTACAGTCACAACGCTTTTACAGTTTAACGCTAAAATACAAAAATTACCCACAACTTCTTTTTAACTTCTTTCAAAGGTTGCATAGTCAACCCTATGTTGCACTGCTGATAAAATTTTGGAGGACGAAAAATATCGATTAGCAAATCTGTTTATTTGATTGTGAGAAAATTGGGCATCATGTCATTCACCCCATTATAAAAATGTGTCTTTACTGGCCCCTATAGCATCCATTAAAAACACAAAGCCCATGTTGTTGCTCCTTTCCACTTTTTCAAATGAAGGCCTGTGCTAACAATGATCTACTTTAGGGAGGAAGTTACTTTTTCCAGTTAAGTTTTAAAAGCTTAACTGTGTTACTGCATTTTATTTATGTATTTATTTTTATGTACATGGCAGTGTTCCATATAGTCTAAAGAAGGTGTTGCTGGCCTGTGGGACCAAACAAGAATCAAAGGCAATAATGTAGTATAAACATTTGAAGAGGTGAATAGGAGCATTTGATACGGACTGTGTGCCCGACTACAAAAAAACACTGCTCTATCAGGGCTATAGATCTGCAGTGTTCCCGTGCCAAAGTGACACACCTTGGCACAATTACAACACAATGCTTCAATGGCACTCCCTCTGGCCTCTGTTAAACACCCATTCACCCATGTTCTTTTCTGTTATATATATCAATAGAATAAATGTAATCACCTCCTATAGAATACCTAAGAGGATTGAGGGTCGATCATCCTGACGCATTTTCCCAACATTCATCACCAAAGATAGAGCAGTGGATCACAGCAGGGCCGTGGTAAATTCCTCACGCCACGGTAAACAAACACCACTGGGACGCATACAGCCTCAGCTATAGTCTGTGGACTCAGATGCACTCACAGACACTCATAGACCCGTCTGAACACAGTGTATGATTTTCTTTTGCAATTAGAGCACAGATGGAAGGTTGTAGATGCTCAATGACAACTATATTCAGCCCAAGCAGTGTTGGTAGAAGTAGATAATAGAAGATCATTAAAGCCAAAAGTCCAGTTTAAAAAGAGGAAGATTGAGTAAACATGGGGTTATCTGTCCCTTAGACAAAAAACTTCAAGTAAATTATGCAAAACTACTCAATTGAAGATGTCATTTGACTAGATTTATCAACAGCCTCCTTTTTTAGACATGGTCAGCATCATCACACCCCAGTCATAGTAGATGCAGTGCTGCACACAGTGATGAACACAATTGGCCTCAGGCTTCTTACTAAGAAATGTATTTATTTAACATTTTTTTCTCCAAACTGGACAAAATGTTCTACATAACGTTATGATTATTCTAGGTTTCAAGGTTTCTTTGTTCATAAGTACACTGATCAGAGTTACCCACACAACTGAGAAGAATCACACAATTTGAGAGGGTTAAGTGCAGGGGTGTCCAAACTTTTTTTAACTGAGGGCCACATAATGAAAAATATATGCAGCGGGGGGCGACTCACTTGAGGACTTCATGGTGAATCATTGTCACATCATAGGTACATTGGCATAGGTTTTATTCTGTATGCCATTTTGCAACTCCACATTTATCCAGGCTTAGGAGCGGCACCACCAATGAGTCATTTTAATTTTTTCTTCCTTAAATCCAAGTCCAGTGTTTGTTATGAAGCTATTAACGTAATTCCATACATACGTAACTGCTGAGTGAACAATATTAACTGAGACCTGGCTATACCTGGAAATGGAAGTGAAAAAAATGACATCTATTCACATAAGAGCTGTGTAAAAAGTTGGATTTAGAGACCCAGTGGAGACACATGGAGCATTAGAATTTTACCTTTAAAAGTACTAGGCCTAATTGTGGGCCAAATGAGGATAATGCCTGTCTGAAAAGAGTCATAGAGATGGGTACCAAAACCTGATACTATAACGGCACCGGTGCCACGTCATGACAGTCCACTGGGACCGATAAGCTTCAGCCATAACTGTGCTCTTACAGTACTGAGTGCTCTCGATAAATGCCATGTGGTCAAATACGTGCATAAAGTCTTTTTGCTCCTCCCATATAAGACGGCTATGGCTCACCCAGCTGTTGGCGTGTGGGAGTGGAGCAGAGTGCAGCAGCCCGGCCTTCACGTACTTAGCAGTGTGCTGCGGCCGCACGCATAAATGGAGAGAGGAAAAAAGTGTGGCTCAACTTTGCCAAAGTAGAAGCCAAAAATGCAAGGTGGACACAGCGGGGATAAGCATCGCATGCCAGTGCAACAACAACAGTAGTAATCTGGGAAAAACTCTCCAATGGCAAAACTTCTTTAGAGATCACAGAAAAATCGTGGGCTAATGTTATGCTAGCAGCCCACAAGTGGAATAACCGTAAGAACCAACTAAACTGTTTATGAGTCCCCTCGTAAATTTTCCTGAAACACAGCTGTGACCACACAGCTTAAGCTGGGGACACACTACACGATTATTTTGCCCGATTTTATAACGATTCACAGTTGCAGCGAGTCTTTACCAGTCAACACTAGTTGCAGGGAATCGTAATCACCAGTTGGCCCTGAAATCCGTTAGTGTGTGATGTTCAAAGACTCGAATCGTTAAGTGTGTGCACCGCAAAAACCTGGCCAGTCGCAAGCAATCAAACATGTTTGAATTTTAAAGCCGACTCTGGACGCACTCTCCTGTAGTGTGGGCTGTTTACATATCCAACTGGAAATTCATGGTGTCCAGCGGCCAATGAAAAACAGTTGATAGGACACAGGAAATAGCGTCAGGACGCAGACAAAGAAACAGGAAGCGGCGGGAAAATATAAGCGGAAATTTGAAGAAGAAGAAAACATAAACAATCATGGCAAACACCGAAGAAAGTTGAGCGCTACCCAAGCGAAACTGGATACATAGATAGCTACGCACACAACGGCAACAGCGTCCCAGGGAGCGTCCATGTTTGTTTACCATTTAGTTCTCGCGAGTTCCCCGCCAGAGTTTGCTGCGTTTGGTTGGCGTCAGTTGCAGTTACAGATCTTGTAGTGTGTGAGGCGCAGTCGTTAAATGTGTGAGCCCCAGTCTTTCAGTCGTCAGAACTAAATCTGCTGAAACCAGTCGTTAGTGTGTGCTCCTAGTCTTTTCAGAATCTGTAACGTGTGTCCCCAGCTTTCGGCATTTAATTGTATAAAAATATGCTACTGCGTTTTAAAATTATACTTTTTTCATATTTTTACTTTCATTTATACTGATAATATTTTAGATAAAATGATCACAAACATAAAGTCACCTATATTGTGAATGAAAAAATGTCGAAATGTTTCAAAACAGAGTAATTAATTAATGTTTTGTATCAGCTTTTTGCACAAAAGTACCAATAAGAGCACCGTTAAAGACCGGATCAATAAGCAGTATAGGTATCAGCGCAGGTCTTGGAACAACTCTAGCTGTAATATGTACACTAACAAAAGTGATAAGCGTAATACAGTGGCCACTATCCTATGTATCCCACCTTGGGCCTATAGTTGTGGAGATGGCTCAAGCCACCAATGGGAAATAACTGTTTCGTTCAATCATTCATTTAGTTCAAAAATAAGCTCTCAAAACAAGAAGTTGCTGAGTGTGAGTCCTGTGAATAGTAAGTGGTAGAAGTTAATGAGAAAATAATCATGAAGGATCTTACAAAACAAAATCATTTCTGTAGACCGGAGGAAGTGATATTTTGGTATGTGTGTCTGTGCCACTAATGATGATGGATTATTACGGTAGTTTTGAAGTTTGGAGAGACATTTTCCGAGTGTTTCTGCTGAATGTGTGCCTCGCAGCAGTGTTTCAGGAAGTGTCAACTGATCTCGCTGTGTCGGGCCCTTGTTCTGAGGAATGTCCATGTTTCATTAGAAACACTGATGTCAGCCTTAACACAGAATTCACAGGTTTAATAACACAAAAGTGGACGACAAAAAACATTTTCTTTTTATCTGTCATGAAACTGCTGTAAAGGTATAATCAATAGATGACCAGGTTTATAATGGTAGCAAAAACAGGCAAGTTGTGGAAGACTGGGAAACAATAGCAGGAAGGAGTATTACTTGAATATAAAATTAGACAGAAGTGTGTGTTTGCTGTTAGGAATGTCCCGATAAACTTTTTTTGGCTCCCGATCTGATACCGATCATTTCATGTTTGGTTTTGGCCGATCTGAGTCCCAATACTGATCTTTTTCATTATTATTTTTTGCATTTTGTAATAACACCTAACATACTGCATAGCTATGTTTTTATGCTAAATATCTGTACAAAACAGGAGTAAAGCAGCAGTATGCATCACCCTCACAATGACATCAGTGAAGACATAAGTCATTTAGTTTAAGCCCTCTCTGCTTCTAAAGGCCAGGTCTATTATAATAAACACCATACAATAACCTTGACATAACACTGGCAAAGAGTTGCTAACATTATATCAATCTGGAATGGCTCCCGTTGAAAATGTTTGTGAACTACTACTTTCAGTAGAATACATGGAGGTGATTGGATAAAGGGCCAGCTTCATAGCTAAACAACAAACTGCTACAGCAGTGTCGCCATGTTGTTAACAAGCATCACTAAAACTGCTTGTTGTTGTCAGCAAACCTAAAACCTGCCCACTCATGGGAATACTGCCACGCCATTGGCCCGACTGCCACTGGCTTGGACCCAAACGGATCAGTGGGAGCCTGACAAGATGGATATCGTGAATTTGTGAACTCACATATTTCATGACAATCCAGCTGCTGTGCAAGGTAAACCATACGAGGCCTGTGAAAAGATGCTAAGCAGAGCATGTGGCTAATTAACATACATAAACAATTGGGGCATCCCTATTTGCTGGACTCTTCAAGTTAGGTGTCTCTTAAGATAAATTGTATATAATCAAATGTATTATTAGAGCATACACACCGTCATCAGTTTATCTGCAATATCTGCATGTGATCATTCCAATACTTAGCAGTACATGGGTGGTTTACGTTTGAAGGTGTAACCCTGTGGTGCTAACTTGATACATATATCGAACAACAATATTAAAATAGAACTTTGAATTGGTTTGAGCCTCAAAGTGTGGCATGACCAAATGTAAAAGATGCAAGCACCAATGTAACTAGTGGGAGTTGGTCTCAAGGCAAAACCTTTTTATAAATATGACCAAAATGTTTTGGTGTTGGAATTTGGTTCCATTCTTGCCTGATATAGGTTTCCAGCTGAAGAGCAGCTGAATTTTACAACAGATGTTGCTCTAAAACCTTTATAAACCTTTCAGCTTTTATAGTTCCTTCCAAAACACACAAGCTGTCCATACCATATGCACTTATGCCCCCCATCCCATCAGAGATGCTGCTTTTGAACTGAACGCTGATAACACACTGGACACTCCTCTTTAGCCCAGAGAACACGGCGTCTGTGATTTCCAAAAAGAATGTCAAATTTGGACTGGTCTGACCATAGAACCACTTTGATACCTTTGACCACTTTGATACACTCCATCTTAAATTAGCCTTGGCCCAGGACATGACTTTTCTCCAGTGAGATGGAGATTTCATGGCGATTTCTCCATGAGATTTCTCCAGTTTCTTTGAATCTTTTGACAATCTTATGCTCTGTAGATGTTGTGATTTGCAAAGTCTTTGCAATTTGATGTTGAGGAACATTGTTTATAAAGTTTTTTATAATCTTCTTAATAATTCTTTCTCAGATTGAAGAGCCTCTGCCTATTTTTACTTCTGAGAGACTCTCTAAGACATTCCTTTTATAGTCAATCATGTTATAGACCTATGATCAATTAACTTTAGCCATTTGTTGCCCCTGTCCCAACTATTATGAGACCTGTAACAGGCATCAAATTTGAAATAAGCTAATTTTGTGAATAAAAGTGTAAACATTTGTTATGTTATCTATGTTTTTTTGTGAATAAAATATTGGCTCATGTTGGATCATAGATCATTTTTATTCAAATTTTAAAATGGCCCAAGATTTCCAGAATTCATGTTTTATCTGGTTTTACATTTTGTATAATCATCATTCATTCATCTTCTTCCGCTTATTCTGGTTAGAAGTTGTGAGGACTGGACACTATCCCAGCGACAATGGGCCTTAGGCAGGGTACACCCTGGACAGTGGCCAGTCACAGGGCTGGCACAAAAACACACAGACAGACAAACATTCACTCTCACATTCATTCACTAGGGGCAATGTAGAGTCACTAATTCACCTAACACATGCATGTCTTTGGATGGTGGGAGGAAACCAGAGAACAAGAAGACAACCCACAAAAACAAATACCATAATCTTTAAATAAGCAGAACACTGAAAGTAAACGCAACCTCCCTATGACCACTTTTGAGTCCTATCCCACCAGTTGAGATTCACTGTTGCAACATACTATAAACGTTTTTGTCTCCAAACTGGCCAGGCTTCAGCATTGCTTCTACTTTTGAAAGCCTTTATCACTATACATACTCCTATAGACTTTAAATGACATATAACCACTCCTGTCACTAATCATATATACCACAGCTCAGATTAGATAAGGCCACGAGTGTTATGTAACTCCTCAGTCCTGTCCACGCCGCCCACTCGTCGCGTCTCCAAATTATAACACGCTCCCTGAACGCCCCACTCAGCGTTCAACACATCAAGCTGGTCCAGTGTAAACAGTGCAATCAGCCTTTGTGTATCCTACACTCCGTAAATTTAAACAGGCACGCCCAGGTGCATAAAGAGAGTGGGCATAAAAAGTTTCAAGTCCAGGCCTGAAAATAGGGATATGTGCAGGATATACTGTAAGATGAGAGATGCATAAAAAACATTACAATAGCAATAGCATCTGCGGTTTTGCCAGAATATGTGCGTGCCTACTAACAAAACAGACTTGCATTAACCATTACTTATCTCTGTAAACTGTAGAAACTTTAGCACACACTTTTTCACATTGATTGTATCTTGTCTGGAGTTGTCTCAAAAACACAATGCCTTTCAATGGGAGTATTGGGTATCAATGAATTAGCTTTGTCCTTGCCAAACCAGTATCAGTTTCCTTCACTATCGGATGACTTTAACACCAGAGCAGACTGATGAGGTTAAAATCTTACTCTCTACGCATGTCAGTGGTTCTCAAACTTGGGCTTTTCTGGTGGTACTCAGGAGTCTTTAGCAATTCAAATCATGATTTAGAGACAGTGTAATCCATTTTAGTTTTACTCTAGGCCACTGCTTTAAGTGTAGACCAATGCTTAGACTGGGACCTAGTTTAGATGTGGTTTAGTCCTACATTATTCCTGGCTTAATCCTAGTTTAGACCTGATTTTGTCCTAGATGTGTTCTGCTTATGTGCTGGCTCACACCTGATTTCTTCAGGCCTTGGTTAGATTTAGTCCCTGTTTTGCTTATTCAGAAGTTCCCATTTTAGTCCGCTGAAGATGGTACTTTAAAAGCCATATTTTTTGATGTGGTACTTGATTACTCAGAAGTTCTCCGTAGTTTGTGCACTATTCATACTTTCACTAGTCAAACAGCTTCAAAATGTTCACACTGAAATTTGTTGTCAGATTTTTTTGGACCAATGTCCCCAGGAAGTGTAATGTTTGTTTCCTTTCTATTCTGAGTGAAAAGGTCTAACTCATGATAATGGTAGTATTTCACAAGATATAGGGCTGAAACTTTAACTAATCTGCTAGTCTGACTGCATCATTTAGTTGATGAAGTCAGACTCAGTCAGAAAATAGTTAGTATTTCTATATCACAGTCTACTGCCTGATAACTTTTATCTTTGAAAATTTTTGCTTCTAGTTTTTTAAAGCATGAATGCTGTTTAAATGGCAGCATTAAAGTCTAAGATGAAACATTGTCCACAGTTCACTGTTTTATTACATTAAATTTGAGCTAAATGCATTAAAACAGTAACATTGTTCACTGAGAGGCATACTAACAAGAAACAACATAAACCACTGGCCAGTTTCCTAAAACAGGTAGCAGTCTCAGCAGGGGCCAGCACTAATTTAAGTCCCTAAAACATGATTGTTTACAGTAAACAGAGTCACTCTGTGGTCAGTACCTTTAAATGTAGAGTATACTCCGACTATGCTCACAGTCCATCCTCAGTCCAATTTCTTCAGGAAACTGGTCAAATCACTGTAGTCTCAATCTACATGCACACCAGAGAGCTGAACAACAGAATTCACAGCACTGTGATGCATCCAGGAATATACCAGTAGCGCTAAAACTTGGGCTCAATGCTAAATGAATCGGTAGTCATAGTTTTATTAATACATTTCAACAGTAACGCTTCGACTTTATGAAATTAAATAAAAAAAATGCATTCTTCACTTGGTAAATGTGCCTCATGAAGCAGAAGTTATAGCAGTCAAGCTTTCACTTTTAAGTTTTTACAACAAGATGAACAAAATCAGTAAAAAAAACCATGCTAGACAGTGGTAGAGGGACCAAAAATATGTGCCTTCGCTGGTCTAAAAAGCATGAGTATTGCTCTAAACGTCTAGCAAATAGGCTACATTATTACTGGTTTATTTTTTCTGGTGATTCAACTTGACACTATGTCAACAATTTTGCACACATACATACAGCAAAATATGATAAAACATCACAATCATTCTTCTGGCTTCTGCATTTTGCTCTCCTACAGGACTGACACTCAAACAACGTCTGTATCACAAGATTGAAACAGAATAGACTGTGCCCCTGAACTGCCCTGGTGTCAGAAACAAATCAATTTGGATTTTAATGGTGGAGAATTGATAAATGGGCTTAGTTTTATTTCTAATTAGGAGGGCATATAGACAATACCTTGCTCAGTATCTTTTTATTATCATTTTCATAGTTTTAGCAAATTCCCATACAGTATATTGGGCTAAAACATTGAGGTTAAATTGCCTTACCAGGATAGTTGGGTATACTCAATGTGAGTAAAAAACAAAAATTGGACAGATCCTTACCTTATCAAATATAGTATACAATATGACATAACTGAATTTGGCATACAGTATATATAACTGTATGCAAATTACAGTTAAGTGAACCTGAACCAACCAAGTAAAAAAAAGTTATACTTAGGGAACTATGGCACACATTTCTAATAGCCTACTAGTGCTTAAATCAGCAGAATCATAAACCTAGTCTTACTGAAGAATTTATGACGCAGAATCATGTGTTGACAGTCATAAAAGTTATTAAAGGGTGGCGGCAGATCAGTGGAACCCTTTCTCCCCCAGTAACTCCTGACCAGTTACACAAGAGAAGAACACTCCTCTGTCTGGAGATTACATCGCCATGGAAACAGAGACATGTATTTCCTCTTTATCTGCTCTTTCAGCCAATATTGTCCCAAACGTGTGGCTCCAACAGAAAACACTCTTTGATTAAACATGTGATTAATGACGTCATTAGACTAAACAAATGATGATTATGTTTAGAGTCACCAGTCTGGTCAAACTCAGGTGTGTTCAGTGTATGTACAGTAGATACATTAAAGAGCCTAGTATTGTATTATTTGCTTTATAGAATTTACTCCTGCCCTTTACAAATAATATATAAAGTGCATTTTTTCATGTCATCACAGTGAAAATACTATGTAATAAATATCTACTATCTAATCTAAGTCTGCTAATGTTTATTGTTTTATTGTATACTGCAACTGCACATTCACCAGTCTAGAGTTTATAGTACAATCTGCTGTTTACCTAGACATTTTTATAAAGAACTTTAATGAATGTAAAGCACATTGTTTAGCACATGCCAGAAGCTTTGGCCAATCACATGCTTGCAAATAGATCCGCTCACTCATTAAAACAGGAGTGAAGCTTTAATCGACTGTTCGTAGGGGTGTAATGATACAGTAACAATATCGATGTATTGATTTTTTTTCACTACGGTACAACTATATCAATACACATGACCTTGTATCGAATCGTATAATTTTTCTAGGTAGTGTATATATATGGAAAACTGGTTGATAATATCAGAAATATCAATATTGGAAATTTGCATGTTAAAATAAAACCAGATACATCTTTTTGGATGTAATTTTAAAATTTTAATGAAATAAAATGTCCTCTCTGTCTGCTGGACATAATCAACTCCTTGAGAGTAAACTTTTCTGATTTTTGGCAAAAAGTTGCTGTATCAATTATCGATATGAAGGTGTTGAATCGTACCTCGCCTAAGGCCCAAAGTTACTGAGATAGGCTCCAGTCACCCGTGACCCCTAACAGGACTAAGAATATGAATGAATGAACACTAAGCGGAATTCACATTTTAACACAGAAAGTTTGTCAGTTAAGGTGGTAGCCAATGTCATTGTCGCTAGTGTGTACATACATATTCATTTACAACTCATTTAGAACCTCCAAATGCTTCAAACATCAGGCTTCATACAATTTTTTAAAGATCAAATTTAAACACTTTTCAAGCACTTTCAAGTTATACTGTCAAGATTTTTCAGAAATTAAACTATATATTTTCAGCTGGGGTAACCTATATTTACAACAAAACTCCCTATATGGCCTTGACCAGTGCCTCTGGGTTTCCTCCTTCAGTCTCATTACACTGGGCTGTAGAGAGTGGCTCCAGAAAACATCAAAGGCAAGAAAAATGTTTGTCAGGACACTACAAATCATGTCATTTTGGACACTTAGAGTTCTTGATTTCTAGTAATTTACTGTCATTGTAGGCATAGGAACTCTGTACTATAAAGACTGCAGGGCTCGCAAAATGGCTCGCATGATGTCCTGGGGCAATTACTTTTTCATTCAGGCTATCAAAATTTGACAGCCCCTGCCCGCCGGGCTATCCTAAAAACTGTAAAGAAATATTTATTACATCTGTAACAGAGGTGAAATACGTGTTGCTGTGATCATTTTGGAGGGGCTGCTGCTCTAAGCAGGTTACTGTCATTTGTGTGATGAAATGAACATAAATATCAAAAACGTCTCTCAACAGCTGACACATGTAGCCTATAGTATAACAACGGAGATTTGGAGACAACTAAACACCCAATAACTCCTCAAAGTACCGTATTTTTCGCACTATAAGGCGCATCGGATTATAAGGCGCACCTTCAATGAATAGCCTATTTTAAAACTTCATTTCATATATAGGGCGCACCGCATTATAAGACGCATAGAATTGAAGCTACTGTAGTGGCTGGGGTTGCGTTATGCATCCACTAGATGGAGCTGCGCTAAAGGGAATGTCAATAAAACAGTCAGATAAGTCAGTCAGTCAAACTTTATTAAAAGAATACAAACCAGCATTCTTACAACTCCGTTCACTCCCAAAACAAGTTAGTGCATTCACAATACGGTACCGTACGTACCGGTAGCTCTTATTTGCGCTGCCCTCGTTGAAAGCAATGTATTTCCAACTCTCATTTGTCACAGTTCAAAGCTACATGAACAGCGTTCGAGCGCTCAGTTTTCTGTCCCCTCAATGTCGCAACTCTTCTACTAGATGGAGCAAAGGCCACGCCTCCTTGTTTTTTTGCGCAGGATCCATAAACATGCCTATGGCACACATGAACAGCTGGGGCTGGAATTCCCCTTTACCGTTTTTACCGCTGTCACTTCGGCGACGCTCCCTGAATACGGTAGCCATAATTAACCAACATTGATCCATATATAAGGCGCATCGGATTATAAGGCACACTGTCGGTTTTTGAGAAAATTAAAGGCTTTTAGGGGCACCTTAGAGTGCGGAAAATACGGTAAACCATTTCAGCATTAACCAAGTTCACCAGCAGCAACTGAAGATGAGTGAGCACCTGAGCAAAGCAACAGAGCTACAACTGAAGAAGACATTCACCTTTAGTCCATGCTTGTAAATTTGTTTTTAATTTAGCTATTTATTCAATATGTTTATTTATGACCATATGAATTTACAAGACAGGATTTCTGTTGCCTTTACAATTTGGTCCGATGGCCATTTATAAAATATAAATATGCTGAAAAATACCATAGTTTTGAAGCCTAAAATAAACTATAAAAAAAAAAAAGTGTATTAGTATGTTGGTGTTAGTCAGGCAATTCAGTGTTGAATTGTTATCCTAAAGTAAAAAAAAAAAACAACAACACTATTCAATTAAAATATTAACAAAACATTTATTTGGGCTACTTAATTTCACTTCAGGCTACTAAAATCTGAAGAGTGCCTGCCCCGTATTTATATTTTCAAATTTCACAAGTCCTGGACTGCGCCACAAAACAGACAGGCAGCAGTCATGGTAGCAGGTGCTTCCTAACTATAAATAAGAACAATCACCTCAGCCAAGCAGTGTAAGTAATAACTACTTCACAATATCTCAGACTATTTTCTTGCTTTTCTATAAGAGCCAGACTTTGTAGTGGAATAGTTTTGTTCACTCTTTTTGAATAAGAAAGAAAAAAATCTATCTTGCTGTTGCAACACAATGATCTAATGATTCTATGAGCTGATGTAGGGATGAGCCCTTCTCCCAGAGCTAGGAGATGTAGTCATGTCTGGCTGTACATTACGCACAGCTGTACTTATGTGACGTGATGCAATGCAATACAAAGTACTGAAATTGATGGGGAAAATGTGTCCAAATAGAATTGCTGATCTGTGCCATAGATTTACAAACCATACATATTATAGCAGTGTGGGTTGGAAGGGGTGAAGTGTTCTATATAGTGCTGTGTGTTGACTGGACATTATATAATCCTTACCTCAAGGAGCTATATTATGCAAAATTGACTTTTCTGAGTTTTCTACCATGTTATAATGTTGATCTCCTCAACAAAAACGTACCTGGAGTTGTTTTTTGCTTCATTCATACATGTTTCAAAAATCCTCTATTCTCTGGTACAGCTGTTCTGAGGTCTCAAAACGCTTGGTTCCACAAAGCTCTGCCTTTCCCACAAATCCTACTTCAGGAAGCACTGATGAATCAACAAGCCCTCTACATCCAGTCTGCTTATCCAAATATTGGTGTACAGCCCAACAGTTTCCACATGTTCCTTGCAGCTATTTTTAATTTTGTAGTAAAATGGCATCATACAAAAAATGCAAAACTTTTTTTCTTTGATTATGTTCAAAAGACCACAACACTCTGCTGCCCTTTGCAAATTTATTAGGTAAACATATTAAGAAAAGTTGGCAGTAAAATATATATTTTTATCTAAGAATTAGCATTACCTTCCATACAAGGAAAAAAAACAGCTTTACTGAAGCAACTAATCGACATTTTAGTCAATTCACCAAAATAGAGTAGTGCCATGATGAAATGGTTTGTTTGAATGAGTGAATGTTTTATGTTTGTAAAACGTAATTGTCTAAATGTCTTTATTGTTACTTGTCAGTCATGTCATTGTTATTATGTTCTCATTGTAATTGGTGTTTGTTTAAAAAATATGTAATAATAATAATAGTAATAATTAGAATATAATTAAAAGAAAAGAACAAACAAAACAAAAATTTACTAATTAGTTGAGTAAGTGACCAGAGGCTGCCAGGCCTCCTCCATTTACACTTATCTTTTACATGTTTTAAGAGTCCACTTTAAATTAGTATCGTGTTTCATACATGAGCACAACATTTGTTTGCACTTTTGTGACACCAGTAGCAGCCTCTAGTCTGATGGACCTGAAGTAGTCCAAACAGGTGCTACTTTCAGGTGTTAGTTAACCAAACTGCGTACTAATACAATTCTGTTGTCTCCAGATATACTGTATCTGTTGTCGCAGCTTGGCCAAAGCCAACTGATATCTCTCAATTCTTACCCAGTCAAAGCTACTCACTAGTCACTTATCTATACAGTAGGTCATCTGTCTGTAGCGTATATGTGAATGAGTATCATGACAGAATCCTCTTTGCTGTCTGAGCTTTGAGACAGTGTCATAAAACATTGCCACAGAGGTGTGCGAAGTGAACAGCTGCAACAGACCCACTTTATAGATTTAACATGAGCCCTATAATTACACGCAGTCACAACCAATCATTATTCTGAAGCAAGCATCTATGTAAAAAATGCATAATGTTCAGTCACATGTCACTCTCAAGTCAGATAAACCTACACTCTGTTCTTTCAAATGGTGTGACGCCAAACATCTACAACATTCTGTCATCCTCCAGCAACATGAGTTTTATAAGTCTGATAAATACCACTTGTTCAGGTAAGTGTCAAGTATCCACACTGGGCTCTGCAATCCTCTGCAGGACAGTCCCATGACGGCACACTACTCTCTTTTCCAGGCCAGGCTCCAATGTTTTCCAGTGACTTCTCTTTTCCATGCTACATCTTGTAAGCACACAGTATTCTGGATGTAAACGCTGACATTTAAAAACACTGTAGGTATTGTTCTGAGTGTCTGTTGGGGGCTTTAATTTTGGTTTATGGCACATAGGGGAGCAGCATTTTTACAACACGGAGAACGACTTAATATATGGGGTTTGTTTGGTAAGATAGGGTTAGGGAAAGTGGAGTAAATCATTTTTACTTAACAGAGAAATAGTCCCATGTTACTTTGGCAAGATTGACTTCATCAACTTATTTATAATAGCATTATTTAAAGTCATTACTGTGTTGGTTTATAGATTGGGACAGAAAAAAGTGGTCATTCTACTTTGGGGAAACACAGATGGAACTCGTTTTACAAATTTACAATAAATATAATAAATTCTATAACACAAAAGGTAAAACAAATGATAAAAACATAGATAACTATTTTGGGCCCTACTTGTGTAGTCTAAGTATCATCCATAAATTGTCTTTACTAGCTAGCAAAATTACTGCATTTATTGATATCTCAAAACTCTGTTTACCTATGGGTACTCTTCAAGCACAATCTGCAACTGTTGCCAATATTAACAAGTTTTGTATAAAATGAACAGTTAAAAGTACTGTAAGCAGCATGTGCTGGTACTGGTTTGAAACCAGTACTGCAGTCTAAATCAAAACAATGGTCTGTGGGTTGCCAGTCTTTCGGCTTTTCTGATTGGACGATCGGCAATGCAGTTTTAGAACCAAAATAAAAAATGTAAACAAAAACAACTTGGCCATTATGATTTTTTTTTATTGTGAATGAATGTAACATTGTTATCAGTAAAACTAATATTTGATTTAAATATATCTTGGGACACGTGGGTAATTATTATGAAATATAACAAAGACAAATAATGGGTGTTTTATTAGTGTTAATCCACCTTGACTTATTTCACATTTTACAAGGTATAAGGTAATGCATGTAAAACACAACATGTAAGATGTTTTCCAGAACAAAGATATATTTAAATGTATGCATGATAGTATTAAATGTCTAGGTTGAGACGCTAGATAAGATAAATGTAGAACTTAACTTGGATGAATCGTCCTTGCTCCGGACCACACTTGCTGAGGAAGGTCCAATAAGCCACTTGCCTTTGACGCTCCATCAGTTTTGGACAACCCTTAATGTGCCAGACCCTTCACATAAACATGCACAAATCAAGTGATTAGGCTGAGGAAGCAGAGAGCTATTTCGGAAAGGGCCACTGACTCACTACAGCCACACTATGTGCTGGTCCCAAGCCTGGATAAGAGAGCATCCGACACAAAAACCTTATTGTTCAGGCCCCAGAAAGAAATGGGGCAGCAGAAATTGACTTTTTTCTTCTCTTATTGTGTTTATATCAGATTATATATGGTTTCCTTCCCTGAATCTATTCTCGTCCAGGTTTTATGCCACATTTAGTTCACAAAGACTTAATCGAATTACTGTCAAATACTTCGAAAGCCCTCCTTGGGTGTTCTAGTGTTAACAATATACATTATCTCTGTTTGCTTTTGCTCTGCAGCCTGCACTGTACTTTCTGTACTGTAATTTACTTTTCTCCTGTGCAACTCTTTTTCTCTCACCCTTAAACTGTAATGGTAGAGCCAGTGAGTTTGAAAGTATTACTCAGCCTTTCTTTCCAAGTTACATAACACTCAAATAGTCTTTTCTTTTTATATTTTTTGCATGTCTGGTTTTACTCAACTCTTGGACAGAGCCCATGTCCAGACAGCTACCTCCAGCGTGCTGCAAACCCACCATTACACTCCTCTGACTTCTGCTACTTAGTGTGGCACAAAGAACAAATGCATGTATGAATTCACTTGCAACAAATAAGTAATCCAGATTTGGTAGACAGACAACTAATTGGAGACAGGCTCAGTTTAAAACAAGGGAGACTATTGTGGGTCTAGTTTGATTGGGACCAGGTTCAATGCTGGCGATTTGCTGGAGTTGCACTAGACAAAGCCGAGACAGTAAATTTCTAAATTGGTTCCACGCTTACAAAAAAGAGCAGTGTATTCTCAGACTTCCTCTTTCAGTTTTAAGTCCTCAAACTGCAGGAGTACAATCCGAATTGTCACTCGTTGCTACAGAAACGTTTGGGGTGTGAGTAACAACTTTGGGACATTACCATAAATCCGTTTTTACATTGTGTGCAGTGCAGCCAGGAAGAGTGAGTGACCACTACAAATCTCCGCTGACTTTCCACAGAGTTATTTTTCATTGTATGGGAGTTGCTATGGTGACCACGCACATATTTCCAAGGCATATGCATCTGGGAAAGCCATCGACGTGCTGCGGTGAGAAGGCGTCGTCATGGCAACCGCAGGGTGTGGTCCGGAGGGGTAGAGGGACGAGGAGTAGTGGGCGGAGTCTTCATTACAAGGGGCAAACGAGGACATGGGGTGGAAACATGAGAGGAACATGTGGCGTTGGTGTGTTGGTTAAATACTGAATTAAGGACATATGTGAATCTCTGAAAACGCAGTAGACGCTATAGAATATGAGAAACTTGTGTATGAAGAGGCTTAGTGTGTACATAAAAGAGGAAATGCTTCATTTTCACAGACCACGTGGAGGAAAATAAGATGGCTCCCATACCCGGGAGCTTGTGGGCACTGGTCAAATGGGCACGAGACCAAAGAGCTGAGTAAGACCAAGTTTTTCCATGGAACACTCTCCTCCTCCACCTCCTGTTCTACACGTTTCATCTGAAGGTAGAATGTAGTAAAAAGAGACTGTATAGTTTAGTTTAGCAATTTAGTTTAGTACAAAATGGGTCAAAATGAATGAGGTGACTATAGCATGGATTTCCTGAGGATTTGAACTAAAATTTCCACTTCATTTCAGTGGAGCAGCTGCGTTTCTAGAGCTCAAGTATCCAAAATCTTTTTCTTTTAACCCCCCAAACCTTCACACCCACACCAATATATCAATCTGCCTGATTTCTTTGAATAAAAAACTCATATCAATTACCTACTGCAAAGTTTAGCCCTTTATTTCACAAACCATTCACACCAAGTACCACCTCAGAAAATATTTGTCTTTGGAAGTACCAGCTTTAATGGACTAAAATGACCTATAACCTAACTATCCTATATCTAAAACAAGGGGTAACATTGGAATTAACAGAAGGACTAAAGCAGGACTAAATTAGGAATAAACCAGACTAAATAAGGACAAATCCAGGACTAAACAAGTATGAATCAAAGACTAATGGTAGTGCTAGTGGTACCCAAACCACTGGCTTAGACTGGAAACTTCAGACCAACACAATCCTGCAAATATTGTATGCATTACAAATATTTATGTATGTTTAACCTAACACCCATTTTCTCTTTTTCAGTTTTTCTTTGTGCTGTATAAAGGTTGCTGTGTTATATCTATGCTCAATAGTAAAGATGCTTGTTTACACTTTACGTTTTCACATTATTCTTATTATAATATGTGATTACTTTTTGTCAAATAAAAGCTAAGAAATGTATATGCTTTGCTTTCTTAATACACATTAGCAGAGGACTAAGAGGACTTATACAGTGACTATATAAATCCTCATTAAGGTTCACTTGCACTCTTTTATCTGTTTTTCCAGACACAAGCCTGCTCTGAACAATAACAAACATTTGCATTTATCTCACAATAATGTGAATTTTAGGACTAAGAAAACAAAAATGTTTTTCTTTGGAACACCCTTCTCCTCCTCCTCCTCACCAAGCACCTACTATGATTCATTATGGAGTCAGAGCTGGTGCCTTGTACTGCACCATGATTTTTTTGACAATTTATGGTAACTAGTGGTGGAAAGTAACTAGAGGCAAAGTAACTGTACGTACAATTCTTTTTTGCTTTTTAAATCTTTACTCAATATTTTTTTTTACTTGAGTAATGTTTTTTATTTTAAAGAAACTACACTTTTTGTTTCTCTTTGCTTTGTTCCAGATGTGTGTTGTTATTACCTCTCACACAGACAGTGTACTTCAGGTAACCACAGGCCTGTCACAGGGAGTTACCCTCAGCTCACTGCTCTAGCAAATTCTTGGACAGGAATAATAGGCATTCCTGAGATAATGCACTGCAGCTCAGTGATGAAATGATTTTAGGCCCCAAGAGGAACTGTCTGCAGGAAAAAACAAGGTTAAAAGGACACACAGAAAATGGTTAAAAATGTCAATAATCAGAAGAAATATGACTAAATATGATGACTAGAACTTTAACTGATTTATTCATTACAGGAAAATTACTCACTGACTTTTCCTTTGTTTTAATATCACTAAACAGGCTTCTTCGCTGATTAGCTACAATGCGCTGCTCATCGCACAAAAACAGAAGCGCACGCCTGATCCCGGTACGCTTTTCTGTCTCTTCTGCTAAAAATTGCCCTGTTTGACAATGTTAGTTTGAAAGCCCCTTCCCTGCTTTTTGATGCAAAGAAGGCACAGGTACTAGGCCACTGTTTATTGGTAAAGTTTATTCATTAAAGCTGTATTAAATGTGTAAGATGTTTAGTTTGTGTGCTTAAATAAGATGCAAGAACATACAGATAAGCTCCTATCTACTTCTGAATGTGACTACTTGATAAAAAATGTGATTTAATCACAATTAATTCATTATAAAGCCTCTGATTAATTCAATTATTTTTTAAATTGTGTCCCACCACTACAGAATAGTAGTAGTTAATGAGCCATATGAGATTAACATTATAAAGAGTGGAACAAGCTGTTACTGACACTATCATGTTCATCAAATTGTAGCACTGGGAATAATTCCAAAATCAGTGCAATACTTCAAGATATATACAGATATGACAAACACTTCCTCATCTTACTGCCGGCTGAAGTTGAAACCAGCTCCTTACAAGATAATGAATGTTACAAGTCACAGTACAGTCGATGTTTGTTGTCATTACATTGGTGAGCAGGGCACTCTCTGCTGTTGTGCTCGGAAAAAGATAGGTGTAGACGGAAGATTCTTGAAATTGTACAACCATATGCTTATGATGATAACATTTTACTGCAGTGTTTAGGATACTGTAAATCATGTGAAAAAAATCTGCATCCAAGTGCTGCATATAAAGCTGCACAATATATTGCAAATGTTTTATGATACTATATGAAATACTTCCATAATACATGAATTCATCACATATCAAAATAATGACTCGATCAGTGTTTTAAGTGAAACTGTGGGTCTGACAAATAAAAGTTAGCTGCTCCAGTGGGGCCAGAAGATTCTAGTGCAAGATGTATAGAATATAGCAGAAATGAAGGCAACATTAAGTTTATAAAACCCTTTTAACGCATTTAAGTATTCCTAACAATGAAAATAATCTGTACATCTGAACAAAAATCATAGTCACGATTATTTAGGTCATAAGAAATCACGATTATTCATGTACGACGTTTTGGACATAGACAAGAGCAAGTGTAGCGGGTGCAGCTTTGACAGTACTGTAAAGTCCATCTTTCACAACGCAAGGACACAGATTCATTTTTAAATTTCACTTTACCACTAAACAGTGGGCTAGCGTTAACTCCGTAAGCGTAAATAAACACTCTCACCAAGTAGCTTCGCACCAGATTTTGTGAAGGCGCAGCGGGCATGCGTGTCATTCAGAGTCCAATTTTAATTTAGTTTTTTCCTAATTATATAGATTTTGTAATTGTTGGGAGCCAAAATTGTAATCACAATTAAAATTTGATTGATTGCACAGCTCTATAACATATTACAAGCAAGAATATTCACGCAGATAATTTATGAGAAAAAGCCATTTGATCTTGGCATGTTACTGTTGCGACTATACTGCATTACAATTTTGTATGGACAACAGAGCAGTTATGTAGATTCTCACTCATCCAGGTTATAAGTCATTTTCTATGGAATGGCTAGTGGGAGAATTTGGAATACTAATGAAACCTCTTCTATGTTACAATCTGTCTACCTGACAACATCATTAAATTATCCCTGATGCTTAAATATACACAGTGACGAACACTTTGTTCACTTTCACGGAGTAAGTATTTACACTTACTCAGCTTCCACCTCAGGTCATAAGAACATATATAGACAGACACTTATCAGTGCCACGGCTGAAACTATCACATAGACAGTATGATCACAAATGTTTATACTCTAATCTAATTTAACCTTGCTACACATGAAACCTGTTGTTCTAGAAGAAAGTGAGGTAAAGCTAGCCTATGCAATCTGAGAAGCATGGTCATCTTTCACTACTTAATGGCACAGACGTTTCAGCTGAACACAATGGGGCCTTAAACACAAAGGTTGTTTAAAGTGCATAGTGCCTGTACTATTTCCTCAAAGGAAGGGCTGTTGGACACATAGCAGTTATTGTAAACACAAAACAGGCTGTACCCTAGAGTAGACACTAATATGAGAAGCTGATCCAACTTCCAGCAAGTCGTATTATGTCACATTTTAGTCAAGTTTATTCAGTGATTTTTAAGTGGCAAAGCTTTTTATTGTTGAGTGAAGCTCATCTACTCCATATTTCAGGTACCACCATTTAACCCAAAGAGAAAAAATATTTAAAACTTTTCTATAGCCAAATACATGTATACAGGTTAAGCAGACTGTTAGTGTCTGGATAGAGCACATTAGCAAATACGTTGTTTTTTTTTTTTTTTAATTTAGGAGCAATAAACATTACATAAGCTAGAAGCTACATGCTAAAACTCTCATACAGTAATTCTTACAAAACTACTGCAGACATAATACCTTGTCTATGTACTCTCTTGTTTATTCATCAAATACCACAAATCCTACTTTAATACGTGAACTTTGGAAAATGAAACTGACTGTGTGCTCATATTTAAAAGTCAAATTTATATCCACAGCTGTCATTTGGTAGCATGCATTTACTTTTAATCAAGTAATAATTGTGTTGATTACTTTTGCTTCTAGGCAGTGAAAGTATTTTTACTTCAGCAAAAAGTGTGTGTTCTCCTTCATCTCTGTCTATTGATACATGTTTGTCTTAATTTTTTTTGTTTGTTTTTCATGTTTTTTGCAGTTGAGATAGATGGAGAGAGGGGAATGACTCACACTACCTGAGCCACACTCACACTGTTTTTAAAGGATTACAAAATCTCCAAGTTTACAGGTTGAAAAATGTACAAAATTGGCACCCTACTCCACAAATATACACCTTTGTGATGTCCTCAAATGTGAGTGCTAATCTGACAGTGATCTCTCATCCCACATGTTTAGTAAGGTGTAAAGGTCACCTCTATACACATGTTTATCCAGCTTGCAAATCCTTTTTAACTAGGGTCAAACATGGCATGAGCTTATCTTGTCACTAGCCTGAAGATATGTTAATGACAGAGTGTGACAATCGCTTCAAGCATGAGTCGCCCAGCTGAAAGCCTTACAAGAGATTGAATTAAAATGAATGAACTGCAGGGAGCTTGTGATAACTAGCCATGACTCATTCTACACAGAGATATGTTGTTAGTGCACATAATTGTAGTTATCGTAGATGGAGAACACGAGTGTTGTGGAAGTCCTGCTACAAGAAGAAAAGAATGAACCAGACAGCTGAAAAGCATTTTATCTTCATCTATACCTAAGAGGTGAATTAACATACAATAGACACTGTACAGTAAAATTATGTTTTTGAAGACAGTTTCTAAAAATATCCTGTACGTGTGTGGGGGCTACTTTCTGCTGCAAATACCACAAAGAAGACTTCATTAGATTACTCAGATGTCTGACAGTCATGTGATCAATGAGAACATAATTCATAATTCATGCTTGGATTTACAAAATTGAATTTACTTTCAGTCATTCTGCAGTAGCTATGAGTCACCAAAAGATATGAATAAATATAGCATATAAAGATTTCACTGTGTTCATGTGATTTATTTTTTTTTACAAAGTAAATCCACATTATTAAAGTTTATTTTTTTATTCACATTATTAAAGTTTTATTTTGGTACCACACCATCATAATTTATACTGCCACATGTGTGTAACTAAACAAAGTGCACTCTTTTGCAGAGGCTGTTGAGCTGCCTGGTATCCATTTTGGCTAAAGGGGGATTGTATTATGCCACGTTTCCATGACGATTGCAGAGCCAAGAAACAGTGGCGGGAAAGAGGCAGATAAAAAAGAGGGCCAAAGTTTGGAGAGGCCTGATTTTGGTAATGCCAAAGCTTATGACTCACTGTGGTTATGGATGGTGGAAGAAAGGAAAGAGGGGAGGAAAGGAGAGCAGGCTCTGTATTGGTTCAGAAATGGCATTTTTTCCACTCTTTGTTGGCAAGATGGTAAAAAGCACAGCTAAAGTTATATGAAGGCTTTTTAACAATGATTTAATTAAGACACTGCAACATTTCTGAAAGGAAAACTTGAAATCAATAGCAATATTATTCATTACATTGCTTTGGTCCTAGTATAGTTGATGTGGAAGTATAGCGACATGGTACTGAAACACTGATAAAAGGAAAAGTTATTAATCAGGAGCAACAATACACAAGAAGTTATGTTAGGGTAATGTGTTCTTACTAAGAAACCATGTAGAATTTGACTTTTGACAAATGTAACAAAGTGTCAAATGAAATACCATACTGTTTTTGCAATAAATGCAGTTTTTTCACATCGGATCTCTCATTTGTAATAGGCTATATTTTGCAGCCCTAATCAAAAAGTTTCAAGCTACTACTAAGATATTACCTAGCATATATTTCATGTGACAAGCTTACTCAACTGGTTTACAAATACCAATACTATATGTTGTGTGTTAAAGATTGAAAAGGTGTTAGTTTTGATGTGATAACCACGAATTTCTAGCCCTACAGTGTCTGTTTTCTTAACCCTTTATTTGTATGCAAATACGTTCCAGGTATACCATTCATCTCGGTAGTTCACTAACCAGAATAATATATGTGCAAGACTTGCCCAGATAACCTAAAAACCTCAGCTGAGAATCTTGCTGTTTATGTTTGCTTTACAGAAAAAAAGGTAGCAATCCACAAGTAAGAATACAGACAGCTGCAGTAGGTACCAAAGCTATGATATGTAACCTTGGAATTTCTAGCCTTGCAGTCTATTTTTATGTAGAAAAAATAAATAAATAAATAAATAAATAATACCTTTATTAGTATAGCACTTTTCAAAACAAAGTGCTTCACAACATTTAGAAAATGAGCACAGAGATAAAACAATAGAACATGAATTCTAAAGAGACAATAAAATGAAGAATAAAAACAAATTCACAAAAGAAAGCCATTCTATAAAGATAAGTTTTAGTTTAGTTTTAAAAGTGACTACAGAGTTGGCTGCCCCGAGCTGCTCAGGCAGAGAGTTCCACAGTTTAGGAGGTCTGACAGAGAAGGCTCGGTCTCCTCTAGCGAGGAGGTCTGACCTGAGGAGCGCAGGCAGCGACCTGGGACATATGGGAAAAGTAAGTCACTGATATAGGTGGGGGCTAGACCATGGAAGGCTTTAAAAGTAATTTATAAGATTTTAAAATCAAGGACAGGGGTTTCTTGGTGCTCGTTAAAAGTCTTGCAGCAGAGTTTTGGACCAGCTGAAGAAGACTGAGCAATTTCGGGCTCAAACCTGCATATAGCGCGTTACAATAATCCAACTGGGTGGAAACAAGAGCATGAAGTACCTTTTCCAGGTCACTACGGGAGATCAAATTTTAGATTTTGGCAATCTTCCGGATCTGATAAAAGTATGATTGGACCAACTTTGTGGTTTGCGGGGTAAAATCAAATTGTGAATCTAAAGTAACTAACAGGTTACGAGCAGAAGGTTTCACCAGACTGGCTAAACTACCAAGAAATGCAAGGTTTCGAGTGACTAGTGATGGACCAAATAGAATTATTTTTGTTTTTGATTCGTTAAGTTCTTAGAAATTTTGGGCCATCCAGTTCTTTATGTCAAAAAGAAAAGACAAAGTTAAAAACATGTGAGTGACTCAGGGTCATTCATAGCCAGGGGGACATAAAGTTGCGTGTCATCTGCATACAGGTGGAAATTTATATTGTGCTTTTGAATGATCTGACCAAGAGAAAGCATGTAAATGGAAAATAAAATAGTCCCACGAATGGAACCTTGTGGAACACCATAAGGTAGGGGGGATGAGGAGGATGAAAACTCCCCTAGTACTACTGAGAATGACCGAGATAAAAAGTAGGAAGAGAACTGAGATAATGCAGTATCAGTAATGCCAACATAATTTTTGAGGCGCTTTAGCAGAGTGGCATGATCAACCATATCAAATGCTGAACTTAAATCAAGTAAAATTAAAATTGAGCATAGACCAGTATCAGATGTTAAAAGCAAAACATTAGTGACTTTTATGGGGGCAGTTTCGGTACTATGGCTTGTGCGAAAGCCAGATTGGAACCGTTCGAACATATTGTAGTTATTCATGTGCTCGGTCAGCTGGGTGGCAACAGTCTTTCCTAAAATTTTTACTAAAAAGGGCAGGTTTGATATAGGTCTGAAATTGTTCAGGTCCAGGGTTTCTTTAGGATCGGTCAGACTATAGCACACTTCAGAGCAGAGGGGACACAACCAGACAACAAAGAGCAGTTAATAATAGAGAGGATGTGAGGGCCCACTGTATCAAAAATGCCCATCAAAAATCGAGTGGCCAGAGTATCTAATTTGCATGCGGCCGGATTTGCATGTTGAATGAGGTCCTTTAAGTTACATAGAGAAATTTGTTTAAAATGTGACAGTGAGGATACAGGTTGATTTAGAGCATCAAAGTTGCCAGGGGCAGGTGTAATATTATGCCTGATGTTGGCAATTTTATTCATAAAATGAGATTTGTGACTTATGTAAATAGGGTAGGATTTAGCTGAATAACAAACTATAAGAATGTTTGTATATAGTTTTGGTACATCAGTACGACACAAAGCAGATTTTACATTCCTGCTAATAAACTGTGTTTGCAGGGCAGGCATATCTTTCGTAGGCTGCTGCAACCCCTAGCTAAACCAATTATTAAAAAAAAATGTAAAGTCTTTCAAACACTATCTTGCATTTCATTAAGCACACACTTTGAGCTGTGAACACACCTAAATTTACAGTACCAATCATAGCGGCATTGATTTGAACTGCTAACCTTCTTATCTCTGATCCACCCACTCACTCCTGCGCTCTCACACAAGCACACCCACCCTATCTGCACTTTAAAGAATCATGGAATTCTTTGTCAGACCTTACCCTTTTCATCATTTAGAAGCAACTTCTTTACCCTAGTTTGGCCTGCAATATACAAAAACAAGTCCCTATTAAAATTTATACAATATATACAGTCTATACAAGTCCAGATTACATACAAATATGTAATAATAATGTGTAATAAGTAAGTCTAAGTAATCTGTAAATAAGATGTTTTACTCATCTGTGTGTGAATTTGAATAGTTTCACATAAAAAAGTTTGCAAGAAGCCAGACAGTGATACTACCTTTCTACATTTCTAACAACATAGTGAGCCCAGTTGCACTACCAGGTAATGGTTTTGAATGACTGGCCAGTGTGTCATACAAGTGTAAAGTTACAGCCTCCCACCTTCTTCCCCAACCAGCCAATCAGACCCGAGCAGAGTCCCTCCCACATCCACAGGCACTTTAAAACTCCTCTGTGCACACTTCTCTTCCTATCCTGGTCTCTCCCCTCTGCTGGCCAGCCTGCCTCCCTGCCTGTCTGCCACAAAAAGCTCCTCCACGAATTACCTAAAACAACCATGTCGACCAGATCTAGGACAACCACCACCTCCTACAGAGTGAGGTCCTCAGCTGCCCCACGGAACTTTAGCAGCCTTTCCTACTCTGCTCCTGGGGTTACCCGCAAAAGTGTGTCCATGCAGAGCTACTCCAGCGCCGGCGGTAGAGGCTTTGGGACAGGGAGCTTTGGGGCAGGGAGCATCGGAGGGGGCAGCGGTTACATTTCCAGCTCGTCCGTCTATGGCCTGGGTTCTTCCATGGGTGGTGGTATGGGCATGGGTGGTGGTATGGGCATGGGTGGTGGTATGGGCATGGGACAGGCCCCTGTCACCGCTGTGACCGTTAACAAGAGCCTCCTGGCCCCCATGAACGTGGAGATTGACCCCAACATCCAGGTTGTCCGCACCCAGGAGAAGGAACAAATAAAGACCCTCAACAACCGCTTTGCTTCCTTCATCGACAAGGTAAGAAAATATATATTACTATAGTTACCCTTTTTTCTATTTATTTTTCTGGAAAAAACTTTATAGATGCTATAAGATTAGAGACAGAAATTTGACTGCAGTTCTATCATGTTGCTTTCATTCAAAATATGATGTAGTGCTATTGAAGTTGCTAACTATAAAGTTAGATTGCAGTTGTCTGAGACTGTTATGTAATATTTAATATGAGTTGATAGATGAGTTGATTAAAAGCACCCATATGTTTGGCACATGTGCTAAAACGCTGATCAAGTTGATTTACCCCCTCGGTAACAATTTCACCACCTCCCACAAATGCATACATGACAGAAAGTGATGAATGTGCTGAACCACAAATTTAGGCTCCCTATCTTTTTGGCAGGCCTTTTATAGTGATGAGAAACAGACGGTTGGTGGTAGGGTAAAAAAAAAGAAAAAAAGAAAAGTGAACGAGTGAGAGAAAGGGTGTGTCGGGGCAGAGGAGAGCTTGTGATACAAGTTACCTTGGGAATGGGCCCTCCCTGTAGCTGGGGTGTGGCTGCCTCTGTGGCCTTCACCCCTCCCAAGTGCTATTGTTAGCTAAATGACAATGCTCTCTTTCAAAAGCAGCATGTTTCAAAAGTCATCCAAAACTTCAAAATTGTGCAAAAGATTCTAAATATTCCACAATTTGAGTAACACACACAGGTGCTTCTGTCCTTCCCAAGCTTGAGCCAAGTTAATATTTAAAAAGGTCACTTGGTTTCATGTTCACATTAATGCCAGCTGACTGGTAAAGCTAAACTCGTTTGAAGGCACACACAAGCTCTTGTTTTTGTAAAAACACTCACCTTATCATCTCATCTTAACACAATGCTCCAACTCTGATCTGTTTAAACAATGACCAGGACTACAGTGAAGCAATAAGTTAGACCAAGGTCCACTATTTCAAGCACATATCTGCATTCATTATCTTCTACAATACATGCCATTTCACCTTTGTTATGCTATTCCTCAACCCCATGACTTTCTTCACCTGGTTAAATATTTACCTTATTTGGCATTCATAAGCAGATGCAACTTTGCTTCTGTGCTGTCAAACCACCATGTACAAAAACAGGAAGGAAAGCATGCATTGGTGGGGTGTTCTATTTCTCCATCAATGGCTTTTTCCAACCTTGTCTTGCTCTCCCCTCACCCCCTCCACCTCCTGTCAGGATGCACACATGCTAGGCCTTCCTTTGGAAAAAATCAGTCTGATAATACAACCAACAGCAGCTCAGAGATCCAAAGATAACCATAGGCAATGAATAGAAGGCATGGCAAGATTAATCCTGTTGATTGGCAGGATATGAGTGTTTTGGAGCAGAATTATGTTCAGAAAGAATATCATATTTACATTATGTGTTGTGTATTGCTAGGTGCGCTTCTTGGAACAGCAAAACAAAATGCTGGAAACCAAGTGGAACCTGCTGCAGGGACAGACCACCACCCGCTCCAACATTGACGCCATGTTCGAGGCCTACATCGCCAACCTGCGCAGACAGCTCGACAGCCTGGGTAATGACAAGATGAAGCTGGAGGCTGACCTGCACAACATGCAAGGCCTGGTGGAGGACTTCAAGAACAAGTGAGTAGAAAAAGCTATGGATTTGCCTCAAATGGTCTCTTTTCCAAGGGATCCAACATTAAAAAATATGAAGGTTTGAGTATAGGTCAGAAGGGAACACAAATACAGCACACTGAAGTAATATTTTAGAGGACTACTCCCCACATCTGTCCAGTTGCTAGCGTCATGCTCAGCTCAAGAGGATTACAACATTGGGGAAGCATGTCCAAGATCCATATTCACTTTACAGTGTAAAAAAATGTATACGAATGGGAGAAAAAAAAATAGACGTCAGTGCAGACATGTCTGTTACATAACAGTTCAGTAATGTTTTAATAATTTAAAAATCTAAGTCTAGCAGCTGATTTTATTGCCCCAAGAAACAGTGTTAGTAACACCAAATGTCAGCACTAAATTTATGAGTCTGCTTCCCAAGGGAGCAACTTTTGGATGGACGACTTGCGCCTCCTAGTGTTAACACAGCACATAAGAATGAAAAGCTAATCTAATAACACATTTTACAGTGTTAAGATTTTTAACTTGGATTTTGAAGTTAGTAAATATGTATTTCTGATGGGCAAAGTAATGATGATTTCATTTGTATGTCTTTTTTGTGTTTTAGGTATGAAGATGAAATTAATAAGCGTACAGAGTGTGAGAACGACTTTGTCCTCATCAAAAAGGTCAACATATATAGCTGAATATAACTTCTCCTTTCCTGCAAACTAACCAAAGACACCATGTTTTGACAAACCTCTTCATTCTTTGCAGGATGTTGACGAGGCTTACATGAATAAGGTTGAGCTGGAGGCCAAGCTGGAGAGTCTGACAGATGAGATCAACTTCCTCAGATCCATCTATGAGGAGGTAAGAAAAAAAAATTACTTAAGGTTGCGCTTCTTTTCAAAAATGTTTTACATATTTTAAAGTACTGTTGAGAATCCTGCTAATTTATTTAAATCTCATTTCTTAAGGAACTGCGTGAGCTGCAGAGCCAGATCAAGGACACCTCAGTCATTGTGGAGATGGACAACAGCCGTAACCTGGACATGGACTCCATTGTGGCTGAAGTCAGGGCTCAGTACGAGGACATCGCTAACCGCACCCGCAATGAGGCCGAGACCTGGTACAAGACCAAGGTAATGTCTCATCTATTCATTAATCAAAAATAATGACTAAAGGAGATCACTTCAGGTAGTAATCTCCTGTTTTTGGTACATTTTAGTATGAGGAGATGCAGACATCCGCCCACAGATACGGAGATGACCTGAGAGCAACCAAATCCGAGATCGCAGACCTGAACCGCATGATCCAGAGGCTGACATCAGAGATTGATGCTGTTAAGGGACAGGTATGTCAGCTACTCTAAAACGCTCGTTGAATATTAGGGCTTGGACAAAAACAACAACAGTCATATCTTCCACCACCGAGTATGACTGAGGAGTGAATGAATAATGCACCAAAATTGTAAAGCGACAGTGAGTGTCTAGAAAAGCGCTATATAAGACTAATGCATCATCATCATCATCATCATCATCATCTTATACAAAATCTTGCTAAATGATATAATGATGAAATGATAAATAAGACTTACAATAAAAATATAATTTACATTTTAAAAAATTGAAATAGAAAAGACTACTTAACTTAGTAGTGTAGTGATAGTAAAGGCTTACGACTTGGTCACGCCACAGTTGAAAGTACTTTGAATATTGCAATAATGATAAGCAATAAAGACGGCAGTATATTTGTGATACTGTGCAGCCTTAGCAGATATCTCACCTAATAATGCTTGATGTTGCTGTAGCGTGGCAACTTGGAGGCCCAGATCGCAGAGGCTGAGGAGCGTGGGGAGCTGGCAATAAAGGACGCTAAGGCTCGCATCAAGGACTTGGAAGAGGCCCTCCAGAGAGCCAAGCAAGACATGGCCCGACAGATCAGAGAATACCAGGACCTGATGAACGTCAAACTGGCCCTGGACATCGAGATCGCCACCTACAGGAAGCTCCTGGAGGGAGAAGAGGACAGACTGGCATCTGGCATCAAGGCCATCAACATTTCCCAACAGAGCAGTACGTCACTACAGAATTTTCATTACACATATTTTTCGCAGTTTAGTTTAAATTTGACATGAGACAGGAAGTGTACATGCTTCAAAATTCCAGGTAAAGGTAGTAGTTATATATATATTATATTAGTTATAAAATAGGTTTTAATCCCTCCCTTCCAAAAAAAAAAAAAAAAATAAAAAATTCTCTCTTCCCCCACTCACTTCCCCACTGGCTGCATTTGTGCTTGTCAATACCTGGCCTCTGTCTCCAAAAACATCACCCAAGGTCCCTAGTACACCTTACATCAATTATAATTGAAGGAAATATTTTGACAGCATGAAGCTAAATGCATGTACTAGTGATTAAATATCACCTGACGTCTCAAAGCTGCTATAGATATGGATGCACAAACTATTACATACCAATTAGTGTATCAGTGGTTTAATAAAACGATTATTATATGACATCCTGGAACTCCAGTTGACCCTAGTGATGTCTAGATCAAATTAATTATATTTAGTTACCTTTTTGATTTTCCCACTCTTATAACAAGCTGTTTAGTGAATGTAATTTCATATCTGGTCTTTTAATATGATAATTACTGGTGCCAATATGATGTCGATATATTGCAATACAACAAATATTGCAATTAGACATTATCAATTACTGTGATACTGTCTGCTTAAATTTAATATCAAGTTCACTTATACAAGAAGCCAAGTCATGTTGCCAAAAGTCAATCTGACTAAGTATTTAGAAATACTTTTAACTGTGTGACAGTATTTGGCAAACCTGGTGCTTAGAAGTGCAGTGCCCCCCTCTACAGTCCTGTCAAAATGGTATATATATATATACCATTTTTGACCCACATTTGACTGTGAAAGCCTCATTGTAGCACTATTAATATGCATGACATTACAAAAGTATTGAAAGTATTGATATCAGGCAAAAGAAATAGTGTTACAAAATATCATGGTATATCACAAAACAATTCTTTTGCTAGCCCTAATAATAGTAGTGTAATATTGTGATTTCTTGACACAAGTTATTGTACTATGTCTAGTTCACATTAGTAATATTTGCTTACAAGTACCTCTTTGGTGCCTCTTACCTTATCTTAGTGCAAACTGTTTAGTAAATGTAACTATAGTGTATCATGATGCTTCAATATTGTGATTATTAAGACATCCTTAAGTTGTGACATACCAAACATAAATAAAGATTTGCTTACTTGACCTGCCGTCTTTACCTGAAGATGTTTTATATCACAGTATTAGTGGTTTAATAGGATTATTGTAACACAGTTTGAAACACGTTATTGTCCAAGCTCATATTAATGATATTCACCTTTTTTGTCTTTCTTACCCCTACAGCAAGCTACGGCGGTTTCCCCATGGAGTCCATGAAGAGCAGCTACTCCAGCGGCTACTCCAGTGGGATCAGCGGCGGCTACGGCAGCAGCTATGGTGGTGGCTACGGTGGCGGCTACAGCAGTGGCAGCGCAGGCGGCTTCAGCAGTGGCAGCGGAAGCGGCTACAGCACCACCACGCAGAGCAAGAAGAATGTGGTCATCAAGATGATTGAGACCCGCGATGGCAAAGTGGTGTCCGAGTCCTCCGAGGTCATCGAGGATTGAGAGGCCTAGCCCCCATAGGTGTAGCAACATGTCTGCTTTGTAGTTTTGTACTTACAGTTCGCCCCAAATATTGTAACACCAGCCACTTCCAGTAGAGCTTGTCTTTTTCATGAAGCAATAAATCCTAACACTACCAAAGATCTGAAAGGGACCAAAGAATTTATTTTGTACAACTGTTGTCTGAGTGTATTCAAAGTTTTGTCTCTGAGATTAAACTGGGCACAATAAAACACAAATCTATGCAAGAGCCATTCTCACAAATAGAGCGGTTCAAATTCTCCACAGTGCGTCAAATGGACATTGTTGAAGGAAAATGAATGTATTTAGGCAGTGTTCGGGTCAGCTAGGGTCCTAAACACTTGTTACAGGTAGGCTAGGTAATGCATGTCTTTCCTGTGCGTGTTGTGTAACTCAAACTGTTCAACCCCTTAGGAGGCTGCCAACACCACACAGCTGTCCTGAGGTGCTGTTTTTGCTATGAACATCAAATAAAAAGTGTTTACTGAATATTCTATGCTTTTGTCCTTTAAATTATATATCCATAGGATAATTAAAATGATGAATGAGTGAATATTAAAAAGAACTTAAAAAGAACAGAGGCTATATTAAAGGACTAAGCATTGGGGTATCTAGTAGGGCAGTGTTTCCCAATCAGGCCCCTAGGGGTACACAAACACTTTGCAAGGTGCCCTTGGAATTATATCACAATTTATTTCAGAAATAATAAGAAAAGAAAATATGTAATCTTTTCATATTGAACTGCTAAAAATTAGGAAAGACCAGCAAACTCAAGTGCCTCATTGACTAAAGAGAAGGAGGGGAAACTGGTAAAGAATATTATACATTGTTACATATTTTCTAATTTAATTTATTTTTGATTTATTTATTTTGATTTAATAGTAACCCTTTCAAAAGGGAGTATTTCCAAAAAAAAAAAAAAAAAAAAAATTTATGAGTTGAGAATTATTTATTTTTATTTTAAAGTTTATTTTAAACATACAGCAGTAGGAGTTTATATTGTTATATTTTTATTTTATATTTTTATTTTTAAGACAGGCAATATTATATATTTATTTTATTTTCAACTGAAATTCAGTTTCAGTTCCAGAGAATAAGCAATGTCTTTGTACATAAAACATAAACACAGATGTTTCATAAGACCACTTTTTGAAGAATCATCACAACATACAGTGAGTGAGGGGGGACTCATGGTATGACGAAAAGCCCAAGAGGTACACAAGACAAAAAAGGTTGGGAACCAGTGTAGTGGGGTATTAGCATGACATATTTTGATATAAAAACTCACAAAAATATACAACTTAAAAGTAGACAATGCTCAAGGTCTCTGGTTATCAACTATGGTAGACCTGCATCACTGATGGAGCCATGGCTCCCTCTAGTGGTATATCCAAATCTCAAAAATATTTTTGGATTAAATAACCATATAGTCTCTAAATCCACCAATTAATTTAGTCCTAGTTCATTCTTAGTGTAGTAAAGGATTTAGTTCTGATTGAACCCGTTTAGTTCTCATTTTAGCCAAGGTTTAGTCTCTTGTGTCTCTCAAACACTAGGGTCCTTCCACTACATGAAATAATTTCACATTTTCTTTCATCAGTTACCAAGGGACTGTCCCACTTTCCTCAAAATCAATAACCATTAATCAAAAACAAGGTCAACAGCTTAATTAAGTGCCTCTGACTGAGAAGTGGCATGAAAAAACTGATGCGGGCCATTTCCTACCCACAGTTTGCCAGGTCTTTAAAACTGGAGGGAAACTGTGTTTTGGGCAACTTTGGGAAATGAAACCCTAAAATCCAGATAACGGAAATGACCTCTTTCCTACAATTGTGCCAGAATTGGCCCGTCATTCACTTTGGTGTGTGGACCAGATGCTTATTGGACATTACTGTACATTTGACTTTTGGGTCAAAAAAAATTATTACATTGGAATGGGATACAAGTAAGCTAACTATATACAGTAACATAATTGTAACAATGACAGGAGATATGTTAATTAACGCGATACTAATCTATAATTTAATTTAAGGCAATGACCTGCCTATTTAGTAGGGTGACCACCTGTCCTACTTTTGGTTGTACTGCACAGCCATTTAGGCATCTGTCCCACCATCCCTTTTATTAATTAAGTTATTGTTCCTCTTTTTCATCGGTGCTCAGTTGAACTCAAAAAAAAAAAAAAAAAAAAGAGAGAGATTCAGGTTAAGAACAAGGTAAAGCCACTTTTCCTTGAGTAAAATGTAAAATAAATATTTATGGGTGTCCTGTCTCTGGGTTGAATATATGGTTAGTGTTTTTTTGTTTGAGGACAGGCCTCTCCTGGAGCTGTAAGCTGGTGTTGTTGCTGGATTGTTTTGAGAATATACAGACTGAGAGCTTTGATTTTATTCTGTTCCATCTTTTTTATTCTATTGAATAAAGTTTCTGTAACGACATTACTTTGCAAAATGTGTGTTTTTAGCACAAAAACAGCTCATCATATGTTTTTTAAGCCCGTTTTTAACCCTTTGTCCTACTTTTTGTACTTTTTGAGGTGGTCACTCTACTATTTAGACCAAAGGCTAGTGCAAACTGACAACTTGCACTTTTCACGATCTTTAAGAAAATAATTTATGATGCAATAATGTTGGATTGTTCTTCCCTTCAATGTTACACGTTTTATCATTAGTTGTTGCTACCGCTTCATCGAAGGAAGTTTGTAGCCTACATTTTTATTTTAAAGAGAAAAATCTAACTTTTAACAGAGCTGTTTGAGATTACAAGCTGCCTGTTTGATAAGTTTGATTTTTCTAATCAATCTTTTCAAGGTATTTACTTATTTATTTATTATTATTTTTTTATTTTAAGTTTAATTAGCCGTAATGTTAGGCCACCATGGACTACACAGTTAGCCTAATGGAAGTGCGGGCATGAATTGCCTTTACCTGTGCATAAACCACCGGCGCGTGAGTCTAATTTTTAAATTTTATAATAAAATATAGCTTAAAAATACCAAATAAAAGAACAGTCAACGAATAAAAAGTTTTCATGTTACTCAAATGAATACGCAACTTGTCAGAGAACTTTATGGTAAGCATGGCACTACGGAGCTAATTATATGCCTAGCACAAAAAGGTTGGCTAAAGAGCTAATTGCACTTGTACTAGGTGAGCAAAATTTTAGATATGTTGCTCTCATAGTGTTTTGCATATATATAATTCACTTCCATTACATGTTATACTCTTGTTATATTTAAGGCTTCGTTTTTGTTCTTTTTCATTTCAGAAAGACAAAAAATGTGCTATGCTGTAGGCTACTAACCTAAAAGAAAAGCTGTAGCCTACACTTACCGCTAACGTCCCTCAGGTTGTGCTGTGGTGAGTATAGCCTTCCTACAGCAGCTGCCTGTCTGATAAGTTTTGGATTTATTTCCAATAGTAGTAGTCCAGTCAAGATATACACTACTGAAATAGTGTAGAGATTCGCATTTTCAAATTGAAGTTTAATTATCAGCATGTGACGTTTTAGCCGCTTGGGTGCAGCGTAGTGAGTAAGACAAAAAACTAAAGACAGAGCTGCACTACAGTCATTCTCCACCAGAGGCTGATATCGGCTAAGAGGAATAGTACTATTTTAAGCAGCGGCTCAGTTTAGATAAACGTCAAAGTTACAGTTAGTTCGTTTTTTTTTTTTTTTATTTTTTTTTTTTTTTTTAATCATTTGTAGGTCGAAGAGGGTGTAGCCTATTTAATAGTACTAAATTAGGGTACTTACCAACTTACACTTATACTTAGTAGTATTAGATTAGTAATAGATTTTATTTCGAGCATATAATAAATAAAATTATATGTACACATAGACAATGTACACATGTATAAAAAAGAAAGAAAGAAACACAAACAAAAAAGACAAGGCTACCTTATGAAGAAAAAAAACATTTTCATATATACACATACACAAATTATACTAAAACAGGATTAATGAGAAGTGAAAATTTGTGATGATATACTGCCATTGGGTAAGTTAGATAAGTTAGATTAAAAAAAGTGTGTTTGGATGCCTTTTATGTAGGCTAAATAACACTTGCTGTTATATAATAATAACAAAACTATTTTCCTGTGGATATTTAAAATTTTACAAAGTCATCTCTTGAATATAGGCATAACAAAACTTACTTGCTTCTGGGGCACGTCGGTAGCATGCACTGTGTGCCGGAGTGACGGTAGCATTCCGAGCTTGGGCTTGTGTGCTTCATCTCATTCTCTTGGCTCTCTTCCTGAGTTTCTGTCAAGATATGATCTCTCTTTCAAAAGTAAAGGCAAAATGCCAAAAATAAACCATAGCTTCTGCTGTACGTATAGAAATGTTTAACAGGCTTAATCATAGATGTTTGGTATGCATTTTAGCAAAGAATATGTAGGCTACATGTTGCGATTGTGTGGATGAGGAATTTTCAATACAAATTGTGTGTGTGTGTGTGTGTGTGTGTGTGTGCAACAGTTTGCAGTAGTTCCTTGCAAAAAAAGGGTGAAGTTTAGGGAGGTGTCATGGATAAGAATGTACTACTTTAGTGTGTTGTCTTTCTGAAGACTTTAATAACATGTACAGTTGAAGGGAATGCGTTCAAGAGCCAGTTTGTGATGGCTGCAGGGGTAGGAGGGGTTCCGAATATTTTATTATGATATATTGTGCAATCTTTTATACTATTCAGGGGCATTTGATAAGAAACAAATGACTCATAATAGGGCATAGTTTATATGTTTATACAGTATTCATGTAATTTCCATTAGGATGTGGTGGGAGCTGTTCCCTGCAACGATGGACGGGGTACACCTTACCAGACAGTTAGTCACAGGGCTGATACAGAGAGACATACACTGACAGACAACCATTCATTCTCACAATCATTCACTAATGGCACTTTTAGATTTACCAATTTTCCTAACACATGCATGTCGTTGGAAAGTGTGAGGAAGCACCTGAAGTACCTGAAGAGAACTCACAGTAGCACAGGGAGCACATGCAGACTTCCATACAGTGATATTGTGAATCTGTCAATCAAGGGAGCAAATCCGCAATGTCCTTGCTAAGAGGTAGGAGAGCTAACCACTCTTCCACATGCAACCAGTTCAAATACAGTATATGACAAGGCATGGATGGGCATAAACACATTTAAAGTTGTTAACCAGTGTTTGTATTTTAACAGTAGACTATATTGAAAAAGTACAGAGTGTCAGTATTGCCTGTAAACGGGTGATTTTCAACTGGTGGGTCAGGACCCAAAAGTGAACCACATGAAGATGAATGTAGTTTCACTCTATTTAAAGCCTAAATAATGTTTTAATTTCATAAAATTGTGCAACATACTGTATGCTAGAATGCTTGTAGTAAAGTAGAAACTAGAGCTACACAATATATAACAAATTTATTGCTATCACAATATTCATACAACAAAAATACAAACAATCTAAAAGTATTGCAGTAATGATTACACTGTCAGGATCCTTGTCCAGTCAATTAAATTGTCTTGATTCCTCAATTTAGCTCATTTAGTCCTGGGTTAGTCCTGGTTTAGTTCTGGTTTAGTACTGGGTTAGCCCTGGTTTCGTCCTGGATTCATCCTGGTTTAGCCATGGTTTAATTCTGGATTAGTCCTGGATTAGCTCTGGTTTAGTCTAGGTTTAGTCCTAGTAAAGCCTTGTTGATTTGATAGTTTGTATTGTTATATTTATTTATCTTTACACTGCCTGTACAGCACTTTCTTTTAAATTAGGTTAAATGAGGATGCTTTTAAATGACTTTTTATTTTGTTTTTTACTTGATCTAGTCTTAAGCTTGTTAAGTTTAATTTTGACCCATTTTTCACTAGAACATTTTAGAGACCTTTTTATTTCAGTATGATTTGAATTTAACATATGTCTAAATGAAATTCAGATATTCCAATATTCAAATTAGTTATTGCATGTTGCCTGTTTTTGTAATATTTTGTAGCCCTAGAAGAAACAAAAACTAACTAAAGTTCTGTAAAGGAAAAAAAAGTGAGAGCAAATTGGTATTGCACTGGATCCTTCCAGAGGCCTGCTGGCGTGTGGGGCCTCGGATGAGTCTGCCAGTCTCCTGTATAGAGAACCAGCAGTCATTTGCCATAGCTTGAAGGAGGCTCAATAAGTACAAATGGTGGTCTACTTCAGAGATTCTCAAACTGTGGTCCAGGTACCACTGGTAATAAAAGGAATCACTGGTCTATATAAAACTGATTTTAAACTTCTCTGCTGTCCTCACCACACTTCAGTCTCCACAATACACAAAGATGCAGCTGGTCAGTATGGGTTCTATGGTGCTCCTGTAGAAGGTAGTGATGGTGGAATGGGCAATGAAATACTATATGACATGACTCTTTTAATATTATGCATGATATATATCTAGCATAGAAAATGGATTGTGTCATGACATTCTAAAGGCCATATATTATAAGATTGAGATGGAGACAAGTCAGAATTCCATGGTAGAATCTGCTGCTAAAGATTCAAAATGCAGATGTCTTGGCCTGGTTAATAGTTAATATCTGCAATTATTGGGTCTATCCACATGAAACAAAAACTGGCACAAAGTTCAACATCTCCTCTCTCTGCACAAAGTACAGGTTAAATTAATTTTTCACTGTAGTGTCAAAAAGGGGTCATATTATTCAATCACAGTGACGTGATTGTAGACAGTTAATATAGTGAGGTTGTGGTCCCAATCCTTAACAAAAAATGATCAGGTTTAATATTTGTGGATTTTCTGTTTGGACATTTCTTTTAAAATCATGTCTAAACTGTAGAGTAATATTGGTCCCTGCCCACCATCTGAGTTTTTTCATCATCAAATTCTAGAACGTGAATGCAACCTATTCATAGTTTTCACAATGGTGTCACACCTGAAGGGCAGCGCTCTCTTGGAAGGCAAGCACATTGATTTAACCCTACTCAGCTGTCAGCTGAAACCACTCTTTACTCAAGTTAGGATCTGTGTAGGGCTGCAACGATTATTTTGATAATGGGTTAATCTGTCGATCATTTTTACGATTAATCAATTAATAATTGGATAGTGAAACACAAGTAAATGTGGGATGACCTGCTGGCCGAGATGGATTCTTAGAAAATTCTAACAAGACAATGCTAGAAGTACTATATTCGATAAGGCTTTTTTATTATAAAAAACAAATTGACATTCTGTCTTGGCTTCACTGCTCTGCCTTGGTAATAAACCTCCTCTCACAGCACATAACTTGTTTGAAAGCCTATTAATACTCCAGATGATGATTAATCGATTACTAAACTAGTTGACACTTATTTTAATAATCTATTATCGACACAGAGTCATAATCATAATAATAATAATAATAATAATAATAATAATAATAATAATAATAATAATATATTTTATTTATAGGCGCCTTTCACATACCCAAGGTCACCGTACAACTCAATTTAATACACAGTAGAGAAATAAAAGATAATAAATAAAAATAGCTAAAACCTTGGGAATTACCAACTGACTATGTACAGAAAGATAAATGGAACAGATGTGTTTTGAGTCTTGATTTGAACAGTGTGAGGGAGTCAATATTGCAGAGATCAGGAGGGAGAGAGCTCCAAAGCCGGGGAGCAGAATGGCTGAATGCTCTGCTCCCCATGGTGACAAGGCAGGCAGAGGGGATTTTGAGCTGGAGGGAAGAGGCGGACCGGAAGGAGCATGAAGTGGTGATGTGGAGGAGGTCCGACAGGTAATGAGGGGCCAGGTTGTGGATGACTTTGAATGTGATGAGAAGAATTTTGAAGTTGATGCGCTGTTTTATGAGAAGCCAGTGGAGTTGTCATTTGTGACAATTACATGTCATTACATTAGTGGGGACTGGGAGCTAATGATGCACATTTTACAAACACAAGCCATGCATGAAAGCCATACAGGGACCAACATCGCGGTGGTGGAGGAGTGGGACATAGCAGCCAAAGCATATTGTCACAGACAACGTCGCTAACATGGGCGTCACAGCAGAGCTCACTGGTATGTTGCATTTCAAGTGCTTTGCCCATACCCTCCACTTGGCTTCACAGTGCACATTAAAGCTCCCTGCAGTCACACGTTTGTTGGGACTAGCTTTTTCAGGCACAGCACTACAGCAAGGCATGTACTGCAACAAAAACAAAATACAGTTGCCTGAACACAAACTGGTAACTGACGTTGTAACTAATTGGAACAGTGCACAAGATAGACTACAGTGCTTTCTTGAGCAGCAACCTGTTATATATCTGCTGCTCTCCTGTCCTGTGACATGAGAAAGAGTCTCAGTGAGTCAGACATAACATCTGCTGAGGAGATAGTGGATGCCATGAAGCCCATGAAGGTAGCTACACTTATGTTATGTCCCAGGAAAGCAACACAACACTATCAGTTATGGCACCACTACATGCTCAGCTGATCCAAGATACTTTATATGTATGCTCAGCAATGGATCCAAGAATCAGAGCTTTGCACTTCCTTTCTGATGATGAACACCAAGAAATCTATATAAGAGTCATTGCAGAGGCAAGAAGGATCAAGGAAACATTTCAGGTAAGCTATTCAACAGCTTATTAATTATTAGTGATAAATTTAATTTAAAAATATCAAGTGAAATATCAAAGTTAAAAACGAGAAATATAACTAAGGTTCTGTGAATTCTGGATGACCGCCAGAGGGCGGTGCTTAGTACCTGGATATCCTACAGTGTGCAGCGCAGAGGTCAATCAATCAATCAATCAATCAAACTTTATTTGTATAGCATCTTACAACAGCAACAGTTGAACCAAAGTGCTTTACAAAGTGCAATAATGAAAGGATAAAAACAAGTTAACTATAATAATTAACAAGTAAAACATTTTCAAAATAAAATATAATAATACAAGTGAAACAATGCAGTTAAGTACTAAAAGCAAGTCTAAACAGATACATTTTTAGCTAAGCTTTGAACAAAGGCAGAGCTGTAATGGTCCGTAACTCAAGCGACAAAGTGTTCCAAAGTCTTGGGCCAGCTACAGCAAAGGAACGGTCACCCCACTGTTTGCTTTTGGTCATGGGGACCTCCAGCAGGTATTGGCCTGCAGAACGCAGAACTCTGCTGGGTTTGTGTGCAATTAACAGTTAACATAAATAGGAAGGTGCAAGTCTATGAATGGCTTTAAAAACAAAGGTTTAGAGTAGAAACCAAGAGCACCAAGATCAGGCACAACATTGTCAAACAATTTAGAACCAAACAAAATACATTCAGTTTTGCTTTCATTTAGATGCAGAAAATTCTGTGAAAGCCACTTCTTAATGTCCATCAAGGCATTTTGTATGGGCTCAAGTGCACTGGGATTGTTAGGAACAATGGGTAGATAGACTTGAAGGTCATCTGCATAGAAGTGAAAGGAAAGGTTGTGTTTGAATATGACTGAGCTCAGTGGCAATATATAAAGGGAAAACAGCAAAGACCCAAGGATGGAACCCTGTGGCACACCACTGTTTAGGGGGACAGTAGATGTAGAGAACGAGAGGCCATTAATCATCACCCTCCTATCATTCAAATAAGACTCAAACCACTTCATGTTCCACGCAGACCAACCTGTTGGGACAAATGTGCAATAAGGACTGAGTGGTCCACAGTGTCAAAAGCTGCTGTGAGGTCCGGCATCACCAGCAACACAGGCTCCTTGAAATCAAGAGATAAAAGAATGTTGTTTTGCACCTTTAAAAGAGCAGACTCTGTGCTGTGTCGCGATCAGAATCCAGACTGATTTTTTTTTTTTTTTTTTAATGAATGCAACTGAATAAAAACAGCTTTTTCTAAAAAAAATTTGATAAAAAGGATGAATTTGAGACAAGTCTAAAATTTGATAGAACAAAAGGATCTAGGTCATGTTTTTTAAGTAGTGGCCTAACAACAGCGTGTTTAAAGGCAGCTGTAACCATTCCAAGCCTGAGGCAACTGTTAATAAAGGACAGAGGGCATGGCCCAACAGTATTAAAAGCCTCGTGGAGCATCTTTCCAGGTACTATGTCCAAGGGACAGCAACTGCGATTATTGCTCTTTACCACCTCAGTAATTTGGGATTTTTGACCTTTGGCTGTGTGTCTTGGATACTCGGGTGAAGAGAGGGGCACAGCTGTCAACTGATCACCACCTGGTGGTGTGGTGGATCTGTTGGCGGATGAGGAAGCTGGAAAGACTCGGCAGTCCGAAATGTTTTGTGAGGGTCTGTTGGGAACGTCTGGCTGAGCCGTCTGTCAGAGGGGTCTTCAACTTCCACCTCCAGGAGAGCTTCGACCAGATCCCCGAGGGAGGCTGGAGATATGGAGTCCAAGTGGACCATGCTCTCCACCTCTATTGTTGATGCAGCTGTTCAGAGCTGTGGCCCTAAGGTCTCTGATGCATATTGTGGTGGCAACCCCCGAACCCGGTGGTGGACACCGGAAATAAGGGGTGCTGTCAGGCTGAAGAAAGAGTCCTAATGAGCCTGGCTGGCTTGTGGGACTTCTGATGCAGCTGATGTGTACTGGCAGGTCAAGTGTGCCACAGCCCGGACAGTTGTCGAGACAAAAACTTGGGTCTGGGAGGAGTTTGGAGAGATCATGGAGGAGGACTATCGGTCGCCCTCGAAGAAATTCTGGCAAACCGTCTGCCACCTCACGAACACTATTTACAGTGGAGGTGGGGAGCTGTTAACCTTGACTGGGGATGTTGTCAGGCAGTGGAAGGAATACTTCAAGGATCTCCTCAATCGCACCAACATGCCTTCCATTGAAGAAGCAGAGGCTGGGGACTCAGAGGTGAACTTGTCAAAAAGCTCTTTAGTGGGAAGGCACCAGGGATGGATGAGAGCCACCCTGAATACCTCAAGTCTCTGGATGTTGTGTGGCTGTAGTGGCTGACACGTCTCTGCAGCATCACGTGGCAATCAGGAACAGTACCTCTGGACTGGCAGACCGGGGTGGGACCGGAGGGTGTATAGGGGAATCACACTTCTCAACCTCCCCGGGAAAGTCTGTTCCAGGGTACTAGAGAGGAAAATTTGGCTGATAGTCGAACCTCAGATTCAGGAGGAACAATGCGGTTTTTGTCCTGTTCGTGGAACACTGGACCAGCTTTATACCCTCTCGGGTGCTTGAGGGTTCATGGGAGTTTGCCCATCCAGTCCACATGTGTTTTGTGTATTTGGAGAAAGCGTTTGACCATGTCCCTCACAGCATTCTTTGGGGGGTGTTCTGGGAGCATGGGGTCCGAGGCCCACTGCTAAGGGCTGTCCTATCTCTGTATGACCAGAGCAGGAGCTTGGTTCACATTGCTGGCAGTAAGTTAGACCTGTTTCCAGGGCATGTTGGACTCCAGCAGGGCTGCCCTTTGTCATTGATTCTATTCATAATTTTTTCTGGACAGAATTTCTAGGCGCAGCCAGGGGCCGGAGGGAGTCGGGTTTGGGAACCACAGGATTTCATCGCTGCTTTTTGCAGATGATGTTGTCCTGTTGGCTTCATTGAACCAAGACCTTCAGTGTGCACTGGGGCGGTTTGCAGCCAAGTGTGAAGCAGCTGAGATGAGAATCAGCACCTCCAAGTCCGAGGCCATAGTTCTTGACCGGTAAAGCCTCAAGTGGAGGAGTTTAAGTATCTAGGGGTTTTGTTTATGAGTGAGGGAAGGATGTAGCATGAGATTGACAGGCAGATCAGTGCAGCGTCTGCAGTAATGTGGTCATTGTCTGTTGTGGTTAAGAAGGAGCTGAGCCGAAAGGCAAAGCTCTCGATTTACCGGTCGATCTACGTTCCTTCTCACACCTATGGTCATGAGCTTTGGCTCATGACCGAAAGAACAAGATCCTGGATACAAGCAGCCAAAATAAGTTTTCTCCACAGGGTGGCTGGCTGCTCCCTTAGAGATAGGGTGAGGAGCTCAGTCACCCGGGAGGGGCTCGGAGTAGAGCTGCTGCTCCTCCACATTGAGAGAAGTCAGCTGAGGTGGTTCAGGCATCTGTTCCGGATGCCTCCTGGATGCCTCCCTGGTGAGGTGTCTGCAAAGCAGTCATGTCTGAAGAGAGTGTAGAGCAGTGGGCTAAGCACACATCCTTGGGGAGCCCCGATGTTAATAAAAAGGGTGGACAAAACTCTTGCCAACTCTCACACACTGTGTGTGGTTAGTTAGTTAAAAAGTCCACAATCCAGTTGCACAGTGTGATGTTCAGTCCAAGGTCCTGCAGTTTGGATCGGAGTTTATACAGCTGGATTGTGTTGAAAGCCGAGCTAAAATCAACAAAAAGCAGCCTCTCATAGGTGTTCCTGAGCTCTAGGTGTTGTAGTAGCGTATGTAGCACAACAATAGCAATGGCGTCGTCAGTCGACCTATTCTCTCTGTATGCAAATTGATATGGATCAAGGGTTGGGGATATTGCCTTTTTAATGTATTTGATAACAAGCTTCTCCAGGCATTTAGCTGGAACAGGGGTGAGTTCCACAGGTCTATAGTCATTTAGACATGTGGCATTTGATTGTTTGGGGATGGGTACTACTGTGGCGGACTTGCAGCAGGCTGGGACCCAAGACGTGGACAGCAAGATGTTATAAATGGAAGTGAAGACGTCTACTAATTCAGCTGCACGGTCCTTCAGCACCTGTCCCGGTACTCCATCCGGTCTGGCTGCTTTTCTGGGGTTGATGCTGCGGAACACCAGTCTCACGTCTTGTGTGCTCAGGACTGGGGCAGTATCAGTAGAGGGTAGGGGAGGCATTGCCGGGTCTGTGTTGTCCCTGTCAAAATGGGTGTAAAAGAGATTTAAGTCCACAGCTAAGGTATGTCAGTGGGCCTGTATGATGTCAGCAGCTGTATATAACCCCAAGTCACCCAGCATTTTGTTCTTTCAGAATCTACTCACCAGGACTACGAATGACAAGCAACTCTGGCGGTCATCCGGAATTCATAGAACCGTAGTGACATACATAACGCTCGTTCTATTTCATTCCTACTGACGGCCAGAGGGCGGTACTTAGCACCTGGATGACTTCATACCAACAAAGTCATGAGGAGTCTGCACTCACTGAATCTCTGTTGCAGTTTGGGGAAGAAGACAACACCACAGATGTCACCGGGAGTGGAGCGGCCACATTAACTCTGTAGAAGTGGGCAAAGGTACAGGAGAAAGCCCATGTAGCTGCAGCACAGATGTCACTCAGTGAAACATCCCTCAGTGCCGCCCAGGAGGTAGACACACCCCTGGTTGAATGGCATGTATTCCATGGAAGCTGAAGACCACTGGATTGATAAGCCTGCAATATAGCATCAACAACCCAATGCATGAGCCGCTGTTTTGACAAGGCACAGCCCTTTATGTGACCCCCCATAACAGACAAACAGAGCATCTGTTTGGCGGAACTCAGCCGTCAAATCAATGTATCGTCTAAGCGTGTGAACAATACACAACAGACTAATGTCAGGCACTTCTGACCCAGACTGGGGGGCAAACACAGCCAAAGAAACAGGCTAGCTCTTGTGAAAAGCTGAAACTCATTTAGGTAATAAGGACGGGTTGGGCTACAAAGTAATCCCAGACCCATCAGAATAGGGTTAGGGTTAGTTTGTAGCTTAAACCCTGTTCACGTTTCTAATGAGAACATGCTGGTGCATAAAACTGTGGGTCATATAAATGACAGCCTCACGTACATTGTTAAGTGTCAGGCATGTTCGTAAGAGGTGGAGCTGGGGGAGTAGAGAGGAGCCAGCAGCCCGTGCCGGGGACTGGATGTGAATATTACAGAACTTTGAATGAACTGGGCACTGGTTATTCTGGACAAACTCAGCTGTAGAAAATACAGGACATTTCTTCAAAAAAGTAACATGGACTGGATTTGCAGCTTGAGTAGAGAGGTGAGTGTCAGTGAGGCGGTGTTTTTAAATGGACGTTTGTGGTGTGACGTGTCACACTTCTTGGTTTTATTATTCTGAGGTTTTATTATACCTGTCACACTAAGCAACTATGCTAAGGCTAACCGTGACAGTTCGGCGGGGATCGGAAAGCACTCACAGTGAACCGCCAAAGTCAACTCAACCAACAAGCTAAAAAACTAGCAAGAAAGCAAGCACACCATAGGCTATGGGCGGTGGTGCGGCGTGGAGCCGGAAGCACTCAATGCGCACCAGCCCAAGTCAACTACGATAAGAACAATAACAGGCCTAGAAGCTAACCACATAGAAATAAGGAGCAGAAACGGCTCATTAAATATGCACAATGTGAGGCAGGAAGGATGGTCCAACAGGAGCGCGAAGCACTCAAAACGCACCAGCCCAAGTCCACAACAAGAAGAAAACCAACGGGTCTTTCAGTAGCAAATCACGTAGGAAAAAGCAGAGAACAGCTCCTAACAATGTATAGTGGGATACGAGGAGCACTCGCAGACACTAGGGTAAACCAAAAACAGCAAGCTAGCAATCGTGCAAAAGCTGTAAGTGTGGGAACGGCTAGCCAGAGCAGTCCGACCAAGTGAAATGATATTCTGACCAATGCGAGAGATGTAGAAAGAACAGAATGATGTGTGACTCGGGGTTATATATAGCCAGGGGTGAAAGTAGATTTTTGCTTATGCCGGTGCTATAACAAATTACGCCTACATATATATTTTTAATAGCAGAAAAAGCAGATACGCGGTTGAGAATAAATCTTGACTATAAATGAAAAATATAGACATGGCTTATATGGGGTTTGACAACAAATCAAACATACTCTATAAAGGCCAAGGCCCCAAACACACTGTATGCGTAACTGCAGCGTGGTGACAGCGTCAGGGAACCGTTTTCACTTCAGCGCCCAGCTCAGCAGATCAGAGCAGCCACACTGCCCAGACGCGAGGCTCGTCAAACAGGGCTGTGACGCGAGCTCCTAGAAAATCAAACCCTCGCCAAATTTTTCATCCAAAATACACACAAAATTAGCATAAATTGTTATATTTTGGCAACTACAATGAGCATTACCCATACCTGATGCATTCTTTGAATGTTTGGGGGATTTCTGGCTCTGATGGACCGTGAACGAGAACTTTCACTTGTACTGTAAAAAGTCTCGCGTTGGGAATGTCCAGTCTACAGAGATAGTAAACATACGTCTCTTTAGTCAAATATAGTCACCATAGGTCTGTTATATGTGGCTGTACTCTCATATTGACTTCTGAATGGCTTTTCTGTAGAGAAGGAGCTGCCAGCAGCGAGTTGCTCATGCAGCCAGTGTGTACAACCTCACGTTACAGTGTAACGCAGCTGTAACGCCAGTACACTCGCTGCTGCGCCCAACGCACCCAGTGTGTTTGGGGCCCAATACACACCGGACGCGCAGAAGCGCCTCAAAAAATATGCCCCTATTGTTTTCTATGAGAGCGCTCACACCGGGTGCGCGACGGTGGCTGAAAACACATGGCTCCCATACATCTGCAGTAACAAAGATGGTTCTCTGCTTCGTGTGACACAGACACACAGCTGTAAACACCGAGGGACAGTAGCTGCTGCTCGGGGGACACAGGCAGCAGCTCTCGACTCCTGCTGCAGTCAGAGCACGGGGAAACTCCTTTCTGCTGTTAACTCGCTAATAACTCACTAATAGAACAGTCCAGTCTGTCCTCACACAGCCTGGGTGACTTCTATCACTTTGTCTGGTTATTAACAGATAAAACACATATTTTAAACTCCACGTTGTTTATGTTAAGCGCCGACACGGCGTTCCTGGTGTGCGTTGGGCTTAAGACGTGCATGCTCAATGCGTTTGTTTAAGGAAGCAAGAGAATCAGTGAATGATGAGAGGGGAGAGGCTGATTTCCTTCCACCCCCTGTGTACCCCCTCTAAATCGTATGTAGTACCGGCTTACTTTCACCCCTGTATACAGTTGCTGATGTCACTCAGGTCACATCCACTGACGTAACTTTGCTGGTATAAGATCTTGACCTCTGCGCTTCGTGGTGTAGGATATCCAGGTACTAAGCACAGCCCTCTGGCAGTCAGTAGGAATGAAATAGAAGTAAACTTTTAAGATTCATAGTGCAGCAAAATAGGGGAATAAAACACAAAGTAAATCCTATTTTCAGGCTTGTTTATTAACAGTTTAAAATAGTAAAACCCAAACTACTCTCACATGGTATATTAATAATTGTGTATTTCAAACCAACTCTTTCACTGTTAACTAAAAAAATCGGTACCTGCTTGCTTTACATTTATAGGAAGGAGCTGCAGAAGAGACAACAGAGACTGATGTGGTGCTAGAGGAGGAAGAAAATCATATGGAAGTCAGGGAGGAAATCTCTACTGGTCCACCGCCCCAGAGAGAACAAAGGACTTGTGAAGTCTAGCTGATCCACTTGGTCAAACATACGGTGCAGGTACTGCCATGAGACACAGAACCACACAGGACTGTGCAGAGGGGGGCTGGCCAAGATACAAGGAAGCACCACCCATGTCACTTGCAGGAGGAAATCCACTCAACTAGTGGATGGAGAACCAGAATGAATATCCACTAATGTCACAACTTGCAAAGATTTATCTGTGTATCCCAGGGACTACTGTCTCCTCAGAGTGTGTTTTTTCTTCTGCAGGAGATATAGTCACTGCACAGAGAAGTGCACTTAGCCCAGACCTTGTTGACTAACTTCTGTTTCTAAACAAAAATCTTAGAAAGAAGTAGGGTGGTATCGTAATGAAGTTATGGTATTATCAGGAAGCGTTCAAGTTACGTTCATTGTTTCAACCTGCAGTATGAGTACCACTGGTGGTACTCACGAGTTGTTCACAGTTGTGACGAAGAGCTAGATTTCTGTTTTTTATGTTTTAGGACATTTTTTATGGTATAGTCCTGGTTTAGTTCTAGTTCAGTTGTGGTTTAGTTCCATAAATTAAAAATTGTACTTGGAAAGCCAAATATTTTCTGAGGTTGTAATTGGTGTGAAAAATATTAGAACAAACAAGACAATGTTTGTGTTCTGAACTAATAGATCAGCCTGACTGCACAAGTCTCTTGCACAAGTACAAGTACTTAAGTTCTTGTAAGCTGTAATAAGCACTGACCAGTGAGACTGGGCACCATTTTTATTTATGTGACGTGCAAGGTAATACAAAGCACGGAACAAAATGCACTTTATTTTCATGTTTGTTAATCATCAATAAATTGAAGATAAATACAGTATGTGCCTTGTTGTTTTTTTGAATAATATAATAGCAATTAGCATGAAACTATAGAGCATTATATATCATTATCGAATCATATTGAATTGTATCGAGTCAGATTGCACTGCATCGAGGTACATATCGTATGTATGAACTATGCATCGAGGTATGTATTGTATCGCCATGTCCTTGGCGATACCCAGTCCTAATAATGTGAAATCTACTCTTTTAAAATGGCAGAAAACACAGTTCTGATATTTGTAGTTTTAGTCCATATTGTATTTTTTCCTGAATTGTTAGGCCAGGGGTTGTCAACAGGCAGCCCACAGGCCACATCAGGCCTGCCAGAGCTTTCCATCCGTCCCCCAGAATATTACTGGCGCAAAAACATCCGGTCCAAATAGAGCGCAGATAAGACCACTTCTGTTTTCACCAGGAAAGTGCTTTGGGTCATCCTGAGAACTCTGAGTCCAACTCAGAGTGTTTTCAGAAAAGCTCAAAACAACAATAAAAAGATTTTGCTCATTTCTCTGGCATGGAAACTCACAGAACAAAGATTAAAAATGCATTTTTTTTTAGCTCTCCCCAAACTCTACTTGCACTGCAAGTTTGATTGGGATTCTCTCAAAAAACTTCTTTAACGTCTTGCTGCTTTGAGTTTATTGCCTACCATACAATAACAGTCAATTTTTTACAAAATTTTAAATGTAATCACTTAAGACTAACAAAGTGGCCTGGGGTGTACACACCATATTCATGTAAGCACATGCTACTTTATGAATATTTTCCTTCATGTTATTCAAAACAATATAACCCACAGCCCTTTTGTGTTTAATGGACACATTAAACACAAATAGGCCATTTAGGCAAACCTTGTGGAAAACCCCATCATATACTCATTTCATCAACAGTCTTTTATCAACAAGCCTTGTTTTGGCATTTTCCCCACACTACTAAGCACAATTGTGGTGTCTCAATAAAAACCGACAAGTAACAGAGAAGAGCGTAAATGAAGCGTAAATGATTGCTTGCATAAAGATTGCTCATAGCAAACAGACACAAATGACATATAAAATCATCAGGCTTCTAGAAATGGAGTTTGTGTTCAAGCAGATAATTAATATATAAAATATTTTTTAATTATTTTTTAATTATGTTTTGTTTTATGAGAGTGTCTGGCCCTCACAGTGTCTGCCAAGAAAAATTCCAGCCCTTGGACAAATGTAGTTGAAGACTCCTGTTAGGCCATCTAAATACTTATTTGGCTCCATCTTCACATGTTCACATGTCTGCTGCACGTTGCCATGTTTGTATTTTCCTCCAATGGATCCAGTGGAAATTCACATGATTGATAACTATGACTTAGATACACCAAAGATGATGCTCAGTTGGACAAGAGTGTCCAAAGACCTTCTAAACTGATAAGCAAGGCAAGAGTGCTTTATTTTGTGAAAAAAAATAATGTTTGCAAAAAAACACATCTAAGCCAAGAGATCACGCATATGGTAATGTATATACAGTGTCTGTTATACTCTGTTACATCCTCAGACTTAACCGTATAGCTATAGGTGACAAGGAGAAATGGCTGCGTTGCCCTTCACATAGTGCAACATGTGACAGGTGTCATGTGTGGAGTATGTATTAAGCATTAGTTGTGTAGTCAGCAGCTTTCTGTTCACTGCTTCCAAACCCTAAAGGCTCGAGACCTTTCCGTGTGTAACAACTCTACGTACATAAACTTTATCTTGACATATGCCTGGTTATGTAACCAGCACTCCAGGCTCTGTCTTACCCTCTGACCTTCTGCTCGTGCTGAGTGGCTGCAAAACTTGGATTTTTAAAAAAATCTGTAGGATATGGAAGTGGATGACCAGAGGTAAGCCGTTGATGTGGGGTTAGTGTTTGCAGCTTCAGATGACGGGCCTCGCCCTGAAGAGAATTACACCCTGTGCTCTGGTCTGATTGGAGCCTATGGGCAAGGCTTGTTTCTACTTCTGCCAGCAGATGACAGGTCGAGGCATGGCTTTGACATAATTCACCAAGAATGAAACAACTCAGATTTGGCTCCCAATAAAAAAGAAAAGAGGTTCCCAAAAAGGTTAGAGCGAGTTGTGCATCTTGTTGGAGCCTGCCTTCTCAGAGATGCTCTGGGCGCCGTGAGGTGTGGCCCATGATTTAAAGCTGATCAAATAGCTGGATAAAACTCATGAATGAAAGTAAGCCCATTGCCCCACACCTTTTACTGTAGCGTATCTTTGTAGGAAAGTAAAAACATGATAATTGGGAGATGTGCAGTTTCAGGAGGTCCAAACCACAACAGAACCATGCCCTGTATCCTGGATCCTGACACTGTTTTGAGCAATGTAGAAACATGATGCTGTAAACTGAAAAAAGGCACAGTACTTCTGTGTGACTGCTCACTCAAGCTGGTTCTTGCCTGTGGTTGAAAAGTGAACATCCTTCCTTTGTAAATTACACTTTTATACAGGCCTGTCTCCAAAACCAAAAGTTAGTGTTATTGTATGTTTTGACAAGCCACCAACATGTATTCCATTTCTCTTCTTGTGCTTTTATACTGACAGTTACTGCCATTTTGTTTTTTAATAAAGGAATAATTCAGCCTCAAACCCCAGATAAATAGAAAGGGTTGAGTCAGGATGGACATCCAGTGTAAAATCTATGCAATATGCAAATCACTGTACACTATTTGGCATATGATTGGCTGTGGCAAAAGAATAGAAGATTAAGGGCTTCCAGAGTAGAAAGCATAAGATATACTTAAAACTTTTAAGTGCTACCAACAGAATATGCATTCGAGACAAACAAAGCAAATGAAATGTATGTTTTTTTTTACTGGAAAATAAAAGCCTAAATTATATTTGGATGATACTTGACACTGAGAAACTATAGTGTGATCTGAAGACACAATGTTCTGATAACAAATTTAGTTTTTTCATTTTTAGTTTTGTATGAACTACTGTTTTGGCCAAAAACATAATTTGTGTTAGTAGTAAATTTCAACGCATACCTGTACTTCACATATGTCCAAACAACTGCAAAAAGGCTGGACACTAATAGAGGCAGGTTTGAGACAGAGCAGTTCTTCTAATTATTGATGCAGAGGTGGATTAGTTGCTTTAAAGGTACTGGAAGCAGCATACGCTCGTAATGATTTAAAAACAGTACTGCAGTCTAAATCAAAACAATGGTCTCTTTTCTAATTGGTCTATCAACAATGCAAGGGTTTAGAACCAAAACAAAAATGTAAACATAAACTATGTAAAATATTTTTTGTAATTGTGAATAAATCAGTTGTACCATTGTTATCACTAAAAGCAATATTTGATTTTAACATGTTTACCTCATATCTGGGGACGTGTATATTTTTACGAAATATTTTAAAAAAAAGATTGCTATCTTTAAACTTGCATTGGCATAATAACCACTGAAAAGTAATATTCACATTAATTAAAGTTTTTGCCCTGACACAAGATGTGGGTTTAGTCCAGATGAAACTCTAGCTCATAGGTCCAGCATATCTCATTCAGATGTTCAGGTAGTTGAGGACAGCAGCATTACTGAAAACAAATTGTTGTGCTGGCCACAACAACCCAGTGACTCAGTTTCGGCTCTGACCCAGTGCATACTGTTGTTGTGTCCTTGGACAACACACTTCACCCACATTGCCTACTCCACTCATCAGACATAAAAGCTTGCCAAATCACCATGTGGCGACCTGGCAGAGGTGTAGCATGAAATTCTGGGCCCTTCGTATAAACCGTCTTGGTGGGCCCCCAGGTTCACTTGATCAAAATTTCATGCATTTTCCAGGCTTTTTGAGGGTCCCTCCCTGCAGTGGACCCTGGGTTAACAGTACCCTTTACCCCCCACAGTCCAACGCCCCTGTGGCCCGGTAAGGGAGGAAAAAAGCCTGACTGAAGCTTAGAGCTAGATCTCTGTGTTCAGTATTAGGCCAAGGCAATCACACAATAATCTCTGTCTTTATTAATCATTGCATGAACACATTGCCAATACTTATCCTGTATGCATGTATGCAGGTCTGGAACAGCCACTCTCCCAGAAGGATTTGAATAAATATGTAATCAGTATATGAACTGAGTAGAAGTCTACAACAACCTCCTGTCTGTTGACAAGTAAGGACTATTAAAAGGTTATGACAAAGTGGACAAAAGTGATAGAAAGTGTACTTTTTAAATGTCATATTTAATATTTTAGGATTTGCATGTTTAAAGCTGTAAGCCAGTCTCAGTGAAGGTGACCCCGCAGCTATGCAGGTAATGTGATTTTTGCATGGCCTTTTTGCATGTGTCAAAGAGTGAATGCCAAAAGGGAGAAAGTGAAAAGGCATTTATTCCTGATGTGCTCAGAGGTGTGGTTTTAGCCTGAGGTGCTTGGCAATCATCACTGCTCAAGCTGGTCCCAGGGGACCAAGTCCTAACACAGCTCTAGGTGGAGCTATGCATCAGACATGACCATAAATCAGCTAGTCACCTCTAGTCAAAAAACCCTGTTAGAAAGTCAACAGGTGACTTTAATGATGACAGTAAATTGTATTAAGAGTAAAACTGTTTTCCTTTGAGCTGACAAAGCTGAGTAGTTTACTGGTTTTAGTAAAGTGGTGAGACTGGGATTTGTGCCTTTCTGCCTTCTCCAAGCCCAGATAAATCCTGGGTTGCACCAGGAAGGGCATCTGTCTTAAATATCTATACCAGACTAAATATAGGATTCAGTAGATGAATTACTGTGATGACCCTTGTCATTTTAGAAATGATCCAAGCCCTATTTAAATATTTGTTAGCCAACACTGCTGAAAAATTCTAATGGCCTGTGTTAACTGTGTGATAATTCATAATCTAGCAGTTGTAATAGTTGCATTTTATATCAGTGTCTGGACATGTGTCTGAGGATAAAATACTGTAAGTCAGACTTACCAATTAAGTCTAGCTTTTGGAGTCAGAAGAAGACTATGGACCACTATAGCGAAAGCTGATGGCGTCCCAATAAATAACCAGGCAAACCTTTGCTGTAAGGCATTAATCTTGTTTTGGATACATTTTAACATATTATTGTTTACTTATTACAGTATGCAGTATACCATACAATTCAAAGTATATGTGCATAGGGTTACAGAACAGGAATATTCTGTTTATAATTTAACATTACAGGGTCAGATGATATGGCCAGAACAGTAATAGAGAAGTATTAATAGACCCTTTTAATGTTTGTGAACAGAATGTTTGTGTTCACAAGGCTAGCATCGGAGGTGAAAAAGACGATAATACTTTTTTCATGGAGGAGTTAGCGCTAGTCACAAAACATCGCAAATTATGAATAAATAAGACAGGTTTGGCAACTGAAAACCACTCGACCACATGTGAGTAATATCAGAGCCTGGTTTGATAACATTAGCAAGTGTGTGAACATTTAGACGTTTTATTTAAAAGTACTGTAAGTAGCATGCACTCATACTGGTTTGAAAACGATACTGCAGTCTAAATCAAAACAATGGTCTCTTTTCTGATTGGATGATCAGCAATGCAGGGTTAGAACTAAAACAAAAAATGTAAACAAAAACAACTTGGCCATTATGTGAAACATATTTTTAATTGTTAATAACTCAACTGTACCATTATTATCAGTAAAACTAATACTTGATTTGAATATGTTTACCTCATATCTGGGCACTCATGTGGGGATTTTTTATGAAATATAAAGCTAAATGATACATAATTAAAATTTCTTAATTTCAGTGTTATGCAGGACAAGTAGTAACAGAAATGTGTTGGACCACAATAGTTTGACATTGTATACTCAGATTTAATTCATCAGTCACCACTAATGACTTGGACGTCCCTGCTGTCCAAAAATGTCTAAATTAATATTTTTATTTTGCTCCCTCGTAGAAATGAATGGGATACACCGTTAACCTCGGTACAAGGCTGCATGTGCAACTTTTCACTGTCACTGCTCAAAGGATCATTGCTGTAATCTAGTGAAAAAGTTAACTACAGTGTACTCACACAGTAATTTCCATTTTGTATTTGGACTGGAAGCATAGTATAGTATAGCATAGTTTGCATTGAACTCATTAACCCTGAGAAAAGAATGTTCATAAGCTATTCTACAGCTGTATGTCATGTCATGGTTGCTAACAATACTCTTTCTGGAAATCATGTGGATTACAGGATGAGATTTATGTGAGAAGAACACACTTTTATATTTATGACCAACTTTAAAATATTGAATATCATTTTTGAGCATGTCTTAAGCTTGGCCAAAAAGTAAGAACTCATCTCCATATGAGCTGTTGCATAATATTTGCTCTGTGCCGTGCTCTGCCTCTAGCTGCAACTGTCAGTCATGTTTATCATCTCCATGAAACTGGTCCCTTTAATCCAGGCCCCACACTAAAATGTAGTGCCACTAGTTTTAAAACAGGTGTCAAGATTTTGTTAAAACCCAGTCAATGGAGTTACATTTAATTATGTTATTAATAATAATAATTATTGCCTATCTGGACTCATTTTTGGACTATTCCTGCATGTACAAATGAAGTACTTAAATAAGTCATGTTATGAACTGAGCCCCAGCCCCAGATGTTTCAGATTCGTGGACAATAATTTGACTCGAGGCACTTGAAAAGTATAGTCATTTTGATGACTTGATTTGGACTTGGACTCCCTCAGCTCATTTGGACTGAGCTTTGACTTGAATTGATTTAGACTGGACTCAGACACTGACACGATTCTAAAGGACTTGGACTCACTTAAGATGACTTAATATTTTTTGGGTGACTCGGACTTGGACTCCTAGTTTCATTGCTCAGACTCCAACCAGTCTTTAGTGACTCTGACTCTGACTCAGGGCTTGCAAATTCGCTAGATCGACGTCCTGGACCAATTACTGTTTTCACTCGGGCTCTCAAAATTTGACAGCCCCTGCCTGATGGGCTATTCTAAAAACTGTAAAGAAAGACTCGGAATTTGTTGTGTTGTTGTTCACGGCGCAATGCCGTCTCTGGGCTCTGGGCTCCAACGAGAGCGGTAAGAGAAGTCATAAACATTAGTGGTCCAGTTTTTAGCTTGGTAAAACAGCCTTGTGAATGATGAACCATAGCTTTTAAAAAGGCCCAGTCACAGTATTCACTAAAAGCCCCAAAAGGCTTCAGGATAGAGAAAGGAGCAGAGTCAGGACAGAGGCATGCATTAACCAAGTTAACCAGGAGCAGCTGAAGATGAGTGAGCACCTGAGCACAGGTACAGAGCTAATACTGATAATATTCATCTTTAGCCCATGTTTGTAAAATAGTTTAAATTAGCTATTTATTTATGGACTTCCTGGGCCTACCTCACCCCACTCACCTGTCTGGATGAATCCTTACAGACGTGAACTATGATCCTATAGATGAGCTGATATACTAACAGTCCTAGACACATGTTGCCTCTCCATCCTGGGAGAGGATCTCTCCTTCAATATAGTCTCCATAAGGTTTCTTCTTTTTTTCCCCACAGCTGGGTTTTTAGAAGTTTTTCCTTACCGAGAAGGGGGGTCTAACGACAGGAGTGTCCTGGGTCTGTTTAGTTTAGTGTAGTTATTGTTTGTGTTGATTGTGTGTTAAGTCTGATTGTGTGTTTATGTTTGATTAACTGTTTGTGAACTGTGTATGACTTGAACACTAAGGACTCAAGAGTGACTTCTTTAAACTTTAACAAAACTTGAATAAAGACAGAAAACCAGTTATATGGCTAAATCAATCTATGACCTTAGTGTGATGATATGTTTTGAATGGCAACTGGCTAAAAAAATATTACTAATGATAACAAAACTGTTATCAACTGTAAATGGGTGTGAAAAAGATTTGCATTTAGGAGTGGCACATTGGCAGACTAAAAGTCAACAAATAAACCACCTTGTGATAAAACTCACCCAAGCAGAACACAGAATTAAACAGACAATGTGCTGACATGGCCCAAATACGCTTTGGTTTTAAGTGTGCCAGATTTCAAAGCATTCAAATGGTTTTCTTTATAACGTGCTGAACTGGAGCTCCGAACTGGTTTCCTCTTGCTTCATGAGGACAACCCTTCCCTGGAACATGTCACACACTTACAGGTGGTTCATGAAGAACATACATTTGAACTTTTGAGCTGTCAGCAGCATTCTATATGATTAATAATATGGAATCTGTTCCTTAAGTGCCCCAGGTGACAGTTATATAACACTCTAATGATTAGGCTCCTGTCTTTTGCCTCTGTTTGCATTTGGCATATGCATAAATCACAGAACGACTAAAAATGGATTTATTTGCTCACTCCATTTCATTTTAAAACTAGTCACAATGTAGGATATGTAATTAGCCTTAAATCTCATGTTTTCACCACTATTATAACAAAACGCTTGACTTTACAGGTCACCAGCTTTAGAAACTTTACGATAGTCTACCTATGATAATTTTGGAAACCCTAGGAACTACTACTAACCATACAATTGCAATAATCCAATCTAAATGTAAGAAATAGTTGTTGTTGTTTTTTTTTCTGTCACTTTTGCATAGTATAGGTTCAAATATGACTTCAGCGTTGCACCACCATATGGCTCAGTGGTGGAGCTGCGGCTCATGTGCAGGGTGACTACAGCCTGCCTTAGCATCATGGGTTGGAATCCAGACTCTGACAGTTTGACGAATGTCTCTCCATGCACTCTCCACAATTTCAACTATACTCTATCCTATCAATAAAGACCCCCCCCCCCCCAAAAAAAAAAAACAACAACAAAAAAACAAACAAACAAACAAACATACAAAATATTTAACTTCAGTGTTCCTTGCTTAGAACTCAGTTCCTTACTAACACCATCTAGTCAAATATGTGGTAGCATAGAATATTATTTAGATTTCTACAAGTAGGTAAAATGAAAAAGAATGGGTGCTAGTAGAGATCCCTGTGGTACTCTAATGTCTAACTATTGGGCATGATTAGGATTGCTTATATAAAAATTTGTGCATATTAGATTGATACATTTTAAACTAGCAGAGGCCTCATCTACTAATCTCAGTGTCATTAGTATTAAAGGCTGCAATGAGATTTTATATAAATAGGACATGAACCAGTCCGTTCTGTGCAGCAAATAAGAGGTAACAGGTGACTAATGATGTTTCACTACTATGATAAGGTGAGTATTGAGTATTCTAAATTAGTCTGGACTCTGCCATGGCCACTTCAAGGTGTTGATCCTGCTCTGTGCCAATCATTTATTTACCACTTTGGCTGTGTGCTTTGGGTTGCTGTGCAGGACCAGGGTATGAGTAATTTTGTATGTTTTAAAAAAGAAAAAAATCAAAGGGGAGAGCAAGTCAAAAGTCAAAGAGCTGTTTGATGTGGATGTTATTACATAAATGTTAATTTATATAGTTGTAACCCCTGTAGCTAGAAGAAAGTTCCATTTGTCCAAAGTTCCATAGTTTTTTTTTTTTTTTTTTTTTTTTTTGCAATCTTTGAGAATACATTGATATACTATTGCTGGCCTGTGTGATATGTGACATGTGTGACCTGCCTGTAATGGAGCAGTCAGTATAGTCGTCTCTGGGCAGTTTGCTCCCTGAGTATGTGAAAAGTGAGCCTATGTTAAAACAAATATGTGTCTAGCCCCTGCTCCTCTGGACAAATTGGTTGGTCCACAAATATATTCAAAGTAACCCCCAGCTCTCCTGGTCATCCATGTTCCCTCAGGATCTGAAGGTGGAAGTATTTAGAATCTGTACTTCAAACCCAGAACCTTCTGATTGCAAGTCAAGTATGCTACCTGCTTACCTCTACCTCCATAGACAATCTTTATTTAAATAAATAAAAAATCTCACTGTTTCTGCAAACAATTGACCTAAGTAAATTTCTTGAGTAAAAGTAAAATCATAAAAATCATCTAAACTGTATCGACCAACATATGAGCAGCTGCCTCTTAGAGCTTTGCAGAAAAAGGCAAACACACTGTACAACACTTCAACTTTTGTCCTTAAAGCTTCCTTAAGGGTGAGGGGAAAAAAACAGCCATGTGAAAAATGAGAAACTTTAGGAAGAACAACATATGGTCCTTGGTGTCCTTGGGCAAGACACTTAACCCACCTTGCCTCCGGTGTCTGCGCACACTGGTGTATGAATGTGAGTGTGAATGGGTGAATGGTTCCTTGATGTAAAGCACTTTGAATACCCATGAAGGTAGAAAAGCGCTATATAAATGTGACCATTTATCACGTACAGCTAAGCACAACAACCCAAAACACACAGCCAGGGAACATGATCAACATCTTGAAGTGGCCAAGACCAGAATCTAGACCTGAATCAACCCACTGTGATTTTGTGGAGAGAACCAAAGACTAGAGTTATGGCAACAAGCTTTCTAACTACAAGGACCTGTACATTGTATTTTATGGCCTATATGAAAATTAAAAAATCTATGTCTTATCATTACTTTATTTTCGTTTCTATTTTTTTTTTTTTCAAGTTTTATGCAGGACAGTTATTAACTCCAACAGAAGCTTTTGGATTTTCCCTTTCTTCACTATGCACCATATGTAGGGCAGCAAATAAGTTTCTCCATTCCTGTCTGTGCTTTGCCTGGTTCTGGATGAGCCACCATGACTTGATAAAGATAAACTGGTGGAGTAAATGCTTTTGTGTCACTGTAGCCACCCAGGCAACTATCTGTTCATTTTCCTCACCTCAGGCCCAAAGTAGCTGCCATAGGCTTCAGTGCCCTGTTACTCCCTAATGTTAAGTTATACTGTATTTCCTAGTCTTCTCATACAGATTGTTGTTGACCTATTGAAAGCTTTGGACAGTCTATGGAGAGTTGGTTTGAAAGCAGGCCTTGTAGCTGATGGTCATTGAATGTGATAGGATCACAAGCCCCAATTGTGGCACTGAAACAGGACTTCATGCTGTCTGAACGGGACACAGTTGACTGGCTGCATGTCACTAGGGCTGTTTCAGCCATGACAAGACCTATGTCTAGTACCTTTGTGTAGATATGTGGTATTCAGCTGTTCTGGCTATGGGACCCAAATTAATTCCTAAATGTTTTATTATAGCCCACTTTTTACACAGCCAAAGTTTTTTTGTTTTGTTATTTTACTAAAGCCATTCTTTATTATTTATTTATGTTCTGCTTATTCCTGTTAGGAGTTGTGCGTGCTGAAGTCTATCCATCTCAGCAACTATGGGCCTTACAGGGCTCAAAATTTACTTTTTTCCATGGTAGCACTGGTGCTAACTTTGGAAGGTTAGGAGTACCACCAAAAAGTATGAAAACACATGCATAAAAATATACTGTATATTCACCTCTTTTATTCATTGATAATAACTACAATTTTGACTTTGACTTTAGACACAGGGCTGAAATTCACTTTCACTTCATAGGTGAATATCACCTGTTTGTGGATGTGCATCACATGGTTCACGTTATGCACTTACAGACTCATTAGAGAAGAAAATCCACCGTCAGACCTGCTGGCACATTGTTCTTTATTTTTTTAGAATATTTATTTGACTAAAAGGCTCTTGAACCTCTCATGTTTCTGTGGGACCGCAGTGCTATCTCTGTGCTGTGCAGCTGCCATGGGCCTGCCCCTTCTCCACTCTCTGTGCTCAGCTCAGAGCAGAGGAAAAAACCCTCTCATTCTTCTGTTCATTCAAACTAAGTTATACATAAGTTATACAAATCTCTTTTCTGGTCATTTTGAGTAAAATCATCAGAGATCCTGTAACGCATTAACATTGCATTGTGTTGCCGATAAAGCGCTAATGCACCTTATGTGATAAGGCTATATTTAGTATCCTAGCAGTTTTTAATCTTTAACGGTTAATATCTCAGTGATTACTGGACCTACAGACATGAAAAAAAAAAAAAGCTGAGGGTCTCATCTGTCAGAATAAATTAACTTCATGTCTATGTAAAAGGACGCACAATGACAATATGTTGCAGTTGCAAAGGTACTACCAAATATATTTTAAGGTTGCACAGACTGGTCGCAATTTCGAGCCCTTTTCTTTTTTTTTTTTTCTTTTTTTTTTTTACAATTTTAGTTAAATAATTTAGTATTTAGGCTTCAAAAAGCTAAACATTGAAACTACCTTGGTCACCTTTAGAACAGCAGCACATTTACAACTTTTGAAAACATTATCTGATTAAAGGGGGCATTTTTAATAAGTACTCTACTGGTGCCATTAAAAACAGGCAAAGAGACCAGCCCAGGGTAGCAGAGTGCAGCTCTGTTATGCTCTTTTGAACAGAAACAGAGAAAAACAAGCTTTTTACTTTTTTAAACTTTTGGTATGATGCCATTTTAGTACAAAATGACAAATAGCTGTGTGGAATCAGTGGAAACAGAGCTGTACACTGTTTTTTGGGATAAATGAATGAGACCAGACTGGATGTACAGGGCTTGTTGATTTGTCAGTGCTTCCTGGAGTGGGCGGGGTTTGTGGGAGAGGCAGAGGTTCATGAAACTGAGCGTTTTGAGGCCTCAGAAGCTCAGTGCCAGAGACTACAGGATTACTCAAATGGCCGTGAATGAAACAAAACACAACTTCAGCTATGTTTTTGATGAGGGAACAAAATTATAACATGGTAGAAAGCTCAGAAAAGTTGATTTAGCAGAATAATGCCCCTTTAAAGGGAATCTACCTGAAATATTTTTTATTTATCTTTTCAGTCAACAACACAGCTACAGTTCCACCACAAAATACTAAGGCACGACATCAAAATTTTGTTTTTTCACCTTTACCACAAAACTCTAGCTCAGAGTTCAGATTTTTATTGTTGACATGTGTTTTCACAGATGATTCCTAACTCAGAGGTGGGCAGAGTAGCCAAAATTTGTACTTAATTATTGTTAGTGTGTTGTTACTTCAAAATAGTATTACTCAAGTAGAAGTAAAAGTACTGCATGTTGTGATAAAACTTCTAAACCCTTAGAAGTAGAATTTATCCAAAAGGTTTCTTGAGTAAATTACTGCAAATGTAACTCATTACTACCTACCAAATAATTACATTTCAGTGTATACTTTGACTTGAATGGACTTGATTAGAATGGACTCTGATTTGATGTAGTATGATTTAACAGTGATAGATAACCAGAGATCTTTTATTTTGCAGTGCGTCTGAGGTGGCCCTGACTCAGGAGACCTGAGCACTGGGTGTGACTGCAAACCACATCACTGGAGCAAAATAAACCAACAAACAAACAAACAAAAACAGTCCATCGCCCTTCTGCAGTGGGCATCTCCACGAAATGCCCATGGCTCCACTGAATACCACAGAGGCTGCTGTAAATGGCATTTCAAAGGCACATACTGAAAGTCGCTTCAAACTGATTTTAATTAGTCTTTCTTGTCTCAGCAGTTCCTCCTGCCAAGTTTCAGTCAAGTCAACTCCCATCCAAGGGTTAGTTCTCACAGACAAAATGAGCTTGTGAGCATTCCAGAGCGTGTGCTGACTGGAAAGCCGAATGTCATCCATGTATCACAAGGTGAGATCAAATGCAAATACTGCAGCACTATTGTGGCCCAGCTGCTTTTGAATTCAAGCATATTTCAATCTAAAGCAAGTTGCAAGGATCCCTAGTTCAATATCAGTCACATAGAATCTTTGGGCTTCGTACAATACAGTATATCGGGATCCTCATTCAAAACTTGCAGCGTGCACATTACAGGTGAATAGGTGCATGTATTATAAGGTGAGGCAATGGAAAAGTGGCCACAGAGCATGTGATCTCAGATTTTCATTAAAATATGATTGCAAATTGTTTAGCGTGCTGTTGCATGTTAACCAGGTTCAATCATAAATACACAGGATGTGGCATTGCCATTACTTTACTTTTTTCTTTTTTTAAGATACTTTTGAGTCTTTCAGCACTTTATTAGACAGAACAGTGGAACTTGGAATCTCTATCAACAATGGATGTTTTACAACCTTTAAAAACATTATGTGACTAAAAGAAAGTGTTTCCATTAATTACTTTACTACTGGGATAAATAAACAGGTAAAGGGGGTCGCAGTGCTTAGCTGTGTTGTTCTCTTTTGTACAGAATCAGAGAATAAAAGCTTTTTACTTCCTTAAACTTTTTGTATGATGCCATTTTACTACAAAATGAGAAGTAACAAAGCACTATTGTAAATACTCATGAGTCCGGCTGACCCCTGTGTGACCCCTCTCTCGGTTTCACTTTCATTTTCTCCTTCTTGTATGCATAGTTAGTTTTCCTTTTGCCTTTTGGTAGCTCTGCCATGACTATTGTCAATTTGGCATAACTGAGACATGTCAATTTCTCACAAGATCTGAGACTTCAGGGACACCGGATAGGTTAACCTATTCGTGCAAGGCTGGTTTTTCATCAAGATACACCAGGGGGAGATGCAGGGGCTTTATTCACCCTGCAACAACTCATTTAGCCATCACACTGACTCTGAAATTGTTTAAGCTAAAAAAGTTGAATTGATTCCCTTAAAAAAAACAAGTACTTTGAAAAGTGTTTTTTTCCAAATAGTTTACTACTACCACCAACCTTGCCACAAGTTTGAAAAATACTTATTTTTGAGTGAAAACTAAATTTACTAAAGTAAGAGTATGTCTTAAACTATATGTATTTTGCCATATGTATATTGCAGTTTCCTTTCATATGGTGGTTTCTAAATACTTTTTATCATAAAACTGAGAATATTTCTTCTGAAGATGAAATAAAGGCATTTTGTTTCAGGGTGTGCCTTGGCTGTGCCCTGGAGCTCATAGTGAATGGAATACGTTGCAGAGGCTGCCAACAGACTGGAGCTGTGGAGATGGGTCTGGACAAGAATCTGCACTAGCATACTGTCAGTACTACTGCTGCAAATGACACCTATTCATGCACTGAAAATACAATATGGACAGAGTATATTTCCATCTAAAACTTTATATGCAACATACTGACTATCGGTTGGTTCCATTCGATAAATGAAGAGTTACACACATTTACAGACATACATGTTAGAACTATAAACATTCAACAGTCAACATTATTTATACATATCAGTCACAGAATAGTGAACAATTCAATTTAATCTTTTTTATATAGCCCAGTATCACAACAGCTGCCTCAAAGAGCTTTATAGGAAGAGACACAAGCAAAGTAGCAAGTATTGCTTCACAATATTTCTCATATTTATAATGCGGGCACAGCTAAAATAATAATATCAAACTAAAAGTAAAAGTACTGTTATTCAAACCAATTTAAAATGTAGTGGAGAAAAAAAGTACAGCTATTTGCGCTAAAATGTAGTGGGTTAAAGTAAAGGTAAAGTTAGTAAAGTTTGTCCAAAAAAAGTAAAATGTACCCCTTGTGAAATCTGCATTAATACAGTCCAGATACATAAAAATTGTAAAGTAACAAAGTACTTTTGCTTGCAACTTTGTTTCACTCTACCTCTGCTTGTGAAGGGCAAGTGTCCCAATTAAAGATAACAACCACTGAAGAGCTTATCTGTGTGGCATCTGCATGTCCCCCCATGTTCTCTCCACTCTCCCATCATCCAAAGACGTGTGTGTGTGTGTAGGTGAACTGAGGAACATGTGAGTCCAAATAGTTTTAAGTCTGTGTTGACCATGCATTTAACTGACCAATGGTAAATCTAGAGTCGTCTGTTAGTTTAAAAAGACAATGATATAAAATAGAACCTAAATGATTGTAGAAGAGCACTCCCTGGCCAGGTGCACCATCGCCCACAGCTAATGGACTCAAAATTCTAACCCTAACCCTCTGTGTTTTCTTCGAGCTCTGCTGCCATTGGTTGCTAACAGTGGGGTGTGTTGAACAGCAATCGCCTTACAGGGGTGGCACTGTTACCTGTCCGACCTGCTCCTCTAGGCTGCAGGTGAGCGAGGGGAGGTGCAGAGGGCGGAGCTTAGGCTTACAACCACCTCCAGCTCGGGTGGATATAAGTCCTTCACAGCCTGCTACATGACACTCAGAGGGACTTGGCTCTCCTCTTAGTGCACTCCACTGCTCTGCCAAACCTGCCTCTCTCTTTGCTATCTTTTCCTTTTCAAACATGCAGTCGATGAGTATAAAGACCACCAGGGTCAGCGGTGGCAGCATTGGCGGTGGCGGCGGCCGGCTCAGTGGGGGTGGCCGGATGAGCGGGGGCTACTCCAGCCAATCAATGTACGCCAGCCGCGGCCCAGTTGTCTCCTCGTCTTCAGTTAGACTAAGTTCAGGAGCTAGTTCTGGCTTCGGATGGGGAGGTGGTGCCGGTGGAGGAGGTGGAGGCTTCAGATCTGGATTTGGTGGTGGAGGTGGCGGTGGTGGTGGTGGTGGTGCTATGTTCGGTGGTGGTGGTGCTATGTTCGGTGGTGGCGGTGGTATGTTCGGTGGCGCTGGAGGAGGAGGAGGATTCCAGCCACCCCCCATCACCCAAGTCACTGTCAACTCCAATCTCCTGAATCCCTTGAACCTGGAATTTGACCCCAAAATCCATGAGGTGCGCACCCAGGAGAAGAACCAGATAAAGAACCTCAACAACCAATTCGCCTCGTTCATTGACAAGGTAAGATGACTTCACTGTCAAAGGGTAACTGTAAACCTTTTTAATTCCGTGGCTCAGTGGATATTAAAGGAGCAGCGAACACTAACACATGGAGCTAAATTAGTGCAGTTTCATTAGGGGGTCTCTCTAAGATTACACAGCTCATAAAATATTACACAATAACTGATCCAAAAATGAACAATGCACCCAGGCCAAGCTTATGATGCTTATGATGATAAATGAGTTAACGAATAGTGAGTGCCATTAAGTCTCAACTGTTTGACTACTGCACTCTCAGTACTACAACCTGCAAAGCTTTATATGTCGGTAGGCAGAATGACAGAGCGCTCCGGACGCTTGTTGTAATTGGAAAGTGCAGATAGGAAACACAAGAGCAGCTAGATCCAGTGACAGATGGCAGCGAGGGATCGTGTTCTCACCTACTCCCATGGCAGCACACGCTCAATGGGCTCAAGCACCCCAGCACTTGCTCCATTGTTTGTAAACTTGCAGTGTTTGCTGTCTGGATTGCTATTTGTATAATTCAAAGCATGTTGCAGTGTGTAAATGAATAGAAATAATACATATCTGAAAAGAGGAGAAATGGAGTGTAAAATCCTAGCCTGCACCTTGTTGAGTTTGACAATACCTGCAGGCTTGTGAAGGCATGCGAAAGGCAAGTCTCATCAGTGAAAGCGCACTGCAGGCCATAGTGCTCACATCAAGTGGAGGAGGTGTGGCCCAGCGCATCTCACCTCACAGCACCTTACCTTTCAAGGATTGGCTAACCACTCCACCGCAGTTATTGTACTATAACTAGGACTATAACTTATTTTATGACCAATATAATCAAATGTAACAATATTCCACATTTTCAGCATGTCGTTGCTGAATAGGCGAGCATCTTGGGACTTTGTGCCTGCGGTGCTTTTGAGATTGTGGGAAAGTCAACACACGGGTGTGGCTTGAGAAAGTTATAACAAAGGCAAACATCACTTTGGCCTCTCAGTAAACAAACAGCTGAAGAAAACTTATAGATAAGTTTATGATAATTTGACTTTTAAGACATATCTCACTGAAATGGTTTCTATTTCTTCTGTAGGTGCGCTTCTTGGAACAGCAGAACAAAATGCTGGAGACCAAATGGAGCCTGCTTCAGGACCAGACCACCTCCCGCTGCAACCTGGACAGCATGTTTGAGGCCTACATCGCCAACCTGCGCAGACAGCTGGATGGGCTGTGCAACGAGAAGATCAAGCTGGAGGGAGAGCTGAAGAACATGCAGAACATGGTGGAGGACTTCAAGAACAAGTGTGTTGGATAGATAAGTGGCATGTTTTACAAACCCATTCTATTCCCAGAGCTAATGTATATGTCTGTGTTCTGCAGATATGAGGATGAGATCAACAAACGCGCCTCAGTTGAGAACGACTTTGTGCTAATCAAAAAGGTGAGAGGGTTGAACAGGGACGATGGTGCATGATTTTAAACCCATAGAAGTGTGTGTTAACCTCTGCTCTGGTCACAGGATGTTGATAATGCCTTCATGAACAAGATTGAACTGGAGGCCAAGGTCAACAGCCTTCAAGATGAGATCGACTTCCTCAGAGCTCTCTATGCGGCGGTAAGGCAACACAAGATAAACATTACTTAGCATATGACTGTTCTATTCTGTATAAGAAGTACACTGTAACATTTTCAATCCATAAAATAAGCCTCTAAAACAAAACAATTTTAAATTGCAAATATATTTTTTACTATAGTATAAGTATTATGTTGAATTTTCAGGAACTGTCTGAGCTCCAGGGACAGATCAAAGACACCTTAGTCGTTGTGGAGATGGACAACAGCCGTAACCTGGACATGGACTCCATTGTGGCTGAAGTCAAGAAACAGTATGAGGATATGGCTAACAAGAGTCGCGCTGAAGCTGAGGCCTCGTATGCCGAAAAGGTACGAGCGAGAAAAATAACTTACAACCAATATCGATTTTCATTTTAGAAAACATTATTATAGAATGAGATTTTCTCATTAAAACAGGTTACTGAGATGCAGACCACTGCTGGACAGTACACAGAGGACCTACGCAGCACCAAGAACGAGATCGCTGAAATCAACCGGATGATCAGCCGCCTCCGGAATGAGATCGAGGCAGTCAAGGGACAGGTGAGCTGCCACTGCTTCAAATCTATCAGTCTAGGTAAAGCTTATCAATACATGTAAATGAATGACACTTCTCTGTGCTTCAGTGCACCAACCTCGAGGCCCAGATTACAGAGGCTGAGGAGCGAGGAGAGCTGGCAGTGAAGGATGCCAGGATGCGCATCAGTGAGCTGGAGGCTGCCCTCGCAAAATGCAAGCAGGACATGGCCCGACAGGTCCGGGAGTACCAGGAGCTCATGAATCTCAAAATGGCCCTGGACATTGAGATTGCCACCTACAGGAAGCTCCTAGAGGGAGAAGAGTGCAGGTAAAGAGCTGAAGATGTTCTAGAATTTATCACGATCTCCACAGTGTGAGAAGAGTGTGATAACTGATCATTCTGCCTCTTTCAGAATCACTTCTGGCGGTGGACCTACCAAAGTCCACATACAGAGCTCCAGCAGCAGCGTTGGTATGTACTAAGTCATTTTTTAATCTCATAATGAGGTCAGTTAGTACTATGATAAACAGCTGTCAATAATGGGCATAGCCATTAGCTGAAATTTATAAAAGAACGTTTTAAATTTATATGAGGTCTCATGTTGCTCTATATTCCCTCTCCCCAGGAGGCAGTGGAATGGGCGGTGGCGGCGGTTTCGGTTTTGGTAGCGGTGGTGGTGGCGGTTATGGCGGTGGAATTGGCATGGGCGGTGGAATTGGCATGGGCGGTGGAATTGGCATGGGCGGCATCGCCCTGGGAGGAGGAGGAAGTGGTGGATACACCAAGACGAGCTCCAGCTCCTATTCAAGAGCCAGCAACTTCTAAACACCACCGCACTTCTCCACACTCTAGTCCTGCTTCATCTCCTTTGTACACCTTTTCCCCTGTTCAGCAGAGCCACCTGTTCCCACCAGCAGGTCCATGTCACATAGAGGAAAGCGTTCCTCATGAGAGAGTCAGAGATACCATCAGTCAAGGCAGTTTATAGTGCAAAAGCAGAGTAGCACACGAGTCATTTCTCTCTTCTATCAGTCAGCCTGGCTGTCTTAGGGGTTGTACACTACACAAGAGCACACTGACACTGTTAGTGTGCTGACAGAGAATCTTTCTAATGCACCAAAGTCTTCACACAGAGCTGTAGGACAGAGCTTGAGTTATTCATATGATGATGAAATAAACCAGTGAATTCAGATACTGCCATAGGTATAACGGCCCTCTCTTCTGCAGCTCTGCTAATGTGTCAGACCAAAAACAGCAACATGTTCCACTGTCTTCTGTAGTTGTTCTTTCACCCTTGCTTTACAAATGGTGTTAGATTTCATTACCTTACATTTTCACTTTTTAACACACATCAGGCTGACTGGGACTCCAGATTTATTAAGTGTATGTACCACCAACACTGCAAAAATAAATCTGACTCATAATCTGCATTTCATTCTCTGTCTTTTGTTAATTGTTGAGTTTGAAAGAGCGTTATTGTACAGTGTGTTCCTGAAAGAAAAAAAAAAATTAATAATAAAAATATTCGGTAATCATTAATAACAACTTACCACTATCACGCAAAAAAACTAAAAAGCATTAATAAATATGTTATTAACAATATTTTAATTAAGAACTAGTTTTCCAGATGTTAGGTTAACTTGATGTTTGTAACTTTGCACTAATTTAAATGAGCTTATAACTCAAGAATTCAACAGTAATAACTCAATGGTGTTTTTTATGTTGAAGTAATGCTTTGTAAATGATGAATTAACTGGGGGAATTATTCTTATCGAAGATTGTTTCTTTTCTTTCTTTTCTTTTCTTTTTGTAAATGTAGAAGTTGTATGACCAGTTGAAACAGGAGTCATGTGTGTCACTGTTCCTCTGAGTCATGCTTGGACCGTGACTGATGTGGACAGGACAGGGTTTAAGTACAGCACAAGGGTTCTTTATTCAAAAGTTTTTTTCCAGGAATTCATCATTTAGAACATTTTGAAATTCTTTTAAATTACTAAAATGCAGTCTATTAATTTTTTTATCTTAAAGCAATGGTGGTTGAAGTACTCAAAACCTGTATTCAAATAAAAGTACTCTTACTGTAAAATAATATTACTCAAGTAAAAGTGCTTGACAAAAAAGTACTTGAGTTTTGAACCCAGAATCTTCTGATTATAAGTCAAGCGCATCAACCACAGAGGACAAAAAAATACTTCTACTTCTTTATAATTAAGTAAAAGTACAATTTTTCATCCAAAATTTACTCAAGTAACAGTAAAAGTAGGCTCTACAAAATGTATAGCTTCCTGTCTCTATGTATGTGATGGCTGACCCCTCACCACTTACCTCAGCAGTTACCTCTGAAGTCAGTGCTAAGTCAAAGAACTGGATTTGAGGCCTGGGGCAGGAGGGCTGTCATGTGAACGCTCCAACATCAACAACGCTGTTATACAAGCTTTTATTTGCTCAGAGCTTCAGGCTGTGTACATTCAAGATTATCTGCTGCGTCCTGTTTGCACTGACGGCGTACATTTATATCCATTGACAGACATATGAGAAGTTAATTCAAGAGGACTGACAAATATACAGTAAGCATATAAACCATTTTAAAGATGCTACCCAAATAGTCCTTTATCCATTCTTGACAACAATGTAGCAACATTTCCTTCTATTATGTACAAATGGGAACGTTTTCATCCACTAGGGGTAATTTTTCACTCTTAATTTGGCTGTAACTTCCACTGTATTGAGAAATAATTTTATTTATTTATTTATTTTTGACAAATTTTAACTTGACATATACTTAGGAAATATGATTTTAAACTACTAACAATACTAAATTTAAAAACAAAAAAATATTTTTTTTTACACTAAACCTGTTAAATTATATCTGCCTCATTAAGAACAATGTAACACACTGCGTAACTTAATAACATGTAACTACATTGTACTTACATTAGGGAATTATGTGTAATCGCAGATTGTAGGTACAAATATAATAACATACTTGTTGCACTAAAAGTTTGCACTACTTGATGCAGTGTTCCTACCCCCTTAAGTACAATGTAATGCGCTGTGTATCAAACTGTAATAACATGTAACTACATTGTACATACATAATAGAATTATGATATATCAGTACAGTGTGGTAACAAGTATGTGTTACTACATTTGTACTTAAAAACTTAAAATCTTTAATTGCACATAATTACATACTGTAAGTACAAGTAGTTGCATGTTATTACAGTTAATTACTTTGTGTGTTACATTTTACTTAATGAGGTACATGAAATGTAACAAATGTAAAATTTTTAAAAAAAGAGTAAAATAAAGTCACACAAAAAAACACACACTTTATTACAGTCTTGGACAGATCAAAGATTAGCAACACATTTGATGATTTTGTTTATTTGTTTGTTTGTTTGTTTTTGTGCCACATCACATTTATTTTTTTTCTCCCTCATGTTCTGTTGATTTAGCCCCCATTGACTCCTAGTCGTTTTTTATTTTTTATTTACATTTTTTTATTGCACTGCCATGACAAAATATAATCATGAATTCTTGATTGTTAGAGCCTCATCCTGCTGGAAAGAGGGTTTAAAATGTGTGATTTTTACACCAATGTGACAGGGCAACGCTGGGGGCCCCACAACAGAAAGGGGTGCCCCAAGAGACCCTAGCAGCGCCTCTGTACATAGGCCTGTACATAGAAGGTTTTAGTTTTCCATTGCTTCTCTATGGAGGTCTATGGAGTAAAAGCAGAATATTATAGTGAGTGTGTGTTCATGTACGTAGGGAGGAATATGTGTGTGTGTATTTGTGAGTATGTGTGTGTGTTTGGGTGTGCAAAATTAACTTTAAGGCTGCACAAAATCAAAAAAATCATTATAGTAACTGACTCAATTTTTATATGGAAAATAGGTCAGTGTGTGTGTCTTTTCCCCCCATAACTGTGTCTTTGCTTATGAAATTGGCAAGTAAAAAGGTTAAATTTTTAAGTCTAATTTTGTAGTTTTAGGTAGATTAACAGATTTAAGCATAATAAATGGTAGTGGGTAGTGTTTTCTAACGGTACACAAGGGTTGAAAAAGTTGCCTCACAGACCTTGCCGTCCCACATGCCTCTCTGCTGAAGCATCTGATGAACACTTGGACAAAATTTATCCATGTTTTCATTTGCTTCCCTTCACTTTCTTTATGTTTTTCTATGGACGGTTTCTATATGTGTAGTGACGAATTAGCCACTTTCTGTTAGCGAGAAGTTAGTGTAGACCAATGCATAGGAGCTTAGAGCAGTGGTTCTCAAACTGTGGTACAGGTTCCATTGATGGTACACGGGTTTCATCTGGTGGTACTCAGGAGTCTTCAGCTGTTCAAGTCATGATTTAGACAAACTTTTATTCCTGTTTTAGTTGTACTTTAGTTTAGGCTTGTCCTGGTTTAGTCCTGGTTTAGTCCTGGTTTAGTCCTGGTTTAGTCATGGTTTGGTCCTGGTTTGGTCCTGGCGTAGTCCTGGTTTAGTTCTGGTTTTTGTTCTGGTTTAATCCTGGTTTAGTTCTGGTTTAATCCTGGTTTAATCCTGGTTTAGTCTTGGTTTTGTCCTGGTTTAGTTCTGGCTTAGTTCTGGTTTAATCCTGGCTTAGTTCTGGTTTAATCCTGGTTTAGTTCTGGTTTAATCCTGGTTTAGTCCTGATTTAGTTCTGGTTTAGTTCTGGTTTAATCCTGGTTTAGTTCTGGTTTAATCCTGGTTTAGTCCTGATTTAGTTCTGGTTTGGTTCTGGTTTAATCCTGGTTTAGTTCTGGTTTAATCTTGATTTATTCCTGGTTTAGAACTTGTTTAGACCTGGTTTAATCCTGGTTTATTCCTAGTTTAGACCTGGTTTAGTCCTGGATTAGTCCTAGTTTAGTTCTGGTTTAATCCTGGTTTAGTTTTGGTTTAATTCTGGTTTAGTCCTGGTTTAATCCTGGTTTAGTCTTGGTTTTGTCCTGGTTTAGTTCTGGCTTAGTTCTGGTTTAATCCTGGTTTAGTTCTGGTTTAATCCTGGTTTAGTCCTGATTTAGTTCTGGTTTAGTTCTGGTTTAATCCTGGTTTAGTTCTGGTTTAATCCTGGTTTAGTCCTGATTTAGTTATGGTTTAGTTCTGGTTTAATCCTGGTTTAGTTCTGGTTTAATCTTGATTTATTCCTGGTTTAGAACTTGTTTAGACCTGGTTTAATCCTGGTTTATTCCTAGTTTAGACCTGGTTTAGTCCTGGATTAGTCCTAGTTTAGTTCTGGTTTAATCCTGGTTTAGTTTTGGTTTAATTTTGGTTTAGTCCTGGTTTAGTTCTGGTTTAATCCTGGTTTAGGCCTGGTTTAGACCTTGTTTAGTCCTGGTTTAGAACTCGTTTAGTCCTGGTTTAGACCTGATTTAGTCCTGGTTTATTTCTGGTTTAGACCTGGGTTAGTGCTGATTTAGACCTAGTTTAGTCCTGGTTTATAACTTGTTTAGTCCTGGTTTAGCCCTTGTTTCGTCCTGGTTTAGAACTTGTTTAGTTCTGGTTTAGTCCTGATAGTCCTGGTTTAGTCCAGGTTTAGTTTGGGCTTGTCCTGATTTAGTCCTCGTTTCCTTCAGTTTTTTTTTTTTTTTCTTCCTTGGCCTTTTCTGGTTTAGTTCTGGTTTAGTCCTGGTTTAGTCCTGGTTTCCTTTTTTTTTTTCTTTTTTTTTTTTGCCGGCCTAGTCCTGGTTTAGACCTGGTTTAGTCCTGGTTTAGTCCTGGTTTAGACCTGGTTTAGTCCTGGTTTAGTCCTGGTTTAGTCCTGGTTTAGACCTGGTTTATGATCCTGAGCCATAGACTCTGTGGTCCAAGTCCTATGGTCAGGTTTTTGGTGACGGGTGTGAGCGTCAGCAGCCAACCCAGTGAGTAATGAGTAATGAACAGAAGGAACTGTGCCAGCGTATGCCAACGTGTCTGAGCAGGGTGGGCAGGAGAATGTGGCCCAGGTTGTGACATGCTCCTGCTCCTGCTGTCGAACTAACTCTGCTTTTCAAGGAACACACTCCTGAGGAAGAACTGCATGGAGAAGATAACGTATGTGTTTCAACATAACTTTAATAAAAATGAGCTTTAAAACGGTTTCTGAAGGAAAGTCAGAGCTGGGAAAGGCCCTAAATCTCTGTGCTACAGGAGGACACTGCCCTCTAGTGGATATAAACTGCACTAGCTTTAGGCCAAAGAGGTGTAAGATAAACCAGGTCTAAAACAGGTCTAAAACAGGACTAAATCAGGTCTAAACCAGGTCTAAACCAGGTCTAAAACAGGTCTAAAACAGGACTAAATCAGGTCTAAACCAGGACTAAAATAGGACTAAACCAGGTCTAAACCAGGACAAAACCAGGTCTAAACCAAGACTAAACCAGGTCTAAACCAAGACTAAACCAGGACGAAAGCAGGTCTGAACTAGAACTAAACCAGGACTGGACAAGGTCTAAACCAGGTCTAAACAAGAACTAATCCAGGTCTAAACCAGGACCAAACCAGGTCAAACACAGGAATAAACTAAGTCTGAACCAGGACTAAATCAGGACTAAACTAAGTCTAATCCAGGACTAATCCAGGACTAAACCAGGTCTAAACAAGAACTAATCCAGGTCTAAACCAGGACCAAACCAGGTCAAACCCAGGAATAAACTAGGTCTGAACCAGGACTAAACCAGGACTAAACTAGGTCTGAACCAGGACTAAACCAGAACTAAACTAGGTCTAATCCAGGACTAAACCAGGACTTAACTAGGTCTAAACCAGGACTAAACCAGGACTTAACTAGGTCCAAACCAGGACTAAACCAGGACTAAACTAAGTCTAACCCAGGACTAAATCAAGTCTGAATTAGAACTAAACCAGGACTAAACCAGGTCTAACCCAGGATTAAACTAGGTCCCACCCAGGACTAAACCAGGTCTAAACCATGACAAAACCAGGACTAAACCAGGTCTAATCCAGGACTAAACTATTATTAAACCAGGACTAAACAAAATCTCAACTAGGTCTGAACTACGACTAAGCCACTTCTGAAACAGTGATAAACCAGGACTAAACTTGGTCTAAACCAAAACTAAACCAGGTCTGAACCAAGACTAAACCAGGACTAAATCAGGACAAAACTAGAACTAAACCAGGTCTAACCCAGGACTAAACCATGTCTGAACCAAGACTAAACCAATACTAAACCAGGTCTAAACCAGAACTAACCCAGGACTAAACTATGGGTGTGTTCACACTTGTTGGTCCAGAGGACTTGATGTGCTTTGGGACAAAAGTCTGCACCTGTGTTGATGATGTCATTGGTCAGGAGTTCACATTGAGCTCTGTCAAACAAACTGAACTGACTGAGGGAGCAATAACAAATCTTGCCTGTAGAGGGCAGTATGTCAGTATTTACTGAAAAAAACTGGCAAAGAAGAAATCCTGCTCATCTACTGGTCAAAGGTCCACCTCTTCAGCTGAATACATCCCAATAATATCATAAGGCACACTTTAATTTATATTTAATGAAGTTTTACATGTAGAGCAGAGATATCAGCTGTAGATTCTCTTCAGTGATTAATATGAGTTGTGTTGTTTTAGCAGTGTTTTCACACGTTTGCTCATGTTAGCCACCTTTTAAATACACTGCTAAAAAAATAAATAAAGGGAACACTAAAATAACATCCTAGATCTGAATGAATGAAATATTCTTATTAAATACTTTGTTCTTTACATAGTTGAATGTGCTGAAAACAAAATCACACAAAAATTATCAATGGTAATCAAATTTATTAACCCATGGAGGTCTGGATTTACGCTCAAAAAACACACTACAGGCTGATCCAACTTTGATGAAATGTCCTTAAAACAAGTCAAAATGAGGCTCAGTAGTGTGTGTGGCCTCCACGCCTGTATGACCTCCCTACAACCCCTGGGCATGCTCCTGATGAGGTGGCAGATGGTCTCCTGAGGGATCTCCTCCCAGATCTGGACTAAAGCATCCACCAACTCCTGGACAGTCTGTGGTGTAACATGGCGTTGGTGGATGGAGCGAGACATGATGTCCCAGATGTGCTCAATTGGATTCAGGTCTGGGGAACGGGCGGCCAGTCCATAGCATCAATGCCTTGGTCCTGCAGGAACTGCTGACACACTCCAGCCACATGAGGTCTAGCATTGTCTTGCATTAAGAGGAACCCAGGGCCAACCGCACCAGCATATGGTCTCACAAGGGTCTGAGGATCTCATCTCGGTACCTAATGGCAGTCAGGCTACCTCTGGCGAGCACATGGAGGGCTGTGTGGCCCCCAAAGAAATGCCACCCCACACCATTACTGACCCACTGCCAAACCGGTCATGCTGGAGGATGTTGCAGGCAGCAGAACGTTCTCCACGGCGTCTCCAGACTCTGTCACGTCTGTCACATGTGCTCAGTGTGAACCTGCTTTCATCTGTGAAGAGCACAGGGCGCCAGTGGCCAATTTGCCAATCTTGGTGTTCTCTGGCAAATGCCAAACGTCCTGCACGGTGTTGGGCTGTAAGCACAACCCCCACCTGTGGACGTCGGGCCCTCATACCACCCTCATGGAGTCTGTTTCTGACCGTTTGAGCAGACACATGCACATTTGTGGCCTGCTGGAGGTCATTTTGCAGGGCTCTGGCAGTGCTCCTCCTGTTCCTCCTTGCATAAAGGAGGAGGTAGTGGCACCACCAGCATTCAGAAGTGACCAAAACATCAGCCAGAAAGCATGGGAACTGAGAAGTGGTCTGTGGTCACCTCCTGCAGAACCACTCCTTTATTGGGGGCGTCTTGCTAATTGCCTATAACTTCCACCTGTTGTCTGTTCCATTTACACAACAGCAGTGAAACTGATGTCAATCAGTGTTGCTTCCTAAGTGGACAGTTTGATTTCACAGAAGTGTGACTGACTTGGAGTTACATTGTGTTGTTTAAGTGTTCCCTTTATTTTTTTGAGCAGTGTACATTTTTTAAGTATATTTGTATTTTTTTCTTATAGTCATGTTAGATGTGGGTATGTTTTTCTGCCCTTGGTAAACAGTGGTGTAGTCCTCTCCCTGGCGTTAGTCCGTAGTTTGGTCCACGTTGCGTTTGCACTTCACCAGGACCAGACCAAGAGTGCACCAGAGCTCAAAGCGCACCGCACTGAGACCTCTGATTTCAGGAGGACCAGAGTTCACTTGTTTGGTGCGCACCTGAGTCTGATTGTGCGTTCACACCTGCTCAAATGAACTGGACTTAGCCAGGAAGCGTACCAGAGTTCAATTCAAGCGAACCAAACACGGCAAATGTGAACACACCCTTAGTGTCCTGGTCCTGGTTTAAAACTAATTTAGTCCTAGGTTTGACCTGTTTTGGTCCTGGTTTATATCTGGATTAGTTCTGGTTTAGACCTAATATAGTTCTGGATGAGACATAGTTTAGTCCTGGTTTAGACCTAGTTTAGTCCTGGTTTAGACCTGGTTTAGTCCTGGTTTAGACCTGGTTTATTCTTGGTTTAGTCCTGGTTTAGACTAAACTAGGACTAAACTAGGTCTAAACCAGGACTAAATCAGGACTAAACCAGATCCAAACAAAGATTAAACCAGGACTAAACCAGGTCTAAACCAGAACTAATCCAGGTATAAACCAGGACTAAACCAGGTAAAAACAAAGATTAAACCAAGACAAAACCAGGACTAACACCAGTGGTCCGAGGTCTTCACCAAACAGATGCTCAAGCCACCTCATCTGGCTCCTCTTGATGTGAAGGAGCAGCAGTTCTACTCTGAATTCCTCACCCTTTTTCTAAGAGAGCACCCAGCCCTAGGAAGAGAACTCATTACAGTCGCTTTGACATTCTATTTGTACAGTTCTTATCGGAAGATATTTTATTAAAAAATAATCATGTGCAACAAGCAGTTTGAACAAAATGTAATTTTATTTAAAATAGGTCTAAGCCATTTTGTGTATTACAGGAAATGTATTAAAGGTGCACTGTGTAACATACTGAAGTTGAACAAAAGACATCAGTCAAAATCATAGTTCTTGTATCAGCCAAAGTAACACTATTTGTCACTTTTCTAAATCTAAATCTTTTCTGTCTGCAACTGCCCACTGCAGAAGAACACTTATTTTCCCATATTATGTTCCCAAGTGAATTCACCTTCAGACCTATTTACACTGGGTTTGGTCATAGATCAGGGCATGTCCCCACTGGGCTACCATAGAGGCCTGCTCTAAAATGGAGGTGCGGTTCTCCGGGTCTGCACTGATAAGACAGTACTCTAATATTTATTACATTGCACACTACAGCTCATTTGCATACATTTAAATATTGATTTGTCCTTTGGACCACAGGCTGAGTAAAATATGCAAGAAGTTCTAAATGAACCAACCTTTGCAGCAAACAAATCTTTCTTTTTGACCAGTGGCATGCAGTGTGTACAATGTTTCATTAACAATATGAACAATAACACATATGCACCAGACTATGTACTCTATGATCTCATTTAAACTGCAGTTAGACGTACATTCTGTTCACCTTTACAATACATAAAAATGAATAAAAATGACTACATGGCTGTCCTTCTGGGGTTGTCAGAGTCAAAGGTCATGATCTCCATGTGGATAAGACCTGTGTGACAAGAGATTAAAAAAAAGGCACATATTAAAATAAACAGTAGTAGTAGTAGTAGTGTTCATTTCATACATTTACTTCTTTACTTGAAGTAATCTACCTTGATCTGTTCAAGACAATGTGTTTGCATTCCAGTGGTGGAATGTAACAAAGGAAAAGTACTTAGTTACGTTACTTAGGTACAAATTTTATGTATCTGTACTTTACATGAGTACCTTTTACAAGGGGTACTTTTAGTTTTACCTCACTACATTTTGGAGCAAGTATCTGTACTTTTGACTCCATTACAATTATGAGTTGGTTTAAAGTACAATGTATTTTGAGTTTTGGTTTAAAATCATGTGTTTTTGTCATGTTTTTGTTGTAGATACACAGTACTTAAATATAACAGATGCAGTAAAGTAGTACTCCTTTAGAAACATCAGAATAATAAAGACAGTAGAGCTCAGCGACAGATTCAGTTTCTTCTACTGCAGCAGTTTGTTCATTTCTTTAGTTATCAGCACAAATGTTCAATAAAATCCTTCACATTTAACACATTAATGAGTTGTCTAGTCTGTGCTAAATACAAATGTGTTTTTCTGTTGTTGGTGTAAAACTTGAATGATTTGAAGGGTTGTACAAATATTTTTCAATTACATTTTTTTTTAGAGTAAAACAATTTAGACAATATGGGCTTGGAACTCTTGAATGTTTAAATGTAGTAGTTTTGTGTATATTTTGTGTGTTATGTAGTATGATTAATTACTCATCAAAATAAAAAAGCATGTCACAAAAAAAAAAAAAAAAAATCTTCTATTTAAAACTTTAAAAATGAAAGACTTTCCTATTTAAATAATGTTCATCTAAAAATAAAAACGCACAGCCCCAATTTAAAAGAGGGCACTGTTTCCCCAAAATATCTCACCCTTTTATATTAAAGCTGCCACAAAAGAAAACCCTTTCACAAATTTTAAAAGTGTTCAGCTAATGTGGCTAATGCTAAGGAAGTGAGGCTGCAGCTTAGTGTACCCGGATGTGCCGCTCTCGCACAAGCGGAGGGGGAAAACAGTTTTGATGTTGCACCTCAGGGCCACCGTAGGTCTATCTAGTTGACATGAATAAATAAGCGGTGTGCATGTGGACTACAAATATGGCTCTGACTCACTCTTCCACTCCTCCACAGCCAGCTCCAGGCTCTCGAAGGAATCGTCGTAGGGCTCCGAGTCCGGTTCGCTCTCGGGGTCGTGGTACTCTGAGAGAAAGGGGTGGGACAGGCCCTGAGAGGTCGTGAGGCGGGTCTCGGGGTCCAGCAGCAGCATGCCCTCCAGCAGGTCCACAGCTGCACACACACAGCAGAACATGGGCTTAGATAACAGATTTATACTGAAGCAGAGGGAGAAACTGTCTTTACCTTTTCTGTCCATGTCCGGGAACACCTCTCTGAAGTTCTTCTTCTTCTGTGGAGGCAGGCCTTGCACGTACGTCTGTGCCTGAGAAGCATATTGTACAAGTAAGATTTTATTCTGAGGTTAGAGAAAATGCTTACAAGGGGTCACGAGCCAGTGTAGTGCGAATAAGTGCAAAGAGTTGCATCAGGAAGAGCATCAGTGTAAAACTTAGGCTGAATTAAATAAACATATCATCAGTGACTTCCATATCAATGAAGAAGGATGGAGGAAGGTGAATGGCCTGAGAAGAAGGATGGAGGAAGTGATTGCCAGAGGGGACTCCCAGAAGAAGGGAGCAAGTAAATGCTATTTTTGTGTAACCTTTAAGGGGCACTATACATTTTTTCTTTTCTTTTATTTGAAAAACTGTGATTATCTGATGCATATTGTCGTAGGGAATGTAAGAAACAAGTCCTTAAAACTAACTCAACCACTTACTCCTGGGAAAGTGGGCGGAGACCAGCTCGTCCTGCCGAGGCGTGGGGATAACAGGGGGGGTGGGACCTGTGAATGACAGCTGACAGGGCACAAAAAGGGATGTCCTCCACATCGCACTAAGAGAGGACTGTCTGAGCAGGGTTACCAAAAACCCAGCGCCGCATGAAGTACTGAAAGAAGAAGTTCCTCTATCATATTTTAGCCCGACCCGGGGCAATGACCAGTTTAAACCTGGCATGTGTGATCCAGGATTTCATCTGTGGGCTTAGAATGGGGTGAACAAAATTGAGAACCTGTACTGTGATGGTGTAATGATGTCCTCTGAACAGATGAAATTTAATATATAACACGCACTTTTTCAAATACTTAGAGGTAAGGAGTTTTATTACAGCCTTGCAAAATAATACATTGACCTTACCTGCTCTGTCAGCTGTTGAACACCAAAAGCATACATGTGTTAAATATAATGAAGAAAAGGGCGCTCTATTCCACTTCATGTGAGAGTGTGATGAGGTACAAAAGTTCTGGACAGAGATTGCCCTTGCCCTGTTGACCATGGTATCTATTTATATTTGCTTGCTCCATGCTAAATGCATAAAAGCATTGTTGTGGAAAAAAAATCAAGTGGCCAAATTGGCCAAAGCAGGTGTGGTAATGCGGTAAACTACATCATACTTTCTATCAGGAACTATTGAGCAGAAGCAGCCACCGTTCAACCTTAAGAGGACAGCACTCAGATGAATTTTCACCGCAAACTGTGCTTTTTCTAAACGGTCAAAGATAAGACAAAAAACATTGAGATGTATCACTAAAGCCCTGTTTATACAGAACAGCTTATCAGCTAAAGAAGTGCTTTAAGGTTACATTACTCTTTAAGGTGTAAAGATTTCAACAGATGACAATGTTTGGCCAATACCAGCAGTATGTATGCAAACATGTGCCAATGTTCTGGTCTGTTTGTCTGCTTCTGCATTAGATTAAGAGACATCTCCATTGGTCGAGTTCTCATCTAAACAATGAATCAGTGGCAGTTTACTCTGCTGGGGGTTAGATGTTTTTAGGGTAGTGTACCTTTAAGTACAAGATAAACAAAGTAAACAGGACAGCAGTTGAGAGCTCCTTACGTCTTTGCTCTGCATCTTCTGGACCAGAGCACTGTCTGGAGTTCCTGTCAGCCTCATGATCTTCTTCAGCTGGTCAATACCTGAGTGGACTGGTTAAAGCTATAATGTCTTGTTTAGTTTGATTAATACGGCAAGTGGACAAATTGCTACAAACCTGCTCTTGTTCTAAAAATACAAACCTGACAGCACACACGTGTATATATGTAATGCAATCTGCTGAAATAATCTACAGGTTAAAAGTATTTTATCTAAAAACTGAAGCTGTGTCAATCTGTATGGACAAATAATAGTGGTACTCAACGGTCAAATGTCACTGTTCTAACCAGGCACCAGTCTGGGTTTGGTTTTCAGGCTTTCTCTACTGCCAGAATGACTTTTGTCCTACTACTTTACTTCATAACAAAGTATCTATATCTGTACTGGTACACAGAACTGCATTTTGTCTTTCCTCTTCAGCATAAAGAAAACACAATGAACACTCTTTAGAAGTGTGAGGATACTGTCGTGTCCGGGAAAGAGAACCTGTCCTGTGATCATCTCTGCCAGGATACAGGCGGCTGACCACACGTCCACTGGGAGCACAAACGTTAAATTTACAATTGAATCCTCACATACTACTACTACTACTACTACTGCTACTACTACCAAATACATGATGTAAACACTGTACCTGTCTGCGTGTAGTGCATCCAGTTGAAGATGACCTCTGGAGCTCTGTACCAGCGGGTCACTACATACCCAGTCATCTCCATCTCTGCCTGCCGGGCCAGACCGAAGTCCAGGATCTGCCACGAGAGACATTTATGGGACACTAAAGCCACTGAATGTCTGGGCTTGTTTAGTTAAGTTCCAGGTTAGGTGTGTTCCATTTGATGCGGGCAGTTTGAGTCATCATGAGTCTGGTGATGGTGTATGGTGCAATTCCTGGTTTCAAAAGTCTACACAGAGCCATGAGACCGAGTGTTTTCCTCTTTTGAGAAGAGGACGGCCTTAGCATATGGGATTACTCAAACATGAATGAAACAAAATTCTACTCCATGTATGTTTTTGAGGCACAGACAACATTATAACAGGGTTCAAAGCTCAAAAATGTCTATTTAGCAAAATAGGGGACATTTAAATCAATAATAATAAAGCATCAGTCTTATATAACGCTTTTTTGGACCCTCAAAGTCACTTTACATTGCGTTATTCTTTCACTCCCCACACTCAGTGGTGGTGAGCTACATCTGTAGCCACAGCTGCCCTGGGGCAGACTGACAGAGATGTGGATGCCATTCTGCGCCGATGGCCTTTCCAACCACCACCAAACACACAATCACACATTCACACACTCATTCATACGTAGGCAAGGTGGATGAAGTGTCTTACCCAAGGACACAACCACTAACCTTTGGGTTATTGGGCCAGTGTCTCTACCGACTGAGTTACTGCCGCTCACAATCAATACATTTGAATGATGGTATCTGAAAATACACATTTTCTGAAACATACTTTTACTTGAGTAAATTTTAAAAGAAAATTAATCTAAATCAGTAATGGCCGAGTGGGTAGTGCCCTTGCCTTACAATGAGAAGGCAGGTTTGGGGCTCTTTAGTAGTACATTTTGTAGTAGAATTGTAAAAAAGTGTAACGTATATTGTAGTCAATACTATTTTCACTTTTACTCAAGTAATCATTTTTTACTTTTAATAGTAATATTATGTTCTGGTGACAGTACTTTCACCTGAGTACAGAGTTTAAGTACTTCTTCCAGCTTTGCATGTTGACTTCATAGGACATGTGTAAACTCAATAAACTAAATAAATTAAATTTCAGACTCCACTACTGCACGGAATTCTCTGAGCCACGTCTATTTACTACAAAGTATCATTACTATCTGTTATTTCATATGTTTTTACATGAGTTTACCTTGAGTTCACAGTTCTCATTCACAGCCAGGTTTCCAGGTTTCAGGTCCTACAACACAACAACACATATAAGTACCCATGTATGACAGTACTACAGCAGATGGTAAATATTTCATACTGACCCGATGAATGATGCCCGCCGAGTGGATGTACTGCAGAGAGGGACAGAGACATGTGATAAGTACACACTGAGTACACATAGTACACAATCCCACCCACAGCAAATGTTCAGGACATGGGTCTGTAGGTTTTCACAGGACAGAGAGAGGTGAGTTACGGGACATGTGCAGAGGTGTGAGAAACATGTCAGGCCCCATTACACAGCAACATTTAAACTAAAAGACATTCACAGGAGCTAATGGTTCTATTCCAGGCTAAAATGTGCAGTGATTTGAGTGAAGTCTGGACTCTGTTGGACTGAAGACCACTCTGAGACCTGGGACTAGACCTCTGAACATCTAGCAGCAGATTATACAGCCTTGATATATCCGTTATTACCACAATAATAATACAGTTTAATATTTAGGGCTGACAGGCTCTGGTCATTTAGTCGATTGATCGGTCAGTGTGGACTTGGTCAACTAAAATGATTGTTGCATCAACAAAGCTGGTTTAATGTATTACTTGATAACTTTTATTTTTCATTTTATTTAAGATAGCATATATATACACACACACACACACACACACACACTGCACACCACACTGTTCAAAATCCTGCCCAGGGTATTAGCTAAAGCTGAATGTTCATTTCAGTTGTTGCAGATTATTGCAGACTATTATGGTAGTGCATTATTGCTCTGAGTGGATTATTGCTAACTGAGATAGCTGTAGTCTCTCTCATTGTTTTTCTTGTACTGTATTATATTTTTTATCAGTTTTCTGCTTGCGTGGCTCAACTGAAGATGTTTCATTTTAATAAGTGAGGTTATTATAGCTGTAGCCTGTTACTTGTGAAGAGTAATAGATGTGGCATGTTCATGGATCATCTTGTAGTTTGAAAAAAATAAAAAAATAAAATAAGGGCCCTCAAACAGCATCTTGTCATCATCTGGTCATCTGGAATATACTCATGTTTCACTGTCTGACAACTAATCAAAAAGGATTCATCTTTAGATTAATCGATTATCAAAATAATTGTTAGTTGCAGCCCAGACAATACTATTAAATATAGAACCAAAATAAATTATTATATGAGTGTTCATGTGACTATTGCTAAGGGATGTTGTTTCTTTTGGACCTCGGGCACTGCAGTTTTAACAGTGCTTGGCCTTAAGTGGCCACTAGAGGGAGTGCATGAATAACAATAACATTCTTGAGGTTGACACTTTACATTTTCACAGTAGAAAAAAGCTGATTGGGGTTAAAATGTTCAAGACCAATAAATAACTCCATGAAATAAACCATACAATGATTCTAAAAGAGTCACATGATAAACATTTGCATTACAGATACAGTATGTTCTGAGGATGTTCTTAGGTGGAACCACTGCGCTGGGTGAATCATGCCCTCTGACCTTGAGTCCCCTGAGGAGCTGGTAGAAGAGGTACGTGATGATCCGGTCCGTCAGCCTCTTCCTCTTCATGATGTGGCCCAGGTCCTGTGCCACGAACGGCATCACCATGTAACTGTTGACAACACATATATCATAAACAACACTCATCATATCTGCAGTGAGGACAGAAAAAAAACGCTCCAAAATGCAAAACAAACAAGACTAAACTGGCTCTCACACGTCCTCACTGTGCTCCACACACAAGTACCCACATGTACAACAAGTCCCGCAGAACGGGGGCCCCGACAGAGGAATGTGCTGCACTCACAAAGTCTGGAATCTGTCCAGGGAAAAGTCAGGGGTGAAGACATCCAGGAGCGAGATCACCTTAGGAGAAAAAAAAAGACACAGTTAATGGCATAGTAAATGGTTATTAGGATTCAGTAAAGTTACATGAGGTTATACAGGTTTCAGTTCAGAGACAACGTGTGACTCAGAGCTTTTCAGGAAATCTTCTTGTTACTGAAGCATGTCCCAGTAACTGTGGGCTTTAGGCGGGGTACACCCTGGATAGTGGCCAATTGGTCGCAGGGTTGACAATAATAAAACAAAAAAGATATAAACATACAGATAAACATTCACTCTCACATTCATTCACTATGGGACATGCTCCTAACACATCCATGTTCATCGGTGGTGGAGGAAGCCCCAGTATCCGCACAGAACTGAAACACAGGGAAGACATGGCCCAGAGAGATCGTGTGACAGCTGTCCCAAGGATTGACCTCATAGTCTCCTTGCTGAGAGGCGAGAGCACTGACCGTAACTGGCAGATATCCCAATGGATTGGATTTAAATTGCCCTTTACAAGCTTCTCGGACTTCTCAAAGCACTTTACATGAGTTCATTATTCATTCACCCCTCTGTCACTCTCGGGTTAGGGATTGTAACTGCAAAAATAAACTGTATTTTATTATGCATTTTCAGATGAATTGTGTTCTCTTTATTAGTTATAAATATTGTAAAATTATCAACGTGGCTGTTGAAAGACTTGTTGTTTCTGAGCTTTTGAAGCATTTTAACGTTCTCCAGCTTTGTCTCAAAAGACAGTGGGCCAGATCTTCCGCAGCTTAGCGCAGGAGGTGGACCAGACAGTGGTGCAGGAAGGGCCCTCATCCATTTTATGGGCTTGGGCCAAGGAGGAAAAGAAGTGCCCGGCTGCCCGCCTTTCAAATGAGGAAACGAGGCTGAGCTGGTGAAGCAAAGCTTCTGCTCAAGAAGGCTCTGGTCCCAAGTGGCAGAACTTGCGTGGCTGTGCTTCAGGCAGTGCCCACCTTGTCTTTGCCTGACCTGTGTCTGGTCCTCCACGTGCACAAGGATCATGTAGAGTACACGCCCCAGCTTACCGCAGCCTCTCACTGCTGGCTCAGGCTCTTTCCGGGTGCCAGGTGCAGCTTACATGTAGCTGAACAGTTTACAGTGTTGAATGACTTTCTGATCCACGTTAACTGGTATGTCTCACATCAGTAATAGAAATACATAGGGACATAGTGGCTTGTCAGAGACAGACATGGTGTTGCACTATGTTCATACTCAAAAACAAGTCTAAAAACTAGCCCACATGAGGATACTGTGTGAAAAGTGTGCAAGTTGATGTAAGAGTAGACAGGACAGTGGCCGGTGGAGCAGCGTGCGTCCCTCACCTGTCTGCAGCTGTGACACAGGCAGCACTGTCCTTAAAAATGGTGAGTGCCAGGGCACACAGCAGATTTAATTTTATATATGACTTTTCTTATGCGCAGCCTTCGCTGATGTCGAGGTAACATTGGCACACTGTGCAGAGGGATCTGTGGGCTGTGGCACACCGCGCAACAACTGCGTGTCCACTACTTGCTCATATGAACAGATCCAAAATTAGCCAATGTGAAAGGTTTGGGGATTTTTGAGGGTGTGCAACTGGCTAAATACTGCTCAGTCTAAAATGCAGACAGGACAGTAGCCAGTGGAGCAGATCACTGAGGCACACGCCCTGGCCCCTCACCTGTCTGCAGCTGTGACAGGAGCACTGTCCCGGCCCCTCACCTGTCTGCAGCTGTGACAGGAGCACTGTCCCGGCCCCTCACCTGTCTGCAGCTGTGACAGGAGCACTGTCCCGGCCCCTCACCTGTCTGCAGCTGTGACAGGAGCACTGTCCCGGCCCCTCACCTGTCTGCAGCTGTGACAGGAGCACTGTCCCGGCCCCTCACCTGTCTGCAGCTGTGACAGGAGCACTGTCCCGGCCCCTCACCTGTCTGCAGCTGTGACAGGAGCACACCGCCTGAGCACAAAGCTATGCTGCCAGGGTCCAGACAGTGAGCAAGGCCAGTGTTTTCCCGAAGCACACTTTTGAGGTGTAAAAAAAAAAATTTTAAAATGAAAAAATAAAAAATACAGCACTCAGGTTTTTAATTTTTTTTTTTTTTTTGAATTTTGATTTATAGTAGCCTAATATAAAATAGTAATTGTATAAGGGCTTGTTTCCGTTTAGTTTTCTTATTGGGAAACGGGAAAACGAAAGGCCTGCAGGTACACGGACCCCTCAGGTCTCTCAGGTCCTGCCAGAGACATTCTGAACAGAGACGCAAAAAGCTGTGTCAACATCACCTCCGTCTTTGCGCCAAGCAGAAGATAGGGCCCCAAAAATGTCTTCAGTTCAAGAAAAACTTGCTGCATCTCTTGTGTAAACAGTACACATTGTGGTGTTAATACGTGCTTTATTGATCAGTAAATTAATCTAAAAATGCTGTGAAAGGTTAATACAGTATGTCCAAGTATGGTTTTAAGTTTCTTTCAGTATACTTCCTGTAACCTTTGTCAGAAATATTACATGAGGTAACCCTAACCCTAAAGCTACAGGAAGTTGTCGAAACTAGGTAAAGCAGGTAAACAAACACTAATATCTGTCTAAAAGAAACTTAAGTCAGTAATTAACTTAAGAAGACAGTATGAACTTTTACCAAAGGATGTGTCCAAGTATGTACTGTAGGTAAATGTATTGAGAGACAACATGGCTACTGTTCAAATACAAATTAATAAGCAAAAACTTATTTTTTTGTTAGGCTGTCTTTGGGCTTGTACTCCAGCCTTTTTCATTGTTTTGCCTACTGCACCTTTAAGTTCTGTGGAAAGTTTTCAGGCAAAACACTGAAGCACTGAGGGTTCCACAACAGCCATATCACAAAATCAAAATAACACAGAACTCTGCCTTTACTAGGAGGCCTTCACTACTACTACTACTACGACTACTACTACTACTTACTCTGTACAACTAATTGTGTCAACTGTGAAGGCTCCTCTCTGTCTCAAATACACACTGGGCACTGATATAGTATGATAATGATTTGTAATAGATTTTTTTCAGAGATGGGAGAAGTACTCACATTCTTTACTTCAAAATAATATTACAAAATAGGAAGAAAAGTAAATTATTATTATTCACTTTAAGCCTGCCCCAGGGCTACAGAGGCAACTCACCACTACAGAGTTATGGGGCTAATATTTTAGCAAAAAGATTTGTGTGTGTGTAAATAGATTTGTCTGTAATAAGATGTGTGCGTATCAAGTCTTTTGTGTGCATATTAAGATTTGTGTTTGTGTATTAAAACTTGTGTGTTTGTTATACAATTTGTGAGCATGTAATTAGATTTGTGTGTGTGTGATTCAATTTGTGTGTGCGTAATAAGATTTGTGTGTGTGTTGCAATTTATGCCACAATAATACTAGAAGTGAATGAATAATGGACTCATGTGAAGCGACTCTGAGAAGCCTGAGAATCTTGTAAAGTGCAATGTAAATCTAATCCATTACTATTATTATTATTGCTACAATTACTATGTATACTACTACAACAACCTAATACTACTTATGCTGCTACTACACCTGCTATTCCCTTCAATGTTAAAGTAAAATACTTAGCTACTTTTACTTGTGTTCACTCAGGGCAAAAATGCAACTGAGGTGGGTATGAGATTAACAATGGAAATGAAAAAAGTTGCTGCTGTCTCACATTAATTGTAGATAAGACAGCTGCAATGTATTGTACAAACAGACAAAAACTATTAAATTATCCAGATATTTTTACAAGTAAAGAAAAAATGAAAATGTCAATACATTTACATACGTATTTAGGTGTCACCTTAAATCAAATTTTGACCTTTAAAAACCATGTAAAAAAAACAAACATTGCATTTCTTTAAAAAGTGTTTGTGTGTGTGTGTGTGTGTGTGTGAGAGAGAGAGAGAGTAATGCAATGCAGGTTGATTGTTGGGACTCCTTTTGTTTGATATGTACACCATACTGTTCATGTACAAATAAACCATACCATACACAAAGTAAAAGTAACATTTGTTCCTCCAGTGTTGACTCAAGTAAAAGTAAAAGTATGTGGTGCTCACGTTGTCGTGCTGTATGTGGCGCAGCAGACGCAGCTCCCTGTAGGCCCGCTTAGAGTGGATCAGCGACTGGAAGGGTCTGTACAGCTTCTTTATGGCCACCTTCTCATTGGTCTTCTGGTCGATGGCGGAGCTGAAGAGGAGATACGGGATCAGTGAGGTCACAACTAGTATTACTAAAAATACTACTGACGACGGAGCAACAGAGAGACGGAGGAGGAGGCAGAGCTGATGAAGATGTTAAGGTTCTCTCTGTTCATGGCAAGGATGGATAGGATTAGAAATGTGAGTTTGGAGATAAAGTCAGATTTTCCAGATGGAGATGGGTTGGACATGTACAGAGGAGGGACAGTGAACACTTGGGTAGAAGGCTGAGGGTGAGGTTAGAGCTGACACAAAGGAGGCCTAGATAAGTGGTTCTCAAACTGTGGTACAGGTAGCACTGGTGGTACGCAGGCTTCTTCTGGTGGTAAAAGGAGCCTTTTGCGGTTCAAGTCCTAATATAGTTTACTTTAGAGCCAGTTTAGTCCTGGTTTAGTCCTGGTTTAGTCTTTGTTTACTCTTGGTTGGTTCAGACCTGGTTTAGCTCTGCTTTAGTTATAGTTCAGCCTGGGGTAGCCCAGGTTTAGTCTGGTTTTGTCTTGGTTTTGAGTTTAGTCCTGGCTAGTTTGCCATTGTGCAGTCTTGCTTTAGTCCTGGTTTAAACCTAGTTTAATTCTGTTTTAGATCTACTTTAGTCCTGGTTTAGACCTAGTTTAGTCCTGGTTTGGTCCTGGTTTATACCTGGATTAGTTCTGGTTTAGACATGGGTTAGTCCTGGTTTTGACCTGGTTTAGACCTAGTTTAGTCATGGTTTAGACATGGTTTGGTCTGGTTTAGTCTTAGTTTAGTCCTGGTTTAGTTCTGGTGTAGTCTTATTTTAATTACTGGTTTAAACCTGGTGTAGTTCTGTATTAGTCTGATTTTATCCTGGTTTAGTCCTGGTTTAGACCTAGTTTAGACCTGGCGTAGTGGTTTAGTCTCGTTTGTCCTGGTTCTTTCTTAATTTAGTCCTGGTTTAGTCTGATTTAGTCCTGGATTGGTCCTGGTTTATACCTGGATTAGTTCTGGTTTAGACATGGTTTAGTCCTGGTTTTGTCCTGGTTTAGACCTAGTTTAGTCATGGTTTAGACATGGTTTGGTCTGGTTTAGTCTTAGTTTAGTCCTGGTTTAGTTCTGGTGTAGTCTTATTTTATTACTGGTTTAAACCTGGTGTAGTCCTGTATTAGTCTGATTTTATCCTGGTTTAGTCCTGGTTTAGACCTAGTTTAGACCTGGCGTAGTGGTTTAGTCTCGTTTGTCCTGGTTCTTTCTTAACTTAGTCCCGGTTTAGTCTGATTTAGTCCTGGATTTGTCATGTTTTAATCCTGATTTATTCTTGATTTAGCTTGGTTTAAACCTGCTTTTGACATAGAGGAAGAAAAGTTATAGATGTAGTAAAAGTTAGTTGATGTGAGAGAAATACATATGAGAAAAGAGCCAAGGGTTAGCCCTAACTGCTGTAAATGCAGAGCAGCCTAATGTCTAACCATTTACTAATGTTCTATATCCACTCACTGACAGCACACATAATGACTGTTGCATTTTCCTTTAGCTTCTGTCACATTGCACACATCTGGTTCATTGTAAATCTAATCTAAATCTAAATGTCATACCTCCCAGTTTGACCTAAAATGTCCGCCCCTGCTTATTTCTCATTTTCCCCAGTGCTGCAGAGTGAGTTGGTGTAGGTATAGATTCCAGCCCCAGATTCCAGTCCTCTCTCTCACACAGACCTGCAGGGACATGCTGAGGAGCCCGGGGCCACAATGGGCTTTCTGTGTAATCCAGGCCAAATTCTAAGAACAGATCCCACAGTCTGGTTCTGGCTCTGAACACACACTTTTAGAACCAGACGGGACAGAAAATCATTTGTGTCTCTGAGCAGCGTTCTTTCAGCCAAGGGACACAGGAGTTATCACAGAGCTTCACTGTTGTGTACTAGAGACTGGACGGCTAATGCATTTTACTAATGTTATACTGTTCATTTAGATTGCAGGTGGAAGTAGTAGTAGTAACTTGCAGTACTTTTTTCTTTACAAATATGTTATTCCTGCTGCCATCATTGCATACTACCATTGTGGCCTTAGGCAAGACTATGGTGGCCCTGAAGGGCGAGTCACTCCAACAAAATCAAAAACAAGCAAACAAAAACTGAAACATGTACACAAATTTGAAAACATACACACAAATTCAAAGCTGCACACACAAATTCAAAAGCACGCACACAAATTCAGAAAACCACATAAATTAGAAAACACGTACACAAATTCAGAAACACACTGAAATTCAAAAACATGCACACAAATTTGGAAACCCGCACACAAAATCATAAACACACAAATTCGGAAATACGGATACAACTCTGGAAATATCCACACAAATTCAGACACATGCACCCAAATTTGGAAACACGCACACACATTTGGAAACGCAAACAAATTTGGAAACGCACAAAAAATCTGAAATACTGAGGAGTCCGTCTTATCCTACTGACTGAGGAGTGCATGAATAACACACTTAATTGTAAAGTGACTTTAAGTCCCTAGAAAAGCTCTATGTGTACTTTTGGTATAGGTTTTTACGCCGGATGCCCTTCCTGACAAACTTTGAGTCATGGATTAAAACCCCTGACTTCCCACACACAGGTAACTCAACTCGCTAACATTGAGCCCTAACTTGTCCAATAAATTTGTATTGTAATAAGTATTCCTGAAGGTCTCCTATTCTGCTAAATCAACTTTTTTGAGCTTTTAACCATGTTATAATGTTGTTTCCACCTGAAAAACAGACCTGGAGTAGTATTTTGTTTCATTCACATGTTTGACTAATCCTGTATGCTGAGGCGCTGTCCTTCTCAAGAGCTGAAAATGCATGGTTTGGTGGCTCTACGTAGGACACATAAAACCAGGAAGTGCTCCTGTGCAGTTCTAAAGCCCATACACCATCACCAGAGATGTTTTGATTGTTATGAAGCAGTCTTTTCATTTTTCTATTAGCATCATGTTGCTAATGGCCGTGCTAAATAGCCATTTTATACTCTTTTCATTCCCCATCGTTGCCAGCTGGGGGCAAGAGACATCTAATTTAAGCTTGCTCTGTAAAGTGAAAGTAACAGCTCCCCAAAAGAAAACGTTTCCACACAAATACAATATTTTAAGTTATAAAACACGAGAAACTAATGCAAAAGTGTCCAAAATGATTTCAAAAAGCCTGAAAAAAGCATCATATGGGACCTTTAAAGTTAATTATAATCAAATCCTCCTATTAGAGTGATATAGATGGTGGCTGGCTGAAATGTAAAATATTAACTCTGTAAACAAATACACTACGTATGCCAAAACCCTTTATTTTTATTTTTTATTTTTTTCTCCAAAATTTTTAACCTAACAGTTCCCAGGTCGAAATTCCATTCTACAAAAACACACAACATACAAGTGGAACTATTACCAGTGTTGTCTCCTGAAGAGCCATTTGGTAATGTTAAGCTTTTTTTGGGTTGTATCAGCTGTTTGTTTTTCTAGGGGGCTCATGTATATAAAAGGTAGGCTATGCTGAAGACGTCAAAACTATTTTTTTTTTTTTATGGCTCTTCCAACTTTTATAGCCCGGAGCTTGTCACGCCCATGAAGTTTATGTCTCTCTATAAAGTCCTTTTAAAGAAGACACCATGTTCCCTATACCTGCTTTAGTGCTGAAATATTCTCGTCTGGACTCTCAAATACATGACTCGGCAGCAGACTGGTAAAAAGCGGCCCAGAACTCCCCGCGTCACTCACCACACAGTCCCGTACGCGCCGGATCCGATCGAGCGGAGCTGTGTGTATCTCTCCGGGACGTCCCACGTGGTCTTCTGGATCTCAACGCGGTGGTATCCGGGTCTGACGGGAGAGTACTTCGCCGGGGACTCCATGGCACCTGCAGGACTCGGGTCTCCAGTCTGTAGTAAAGCTGTTTGTGTGTGTGTGTGTACTCCGGCCCGTGCGTCTGAGTGACAGGTGAGGTACAGGTAAAGAGAGGGAGGGGTGGACACGCCCCCGGTGCGTCCACAGCGCTGGGTCTTGGTGCTGAACCGTCAGATGGATCCAAATAATCCTATTTAAAGAATTTACATTATATATATTTGGTACAGACAATAGGCTATATTTACATTTACTGTATTTAGCCTGTTGGCTTTGAACCCTATAGGACCGCTGTGCGCATTTTACGCGCTTTTCATGTTTCGTTTTTGATAATTTTGTCTGTGTTCATTACACAAAAATACAGACGTTCTAGTGCGTAAAATGCGCATTTTATTTTATTGCTATATTAAAAAAAAGTTGTACATTATTTTTATATTCTACTTTCATTGACTTAATCTTGTTCTCCCACATCGATGCTAACTATTGATAAATGACTGACCATGTCTTCAGATGACAAAATCGTAATAACTTTAGTTCTGGTTTAGACTAATCCTGGTTTAGACCTGGATTAGTCCTGGTTTAGACCTGGATTAGACCTGGTTTAGTCCTGGTTTAGACCTGCTTTAGACCTGGATTAGTTCTGCCTGCTTTAGACCTGGTTCAAACCTGGTTTAGCTCATTAAAGGTACTTAGAAAGCCAAAGATTTAACCTAGTTTACCCCTGAATTAGTCCTGGTTTAGACCTGGTTAAGACCTGGATTAGTCCTGGTTTTGAGCTGGTTTAGCCCTGGTTTAATCCATTAAATATTATACTACCAAAGATTTAACCTGTAAGGTAGAATATAACAATAATTTATCATATTTTTAAAGCTACAAAATGAAACGTGCATTTTACGCACTTAACGGTCTGAACGTGATTAGCATTTTAATTTGTTTCCTCACTATTGTTTAGATATTTTCTAAAGTAACGCCACTTATCATCAGCAGAGGGAGCCACAAAGCCGCAGAATACACACTAGTGGCCTACAGAAAGTTTTGGCAAAAGGATTAAAGGAATGTTTCAGTTGTACTAAGAAACATGAATATGTAATCAGCTCACACGAACTGTGCAGACAGCAGACTTGTAAGAGCATGAAAATCTTAATTTTATTGTGCAATAGCCCAGTGGTTTTTAAACTGTGGTACAGGTACTACTGGTGGTACGCAGGCTTCTTCTGGGGGTACTCAGGAGTCTTATGCTGTTCAAGATTTGTTTACATGTAATTTATTTCTGTTTTACTCCAGGTCTGTTTTAGTCCTGGTTTAGTCCTGGTTTAGACCTGGTTTAGTCCTGGTTTAGACCTGAATTTGTCCTAGTTTTGCCCATTAAAGTCAAAGATGTATTGAAGTGGTACTTGGTGTGAAAAGTTCCAGAATGACTGCAGTAGCCCCATTCTGAAGTAGGCCTGACTGTGAGTATTCAGTTTGTATATAAAGTATTTTGAAACAACAGAATCATGTCTTGAAAGAGAAGTAGGAAAAGTGTTTTTGTAAAATGAGAAGTGGAGCAGTCTGTGACCACAGTAAGGCCTGGTTTCTAAAGTGTGTAATCTCTGCAGAAGAATATAAACTGATAACATTATAGTGAGGTCAGACACTGGTCAAACAGTAACCAGCTCTGTCTACTTGAGAGTTCCTGCGCAGACTCAGACCAACACAGGTTTGGTCTGAGGAGGAAGTGAGACACACTGACCCTCCCATCCACCCATCATAAGGTTTTATTTATTTAGACGATGATACAATTTACATAATTTTTAACACAATTTCAGTAGGCTTCTATAGAGGACCAAAACTGCCAAATCAATTATATAAATAAATACATGTAGAAATAAATAAATGAATATATAACTGCATATATTTTGGACTTAAAAAATAAATTTGCTTTTATTGCAGTGCATTCAAAAATTACTTGCTGAGTTATCCTTCAACATTGTTTTTTTTTCAGGGTCTATATTCATCCATACAAAAAAAAAAAAAAAAAAAATAATAATAATAATAATAATAATTCATAACAGAAATTTCAGCACAAATATACAATCAAACACAAAAACAACAAAACAACAGAGAAAGAAAAACACAAAAACATACAAAAAAACACAACTAACCGTTATACATCTCTATATAATAAACATGCATGTATAATAATCTATACTTTTTTTAATATAATGTGCATCCATTATTTTATTTTTTTGTATTTTTTATTTCTCTTATTTATGTATTTCCATATTGTTACATTTATTTTGTTGTTTTTTAATTATTTGGCAGCTTTGTTCCTCCATAGGCTCCTAACATAAACAACAATCATATCTGTAATTTTTTCTACAATCCTACCATTTCTAATATAATCTGTGATGTTATTATTGTCCAGCAGAGGGCAGACACACTCCATAGTGCAACAGATTGTCTACAAGGAAGATACAAAAATAATAAAAGCTGAATACAAGCATACCAGTTACATTATACTTTTTTTTTTTTTTTAACAATTTATTTAATAAAATATCTGACTAAACATTTCTTCTTGACATTATTTCTATGAATTTATTAAATAATTAAAATTTGTGTCTTACAACATGCTAAATTGTATGGGGCAGCAAAGACGTAAGTATTACAAAGTGCACTGCATTTTATTCACTTTTTAAAATAATTATTTTTAAAGAACCCCCACAATGAAATGTTTTAAGTCTTGTCTTAAGACCCACTTTTATTCTCTGGCTTTTAACTTGGCGTGAGTTGTGTGGTCATCTGTTATTATTATTATTATTATTATTATTATTATTATTATTATTATTATTATTATTATTATTATTATCATTATTATTATTTTTGATTTTATTTATTGTTATTTTAATGCATTGCTCTTAATTGGGTTTACTGGTCTTGTTATTTTAATGGGGACTAGTGAAACTAAACAGAGCACTATTTATTTGTGTGTGTGTTTATATAATATTCTATGTGCAGCACTTTGAAAACTGTCTTTGTTAATAAAATGTGTTATATAAATAGATTCAATTATTATTATTATTATTATTATTATTATTATTATTATTATGATTTTACTAAAATGCCACTATATTTATTGTTCCCATTACCCATTAGCCTGACCAACATATTAACAGATTAAATGTCTTTGTAGATAAAAAGAAATTAACAGAATAAAATAAAATAAATAAAGAAGAAAAATTTATCTTGAGTTGAGTTCGACATGCACGATGAAGCGCGCAAACAAACAAACAAACGCCGAAGGAACGCAAAAGCTATTTACTTCCGGTTTTATTGTGAAGCCGATCTCGCCGTGCCTCCGGTGCTTCCGCTGTCTGACTTGACAGAGCTGCCTGCCGCTCACTCACTGCTGTCGGGTTCATTCAGAGGAGCAGTCCGCTGTCTCTCGGGCGCTCGTCTCGGTCAAACAACCGGCTTTATTTTTGATGTATTTTGAGGACGGACTGCGACACACCTCCATACTCTCCTACACACATTTTGGACTCACCAGAGACTAAAGTTTGGTCAATTTTCTGCGGGTTTTTGAGAAGGACGGTCCCGTGTGGTAGAAGTGGATGCGAACTCAGAACTAGCCCCGTGTTTGGATGGGAGCCGTCTGCCTCACTCAGCAGCATGGACACCTAATTCAACAAGCTAACAGGTAAGATCACTGCGGACTGGACTGAGTGGATAGTTTTTGTTTTCATTTGAGAAACTATGGTTGAATTCATGAAGGTTGAAGAGGTTTTGCCCAAAATATAATAGGATGCAACCATAAAGGCTAGGAATGGGTTCGAAGCTAGTGTTTGATAATAATTAATAATCTTCAGAATTTTTTGCCAAATTAAACAAAAAGTTGTGGTTTAAGGCATTCTTCCCTGTTAATAAAATTATATATATATCTATTTAACTACTTTTAAAAACTTGCCTTTAGTAGCCTATAAAGTTTGGCCTTAATCAACATAGAAGCATTATTTTACCGTAAATCAAAGAATAGTAACGCAGTTGACTCATCAGCCTACTTTGTAGTATTTGTAGTATTTGTTGTTAAAGTGACTTTTTATTGTTTTATTAATATTTCTTTATATGTTTTTTCTTGGTATTGGGTTGTATAGCCTACATAAGGACCTTGTTTTGAAATTAACATGTTATCATTATTCCCTAATATTTTTTTCCTTTGTATTGGGCTGTGGACCTTGTTATTTAAATAGTGGCAATATGTATGTTTACATTTATGGCAAACTTTTATTGCTGCAAATCTGTTATTTTTAATACAGTAATATACAACAAATAGTGCAGTGATATTTTCAACATCCATGCAATCTAAATGTTGGTTTTGTTATGTGAAATGTTTCTTTAGCATCTTACTATCCCCTTGCACACTTGTTTGTTGCTGTAACAGACCACTCCCACGTCAGGGCCAGGGGTCAGGCCGGGCACCCTCTCTTTTGTCAGCTGATAGTGGAATGTTTGTGAGCAGTGTGAGCCAAATGTCAAATACCTAGTTCACCTGCTAGTGTTCAACGTGGACATTCACAGCTGCCCATGTAAGGCCTCATTTAGGACAAGAATGTGCGTCGGACTGTGTTTGCGTTGAACTTCAGACTGTGCTTTAGCGCAGCACATGCTTTCAGGAATAATAATGCATTTTTTGGTTAATTCATCATTCCAAACCCTTTGTTCTGGGATGTTTTTCTCTTTAAATGAATAATAGGCTCTGTGGTGTTATATTTCTTGGTAGTTAATTAAATCACTGCAGTCAATCACAGGAGAACAGGACGGAAACTGAATTCTCACAAGATTTATGAGTTCTGCTCAGGGTAAGGTGTTTGCATCCCTCCTCTGGTGGTTCAACTAAGGGTGTGACAGTCATGGGCATGTTTTAAAGTTTGATGATGATGAAGCAACTGTTTTATTGCAACTGTAAAGAACCATGCATTCCTCTCTTATTGGATAAATGTACCTCATAGTAGGCAGGTAGCTCATCCAATCGCACTCTAGGACCTAGGACCTTTGAAGCCAGATATTATTGTGTAGCAGACCATCTGGTCAGTTAAGGTAATAATCTTATCTTATCTTTAGTAATTAATTCATTAATTCATCTTCTTTCGCTTATTCCTGTTAGGGGCTGCAGGTACTGGAGCCTCTCCCAGTAACACTCAATTCACAGTACATTTGCAGTACGTCTCTGTGTCTGACGTTTCGACAGAAATACATATCAAGTCTATTTTTGCTGAATGTTGGAGCTGTCATGCATAAAGTTGAACAGAGCAGAAGGAGTCAGACAGGAAGTCAGACCCGGGACCAGTGAAGAGGATCCGGTAAATTTCTAAATAAAAACGCATGTGCAGCTTCTGGCTCACATCGACATGTAAAGATCACGTCTTAACTGGGGACACGGGGTCACAAACAACATTGGACACCATTAAACGAGAGAAAAAAGAAAGCATTTATGTACATAGCGCCCTTACCCAGGGTTGATGTTTTCTCTGACTTTTGGGCTTCAACCATGGTTTAATCTCCAAATAATCCAACTGAACAAGAGATCATGGTCAGAGGCAAACGTCGCTTTTTACTGTACTTTTTACATGCAGCTCTCTATATACATGCTTATTATTGCGTGAACTCATGACTTTCAGCATGAACTCGCTCCTCTCCCATGAACTTGTGGTCTCCCCAGCTGGCTCTGGTCAGAGACGTGCTGCGCATGCAACGCATTCAGTGTGAATCTGGTATAACAATGGGCCTTAGGCGGGGTACACCCTGGACAGTGGCCAGCTAGTCACAGAGTTGACACAGAGACACACACAGACAGACAGACAACCATTCACAATTTAAAGTCAACAATTCTCTTTAACACATGCATGGGTGGTTGGAGGAAGCTGGAGTACCCAGAGAGAACCCACATAATTATATCATAATAAAATCATTTTTGTCCTCAGCTAATATTGTAGATTAACAATGTTTGTAGTATATAGATTGCAAACTTGTCATGTCATGTGCCTGTGTCATGTGCCTCTAGAGGGCATGGGGGCAACTACATTGTTGGAAAAGGCCTACACATAAACAAACGCACCAACAACAAACATGCCCTTAATACTAAATTAGCCACAAACAATGCTATTTTTGCTTTCCAAATATGAATATTTGGAAGAGTGCCTGATGTTGGCCACCTGTAACTGCCCTTCATACATACTGTACATCGATAACAAACTATTAGCTTTTAGCCTGTTAGTTTATTTTGATTAGGGTAACCAAAGACACCAATAGTACAGCAAAAAAACAAAAAAACAAAAAACAAAACTGCAACATGCCAAGACAACACACCAAAAGTTGACTCACCAGTCAAGTAACAATTTAGCAAATTCGTGATCTGTTTTGCAAGCCTCTTGTTCCCCTCTTGGGTCGCCAATGAATGAAAGCCAGTCCAAGGTTCACTCTTGTCTGGTCTTTTGAGGTTTCTGTCTTTTCGGTGCCTCTGCCATGGCGAGTAGGCTAAACCACAATCTAACACCAACTTACACCAGCGGCAGCGCAACAGCTGCGAGGAGTGCCATAAAGCAGTTGCAATCTTCTTGGAGACAACGGAAGTAGCGAGACGCTCCCAGCCAAGTTACAATAGGTTGCATTCACATGATGTCATAGAATTCTAACGGGCCTAGAGTTTAAACTTTAGATGGAGGCAGGTATAAATTCTTTGGTAGAATTTACGGTTAAACTGTCAAAATGCAGATGTCTTGGTGTGATTTATGGCTAATCTCTCTGCAATTACTGGGTTTATTGACATGAAACAAAAACTGACACAAAGATAAAGTCTTTGTCAGTACACATGACCTAAAGTGAAGTTATTCTTCTTTTCTTCATTTTAGCATAAAAAAGTGATGATATTATTCAAACACACACTGCTGTCAGTAGACTCAGCATTAAGCCGCATAATAATTAAGTTGTAGTTGTGGACACAGTTGCTAACAAAAAATGATCAGGTTCAATATTTGTGGATTTTCTGTTTGGATATTTCTTTAAAAAAATGTGCCTCAACTATACATTTATACTGGCCCCTGCCCTCCATCTGAGGTTGAGGTTTTGACATCATCAAATTCTAGAATGTGAAAACAACTTATTCAAGTCTTTGGAGAGGCGAGCCTGCTCAGAGTGAAGAAGTGCGGTTCTTGTGATAAATTTCACAAACAAACAAAAAACACCCATTATGAAATCAATGCTTTATTTATTGGGTGAAATTTTCTGTGGGATGCTTTAAGGTGCTCTAAGCTAAACCCACATCAATACATTATCAGTGGGCACATTAGCACAAGTGTAAATGAGGAACATAATAGGCTACATGTAACATAGTTTTTTGTAGCTGATGTAGTCTCCTTATTAGTAGAGTTTTGTAAGTCTGCTATCACTGGTTCCATTCACATCCATACATAAGCCTTGATATGTTTAACTTTAGGTGGTCCACATGTGTTGCAGGTTGAGGTGCCTGTGCATGAGGAGCGTTTGTTTTTTTTCCCTCTGCGTGCTGTGATTGCAGCTGTTCAGAGACCAGGCGAGGCTCACACCTGACGCTCCCTGTGAACAAATCAAACAGTTGCTTACAAAGAGTGTTCCTAATGTTATGCAGACTACTCTGAAAAAGGGGAAGAGACTGTTAATCTGATTGTATTTTGTTTGAAATGTTACCATAGGAACTAATCAAATTCATCCATTCCAAACATGTTCTCCTTTTGTTGCGTTTATTTGAAGCATGTCAGCCGTTCAGCCTTTGTTAGATTCTTGTGGTCACGTTAGCCCTGCCTTGAACCTGCACAACTCTTTTCCTCGAGTGTCCGCACACTTCTGAATGGCTGACCATCTGTCTGCTTTAGGCTCTACAAGTACCATATCACATTACCCCCACTTGTCTGCGCCATACTGTGGGGGATCAACTATAAGGCATGTTTGGATGGGGATATGAAGTGGTATGGTATGGGCCGGGTCTGCTCCAATGTTAAAAAATAACTATACACTGAACTTTGCTAACTGTTTGACTCAGCAATTGATGTAGGCAGGAGGATTATTACTTGGGTGAAAATGGGAATTGAAAGCACAAAAAAGCATTGTTTTCTCTAGGGTTGTATCAGTTTCCTGTTCTTAGCTGACAGGAGTGGCCCCCGGTGTGGTCTTCTGCTGCTGGAGCCCATCTGCTTCAAGGTTGTTGTGCGTTCAGAGATGGTCTTCTGCTGAAATTGGTTGTAACCAGCAATATATTGAGTTACTGTTGCCTTTATATCACATTATACCACTCTGGCCATTCTCCGCTGGCATCAACAAGACAAAAATTGAAGTACCCTGGATATTGTCTCTTTTTCAAATCATTCTCTGTAATCCCTAAATACGGTGTTGTATGTGTAGATGCCAGTGAATCATCAGTTTCTGAAATACTCAAGTAGTCAATCTGCCACCAGTCATCTTTCTTCCTCCTTATTCATGGTTTGAACTTCAGTGGATTTGTCTTAACCATGTTTACTGCAGTGAATTGTAAGTGGTTTACCTCATCATGTACCAAAGTTTCATTTGCCAGTGCAACAGCCCATCTGGAATGTCAGGTTAACAGAGAACAATCTTTTTTTCTCTTCTTCCCACTGCTGCGTTACATATTAGTTGACTTTTGGAGGTGTGACAACTTTTTTTTTGTCCTGTGGTGTGACAGAACTTTGACATTGAATACAAAAATTATAAAAAAATAATTTCAAATATTAATCAGTTTTTTAAAAACTGTAAAGAAAGCTTTTCATAAGCAATTCAAAATTTTACTAACTCTATTATTATCTTTAGAAGTTGACCAATATGGGCTTTTCTATGGCTGATGCTGATTTTTAAAATTCAGAGCAGCTGATAGCTGATTAACATTGCCAACTTTTGTGGACTGATGTGCAGGGCCGATTTTCTTAATTTTATGAAAGAAATTATTTTAATATATTAATTTTTTAAAGTAATGCTTATTAAAATGCAAACATATGTGTTAGGACTAGGGCTGGGACTAATCACGATTAATTAATTACAGAGAATTAACGCGTTAAAAAAATTAACACAATTAATCGCACTTGTCTATGACAAGGAACTTTTCTCAGTGACCTAGTTTCTGGCGCACAGTAACCAGGGCTGGACCACATGACCAAAACACCAAATATGTATGGATTTCAGCTGTGAACAGTTGGATAATGTGCCTACAGAGAGCACCACAGGTAACTGCAGAGTCAAGGTCAGCCACCTCCACGCATCAAGCGTCATTTTACTGTCACTTTTAAATGCGCTGCTTCAAGGCGCAGCTCATGGTTTCTCCGATCGTTCTCAGAGCTGACTGACGACACAGGGGACAGCAGTCTGTTTGGTTCAGATGCGAAGAACAGAGAGGACAGGTTCACGAGGAGGTCACAGGCGGAGCACAGAGGAGGACAGGAAGTGGAGATTGAAGCATAAACGCTGATTACTGCCCTGTTTAACTGCGGTGTTAGTTTGAAATCAAGTTAAAATACGCCAGAACATACAAATAAGCTCCTATATTTTATTTCTGACATATAAATATTGCTATTTGATAAAAAAATGCGTTTAATCGCAATTAATTAATTACAAAGCCTGTAATTAATTAGATTCATTTTTTTAATGGAGTCCCACCTCTAGTTAGGACTGTAGAGTGAGAACAGTTACAGATGAGTTTTTTGAGAAAACCATCAAGGCATTCTCAACCAAACTTGATGTGCACATAGAGCTTGGGGAGAACTACAAAATGCTTTTTAAATTTTTGTTCTACAAAGTTCTGTGCTAGAGAAATGAACAGTGAGCTGTTTTGAGCTTTTCAGGCTGACATAAAGCCGTCAGCTCTTACTCTGCAGTTAGTAAGAGCCCCCATCCTGCAGGCTGCTACAGGATGGTTGGGGAAGCTGGGGTCCTTCAGTCACATGGTTGCCCAGATGTGCCTGACCAAAAATTGGCATAAAACAGCAAGAATTTCCGATTGCCTAATAAAGGCAAAAATCAGCCCAATCGACCTCTAATTATTTTATTTCTACATTTTTAACAATGTCCTGCGGCATGACTTTTTCTGTCACACCACAGGACATTTACAGTTTGGCCATTTTAATGCATACCATAAATTATTGAACATGTCTGTTGTGCTAACTCAATACATATATCCCTCTCCCATCCTGAAAAAATATTTTACATTTAGAAATTTTGCGAAGATTTTGCGAAAAATACAGCAGTCACACCGCAGGACACCAAACAGACACACGTTAACAATGAGAAAATTAGGATTTTAGTAAAATTATTGACAAAATAACAGTTCAGATGACCTTTAGCTCACAGCCTTAATTCCAGAGGTCTTCCTGGTCTATAAATGATAGATAAATGGAATCCTGTAGGTTTAGAATTATGGAGGAGGAAAAACATCCTTTAGCAAATCTTTTCAATTGATTACGGAAAAAGTGGGCGTCACGTCAACCACCTTGTTATTGTAATGGGAACACACTGCTAGATTTAAAGGTCACTTTATTTCTCAAATAAAAACACTCTGTCATGTCATACGAGTGGAGTGGTTCAGTTTGTGTCGTCAACAGGGCATATTTTGACTTTGAAGGTCTTCATTTCAGTGATGTCCAGGACAGTGGCCAGTGCCATCAGTTAAACTCTGGAATATCATTAGATGGTCGCTCTCAGGAAGTGGTTTCCATACTAAATCTCTCAAGCCGCACATTGTGAGAATGGACTCGCACTTGCAGCTGCTCCATTGAAGACCGGAGCAGTTGAATTGGCCGGGGCACGTAGGCGGCGAGGACAAGTCGTTATGATTTACAGGTGTCAAATGTGGGCCCACTGTAGGTTAAGTAGAGGGCTTTTCAACAGCATGAGAACTGGACGACAGTAAGGCCCGAGCAAAATGCCAGTGAACTCTCGTCAGTGCTTCTCTTCTTCCTCTGGTGCCACATTCTGTAGTAGCCTGTCAGGAGTATTCATAGCTCCGCACACCGCAGGTATTCAGGCTGCTGGTGAGTGTGGAGTCACTCCTGCTGAGAACTTGTGTTAATGAATTACAGCAAGGGGAACTTGAGTGTGCCATTACACTACACCACATTACACTGTGTAACTGGGCATGAAGGCATTTTAAACAGACACTTGAGATTGAGGAAGGCAAATGGATGGCATCTAATTTTCTTCTTCTTGGTTTGTATTAAAGACATTAGTGTTGGGGTTATGTTTTCTCTGGCATTGATTGATTGTTGGTTTGTTAGTCTGCAGCATACCGTATTTTCCGGACTATAAGTCGCACTTTTTTTCATAGTTTGGCTAGGGGTGTGACGTATACTCAGGTACGACTTATATATTAAAATATTTCACGTGTTTGTTAGAGGGCACACTAGGTTTGTGTAGCTGCTGCACCTGTACCACTGACAATTTAAAATGTAAACATTACCTGTAACAACTTAGGCTATAAAGACAACTGAGAAAGAGCGGAATAATTGGAAAGTCAGACCCTATAGGATTTTGCGATGTTGCGATTGCAACTATTAACGCAAAATCAAGCAAACCCTGCGAATTCAACGCGACCCTGCAACTTTGTCCAAACTCCGCAACTCTCTCAGCAGCTGCGCACCGGTAATGCGCAGCGGAGGTTGGGTTGAGCCACAGACAAAGCAGTGTGGAGGTGTGATGCAGAGCAGCGCGGAGCTATACCGCGGCGATCGAGCGCACATGAGGTCGCAGGTGCTCACTAGCAGCAGCGGTGTGGATGGGACTAAAGGAGGAGACGAACGCGGTGCTTTCTAGTTTTGTCTGGTGTCACTCTGAAAATTTTTTGTGAAAAATTCTAAGATTTTTTTTTTTTTAGGCTAAATCGCCCAGCTCTACCGCACACCTATTCAGCCTGTTGTTCTCTATTCTATTATTACTATAACTTGCCTTTCAATCAAGATGTCTGTTCTTGGTGTCAGATTTTGTAAAATAACCCCCCCCCCAAAAAAAAAAAACAAATAAAAAAAAAATAATTATTTATATATATATATATATATATATATATATATATATATATATATATATATATATATATATATATATATATATATATATACTTTTTTTTTTTCTCCATTATGCATTTTTTGGCTAGTGTGACTTATACTCCGGAGTGACTTATAGTCCAGAAAATACGGTACCTGAAATAGTAATGTGTATCTGAAGTGCCATCCGGATCTAGGAATTTTGTACCAGAGATAGCATCAAAGATACTAACTCCAGCCATAAGGGGTTCAGTAGAAAGTGGAAAAAAAATATTTTTTGTAGATTCTTTTCCATTGTGTGGCTTTTTGGCTAGATATACCATATTACTGATGATGGTGTTCTAATTTTTAAAATCCCATTTACCATATCAATCATTTAAGCATAAATACAACAATAATATTTTCTAATCTTTTTCTGGATTTTTAAAATGAGTGACTTTGGCAACCTAAGTGAAGTTTCAGTGCACTTTAAGTCCCCAGCCTCATTTTGTAAAACACAGCTATAAAACAATATTAATTTTCCCTGTGCCATGATATCATCATATCATGATATCATATTGTTGTTAATTTAGTAAAACTAATCAAATTGTTCTTATTTGTCATTCCAATGTTATAGCACACAGGTGTACAGTATAAAGTCATAAAAGTCATTCAGGAAAACTGTAGCCCAGCCAGACAAACTCTTTTCCTACTCAATATAGTCTAATAACCCTTTGCTTAAATTTTATTTTTATGGGCGGAACAAGCATAGTAACAATTCAGAGAATGGAAGAGTGGGATGTAAGCAGTTCAATACAAACATGGTGGATTCTTGCCAGTTTTGCCATAAAACATCAGAATACACCGTATTATGAGCTGCTTTGTACGATTCGGACTGTCCTGCTTTCGAAAAGGAAAGGAGGAGGAGCTGGCTGGCCAGGCTAGGAAAAGTGCTTTCAACATCAATCTCTAATTTCTGTCTGTACATTAGACACAATGGTCAGTCACTACGTTTGCATGCAGCGCATACTCCAAGTATGCTCATAGACTGTATTCAGTCTGACTTTGCCAAGGAACTGGTCAAACCACCCAATCTACATGCACACCAGAGAGACGGACTGCTGAGTCCATGGTGCTGTGATGCATTTAAGTGGTCTGGGGATATATCAGTAGCACTAAAGTTTGTAACACTAAATGCCAGTAAACATGGCTAACTTGATTGTTATTCATAGTTTTACTAATAAATATAAACACTTAACACCTCACCTTTACAAAATGAAATGCAAAAAAATCAGCAAATTTTGTTCCTTACTTGGTAAATATGCCACACAAAAGCCTCCCTCATAAATGTATCATAAATGACAACAATCAAACTTTCACATGTAAATTTTTACAACACAATGGACCAAAACAATAAAAAAACAGATCTTTGCTGATCTATAAATGCGTTTTGCACTCTACTGAGTGGTGAATCCCTCTCCTGGCTTAGTCGAAGTAAGTTGTGTATATGCAGCAGTAGCCTGACAATGAACCACATTATCCAGGTGTGTGAGATGGTACGACTATGAGAGATTCTAATGACTACCCCCCGAGTCCTTTATTTATGTGCATTTAAACTTTGGTTTTAAATAGAGAAAGGCAATTTTTCAGTTTTTTTCCACCTGCATGTAAATGTCCTGACTGTCTGACCTCTGTACCTCTGAGCAACGTTCCAGGTGAATGTTGTACTATGGGACAACAATCAAAATATTCACTGTTTTAGATCTGTATTGTTGTCAGTGTTGCTAAAAGAGCAAACAAGTACTTTAAAGGTCTATTGTATTATACGAGCCAGAGAAAGTCTGACTCATTTGCAACACAAATTAACATGTTTTCTTCCTAAACCACATTTATGCAAAACCAAACCATGTCCATGTCTCTAGGTCTGCCTTTGTTTGCCATGAGTTTGTTGGTTTTAATCTGCTTATCTAAGCCTGTAGCATTAATCTTCCATACAGTGCAATGAAAATAGGCAATGTATCTATATTATACTTTTTGTTTGAATGTATCTACACTCTGCTTTTATTTATATTTTTAAACCAATCTTGGTCAACTCTATAGCACCACTGCACATTTTACAACCTTTAAAAACATTATTATGACTAAAAGAAAGCGTTTATAGTAATAACCAGCATATTTTGATGAAGGAACATCAATATAAAAGGGTAGAAATCTTAAAAAAGCAGATTTTGCATAATAAAGCCCCTTTAAATGGTGGTGAGTTCCCCTGCTTTTGGTGCGGGCGGTCAAGGGTTTGATTCTACAGGTTTTATACAGTATGTACCAGACCTAAGACCAAATAAATATTTATTCAGGAAGGGCATCCAATGTAAACTCTTCCAAAGTACCCCTGTAAATGTTGACTGTGGCAACCTCTGAAGGAAAGGAGCTGCCTTATTATTGGATTTTAGATTTTTGGTCACATTTTTGGTATGGATTGGGCCAGATAGATAGGGCCAGTTTTGTCTGTTAGCAACATAACTGGTAACGTTACAGGTGGATTTTCATGAAACCTTCAGGAAAAGGTCCCAAATGGGAAAAGAAACAAATAATAATTTTTTGGTGTGGTTTCTATGTAAAAACACAAGTTAGTCTGTAATTCCTGAGACAGTGGATAAGTATGGTTGACAGACTGGTGTGATGGTGGTATTGGGGCGTGCCTGTATCAGTGTCTGCAGCAGCTGGTGGTTCCTTATGTCACATTCTTGAGCTGTGGAGGGGAGTGGAGTCTGTACCAACACTTGTGGGGCACTCTGCGACCACAGACTTCTCTGAAAGATAAGGGAACTGAGCAGCGTTGTTCAAACCCTAAAGCCAGACTCTTTTCTGTGCTGCTGTTGTTATCAGTTATACCAGTGTACCATTTTTACCAGGGACCAGAATTAAACATGCTGAAAAAATTGTTACCCTATGCTCCCTGGCCTTTTTTCTTTTTGTTAGGTTATGTTGGTTTCTTAGGGCATTTTCACACCTGAAAGTCTGCACCAAGGTCTGCACTTAGAACTCAAAAATGCTTCTGTTATTTTTGTTTGGTTCACTGACTTTTGATTCCACACCACAATAATAAAATTCAGACTATAGGACTTTCCCTGAAGCATTTATTATCATCTTTGTGAAACTGAGGTGCGTGTCATGAACGCGGAGTTTACTGTGGGAAAATGTCACTGATAAAAAAAACAAGAAATCATAAAGACATTTATTATTAATGTAACATTGATCCAAACAGTATATAGACATATTTAAATGTGTCACTTCCTGCATTTGGTCCAAAAGTACTAACTGTCACAAAACTAGAGGTCGACTGATATGAGTTTTTCTATACCCAATGCCATTTTTTAAAATTTAGAGCAGCCGATGGCTGATAAACAGACATTTTTTGCACCAAAATGTAGGGCTGGTTTTTGTAATTTTTTTGAAAGAAATTAATACAGTATAGCCATTTGTTTTAGTAATGCTTATTAAAACACAAACAAATGTGTAGTCGGACAGTGAGAACAGTTAGATGAGTTTTTTGAGAAAACTAATAAGGCCATCTCAGTGAAACTTGCCTTGTAAGCAGAGCTCGGGGATAGCTACATTTTTGTTCTACGAGGTTCTATGCCAGAGAAATGAGCAAAATCTTTTTTATTGCTGTTTTTGAGAAAACTGATAAGACAATCTCAGTCAAACTTGCTGTGCAGGTAGAGCATGGGGAGAGCTACAAAATGCATTTTGAATTTTTGTTCTGCAAGGCTCTATACCAGGGAAATGAACAAAATCTTTTTATTGCCGTTTTGAGCTTTTCAGGCCGAGACAAAGTGATTTTGGATGTTTCCAGTGTAAGAGCTCAAACTGCTACAAGATAGTTGGGGAAGCTGGGGCCCTTCTGTCACGTGGTTGCCTGACCAAAAATCAGCAGAAAAGTGTGAAAATCGACCCCTATTTTAGTTCATTAAAGATGGTACTTGGAAAGACAAATTTTCTGAGGTGGTACTTGGTGTGAAAAGTTTGAGAATCACTGGTTTGTGTCCAGGTCTTGCCACTTTGCAGAGATATCTGAGTACTTCTAGTTTACACAGGCCTTTTCCAACCTCTTTACCAGCGGCTGACCCTGGCTCAGATATGCCCACTATTTCTCTGCTACATCTGTTCTCGGGCCTCGGTAAACCCCTCCGAGCGCTGGCGGACAGTCAGATTGGCAGATTAATATATACATCTTTTCATTATCACACTGCCTGTCCAGTGCACACACGGCACACTGGACTTAAATGGAAATCCACTCCATCCTTATCATCTTCAGCTGCTGCGGATCATATACACACTACACCACATGAAGAATGGCGAGTTCTGTCGTGGAAAAGGCCCAATGTGCTGACACTGAGGGCCCCCAGATATTTGGACTGAAAACAAAGATAAGGGCTGTTCCCGTGGACATAAATGAAGCGAGTCCTCTGTTAAAGACCCTCAGACTGAGATGGTTGTTTTGTCAGCGGGGTAAAAGAGCATAGAACAGACGCATATTTGAGGTGGTAAAGGAAATTGTACTGGAAATGTACTGCTGTCTGGATACATGAGAAAAATCCTTGTGACAACATGGATACAGGGTGAACTAGCAACTTTACCAACCTGTGATTCTTAACTGGTGCATCAGGACCTAAAAGTGGGTTTGCAGAAAGTTTGAATATAGTTTCAGCTTATTTGAAACTCACACATTGTTTTTATTGTATCAGACATGTTCCATAAAGTTTGGAATAATGTAATTCAGAAAATCAACCTCTGTAAAAAGTGGGTCACAATAAAATCCCACAATCTAAAAGTATTATTGAAATCATGACAATGGCATCTTGGCTCACAAACAAAAGGGTTCCGTACAAAAAACAGTGGTATTTGCTCGTATTGGCAGTGACAATGACAGCGTGAAATGTGTGTAATTCATTCATCTATCACCATGTATACAGTAACAGTTGGGAGAAGTGTCTCATTTGCTTGGGCCTAAGATGGGATACACCCTGGACAATGGCCAGTTATTCACAGGGCTGAGACATAAACTGACAGCCATTCACTCTCACATTCATTCTCTATGGGACATCTAGACTCTTCAGTTTACCTGTACATAGATGTATACAACTTTTTTATTTTATTGTTTTTTTATTTTTTTTATTTAAAACACTATAGTGCTATAGAAAAAAAAAAACTTTGATTGATTGATTGAACTTTCTTCCTTTACACAAACTTTTTTCTTAAAATTTTAACAACTTTCTTTTGGCTGTAGGGATGCACAAGTAACACTTGTTTTCAAACCGAGTACGAGTACTTCCATTGGAGGACTTCCCGAAACCGAGTACCGATACAAGTACTTATAAAGGGATTACATAATACAGTTACACTATACTGTACAGTATCTCATTCATCCCATATAGCGTCGTCATTTTGCCATTTGTCCCCGCTCTGTGTTGCTAAGTTATGTTTACAACAGATTGGTTTCTTCACAACCATAGCTAAACTTTGCTCAACATGGACATGTTATACATCATTTGAAAGCTTGAGAGTCTCCTCTATTCAGACGCGGAAATTTTAAAGACAGATTGAACATCTAAGCATAACCAGTGGAGATCGCCTGGACCTACAGCAGCTAACACAATTAGCAACAGTGCTCCTTATGTTTTATTAGACAACTACTGCTTCAGACTCCGTGCTGGTATCATTTCTGGGGCCAGTTGGGGCAACATAAGGACAACTGCTTGAATTCAGGACTCACATATGATTTTGGATGTCTAGTTGTCATTTAGCTCTATACAGTTCACTTTGAAATCCTTCCACATGTTTTTCACTGCTCAGCTGACAGGTGAATGTCATGTGACAGTGCTGTAAAGTGGGATCGGTTGTTGATATCGGCCCATGTTTATGAATAGGAGTAAAAGTACTTGCACATCGGTACAGATACCCGGATACTGGTAACAGTGCATCCGTAGTTTTGGGAGTGTGTGTAAAATGTCTGACATTCACTTTTTGAGACTATATTAAGCCACTATGAACATATTTTTTTATATACAAGTTGTTTCTATAAAATATAAAGCATAAATGCAGACATTTAAGATGTTCTCACTAGTTGAGAGTGTGTGAATCTGCATTTGTACCAGTGTGTGAAGCTGTACGACCAAATTTAACTTAAACTTTAAAATAAATTCTTATTACTCCCTAACTTTCTAATTCTGGATGTTCAGTGTTCTTCATACTACATGTTTAATGTCACCAGCTCTGCTTGAATGAATTATTAGACATGTATCATAGGTCACTCGTGGCTGTTTTTGATTGTCAGTGAGAGATTAGGAATATTTGACAGATTTGTTTCAACCACTGTCAGGAGTAGACTCCTGAGAACATATTGTGACTGGTGGCACATTTGCAAAGTGGTTAGTATTCTCACAGTGAGAAGGTCCCAGCTTTGATTGCCGGTGATGTGTGTAAAAAGTACCCCCAATGCCACCCCCCAGTAGTAGCACAGATTTAAAGTGAAATTCCTCTGAACTTTTTTGAATAATATAATGAAAATTTAACGGCAGATTACGTGACTTGTGCCTGCTGTTATTTTTTATTTGAATTGCTGTGTTATATCTGAAACTGGTAAAAGAAAGACAGAGTTGGCAATATCAGATACCATTCCGACAAAATCCAAAATGATTTGCCTTACTAGCCTACTTTAACAATACTTAGTAAGTGGTGGGACACATTTATCTCACTTTAATGACACTTTGTGTGCTATGTGACACAATTGTTCTTACACTTGACAAGACTTAAGTCACCTGTGTGGCATTCATGGGACAAGTGACTTACATGCTAGTGATCTGCTGTTTTTTGATAAAAGAAGCTAACTCAATCCACTAGCTATCTAAACATAGTAGCAATGCACAATTACATTAATGGTACTGAACACGATTTTATGAAGCAGTGTGGAGCATAAGCACGGTTTGAAATTTCTCTTTAAACTGTTCCGACCCAATTGTAGAATGGCTCCACCATTGAATTTGCGAGGGGGTGCATAGGGAGTGCTTTTTTGCACACAACACCAGACTGCGCTGCACTGCAGTCGCCCACAACTCCTGACAGACTGCCCCAGCGGCATTGAAGGATGGGTTAAATGCAGAAGACAAATTTACCTTTGGGGACAATAAAGTCTACCTTACCTGACTTCTGCCAACGAGCTCTAGAACATGATTGGACACTTCTATATATCAGTTATTTATAAAAGCATACCATTTGGTCCCAGTGACAACTTGGACTTAGCAGTCTAGATAAAGACATAAACTACATTAAAGGAATTGACGTTTTGATTTCCTATTTTCTTATAGTAAAATAGAAGAGGCGTGGCTTATTATAGATGCAGTTTAAAGTAATGAATATATCTCATTATTGTGGCTATAAAATTCCATTCATTATCTTAAAAACCCAGCCATAAATATAAAAAGCACTTTTAATTAGAAATAATAGCTTTTAATCCATCAGCAGTCATTAGTCTCAGCCTGAATGGAAAATATAAGTGGATGATACAACAATATGAGGATTATGCTTTCTAATGTAATCCTGTTTCAGACCTAATCTGCTTACAGTGGGTCACAATAAGGCCTGCCATATTGGAAGCAGGGGTGTGTCCCCTTTGTGCTGAGGCAGCGCTGGGCCCGGGACAGTGCGGCGTATGTGTCAACAGTCCCCAGAGAGGCCAGCCTGCCTGCAGCCCAGCCCGCGGGACAGCCCGTAGACCAAACTGTACTCCCAGCTGCTCTTCCTGTTGCGGCTCAACCCAACCCTCCGCTATTAGATTACACACTGTGGATTTTCCCATTGTCTGGACTGGGGAATGTGTTGTGACACTGGCAGAAGTTCTGTTTGGAAAAGATGACCTTTCAGAGAGACAGTTGTGATCGGTTTTATTTCAAATACATGACACTCTATTGCACCAGGTTACCATATTGTGTAAGGCATTCTTGTAACAACAAATCAGTCTGTAATTGTGAAACTATAACTATAACCTCATTGATGAATCACATCCTGACTTCAGACTGAAGGTTTGATAGATGCAGAACCTGTCAGCTGAAAATGTTCATACAGGTCAGGAGAATGTGTTAGGTCACCAGCAAGGTATTTTAATCTGGCTTTATTTTATTCTCTTAAAAAATTCAGGTTAGCGGTACACAGTGGCAGAGTGGTTAGCGTTCCTGATTCACTGTAAGGAGATTGTGGGTTTGATATGGCTAGCTGCCATGTCATATATGTGTGGAGTCTGCATGCCCTCCCTATGTTACTGTGGGTTTGCCGGGCTTTTCCCACTGTCCAAGGACAACAATACAGTATAGTGAGTTAATGGTGGTCTTTCAGTGTATCTAAGAGTCAGTCCTGTCAGTCATGGCCATTGTTCAAGGGTTAATGAAGACTTTGACCTTAGACCATTTTTGTGTGTCTTTATTATTGTTGTAATGCATTTCCCGTGACTCCTGTATGCATGTAAATATTTTGCACTATGTCTCTAATATTAGAGTGATGTTACCATCAACGCTCCAGTCTGTGGTTGCGTGTATTTCTTAAACTATTCCGTCGCTTTAGTGTTGGTGCAATAATAAACATTTTTTTTATTTTTTCTTTCTATATGTAAATATTATAAGTATTGTAAAATATTTTACCACTTGAGCATTTGTAGAGCCACCTGTGTATGGAAGAGCAATTTTTTACTCCTCAAACATGATTTGTCACATGACTAATCAGGTGACTATCTAGTATAAAACCAGGTGTGCACATTTGCATTCAAGTCTGATGAAGGGCATGTGCCTGAAACGTCACATACAGGTGTGAAAAAATCTGGGAGCTTCATTTGTTGTGTGGAGCCTAATTTCAAGTTCATTTTTACTAATGGTCTTTTGATTACAGCACACAAGCTTATTTGCCTTGGATGTGTGTGTCATTTTTCTATTTCATCGTTCAGGGCGTTAGCAGTAGCTGTTCACTACTTATTCTGTTGCTGTTAGTTTTTCACGAGTTTATAGATTTTTTTACTTTTTATGTTGACATGTCTCTGATCTGTCAGGTATGGCAACCCAACAGACCAGGAAGTGGTGTTAGCAAGTAGCAGTGCAGGCAAAGTATCTGAAATGCGATTTAGCCTCATATTGTTTTTTTTTTTTTTTTTTATCATCTCAGTAAAAGTATTGTTCAGGACCACCAAAATCTTTTAACAATCATGAAGGCTACATCCTGGCATGCTAGGCTAACTTTCTAATATGACAATAGAAAACTAAGATATGGCGCATCGTCCCTCAGAGCTCAACACCAAGCTGTTGCACTCTAGTGCCCCGCTGACGCATACAAGTCAATGGACGCATACTGCCACGTTTCCTATGGTAAAGAAGCTTTAGATTGTAGATTCAACTCAAGTCTTAGACCCGCATGAGTGTTTTGTTTAGATATTGCTGTTTTAATCTGAGATACTTTGGGTGTTTGGTAAGAAGTCCTTTGAACCAATGGGTGCTTTAACTTCTGCCAGAAAGTGAATACATTCTTTGGCAGCACAATTAATTGAAATGTAATTGAAATCACAATTTGAACTGTTGCAATTAGCAAATCGCAAACCACAAATGCTGCAGTTATTTAGGTGATATAATGTCCTCTGCAGATAACAAAATATTCTGTTCCCGCTAGATCTTAATTTGTATAAATCATGCTACAATTGTATTTCAGACCTCTCAGACATGATCTGAAAGTGTCAGTGCTCCATCGCATGCTTAAAATGTATACTGTGAACAGAACACTGATTTTACAAAATGTATCGCAAATCTAATTGCAACCTGTCAGAAAAATTGCAATCAGATATTTTTTTCAAAATCGTTCAACCCTAATACATTCACTGTTTAAAAGCTAATTATAGGCCTAAGTGAATATTTATCTGTTCAGGTAAGAGCATTGAGAATTTATTGACTCTGTAGTCTTTCACCTTCTTTCTATTGCTCATTACAGAAGCTGCCCTGCCCCTTTTTTCAAAATCTACATAATAATTAAACTTCACAAGCTAGTACATCGTCCCATCAACAACACTGCCATCGCCCACTTAAACTATCACTTTCTCTATGCTCACTTAACTCTTTTATCCCATGCCATATTGATTCTTTCTGTCTAGAGGCCAGTTCCATGTGCTCCCAGTTGCCTTTAGCCCGCAGCATAATCCCCTTCACACCCACTTCATGCCGCTCCGATCCCTGGACAGTTGTGTCTGCTGGATACTGCTATGCTATGCTAGCCATCTGTGCCATTCACAGGTGGGGCATTCCCTCTCTCTTCAGAAAAAAGCCTTAGCACTTGTCTTTATAGGCCTTCTGCTGTTTGCTCCGCATGCAACTGTCAAGTGGAATGAATAAACTGCAAAGTCACCCCAACAAGATTGAACAACTTTGATTAATTATGTCTGTTAACAGCGGCTGGGAATCACTGCCGGTCGATAAGTGATCAATTTCATTTGCACAAACGGAGAGATAACATTGTGGGAATTGATTGATTGAGCCCAGATTGCTTTACGCTGCTGTCAGTTGTTCTAATGGATTCAGGATTACTTCGTTCGTTCTCAAGAGTAGGTCCAGGGGCTATTGCTATGTCAGCTGCAGATCTTATTGTCCAAAGTCATACAGGGATTTACCAGTCAGGAGGAGATTCCGATTGTCAGCTCATGATCCCAGTAGAAAGAGATGGAGAAGATTCCCTCAGGCTGCTCAGGGGCCAAGTGAAAAGGTTCCTCTGACCTCAAACTGATAATGAAAGAGGCTAGCCTTTCATATCAGCAATAATGGCAATCAAACACAAATAAAAACACAACATAAATTAATAATTCACATTAGAAAAACATGTGATATGCAATAAGTGTGTTGAACATTGCACTAAAGATATGATTGTCAACATTTGAAGACAATAGAGTTATTTATTAAGTGGTTGCATTGGCAACCGATCTAATCTCTAGTTTAGAATTGTTGGTTCATTTTGTTGACATACTGACATTTTGTCTTACAGTAAAGTAAATAATACTGTCAACAGTCTTAAAAAAAAAAAAAATTGCCATAAAATGCAAATCAATCTGTCAACAGATCCCTCTGTAAAAACCTTCAAAATATTGTCAAGTACTGGTGCTTGTATAGGAGCTACTAAAGTGGAGATATCTGACTCAGAGTGTGAGAAAAACTCATTTCGAGAAAACAGCTTTTAAAGTTAATATTTCAGATAGAAATCTATAGGCACAAGTTGCCTAAATGAAATAAACACCTGAACATTTAGAATGGATATTTTCTTTATGTCAGTGTGAAACCTACATGTTTAGATGCAAAATCTCAAAAAAAAAAAAAAAAAAAAAAAAAAAAAGGGTGTCTCGCCTTCATTTCTGAGAAGATACAAGGCTCTGGACTTTCTGGTCAAAACTGGGGCAAAATCAAAACTTGCCCAAGACTAAAACAGGAATGAATCACAAATAAACCAATTTCGAACTGCATTAGAACTAAATCATGATGCTTTGCTTGAAGATTTTTATTCGGTCATAACATAGACAGTTATTTTGACAGACAGAGGACCATAACTTTACTCCGATACTTTTAGTTTCTTGTGATATGGATATTGCAATTGTTGATTTTGTGATAACAACTACATTTGCAATTTATTGTGCAGCCCTAATTCAAATTCTGTCTTATTAGTTTAGGTTTATCTTGTGTAAATATTAATAACAAGATATATTATATCATCCAACAATGCTACAGAGCCCCATTAGCATAGTGTCCCATTAGCATCTGCATTTACATTAACTGTAATTACCCCTTTAACACCAAACCCCATTACCTGCAGATGTTGGCCTAGCCTGCTTTATCTCCAATTACCTTATTAGCACAGTAAACCATTAGCTACATTTACCCCATTAACAGTAAGCAGGTACCCCATTAGGATAGTATTTTTACCCCCGTGATTTTTGCAATGTTTATCTTTGAGGACTGATTGCTATGTTGGCCATCAGCAGCAAAAAACAATCAAAATTGTTTTTGTCTACTAAACAAATAAAAGAGGCAGATTAATATATTCATAAAAAGAAACCTATCCTTCAAATTAAATAATAGATAGAAAATTTAAATAAATGTCCATATTCAAAAGTACCATAATCAAAATTAAAGCAGAGGAAGATCTTCAAATGTGTTGCTTCAAACCCCACCTCTAAAAATTAAAAAAAGCTGTTTCAATTTTTAATGGCTTGTTAAAAAAACTAAATAAAATAAACTTTTCTAAATATAAAAAACACTCTTCCATAAAGGAAATAAGAAATGCCACCATTTAAATACAGTTCATTTAAAAATAACACACACAGCCTCAAATTAAAAATGGGCTGCTGTTTCCCTAAAATATCTCCCCCTTTTAAATTAAGGCTGTCAAAAAATGAAAACCCTTCTGCAATTTTTAAAAGCATTCAGCTAAACATTTTGTTGATAGTCAAAGACATAAGACATTTATTTTAACTTTTTGTCTTTTTTGAGGAATGAGTTTTAAGGCAAGCATTTAGGCAAGGCAGGCATTTAAAAAAAGTGTGGCCATAAACAATTTTGATGTTAAGTATATCTCCGGCCCCTGCTCTAGTTGCCTCTTTAGCATTGTGCCTATTAATTGTACCCTGTTAGCACAGCACCACACAAACTGTAGTTACTTAGTGCAATAGTGTTCTTTAGCCACCTTTTTTGCTACATCATCCAGAACAGATGCTGAAGTCATCTTTCAAAGTAGCAAACCCTTCAACCACCACAAACAGGGCCTCATCAGGAAATAGCACTTTTTCCTTTATCAAGAATAGACTAACACTTGCCAATGTCAACACTGAAGTCTTCAGTCAAAACTTGCTGTATAATTCATAAAATACTACTGTACATGAAACCATAGACGGTAGCTCTTGGTGACTTTTGTACTGTCTATGGACTTTATTAGATTAAGCTCTTAAACTGTTAACGGTCACACTTGGCGAGGATGTCATGTCTACACCATAAATACATCCCAGTCTGAGGATGAGCATTTGATGTAGTGGCTACAGAAAATGCACAATCTGCTTAAGTCTTCCGCAGATTACTGAAGTTTCAAGGAAAAGCAATGTGGTGGAGATTAGACAAAGCTTGGGGACCATCCTAATGGTGTCCTGTCCACTCACAGCTACAGATTTATTTGGACCTATAACTTATGCTGGATGACTGGGAAAAGACATAGGCTGGTGCTCTCTGACTTCCATTCAAATTAATTTCTCAGAATGGGTGTGACTTTTAATGTAAATGATTTTAATGTAATATTAATAACGACTCTTTCATTCCTCATGTTGCTCCAGGGCTCTTCTCTTGGTGTTAAGAGGTACCTCACCAGGAAATGCTGATCCCCGTCTTTGTGAAATTAATCCGGAAGCCCGGTATTGAACCTGAAAAGTGGCTTTAAATTACCCTTCTTTCCTGCTCTCGGGAACTGACAGATAGATGCTTTTTTCTTGCCAAAGCCAGCCCTGCGTGCACGTCCTCCATCCCACACACTCTCTGTTTTATTAAATGAGAGCAGAGGAGGCTCGATTGTACACAACAGCATAATTGAGTAAAGGACCTTGGGCAGATAGGCCGCGTGGAGTAAGAAAAGCAGAATTCAGTGTTTGGAGCGGAAGACATCATTCAGATTGGTTCGAGTTCTGTCACGCAGAGAAAACATGTCTCCTTGTGTCCCTCTGAACTCTGGGTGTTTGTTTAGTGTTGGTTCAACACAGTAGGTCATTAGCCTCGACCATGTAGTAGCAACTGCAATATGTCTGTTAAAAACAACAGGAGCGTTATTTCAGATGTCGTCTTGGAGATAACGTGGATTCTCAAGTCACGTGTCTTGTTAGCTTTTCACATGTGAGGTTTGTCAAAAATAAAGATACAATAGAGAGGATAAGATTTTAAAAACACAGCAATACGTGCACAGCAAAACAATGTTGTAGGCTATTAATTATGCAGTTAAAAGGGAACTTTGGACCTTAACTGAACAGCTTCAGACTCAGTGTAATAGCTAAATTAGATGTTACAGGGTGAATGAAGCATCCTTCATCTTCCACTGGTGTATTTTGACTAAAAACCCAGAATAGTACCACCGACCTGTTGTCCCTGAAGTCTTGGGTCTCAAAAGAAAGCGGTTGGCCATAACAACAAGCTGGCGATGGCTTTATTTCTTTAGATGGCAGAGTGGCTATAAGGCAGCGGAAATCTCTCTATGGATACAGGGAGGGTCACTCAAGATTCAGTGTTTAGATTGAACAGTGTGGAGTTACATGTCAATGGAACGAATTCATTTCTTTACCTCCCTGAAATGGCCATCACCTTCCAATGTTGGGCAATGGTAAAAACAACTGGGCATTCGTTGCAATTCAGATTGTTACGTGTGTTTGCTGGGGAGTTGTAAATAAATCATTTTGTCACAAATGCATGGAGCCTCGGATTATGAAAAACTACGGAGAATAACCGGATTAAGGTATCTCAACAGCATGGTGTTTTATACATCAAAATATCGCCTAGATATGCTCAGAAGGGCTGTTTTCAGGTAGGGAAATACAAATACAGTGATGCCGAGGATTGGGTGCCACGCGCGCAATGTTTATTAACATCTCCAATACGGACATTTTTATTTTTCTTTGGCGGGAACCCTGAAGTGCATACTCACATTTTTGAATAACATAATTTGGAAAAAGTCCATATCAAATCATGCAAAAGTATGATTTAGACATAGACATATCTTGTCTATGTCTATGACAATGTCAAGTCAGAATTCCAGTGGGCAAAGCTAATGGATGCAAATGAACTGCAGTTTGACAGATAAATAACAAATTGCAAACCAGGGGTCAAAACATAAACACAATGAACTGCCTCTGGGCCAATGTCATTATAATACTCAATTAGAAAACCATTTTTTGGAGGAAGTCTGCAGGAAATGTACCTCATTTTAGAAATGAGAAATGGGCAATTTAGAGCTACCAATTCACCTAACACGTTACCATGTTACTGTGGGTTCTCTCCGGGTTCTCCGGCTTCCTATCACTGTTCAAAGACATGCATGTGTTAGGTGAATTGAAGACTCTAAATTGCCCCTAGTGAATGAATGTGAGAGTGAATGGTTGTCTGTTTGTGTATGTCTCTGTCAGCCCTGCAACAAGCTGGCAGTCCAGGGTGTACCCCGCCTAGAGCTCAAAGTTACTGGAATAGGCTCCAGTCACCCGCGACCCCTAATGGGAATAAGTGGAAGTAAAAAATTCTGTTCACAAAATTCAGTTGCTAAAAAATCAGTTTGTAATAAAGACACAAAACAACCTACATATTTAGGGTATGCATGCTAACATTTAAAATAATACAGACAGTGTGAACATGTCTCCATCAATGTGCCTTGGTGATTTCTCATTTTATAGTAGCTTAACCGCTGCTATCTTTGGACATTGGATTGTCCCAGTGGGAAAATGGTTATTAATTTAATATGGGACATAGCTATTGGACTTTCCAGTTGAGTTGAATTAAGTGCAGATATCATTTCAATGGCAAGGACAACTGAAGCTCCTTTACCACTTGTGTCAGAGCAGTGCTAAAGAAGACAATGTATTCTGCATTACTGCTGAATGTCAATGTTAAACTGATTGCACTGTACTTAAAATAACAGTTAAGCTCCGGTGTACTGTCCCACTCTGTCCAGGAGACTAACCAAACACAACGAGCCATGGTACATTTAGTCCAGTGCCGAGGGGAGTATAGACTTTCAGTGTGGTTTTAGCCCTTTTGACCACACAGTGAGAAAAGAGGAGGAAATGACCAAACACAGAAACCAGAGCTTAATAGAGTCTTGTGAGTAAGTGACGTCTGGATGTTCTCTCCAAAACCGTATCTGGCATCTGTCAGCCTAATTTCAGCCATTTGCTCCCAGTCTTTGTTCATTGTGATCAAGAGTTACATATTTCAGCTTTGAAATCACTCATAAATGCCCTCCATTTGTAAAACATGACATACTGTAGATCTCATAACTAGGGATGGGTACCGAGACCCGGTATTATATTGGCACCGGTGCCACGTCATGACAGTCCACGTGGACCGATAAGCTTCTGCTTTAACGGTGCTCTTAACGGTACTGAGTAGTTGCAGTAAATCCCATTTAGTAAAATTCGTACATGATATCTTTTCGCTCCTCTCATAAAAGACGAGACATTGCGGTTTCCTCAGCTGCTGTGTGTGTGAGAGGAGCAGAGCGGGCGGGGGTGCCGCACAGCAGTGTGCCGCGACTGCGCATGCTGCATACAGACGGAGAGAAGGAAAAGTGTGGCTCAACTTCACCAAAGTAGTTTCTGACACTGCGCGTGGTCACAGCAGGGACTAGGGCTGCATGACAGTGCAACAACGCAGAGAACATAGAAAGATGGTAGGATAATGTTATGCTAGCAGCCCACAGAAGGAACAACTATAGCCTATAAGAACCAACTAAACACTGGGCTGGGCGATATGGCCAAAAAAAAAACAAAAACAAAACAACAACAAACAAACAAAAAAAAAACGCGAAAAGATGCTAACCAGAGCATGTGCCTAATTAGCATACATAAACAAAAACACATAAGTTCGCTGCTGCTGCTGCTGCTGCTACTGAACATAGCACCACGCTGTTCGTTTTGGCCAAACTGCTGCCACATCCAAACTGGAACATTACAGAGGTAATGACTCTTTTCTCTATAATTATTTGTTTTTAGAGTCTGCAGAGTCTCCACAGTAACTATTTAGGCTGCTCTGGCGCTAGCAGCAGCGTTAGCCATAACACAGGAAACTGTGTGGTGCTTGGAAGATGCTAATTTCCGCTAAACTTGATGTTATGATTTGGCCATTTTTGACATCATCCAAAATTATAAACGCAAATTAATCGAATTAAATAAATTTATCGCCCAGCCCTTGTCATACATACATTTCCCTGAAACACAGCTGTGATCACACACAATTTATGCTTTGATTTAGCCCATATAAGAATAGGTTACAGCTTTTTCTTAAATTATACTAATTTCATATTTTTATTTAGATTTATATTATTAACATTAATAATATACACACATGTATATATGTATATATGTGTGTATATATGTATATACACACATACACACACACAGGTCTGGATTTGGAGTCACACTCAAAATGAAAGTGGAAAAACACACTACAGGCTGATCCAACTTTGATGTAATGTCCTTAAAACAAGTAAAAATGAGGCTCAGTAGTGTGTGTGGCCTCCACGCCTGTATGACCTCCCTACAACACCTGGGCATGCTCCTGATGAGGTGGCAGATGGTCTCCTGAGGGATCTCCTCCCAGACCTGGACTAAAGCATCCACCAACTCCTGGACAGCCTGTGGTGCAACGTGGCGTTGGTGGATGGAGCGAGACATGATGTCCCAGATGTGCTCAGTTGGATTCAGGTCTGGGGAACGGGCGGCCAGTCCATAGCATCAATTGCCTTTGTCTTGCAGGAACTGCTGACACACTCCAGCCACATGAGGTCTAGCATTGTCTTGCATTAGGAGGAACCCAGGGCCAACTGCACCAGCATATGGTCTCACAAGGGTCTGAGGATCTCATCTTGGTACCTAATGGCAGTCAGGCTACCTCTGGCAAGCACATGGAGGGCTGTGCGCCCCCCAAAAGTGTTTTCAGCTCTTGAGAAGGTCAGCGCCCCAGCATGCAGTATTACTCAAACCTGTGAATGAAACAAAATACTACTCCAGGTATGTTTTTGAGGTGCAAAGATTATAACATGGCAGAAAGCTCAGAAAAGTTGAGTTTGCATAAAATTTCTCCTTTAACATGACCCAAAACACAACTTTAAGGGTGCATGATGTAAATGAGGCATGTTGCTGAACAAGTCAGAATTAAACTTACTCCCTTTTGTTTAATGTATAATAAAAAGGCCTTTGACTATGTTGAAAAAACTGATTGACATTATTTACATCATCATTTACTGGTTTTTGTTTGTTTAGTTTGCTTCCTTGTAGCGGTGTTTGTGGTTAATCGTTTAATTGGCATTATGGGCATAATAAATTGAAAGAATTACTAAAAACTAATCATTACGCTGCACAGTAGAGTGAAGGCACAGTATCATTGGAGAGTTAGAGCAAATTAAACATAAAGTTAAGCTACTGTTTCCTAAAATATTGAAGCCTATAACTTGTCTTTTGTTTTAAAAAGCTACTTTTTTATTATGGTTCATCACTTTGAATTTATCTCTTTAAAATTTTCTCAAAAAGTTGCCAGTCCCTGCATTTTTGGCTATTTCCAGCCTGACAGAAAATGTTGTGCTATACTTTTATTAAAGTTTAAATACCAACAGAAAGAAGAGTCTCTTCTTTCATTAAAAAAAAGCATTTTCAAAAAGCATTCTAAGTTTATTTGTTCTTTTTTTTTTATCAACAGTTGAAGGATGATAGTTTTCACAGAAAGCTGAAATGTTCAGACAAATAGCTGATAAAAATGCATTTTTGTTTTTTGTAAAATGTTGCATTCTGTCCCGTAGCCAGAAGCTTTTTCCTTGCTTGATTTTCATGTTGCTAGTGCTATACTAAATACATAAAGTGCACAACAACCCCCTTATCCAGTACCAATAAAAACACAAATGACGGCACAAACCCCTCACTGACAGTGAATGAGTTAATAAAGAGCTTTTATGAAATGTAAGATGAGACAGCATGGTGTCTGTGCTCCCAGTACGAACAGTTGAGGTTAATACTTTGCGGTGTGTTCACTTGCTGCTCCCTGTCTCTCCAGGTGTGCCCCTCCCCGGCTGTGGTTCTGGCTTTAAACAAATGATACACCCCAGCCAGCCCCGGCCCCTGAGCTCCAGCTTATTATTGTAATATCATGCTTCCACATCAAAGAGGCTAATGCTCATATGAGAAACAGAAGCTGCTGTTGTGAGTGCGCAGTGGTATCCATTAGTCCAACAGTAGCGGGCTCATGTCTGTTTGTCCAGCTGCTGAAGTGCCCCCCTGCAATGCATCGCTCACATGAGACACTCCAGTCTAGTATCTCGTAGTGCTACACAAACTAACCTGTGATTAACTTACCATGCACTCAAAACCTGTTTTTACCAACCAGGACGCGCTCTTTATATTTTATATTCTGTATTTCTACTGTACGACTGTGAAACAAATTGCTATACAAGGATTATCACAACAGACCACAATTCACTGATTATAGAGCTTTTATTTAAACCAGATCAGAGGCAAAGCAAAAATCACAACAGTGGGCAGGTGTTTCTAAGGGGCTCCTCACACCTGTATTCATTAGAGCTAATGAGGGCTATCATTTACACCTGGCTTTGTTATGATCAAGTCCAAGGAGTGTTTACACTTGTAGCGTACCCCTTTACATCTCTTTAAGTTTGGACCAAAGCAGAAGGCTGTATCAAAGTGTATGAAACAACAGATGGATCTCTTCCAGCCTGACAAAGCACTGAGTACTGCAAATTGGTACACAATGCATCCTGGTTAGGTTTGTGTGAACTATGTGATGGTAAAACCCCTCTTACATAGAATGTGACAGGTGCCGAGCTTACCGTTGAGTTGAACGGTGAGTGAGAGGGGGTCACAGGAATCAAATCATTCAAAAATGTATTTGTATAGCACCTTACAATTTAATGGAATAAAGGAACGAGTGCACTGTTTGTGTGCTTGGCAACCAAACAGACCAGGAAGTGGTATTTACAAGTAGCAGTAGAGGCAAATGTTTTGAAAAGCAATTTATCCTCATTTTTTTTTGACAATCTCACTTATATATAATTGTTTAGGACCACCACAATCTTCTCATAATCATGAGGGCCCTGTATGCTAGGGTAACTTTATAATAAGACAATAGAAAACTAGCTAACCCATAGCTTTGTTGGAACAAACGTTTCAGCCTCTGTGATTGGACGCCCTGAGCTGACGTCACCCAACTTGCGTTACAGTTGACATTTCTTCCCCATAGCACAGTCCCTCAGCGGTGACCTCAGCCGTTGCTCTCTAGCGTCACACTGACACATAGAAATCAATAGAATTTGTGTTTAGTGTTTAGTAGAGCCTGACTGATATGGATTTTTTGAGGCGGATGCCAATGCCGATATTACGTAATAATAATAATAATAAAAAAACAAAATACCGATATCCGATACATCGGCCAAGACACTTATTCATTAAGAAAAAAAAAAATTAAGCATTTTTCTTTCTGCTCTTGTTTACATGAATATGGCGTGTACACCCCAGGCCACTTTATTAGACTAAACATATTTTTAAAATGTTGTAGAAAGCTGCTTATTGTTCTTTATGCTGATTGTTATGTAGGTTGTAGTGGGTCTTGGTGTGGAGAGTATTATTATGTATTTTATGTATTATATTTTATTTAGCTCTAACTAAGTTTGTTTAACTTAAATTTCATTTAAACTTGCTGTGCAAGTAGAGCATGAGGAGAACTACAAAATGCATTTTGAATTTTTGTTCTATGAGGTTCTATGACAGAGAAATGAGCAAAATATTTTTATTGCCATTTTGAGCTTTTCAGGCCATGAGAAGGGTTTCCTATGAACTGCAGTCTAAGAGCCAAACTGCTTGGAAACACTCTGAGTTGGTGCCAGCGCGCCCTTTGCTGGACAAATAACAGAAGGCCATCATTTGTAAGTAAACGGGTCTTATTCCCTCACTCCAGCACACAGTAAAAATAGTACTGTTTATATCAGCGGCTGATCTTTTTCTAATAGGCTATATTGGCTGATCATATCGGCCGGCCGATACATTGGTCGGGCTCTAGTGTTTACAGCAGGGGTGCCCAAACTTGGCCCTTCAAAGGGTTTGCTTCAGCCCTTGAAGGGGTGCTGTGAATACGCAAGGGGTATCTACTTTGATTCTGTTGTTAATAGACTGTCAATGGTTGGTGGGGAGGCTTCAAGTCTGTTACCTAAATAATGTAGTAATTAAAGGAAGTTTAATCATAGATCTGTTTGCATATGATCTCATTACATGCAGAAGATTATTGCATTTGGCTTGCTAATACATTTCCATTTTGGCCCTCTGTGGGAAAAAGTTTGAGCACCCCTGGTTTAGACGTGTATACTCGCAAAGTAGTTTTATTAAGAAATTAGGGCTGCTCGTTTATGGAAAAAATAATCACGGTTAATTTAGACATAACTGAAACGATGATTATTAAAATGATTATTCATTAACTTTTTAACAAAACAATGTAAAATATATTTTTATACTCAAAAATGTGCAAAATATTAAATAAACCAACTTTTGTAAACAAATGGAGTGAACTGCTATAGAATTGTTATAGACTGATATGAACATATCAACTATAAGTAGCATAGCAATTTAATAAATAAAATAATTCCTTGTTTCAAGTAAGTAGTCTAGTAAGTAGCCCACGGCACCGGGGCGCGCTGAACGGGTTGACGGAGGTGGAGACCAGGGTGGCGGAGACCAGTGCACACACTCTCCAGCCCCGTTTTATTGCTCTGCCTAGGGACCACTAGCTCTGCTCCGTGACCACACCAGCCCCCACTAATGCGCACCTGAGCATCAGTAACTGATAAAGTCAAGCGCTACAGCCTAAACCGTACATGTACAACTTATACACTTACAGTCAAAACGCTAAGTAAACACAAAGAAAGTCACTGCAATCACTGTGTTATTAGACAATTATGCTCTCCTGTCCAGTAGAGGGTAGAATGTTTCCACAACCCCAAAGCACACCTTGCACACAGTATGTCTTGGCTCAACGTCTTTCTCTTCAAACCTAAAGTTCTCCCAAACAACAGAATTTTATTTGTCTTCTCTGCTAACCAAGTGTTTCTCCTGATCGCTTGCTATGTTTCTAACAACAACTCTCCACATGTAGCCTAGCTTGTAGCTATCAGAGTGTAAGCTTTGGGAGCTGAGGGGCGGGGCGTGAGTGCGCATTTAAAATACACTTCAAAGTTAGTGTAATTAATAGTTTCTTCTCAATTACATAATTTTTGTAATCATAGGGTGTAATAATCAAAATTGTAATCCAAATTTGATTAGTTTCACTAGAAGAAATTTCTCCAAACATGTGAGACACTGTGTGGCCTGGGCCTGTCTACAACAACCCCTTATCCAGCACATTGTGACTAAGAGCTCTTGTTTTGATATGTGCTAAATTTGGATAAGATACTCCTTTAATACTGTTCTTTTGTATCTCAAACAAACATGCCATAACCATTTGCGTCCCCCCTGAATGTTCTCCTCCAGAGGCATGTCCCAATGTGCCGTGTCCGTCTGTCTCTCTCCTCCCCCTGGCCCCTCCCTCCTGCCACTCTCCACCTCTTTTCTTCTTCTTCCAGGCCACGCAGTTTGACCCTAGTTGCCCTTGACACATGCATTTCTAAAGCTCCAGCCAATCAATAGACGCTCTGCCGCCTGGTGTCAGGAGCAGCCGCCGCTAATTGATAGCAACAACAGGCTGTGGTGCGTATAGTCCATGATGAATGAGGATGTGCCACATTCACATGGTGATCACCCGGTCATTTACCATTGTTCACACATCAGCATTTTGCAACATTAGCAAAAAAAAAAAAAAAGTCTTGCAGTTGTGCCGTGTGTGTGACAGAAAGACAAATGTAGGAGGAGAGTTATGGATAAGAAACAAGCTGTTCAGAAGGACACAGTGGTGGAATGAAGTGGCCACAACAAGTCAGAAAGTTTAAATATAGATGTTTTTATGTGGAGCAAGTTAAAGAGTAAGGTTTAGTGCTCCCTTGTGTTATGAGGAAGTGCTCTTCAATAAACAAACTGCAGCTTAAAATAGTGTTGTTGTCACAAACTTAGAACATTTGTATCATCTTCCCCAGAATCCACAGGGGCTCATTAGTGTTTGTGAACGCATTAAGATGTTGCAAGTTAAACAGGCCGCAATACATTTTTAGAGGATGAATTAGCATTAGCAAATAGCAACCACAATTAAAGAAATTACTTTTTCAGCTTAAATAAACTGTGACTGGAGTACATGTGATGGTTAAAACTGTTGTTGCAGGGTGAAAAATGTAAGACATCAATGCTGTCTCTGGGCCGAAAACACCAACAGCATTACCAACCCAGTGTCATGGAAATCTCGAGTTTTGCGAGAAAGCAGCACATTGCTGTTAGCAAAACAACAAGCTAGAAATGGCTTTATTTATTGATTTTTGTCATGGCAGAGCGGCCAAAACTTTGTATGGATATGTAGGGAAAAACTAAACCAAAGCCAAGCAAGGGGTCATAAAGGAGTCAACTGGACTTGGAGTTAGACTGGAGTATTTACTATTACAGAGTTCCACTTTAAAAACTGGGCATAAAGAAGATGGTTTTGGCTAATGGCAAACCAGAAGGCTAGATAATGAATTCTTGTGTTATGCTTCCATTTCTTTTACATATTTTGCTTTTAGTTATATTTTTAAATCAATCTTGGTCACCTTTAGAACAGCATTTTACATTTTACAACCTTTAAAAATATCTGACTAAAATAGAATGTCCTCTACTGGTGCTATAAAGAAACAGGTGAAGAGACCAGCAGAGGGCAGAGTGTTGAATTTTTTTTACATAATCAAAGATCAAAAGCACTTAATTTTACTTAAACCGTTTGTTTGATGCTACAACAAAATGAAAAATGTGAGGGATCAGTGGAAGCCGAGCTGTACATCATTTTTTGGTTAAATGAATGAGAGCAAACTGGATGTAGAGGGCTTGTTGTTTGGTCAGTGCTTCCTAGAGTGGGCGGGGCTTCGTGGGAGAGGCGGAGGTTTGTGGAACCAAGTGTTTTGAGGCCTTGGATTATATAGCCCCTTTAAATAAGTTAACTGTGGGTTACGGAACTGACACCAAATCTGTGTGCTTATATGTTGATGTTGTAATAGAACAACTATATCCTTAACAACCAGTCAATTTTGTTGTGTTATGGTTTTGTTTTTGGTTCCTTGTCAAACGGAATATATTAAAAAAAAAAACTCTGCTTTTGTCATTAAAATTTGCTTACAGTTTCTTGTGGAAGGGTTTTGGTTGGTCTATATGCAGTCATGACTGTAAACTGAACTAAGTTTGATAGTCATATCTTTTTACATTAAGTCTATTGGTTACAGAGTCATTCAAACTTGGGACCCCTTTTCAAATGCCAGGATCTTGGTCAGAAGTACTAAGATTAGTGTATAGTATGCATATTTTCACACTGAAAGTTCTTGCATGGTCAGGAATTGAACTTCTTGCTGTGAGGTAGTAGTTAGCTACTGTGCTGTTCTTGTTCATGGACACGTCTTAGTTGATGCATTTTCATGGGCTATCTTTATCATGTAACATAGGTCAAAGATTAAAATACATGTTCGTTGTTCTTATTTTGACGTTTTTTGCAGATAGAGGCATACTGAAGTGGAACAAAAGAAGCCTTGTAAGCAAAGAAGAGAGAGACAAGAGGAACAACAGTTTGCTAGTGTTTAGACATGCCACTTAATGTAATGGCTGGTATTAACAAACTACTAACAAAGTGATTGCAGTGTGTGGTGAGTACTCTGCAGGTGCAGCTGTAATGCGTGCGAAAGTGTAAATAATTAAACTCTACATCAGTGATTCTCAATCATTTCATACCAAGTACCACCACAGGAAATATCTGGCTTTCTAAGTACCATTTTAACTCTTGTGCCCCAATGAGGACAAAAGTGTCCTTACCTTTTCTATGAAATTTGTCTTAGGTGTGTATTTTATCACAAATTTTGATATTCTAAAGACAAATCTAATGTTACTTCATTTTTACACTGTTACATTGTTCATGTTAAGTGAATTTTTTTTCTTCTACTTTTTACATAAATCTTTTAATCAACTTGGGCCCTGATCATAAATACCAAATATTTAATTATTTTTGGAATTTTAACGCTTTTTATGCCAGGGTATGTAATTGCTGGGTTTCATATCAAATGTCCCTGAAAATAAATGTTGTTGGTAATCTTTGACATATTCAAGGCTGTAAAAAAAATGAAAATCCACTTTGCATTGAGAATATTAAAAATATTTAATTTTGTGTGTGTGTTTTTTACCAAAAAAATAAGATGCTATTACATATACTGGCATAAAAAGGACTAAAATTCTAAAAATATTTAAATATTTGGTATTTATGATCAGAGCACGAGCTCATTAAAAGATTTATGCCCAAAAAAAAGTGAAAACATATGAATGCATACATTTTTTTTAATTTATGATGGGGACACTTTTGTCACTTAACAAGGTCACTTTTTAAAATTGGGGTATAGAGGTTGAAGGACCAAAAATCCTAAATTCACTAACCCAAGTTTAAACAGAGGAACAAAATAGGCATTAATCTATAAATAATAAATAAGGGCACAAAAAGGACTATACCAAGACTCGAGCAGGACTAATCCAGCTCCTGTCTAATCCAGGCCTAAACTAGGACTAGAGCCGGACAAATTTAAGAGCCGATGAGAGCAGGACAAAAACAGGAATGGAAAATAATTTTTAGGACAGTTTGAGAACCACACCACATTAATGTTTGCTTCAGGCCATGAAACAAAAGTTGAATTACTCCGTGAACACAGCAGAAATATATTCCATTCATTTGTATGGAGCAGAGTAAAAATGAAAGCCATTTGAGTTTGTTTTCAGAGCCTACAGTAATTATTTCAGCAACAGTCAGGCTCCGCTCATTAATAATGCATTTGTGAGCAGCAGCTTTGACACAGGCAGCAGATCCAAGTCTTTATTCACACATTCTGCTCTCAACGGCAGGAGACCCCCGGAGCCAATCTGCCCCAGTCTGCAGTCTAAGAAAAGCCACCTTGCTCCACTGTACGGATGTGTTCTCACATTACAAGCCACTAAACAAAGCAGGATGGTGCCAAATGAGTCACGCTCCAACGTAAATCCACATGGTCATTGAAGTTCAGACCTGCCCGAGTCAAGGAGAGCGCTTTGTCACAATAAATACAATTATCTTTCATGTGCGCAATTCTACATTCAACTACTAAATCATACTGGCTGTATCTGAAAGCATTTTTTATGTACAAACACATTTGACACCATTTAAAAACATATGGCACTATTAGTGTCCATAACAGTTCCCGCCCTAAAAAGTGTGATAGCAATTTAATGAATAAACATTTTTTCCACTTTCAGAGGTAAAATCTTTTAGCAACTACTCTCCCAACCAGAACTATGACAGGAACTTTACCATTTTGTGCCATTTATGTTTCAAAAGTGCCCACTATTTTAACAAGGGTTTTGGCTGTATGCATGAATGTGAGGGATCGGTGACTCTATTTCTTCGACATACACACAAAAAAAATAAAAAATAAAAAAATTCTCAAAGACATTCACACCACACCCTTAACTCAATAGCAACACATTCAAGTTGTAATCATGAACATCACTGTCATGTAGTAATAGTGATGCTCTGAGAAGTTTTTTTTGGCTTCTGATCTGAATAATAAAGTTGGTAGAATTGAATTTAGATCTACAACTCCCACCTTGCGAAATAGGCACACTGCACAACTTACACATTGTTGTCACCCATTTAAATGTAGTTTTTCATCTTTATGGTAATATTTCAAAACAAAAGCAAAGCAGAAGCAGTGTGCATTACTCTCATGTTGACATCAGTGATGACATAAATTAGTTTAAGCCCTCTCTGCTTCTTAATACCAGTTAAATATTTCAACTTAAACTGTTAATAACAAATTCTACACACCATAGGAAGCCTTGTTAAAAGATGCTAAAAGCTCCCAAGCTAATTAGCATGCATAAATAAAGTGTGTAAGTTAACGCTCCCACTGCTGTTTTGGCCAAACTGCTGCCACATCTAAATGTGGACATTACAGAGGTAAAGGGACTTCTTTCTCTGTGATTATTAGCGTTTTTAGCATCTGCAGAGTCTCAACTGTCAGTGTATAAGCTGCTCTGGAGCTATTGGGAGCATTAGCCACAACACAGGAAGCAGTGCAGCGCTTGGAGGACGATAATTTCCGCTAACTTTGCTAACTTTTACGATTGTGTTTTTGGCAATTCTGTTTTTGTCCTACATTTTGGTAAAGGCTACTAAAAGATTGCAGTTTGTTGGTTTGAATCCTGTTATTGTTGCTGTGCTTGGAAATATCTTTTGTCGGTAGCTGGCTCTTTAGGCCTGTACCAAACTGTTCCATTCCAAACCCTGACCTAACCTGAAGTAGTTCCTGTATGTGGGTCTGTGAGTCTGTGTGCAGCTAACCCTTCTGTTTTGGGTCGCGCTTGTCTTTCACTGATGTGAGCACAGCCTAAAAACCACACACTGGCCCGGTGGACAGTTTTCTGTGTATGGGACTCCCAGTCGGACGGCTGATACTGTGGACTCAGAGTACACTTTCTGATCTTCTGAGTTCTTACTGGTTTTTTCTTTTCTGTTCAGCTGTGGTGTTTTTGTTCATTCCTTTCTCTTACTTTGTTTTTATTATTTTTCTTCTCTTGGTGTGGTTTATTATTGTCAGAATTTTACCCTTTCACTTTGCCTCACCTCTTTTTAACCAGCCTTTTTTGGGCTGAACCCTCTAGTTTGATCATTTGTGTCTATAATATCAGAGATAATCTGTATAAATGAAACAAAATTGACCATTTCTGTTCAGTAAATTACTCTTTTAAAAGTAGGGATGTTGCAATTAACTTATTTTGGCTCCCGATCCGATACCGATCATTTTAATTCATGTTCATTATTCAGATCCTGTTTAGTTTTAGCCGATCTGAGTCCCGATACCAATCTTTTTCCTTATTTAATTTTTGCATTTTCATTTAACATATTGCATATACTATGTTTTTTATGCTAAGTAGCAGCGGTGTGCATTACTCTCACAGTGACATCAGTGAAGCCATACATTTCTTTTAGTTAAAGCCCTCGCTGCTTCTAAAGGCCAGGTCTATTATAATTTATACACCATATGAGGCCTGTGGAAAGATGTTAAGCTGCAGAGCATGCGGCTAATTAGCACATAAACTATGTACGTAAAGTTAGCGCTGCAGACTGCACATCACACTACACTGTTCATTTTGGCCAAACTGCTGCTACATCTAAGCAGAGGCATTACTAAGGTAAAGGGAGTCCCTTTTCTGTGATTTTTTTGTGTTTTTTTGGCATCTGTCTCCACAGTCAGTATTTAAGCTGCTCTGGGTTCCGCAAAACGACGCAGCGGAGTGGAGACAGATCCAGTAGGCGAGGGTCTGCGCTGTCGTTCGGTGGTGGCCCGCAGGGCAGCAGATACGCATGCAGTGGACATCAGGGGTTATTCTTTGCAACCCTCTCAACCACACTTCACCATGCATTTCAGTGTGCTTCCAACAAGTGTCGATCAGGGCGGACTTTGCTTAAGTATATTACCAACAATGCATTTTGTTGAGACATTTTCTAATGATTCAGTGTTTGTTCATAGCAAGCAGTGAGCATTAACTGGCAAAAATGGGAATATTTTAAATAAGCACTAACAGCTAAGATAAACTGATATAAAATTTACAGTGTTGTCCAGATGACAACAATGTATTGTTGATCAAACTCTCAGCTGCAGTTCAGCACCGCTAATAGACAGCTCAGTGTTTGCTTTATTAACTGTGTTAAACTTGTGACATTCATAATGGAAGTGTGGAATGTCCAAATTCTCATCTTTAACACCCTTGTACACTCAAGCTCCTCATGCACTTTGAGAAAATGCACACTTCTCCAAAGTGCTTGCAGTAGTGTGGTTGCTGGGACAGGGCCAGTTGCTGAAGAAGTTAATTCTGGTTTGGATAGAAAGGTATCAGAATACACAGTGTGTTGCAGTTGTGTATGGCAGTGGTTCCCCACATTTTTTGTCTTGTTTTGTGTACTTCCTGGGCTTTATGTCATCTCATGAGTATCCACTAACTCGCATGTGTTGATTATTCATATAAAAAAATTATTTGTCTTTATTTGTCATTGGATATTTACTTTATTGTAAATACAAATTCTCCTCATTTATTTTTTTCAAGCTCAAATTTAAGGTAAAAAAATAATAATCTGCCTGCCATTAAAATAAAATATATGAAATAAAAATAAAACAATATAAACTTCAATTACATTTATATGTAAAAAACAAAACAAAAACTTAAAAATATAAATAATAATCTTAAACTTGCTTTTCTCATAAGTTTTATTAGTTCAGTGTGAAAAGATTGCAAATATTTTCTTTTTTTTTTTAAGTTTTGTTACATATTGAATACTTTTATACACAGACAAATGTGTCAAATAAGCAACACAGTCAGGTTACACAAACAGAACACAACAACACAATAGGCACAACAAAGTTAACTAATAATAATAAAAAAATTAAAATGAAAATAAAACCATATACAAACAGAACAAACCTACAACTACCAAAATGCAAACATTTTCTTATCATATTTGAAATATGTCCAAATACCCCCTGCATAGTACCTGCATACCCTTTAGGGTTCCTGTACCCCTGGTTGGGAAACAGTGGCTTATAGGGCTGCATATTAGTCAGGTGGTCATAATAACTTATAACAATATGAGCACCAATACTTGGCAGGTGGTCATAATGTTATGCTTGGTGGGTATATGTTTTCTTTTGTTTGACTACAGGCATAAAAATGTCCCATACCACCTTTAATGTTCAGAGGCTCATTCTGTGGACTCCTCTTTACCTTTGTTGTTCAGTTAAACTGTTTTTATTCATCCCTTTCTGTTTTTTATTCCCTCTGTCCCATTTCTTTTCCTAGTGTTACACATTCCCTTTGCCCCCACCTCTTTTTAACCAGTCTCCCCTTTTCTTAACCCCCTCCAGTCTGATCAATCATTGATGAACCCAGGTGTCCCGGACCTCAAGGGACTGTCTGATTGGACGTCCCGTAGCCCCTTCACAGGCCCTTCATGGCCCCCTCCCCACTTCTCAACATCAGTTAAATCTCGCTCTCCGGGCCTGTACCCAATCTTCCTCCCCGCTGCCGTTCCTTATCGTGCCCCGGCCGCCCTCTTCCCTCTGGACCCTCGAGAGCCCGGCTTCAATTAAAGAAGCAGTGGGGTTTCCTAAGCCATTAGCTGTATTAGTGTTGGGTCCATGCCCGTGGCCCCTGGGCGCACAAAGCCCTCTCGGAGCTTCCTGCTGCAGTTTGCTCAGTGTTTGTCTCTAGATCGGTGACTGTAAAGAGGTCTGGACGTCACCCACTGAGTTAAGAGAGTCTTGGAAGTAATCTGTATTTTTTTTTTATTTTTTTTTTTTATGTCATGCTGAATTAAGGAGCAGGCAGTTGGAATAAGGTCAGAACAGTGTGAGGGTTAAGAACAGAACATTTACCAGTCTGGGCAGCCTTATCCATTCAGACATCATCTTTCTTCATTAAAGAAAAATCTTCTCGTATTAATTTCAATTGTTTAGACCAGTGTTTCCCAAGCAGGGATACAGGGAGCCCTAGGGGGCACTTTGCAGGGGATACTTGAAATTATTTCATAATTTGATAAGAAAATAATTGCAATATTTTCATATTAAATCATTGAATAAAAAAATTATAAATAATAAAAAAAGCTCAAATGTATTATTTACTGAGGAAAAGGAGGTGAAACTGCTAAAAATATTATTTGAATAGGCCTATTATATTTTGTTACATATTTTTTAGATTTATTAGCTGGTTTTACGTTGGCATTTTTCAAATGATGATTATTTTTGATAATTTTTTGTAAATAAAAAGTAAATTTTTATTGTTTTTCCATTTTGAACACAAAATAGTTAATGTTTTGTTATATTTAGTTTTATTATTTTGTTACAACAAAATTTATTATTTTTAATTAATTTATTTTTTCTCTTCAAAGAAATAAATACCAGATAATTAGCATGATCAAAATGTAACTATAAAAGTCTTTGTACTAATAAACAGAGAGGTTTTAAACCATATGACGAAATTTTGAAAAATGAACGTGAATGAATGTGTGAGTGAGGGGTGTGACAAAAAGCCCGGGGGACTCAAAACAAAACAAAAAACGGTTAGGAACCACTGGTTTATACAGTATACGATAGGCTTCTCTGATTGGTTACATGTCAGTTTTATCCACAGATAGATTATTCTGTGTCTGTTAGAGCTGCACTCTGGAAATCCAACTCAGATCCACAAAGGCTGATCCTTTGCCTTTATACGTGATTTTACTGCTACCACTATGCTGCAATCTAACCTTTATTTGAATATTTTTGAGGCGGAGTTGAGCCTAACAAACCAAAAAATGTTTTCCCTCCCATGTAAATATATTTTGAAAGGTAGAAGATATTGTGGGCCTTATTTGATTTTGTCAGATCAGTAGCTCAGTTGGTAGAGCCGCTTGTCCAATAACCAGAAGGTTGGCGGTTCAAACCCCACTCCCACCGTTGCATACTGTCGTTGTGTCCTTGGGCAAGACACTTAACCCACCTTGCCTCCGGTGTCTGCGCACACTGGTGTATGAATGTGAGTGTGAATGGGTGAACGGTTCCTTGATGTAAAGCGCTTTGAGTGCCCATGAAGGTGGAAAAGTGCTATATAAAAATGTGACCATTTACCATTTAATTCTATACCAGGGTTATTACATTTCTAAAGCTTGGTTTGCTCTGTTAGATAGCTGTTAGATCAGATCTCTCTGTGACAGCCTGACACCTTTAGGTGAAGCCCGATGCCTTAATGGTCCTAGTCAATTTTAACCGAAGATAATGTGCCTACTGTATTCTAGAGTTTTTTAAAATATATTTTATGGCCATTTTTAGACTTTATTGATAAGATATTATAGTAGAAAATCAGGGAAAGAGCGGGTAGAGACATTAGGCAAAATGTTGGAGTCCGGACTCAAAACCGCGATGCCGAGGCAGGCTGTAGTTGCTCTGTAGTGGCGCTAATGTTAATGTTTAAGTGAACTAGAATGTTGTGCACTGGGCTAATTTACAGAAATCTACTGTATATTGTATGTATAATGTAACAACAATGCAACAAGACTTACAGTAATCTTTATTTATGGATGCCAGAGCCTAAGCCCAAAGCCTAAGCCCGTCAACGTCACAGCAGCAGGTCATTAAACGTGCTTCTGTTTAAAAGAGTCAATTTACACCGAAGGCATCAGAGCTGCTGCTGCTACGTTTCTCATGTCGATCTCCCCTTGTGTTTTACAGACCACTCACCGACAAAACATAAATGTGTGGCTGCTGAGCTCCATGCCTTTTCTTTCTTCATGTTGTCCTTGTAAAATGGCTGCAAGTGTAGCAGAGCTTTATGACCTATTTTGCCTGTTTCATGTGGCTGTGGCTCGAAAAATAGAACTCCAACCTATCTCCGAGTCGTTCGTGTTGACCTATGTATTTTGTCCCCGTTGTGAATTGTCAGATTGAACAAAGCAGAAAGCAGTTCACATGCAGCTGATGTGATGCTGCTGCTTTGGTGTACACTGGGGGTAAGACTGTTGGGTCAATGCTCTGAGGGTCAAACAGCCTCAGTCTTTTCCTACTATAGAACCACTTGATAATGATATCCATTCAGGAACCAGCCAGACACATTTACCTTATAGTGAAAAAAAACAGCTCTCCAATCCAATTCAGTTCTTCAGTTCCAAACCAGTTCCTCCAAACTCAACTTTGACCCAATGGGCGTCTTTTTACATGCTTTGATATTAGAGCATGCTTTGACACGCTCTGATAGGCTGTATGCTTTAAAATTGTGTCAGTCTTATTATCTCTTTATTCTGCATATGTTTGTAATGCTCGTTTAATTCTAATTCTTAGTCTTTGTACTGTACATTCATTTGTTTGTATCCATTTTACATCTTAAACACACACTTGTAGGTGGTACAATATGCGTTTTATTACCTCTTCTGGTAATTAATTGCACTCCTTGAATGGTGTTGACATTCGTAGATTGATTCAGAAAGATGATGTGTGAGTGAACGGTGCAGTGTGATTAATGACTTCTCAGATCCACCCTGCGCTTCCTGCAGCTGTTTTATCATACGCTTAACCTTTTACTACCATCCCTTTGTCTCCGGATCACCATCGAACACCTCGGAACCTCAGCACGGGCCGACCACACTCATCAATCATCTTTGATTTCCTGCCAGAAACCTCCGATAGCACCTCCAGCGTCTACTTGTGGAGGGCCCGATCTCAAATGCATCTTTTCCAAAAGCGAGATGGAGCGAGCACAGTCTATTAAGCATTTGACAAGTGAAGACCTCCCACTCTTCCAATCTCCGGAAAGCTAAAGGGCCAGCATGTTCTTGTGGCTGGTGGTGGTGAGAGGGGGCTAAGGCGTGTCTCCGGGGGCGTCCATTTTCTTTCTAATGAAGCTGTCCGTCACTGGGCTTGTTGACAGAAGGCCAGGATATGAGTCCCACCTGCCCACACTCCAAAACCACCAGCTCGGGTGGCTGAATGGACCGCTCCAGTCATTGTGGAACTGAGAATAGAGCGGAAATTACCATTGGAAATATTATGGTTGGGTCTTGGCTTTGTGCAGTTAGCAGTGGCTAATTTTTATTGGACAGGAAAGACCCCGGTCAATTATGCACAATATGAAGATGAAAAGAGATTAAATCAGTTTTATTTTGATTGCACATGTTTCAGCACTTGTACACTACTAGATCCACTAACCCTAACCTACATTGACTCAGATTGGGGGGAAAAAAATAAAAAATAAAATAAAAATCCCTCATGAATGTATGAGTCAGCATTTAGCACAGTTTCAGGACAATGACTGGAAGATTATGATCAGTTGCAGCGTAATCAGAGCACCTTTTATCACAATCACAGTGTTTGTAACAGTATTAGCATTGTGACATTGTGTAGCAAAGGTGTCACATTCATCTTGGAACTGTGATGATAATTCAGTAGGCAAATTATCTTCTACGTCTGTGGTTATGTACTTGTTTAAAAATATTACTTGTTTAAATGTATTTTTAGCCAACAGTCTGCTTTTTTGCAATGTTTAGAAATATATGGTGAAAAAACATGACATGAAGTTCTATAGTTGGGGGTGGATTTTCAGAAATTTAAGTGGGCCGTGACAGTCTTAACTTTGGGAATGGCTTTTCTAAACATATGGCCAGATTGCAAGTTTTATTACATTGATTTTCTACAATATTACAATGAATATGAGAAGATATTGTTATTTTATTGTATATATTTTTTATTTTAATATTCCTACAACCCCCCCTTCCCCACAACCCGGCCCCAGATAAGCGGAAGAAGATGGACAACCTACTTTTAAATTTTTTTTTTTTAAACATTATCACGCAATATTATCTTATCAAATAAATTCTACAATTTTATACTAATAATGTTATGGGGCGACAGTAGCTCAGTTGGTAGAGCCATTGTCCACTAACCAGAAGTTTGGCGGTCCAAACCCTGCTCTGACGTTTGTATCCATGGGCAAGACACTTCACGCAACTTGCCTCCAGTGCCTGTGCACACTGGTGAATGAATGTGTGAGTGTTTGTGAGTGGGTGAATGGGTGAATGGTTCCTTGATGTACAACACTGGGTGCCCATAGAGGTAGAAAAGTGCTATATAAGTGTAACCATTTTTATTTATGAATTGTAAATAAAACAAAACAAAACACCTTTGATGTCCTATATTCTGTTTTTTTTTTTCAGGATTTTGAAATTATTTTGGACAGCTCTATTTCACATTTTATAACTACACAAATTTTACCTACTACTGTTTTTTTCACACCTCGATCATATCCATGTAGACGGGAATCAGAAACAGCATGATTGTTTTCCTTTCTAGACCATCATTGTCATGTAAATGCCCCGTAGTGTTAAAGTAGTGCCACACGCCTGAAGCCTTCTTCTGACTAAAGCCCTCACATATGAATTAAAATGCAATTTGACTTTGGACTTGCCATCAGAGTAGAGTGTCTGAGTGATTGTACTGAACGGTAGGGGGTGGACAGATTGGGCTATAACAGATAAATGCACTCCTTTATAATGACAGCGGTTTACTTGCTGAAATTATTAGTTTAGGTCTGGTGACAGTGTATATTATGTGTGAAAATGGCTTTAGAACAGCGTAGAAGCGCTTCCTGGCGAAGACAGGGTCTGGCAGTGAAACCAGATGTTTTCAGCTTGTGAGAAGGGCAGTGCTTCAGCTTACAGGATTACTCAAACATGCATGAATGAAACAAAATACTACTTTGGATTCATTTTTGACGACGTGATAACAGTAGAAAGGTCAGAAAAGTTGAGTAAGCATAATAGGTTCCCTTTAATAGTATGCCATACTTTTGTACACCGTTGTGATGGCCTTATTATGCATTTCTTTTGGACATTCAGTACATAGAGTTTTGGCTAAATAACAGTTCACTATAATTGGCTGGCAATTTATCATAGATATTTCAGTTATTGAACAAGTAAAGGCTCTTTATTTTTTGTTGCTTATCTAGAGAAATAAATTATCCTTATTGATTGTTTCTTTGCATTATTCATGCTCTCTGAAGCATAATAAGATGATATCTGCCTTATTACGGTTTTGGCAGGTTTCCCAATAAGAGCTTAGTCAGTTTCATCGATTTTCTTTCTGCTTACATCAACATGCATTTCCTTTTCTCACACATACTTTACTGACTTGTTTAACCAGCACTTTATACCCTATAGAGGGACCCTTTTACAGCAGGAAGTACCCTCCAGCAGCCGCCCAGTGAGCAGAAAATGACCCCCAAGGACTGTACGGGGGCAATCCAGAGTGAAATGTGAATTAGGAACGCCTGTCACTGCTCCCTTTTTAGAGATTTGGTGGGATTATGTTCGCATGGGTGCCCTGGCCGCAGATGAAACACGCCATGGTCAAAGTAGGCAGTCTTTTGCATACAAGCGCTAAAACGACTGGTCACACCATTGAGATATTAAGGCCAGGCATTGTTGAATTGTTTTTTCTTTTGGGTTTTAGTGGCATTAGCTTGCATCTAAAACCCAGAGACAAGTGCCAGTTTAATGTCTCACCTCCATGTTGGGATGACAAAAGGATGTAATGTATTCCTAATAAAATGCAGCCACCTGAAATGTCCTTTTCCCTCTGCGTTTTTTCTTTGTCCTCAGGCAGAGACAGCAGCGGTGTGACCAGAGTGGATGCTGACAAGGTTGCAAGTTCAGGTCACTGCTCCCACTCACTGGAAGTAGCAACTGGAACTAAGCACTGGGTAAGAAAGTTCACATCAACTTCTCTTTATTAATGACATTTTACAAAGCAGTTATGTTAAAATCATTGGTATGGGGCTATTTGTGTGTGTGTAAATAGATTTGTCTGCATTAAGATGTGTGTGTATTAAGTTTTTTGTTTCCGTATTAAGTTTTGTGTGTGTGTATTACGATTTGTGCGTGTGTAATGTGATTTGTGTGTCTATTGCGATTTGTCCGTGCATTATAAAATTTAATGATTTAATAATAAAATTAGTGTGTAATTTCATTTGTGTGTGCGTAATAAAATTTGTGCATGTGTAATAAGATTTAACCTAAAGGTTGGTGGTTAGGGCCATCGCATAGGCATTGCATACACAAGACATTTCACCCAACTTGCCTATGTATGAATGTGTCAGTGTGGCTGTTTGGTGGTGGTCGGAGGGGCCGTAGGCGCAAAATGGTAGCCATACTTTTGTCAGTCTGCCCCAGGGCAGCTGTGGCTACAAAAGTAGCTCACCACCACTGAGTGTGACTGAGGAGTGAATAAATAATGGACTTGTCTTACGGACAAAGATCTAATTACACACACATCTTTTTGCTACAGTCCTCCTGCCATGTCATATCTGTGTGTCTGTTTTTCATCTGTGTGTCTTTTAGATTTTAGACTTACAGGCTGTGGATTGGCTGACACACCAATAGATGGCAGTAGTAGGTGGTTTGCTTCGATTCTGTTTCTGTTCTGTTAGATTTTTGCCCTTTTTTTTGCCAGGCAATTCTTGTCCTTTAATGCCGATTTTTGATCAGGCACATGTCCGGCAACCATGTGACTAAAGGACCCCAGCTTCCCCACCCATCTGGTAGCAGTTTGGACTCTTACACTGTAGTTCATAGGAAACATCCAAAAACGCTTCAGCTCAGCCTGAAAAGCTCAAAACGGCAATAAAGATTTTTGCTAATTTCTCTGGCATAGAACCTCATAGTACAAAAATTCCAACAGTATCTGTCTGCAGCCTTGCAGCACTGCCCGGTTACACCCCCTGCCCAGTTATACCTTTCCCGATTGGTTGCTAGGGTTACATTCTGCTTACGTTTCGCACAAGCTGGAAATGGAACACATATTTAACATTAGAGTAATAAAGTGCTCGTCTGAAATAAACTTAATATAAAATTTTGTTTCACCATATCTGTAAGAATTTCTCTGGCATAAAACCTTGTAGAACAACAATTTTAAAAGCATTGTGTAGCTCTCCCCAAGCTCTACTCGCACAGCAAGTTTGATTGAGATAGCTCTATTGATTTATCTCAAAAAACTCATCTTAAACTGTTCTCTGTCCAATTCTAACACATTTGTTTGCATTTTAATAAGTATTACTAAGACCAATGGCCATATAATATTAATTTCTTTCATAAAATTAAGAAAATTGTTTATCAGCCACCGGCTGCTCTGAATTAAAAAAATCAGTATCGGCCATAGAAAAACCCATATCAGCCGACCTGTATTACGCATTCACAAATTGTTTTTCACACACAGAAACCGTATTACACATGCACAAATCGTAATACACACACACAAATCTAATTACGCATTCACAAATCCTAATCCGCATACACAAAACTTGATATGCACACATCTTAATACAGACAAATCTCTTTATACACACACAAATCTTTTTGCTACAATAATAGCCCCATAGTTAGCAGTAATAAAATGTACTGGATTTTAATTTATCTATGAGCCAGGATAGTTTGACTTGTCTATTATTTATTTTTTTATTTTTTTGCTCCAGTCTTTTTCATTTTGTGCACTTTTACAACCTTGGTGAGTGTCAGGGTGGTATCTGACATTACTGTATTAGAATGTTTAATCACCAATGAACGATATGGATAGATGTTTCCTATAGATCCTTTAATGCATGATGTATTCAAATAAGTTGCGCACACAGCTTGATACTGAATTAATAAATATAAATTTTTAATTAACTTTTTTAGACAGCAGGAATGGATGGTTGTTGTTTGTATATTTGTTATAATTTACTATGAATTATTAGGACCCAGATCTGATTGTCAGCTGTAGTCACTACAGTGAATGTATTAAAGTAGGATTAGTGACTGAGGGATTAAATCTGACCATGCAGTGTTAAAAGTACTGTAAGCAGCTGTTTGAAAATGGTACTGCAGTCTAAATCAAAGCAATGGTCTTTTTTGTGATTGGATGATGGGCAATGCAGTTTTAGAACAAAAACAAAAACAACTGGGACATTATGTAAAATATATTTTTAATTATTAATAAATCAACTGTACCATTATTTTCAGTAAAACTAATATTTGATTTAAACATTTTTACCTCATATCTTGGCACACATGTGGGTAATTTTTATGAAATATAAAAAATATGTACTGCTTATAGCACCTTTAAACTACTGTGGTCCTCATTTCTGTAACTATTTGTTCAGCAGAAAATCAAAATTGAAAAACGTATGTTTCATAATCTTTAGCTTATGTGCTAAATATAGGTGCTAATTGCTCCAATAAATAAAACCACAATTTGCTTCATCTGTGAAACTATATGTGGTATTTCTATTTGTATTATTATCTATGATTTTTATGGGTCACAGGGTCACCCATTTAGTGGATGGAACCTTTATGCCTGACCATTTTATCTTCTTAGCTAGTGAAGTGGATCTGGAATCACTCTCATTCAAACAGAGACAGTTTATTGTGTATGTTGGTAATGACTCCTAAATGCTGATTGGTTGTAAGCCTATCCTTTGTGTCCGTTTGTTTTGGCCCTGTGGGAATCCAACTCATACTGACAGTGTACAGACTCATTTTTTAGATAGAATAAAAAAAACTAATTAGGATGGCACACCAGGCCACGCAACCACACATTTCATGACATTTGGTGCTTCTCTTTCCCATCTTGGAGGTCTCTAGACTATTGATGGTCCTTAAGCAGATGTGTGGTGTCCGCCCCGCATGATGATGTAATGGGATAACCCCGCAGCATGTGCCGTCCTCTAACAGCCGTGCACGACAGCGGGTCTCAAGAATTCTAATCAAACATCCCGAATATGTGTGGCATCTAGAGGAGGCGCCTCACATACCAGCCCCGGTGAGAGCACAGACACTGGGAGGGGACCAGGCCGAGGGGTGGGGGTCCTCTGGGCATGCTCTTAAGTCAAAGGTTTACCCGGAGGTCATGTGATTCTTTCATGAATTAAACAAATGATGCTCTCTTTTGGTTTATAGACCAGTCCAGAGGGATCTTGTATAGCACTGTCTTTTGATTTTTTTTGTCCTGGTTTATTAAACTGGGGCTGAGATCTGTTCCCTTGAAACATCAGTGCAGAATATTGTTAATAAAAGTTGGTTATTATTGGTGTGTGCTTGCATATGGCATTTTTTCTTTTATTAAATAACAGTTGGAATAGACCAGAGAAGCTGCAGAACGAGGTTCATAACTAACTGTAGTCCCTGGTTCCTCTGACACTGTATATTTAGTTTATTCTCTAACAGACAACAAATTCAGAGAGTACACTTGGAAGCTGCTTGGGTCTAAATAATATATTGAATAATAAAATATACCATAAATAATAACCCACATTTAATCTAAATGTTAACTATTGCACGATATGGGGAAAAACTTGTTATTCGATAATTATGTTGAATATTGCGATAACGATATTTTAAAATAGGGCCTACTCTTCTGACACAGTAAGTTGAATTCATTTAAAACAACAATGTAAATGCCTGTATTCATAAGTCAAAACGGCTCCAAAATCAAAACTTAACACAGGAACAATAAAACAAGGCTAAACCGTGCCTTGTAGTTTCCACTACAACTGGACTTAAACATTTTTGTTTAAGGCTCTGGTAGGAAAATGATTCTGACAGTGTAAATCTCTGTCAGATGGAAGCGTTATTTAGACTCTTACAATACGAATATTGTGTTTGCTGATATTACAATAACATTTTTGAAATATATTGTGCCTCCCTACAAGATATGTCTTCAATTTTGACCTACAGTATGTAAAACTTGTGTGACGTCAATAGAACCAATTTAATTTTGTTTATTAAACAGGAAGAATTAAAAGCAACAGTTGTGTTACAAATAAAGTTAAAAAACTGGTTTGCGGCAGGTTCCTGTTTCTGCAACACATAAAGGGAAAAATCACAATCACAACAATGAGAGAAAGACAACAAAAGACAAGAGAGCATCAGAAACACCATTGCTATATCACATCCACGCAGAGAGGTCTGTTCAGGGTCAGGTTTGTCAGTGGTAACAACAGGAGCTGTTCAGCAGAAACTGCCTCTGTGCTTTTTTTGTACTGTGGGAGAGAAGTCATTGTGGAGAGGAATAGTATTCCACACGTTGGTGAAGGAATTGAAACTGTTCTTCTCTGTCATTGTATATTTGCACAACTGTATTTCAGTGCTGACACTTGGAATCCACAAAATGCTTGTCATAGCAGTGCATTATTAATTGGAGCAAGACCCATTCATTTTATTAGCTGAGTGAAATGAGTTTGTTTTCTCTCCCAGTCAAAGCTATGGAGCACAACAGTGCCCACCCCCCTCCGGTGCCGGAAGTAAATTTCCCATAGGCTTTTCAAAAAATGTGTATAAGTTTAAAACATTTAAAACACTGACAGAGACTAATCAGCTATGCGATAACTCATGACCATATGACCATATAAATATATATATATTGGTCATGAGTTACCACATAGCTCTAATTAGCCTCCATTGAGCTTTTGAACTCTTGCTTTCTCTTGCTGCTACCTTGTAGCAGGGGCTTAGCTTAAGCGTGTGAGTAATGAAACACACTTGTGATGATCTACAGGTATTCTTTGCGCTGAAGGGAATGTGGGGATGTATAACCAGTGCTTAAGTTAAAAACGCCACTCAAAACATGAAGCTAAATGTGAGGTTGCTGCCAAGTAGCTTTCTATAGTGCTGTCTCGAGACCTGCCCGGTATCAAAACTTTATACATAAATAAAATGTTTAAGTACCAGAGCTTTTCGGTCAGTACCTCAAATATATTGCTGTTTGATATACAGTCCTTCCTGTTACACACACGTTCTGGGTGCATCTTGTTTTAAAAAATCGAAGAACAGTTTTTTTTGCCAATTTGCTTATATTCCCCAGTGTCCATTTGTGGTACTGCAACTATTCTTTCCATTTAAAGAACTCACGTTTTGATTAAAATACATAAAAATACATGTACAATACTTCTCATCAGTTTCTGCCTAACATTTTCACTGCTGAAAGTAGGTCATTTTTGGCTCTGTCTTGGCACTAAACTTATTATGCCCCTTTGAAACATCTGGTCTGGGCACACTGGTATTAAAACGTGGCCATCACTAGTGTCTCGCTGCATATGGCACTTTTCCCCCCTTTGCTATCTCTTTTATTAAATAACAGAGTGGAAAATGGATCTGGATGTTTCCCAGAACTCACAAAATGACACTAAAATTATTTCAAAAAGGACTGTAAAGCTTCTCCGTCCCATCCATTTCTAGTCATCCCCAGACAGTGTGACAAACTGATTAAAATGCCCACAGTCGACAAGAGCGAGACCTCCACTCTCTATTCACTGCACCCCAGCCCGTCGCCACGACAACCCAGCGCCACAATAGCCACCCCGGGTCTATTTAGCGCCGCTGAAAGAGGGGACTTGGAGAGTTGTGGCTGTCCGGGCCCGTAGGTGGTAATGTATGCGGTCTAAACTGGTGAATACACACACGAGCTCAGCCCACTGCAGCCTCCTTTAGCATTCGGATGAACAATGACCATACTCACAAGTCCCGATGACGGAGGCTTCATCAGAGCATATGGTCGCTCAAGACCGCTAACTAACCCACGGAAGAAAGAAAGACTATTTATGAGGGCTTTGTCTTTTCAGAGGCAGAATGCTAATGATTTGGTCTGGTCATCTTTTCACTCATTATGTCTGCAGTAATGGTGACAGATGCAGTGTATTGACTTGGAGACTCTGCCATGCAAAGTCTACGAAGCTACACGGGTTTTATAGACAGTGTACTAGTAATAAACAGTGGGAGTGGGGGGACACAAAAACAAATCACAAAACAAAACAACAAATTGCAAAGCTGATAATAAAGTGTGAAACAACAAACAAAAACTGAAAAGAAAAGCTGAAAACAAATAATACATGTAAAAACAAAATCTGAAAACATAAACAAAACTGAAAACAAATCCTACATGTGAAAGTAAAACAAAACTGAAAACAAAACCTGAAAACAAATCATATATGTGAAAGCAAAACCTGAAACAACAAAAACGACTGAAAACAAACCTGAAAACAAATAATTCACTTAAGAACTATACAAATACAAAAACTGAAAACAAAACCATAAAACAAGTAATACATGCCAAAACAAAACCTGAAAACAGAAACTGAACTGAAAACAAAACATGAAAACAAACCATACATGTAAAATCAAATTCTTAAAACAGAAACAAAACCTGAAAGTCATACATGTGAAAACAAAATAAAGACAAAAATCTAAAACCAAAACTTGAAAACAAATCATATGTGAAAACAAAATATGAACACAAAACATGTAAACAAGTCATACATGTAAAAAGAAAACATGAAACAAACAAAACTGAAAACAAAACTTGAAAATAAATTATATGTGAAAACAAAACATGAAAACAAGTCATTTGTGTGAAAATAAAACTTGAAACAAACAAAACTGAAAAATAATATATCTGAAAACAAAATATGAAAACAGAAACAAAACTGAAAACAAAAAAAACAAAACAAGGGCCCCTTGGTGGCTCACCTGGTAGAGCGCTCGCTACATAAACGAATGTCCCGGCACAATGGCAGAGCAGCCAATGCTTTTGCCTCCCAGCAAGGAGGTCGTGAGAGGGCCGGCCCTCACTGGATGAAGTCTGCATGTCATCCCCATGTTACTGTCTCCAGGAGAAATGGAGACTTTAAATAGCCTCTAGTGAATGAATGTGAGAGTAAATGGTTGTCTGTGTCTGTGTGTATTTGTGTCAGCCCTGCGACTAACTGGACGCTGTCCAGGGTGTAGTCCGCCTAAGGCCTATAGTGACAGGGAAAGGCTTCAGTACCCGCAACCTCTAATGGAAATAAGTGAAAGAAGATGAATGAATGGGCAGTATCTTTAAAAAAAGTGAAAAGAAATTGAGAAACCCACCTTCTTCCTGTTGCTGGGAAGTAGTCTCTGGCCAGATCTCTGAAGGCTGCTTGTTGAACTGTGTGCTTTTACATTGAACGCAGGCCATGACCTCTTATTGGAAGAAAAAAAAAAAAGGGTAGTCACTGTTATCCAATCAAATATATGTTAGAGTGCCCAGGGGAACCTTCAAACATTACTGCAGATTTTATTGGGTAATATGGTAAATAGCTATTGACTGTTCCATGGACATTGTTTATCGTCACTATATTTATGGTGATACTTTTAGGAAGCCAGTTTATATGGAATTTAATTTGACGACAGTAGGACTAGAATGTGCAGGTGAAACATTGTCTTCAGCTTTTTCCACAACTTTGGAAGATGCATCTTATCACCTTTTCCTTAGCGCTATGTTCTTTTTTAACTATTTTAATGTTATATTTGTTTACACTGTATGACGGACCTTGTACCAGAGGTGCTATCTAAATTTCAAAATAAAGCTGTGTCCTATACCTGTATGCACATAGTGTTTGACCGGTGTTTACATTTTGCAGTGCACACATAATGTATAATTCTACCATTGGGATTGTTATACTTTGATTTTGTATTGCTTATGTTCAGTACTTTCTGGTTATTTCCTGTTGTTTGCACATTGTAGTGAATGGCCCATACTGTATGCAAACACCACAGCCTTCCTTTTTACGAGTTGCTCTTTTTGCCCTCTCATGTGTTCCTCTGTTTCCCATGCAGTGGTTTCTCCAGGGCTGAGAGCTGACTCCTGTGGGAGGCCCAGTCCCACTCAGAGCTGTAATTGTGGGGGATTTGTCAGCGAGTGCTCAGGCCGCTGTGGTGTAACTGTGTCAGCAAAACCTAATGTAAATATGTAACCTGTACCCTCTTACACTTGCACTTTCTGACTAAGATTATTATTATTATCTCATGTTCTAATGCTGAACTATTTTTGCCTGCCCTGTTGAACATGAGCTCACACTTGTTTCCGCTTGAGCTATATGGTAAAAGTTAGTTTCCATTGACTATATCTAATGGAAATATAATCTATATTTGTAAATTATTGTGGACATCACTATTTCATTGGCCTATGATGTTTGTGGATGACATCAGGGTCATTAAAAAGCATTAAAAGTTATTGTATTAATTTTGCAAAAATTAAGGCTTTAATTTGCATTACAAGCATTGAATTTGACTCCAACAGGCTTTAGAAGAATTTAATCAAATTTTAATTTTAAATTTGCTGATGTTATTAGTATAATTTGTGAATATAAATATGCATATATAAATATGAAATTACCATTTTTATAGCCTACACGTGACAGACAGGTGGAACAAGTTTGCTTCCAGCGTTACCAAATTACCCAAACTTCGGATTCAAAATTATTGGTGCTTTAATGTGTTTGTGTGTATGTGTTTTACAATACTTTTGACAAATTTTGACCATTTTAGCTGCCACAATTGTATGTTTGTGGCATTAAAAATGTAAAAAAATAGCTTTAAAAAGTTAGAGGTGGGCACTGCTGTGAGTTAATTGGACGAGAAAGAATCTTCACTCAGACAAAAACAAGCCAAGGACAGAAGTAAAAGGGAAAATGTTACTTTTAATCAAACATGTACTTGTCCTTGTGATAAACAGCTGTATTACAAGAAAGGACAAGCTAATGTTGTGCCGACTTTTTCGAAAAAATAAAGCTAGTGTATATTAGCAACAGTTGTTTTCGGTTTAGTGAAGTACGGCTCTCACTTCGAGAATCTAAACATTTTATTTTTAGTTTAGATTGGATTAAACTCTAGTTAAACTCATGTCGTTACATGGTCAGTTGTTAAAATGTGTTAAAGTGGAGCAGAGAAGTGAATTTAATGCACAGAAAGCTGGTGGTAAACCTGAAGTAGTCTCCTGTTTACTGAAGCTAATACAGCTTTACCTCCAGTCTCACACAGACACACACCAATCTCACACAGACACACACACCAGTCTCACACAGACACACACCTGGATTTATTCTTGTCTTTTTTATTAAATACTGCCACTGTGTTTATGTCTTTTTGTTCTTGTATGACATCAGTGTTTCTGTAACAGATGCCTGTCTCCTGGACCCAAGAGTCATGGAAACACCTGCAGGTTTTGGAGCTACCCGTTCATACACTGACAGTAGGGCTGTGCAGTTGATAAAATTTTTATTGTGATTGCAGTTTTAGCTCCCAACAATTACAAAATCTATATACTCGTGAAAAATGCTTGCTCCACCCTCACAAAACCTGCTGCAAAGCTACTTGGTGAGACAGAGCTAATGCTAGCCCACTGTTTAGTGGTAAAAGTAAAAGTTAAAAGAGAATCTGCCTTCTTGCTTTGTTAAAAATGGACTTTACAGTGCCGTCAAAGCTACACACGCTCTCGTTTTTTGTCCAAAACATTGTACAGAAATAATCGCTTTAAATAATTGTGATTTCAATTATGACCAAATAATCATGATTATGATTTTTTTCCATAATTGAGCAGCTCTAACTGACACGTCCCGTACCATTCCCCCCTAGTGGAAAAGTGCCTATTGTTGTGAGAGTAGGTGGAGGTATGAGAAGAATGAAGGTTAGACAAAATACATGTCTGTGAATGAGAGAAACCCAAGTGGAGTTGTGAGGTGCAGGTAATAGAAGTAAAGAAGGTTAAGGATTATAAGTGGTTTGGATCAATGGTCCAGAGCAATGGAGACAGATGTGAAATGTCAATCATACTGCCACTTTTAAACATGTTAATTAACTGTCCCCTGTGTCTCTCTTTAACTAGTGTTGACCAGTGTCGGTTTTCTTTGAGTAAAAAGTTAAAGTTGGCCTCTCGTGCTGTTGCTCTTGTCAATCATTTGTCTGTGTTTGGTCCTCCTTCAGACCGGCCTTTGATCCTCGCTGCTCTTATGAAGAGTTACAGCTCCATCCATTAAAGCCTGTCATATTTCTGCGACAGAGCGCCTCTTCTCTTTCTCTCACCTAGTCGGGGCCAAAGGTCAAGGGTCAAAGACATGCTGTCATCTGTGGGGCGTAAACTTTCACACAGCCCACTCTATACTTGGACTGAGAATAGAGAAGTGAACTTGAAAACTGATGTGAGATGCTGTATCTTTAAGTACTTCTTTATTGTGTAAGAGGCTGTGACATTTATTTTGAAAGTGACTTTTTTTAATTTGAAGAAAATAGTTTTATCACCTAGCACAGCATCAACCACCAGTATCATCCATTAGTTCCTGTGTAGATAACCAACAAAGAAACTACATTTTTATGTTGATAGTTCTAATAGCATGAATTTAAATCTCTATATAACTCCACGAGCTTCCTCACTCTGTACTCTACAGAGAAAATGAGAACCACATCTCTATTCCTTGAAAATGCAGACACTCTGTACTCTACAGATTACAGAGTGACTTGCAATATCCATATCACAGGAAAACGAAAAAAAATAATTACTATTATTGTTTTTTGTCTGACAAAAATTCACACAGCAGCTCTAAAAAAATTTAAATGATTTAAAAAGTCCTGCATTTTCTCTGATCAATCAGAAGTGTAGTCCTGGTCTAGTACTGGTTAAGTCCTGGCTTAGACTTTAGTGCTGGTGTAGACCAGTTTTAGTCCTGTTTTAGTCCCGGTTTAGATCTGGTCTATTCTTGGTTTAAGCCTGATCTAGTCCTGGGTTAATTCTGGTTTAGACCTGGTTTAGTCCTGGTTTAGACCTGATCTAGTCTTGATTCAGTGCTGGTTTAGACCTGTTTTCGACCTGTTTTATTCCCAGTTTAGACCTGGTTTAGACTTGTTCTTGTCCTGGTTAAGTGCTGGTTTAGACCTGTTTTTGTCCTTTTTTAGACCTAGGTTTAGACCTGGTCTAGTCCTGATTAAGTAATTCTTTATATCTGGTCTAGGCCTGGTCAGGTAATGTAGAACTGGTCGAGACCTGGTCTTGTCCTGGTCTAGTCCTGCTTCAGACCCGGTTTAGTCTTGGTTTAGTCCTGGTTTAGACATGTTTTAGGCCTGGTCTAAGTGCTGGTTTAGTGCTTGTTTAGACCTGGGTGGGACCTGGTCTTGTCCTGATTTACTCCTGGTTTAGCCCTATGCATTGCATCTCTTCCTAAAATAAAACTGAATTAAACTTGTACATGTAAAAAAATATTTAGATACTGCAGTTATTGCATACCTGTTATTTTTCTAATATTGTGCGGACATAGTTTAAGGCAGTCTGACATTTGCAAAGACAGATGTAGTCTGTACTCTATGGAGTGGATTTACAGCTCTATAAACTTCCCACTTTGTGCTCCTCTGAGTGAACTTGTGGCCCTACTGTCTCCTCTCTCTTCTTTATAAATGTCTGTTGTGTACGCTCATTTCTAAAGCTGTTAATGAGCCGTGACAGCCCCTGAATGTCTGATAAAATATGTGGGGTCAGCAACAGCAGAGGCGGGACGGTGGGGGGTACTGGGATCGGAGCCACGGAGCACTGCCTCGCATTGTTGTGTTCTGTTGGATATTCTGGCCTTGGGCCCCAGATGCTTCCTCGGCCCCATCTCTGGATCTGTCCATAGAGAAGAGTGCTGTGTTTTTGAAGAGACACTGACCACACACTGTTAAAGAGGGAGATAACATCGGGCTGGAGTTGCCTGAAAGCCCTGGTCAGAGTAAAAGCAAGAATTAATGTGAGACAGGTGCGGTAGAAAAGGGAGAAGAGTTTGAATTGAAGCTTATTGTTGAGAACTCAACCCAAGCTTCAGTATAAAAAACTTTGTTCCTATATCTTCTCCATGTGTTTGTTAGCTGATCAACTCAACATGTAAGGGCCAGATTGTGATTAAATTTTAAAGGATTCTGTGCCATTGCGTGATAGGGCCAGATTCCAACTCCAGCCACAAGGAACAGATGTGGTTCTCAAACTGTGGTACATGGACTTATTCTGGTGGAAAAGTTCAAGTCTTGATTTAGTTTCATTCAGAGCGTGATTTAATCCTGCTCTGTTGAGGCTTAAATTTGAGGTTTAGCCCACTGCTTAGTCCTGTCGTAGTCCTGGTTTAACCTGGATATATTCTGGTTTTGCACTAGTTTAACCTGGTTAAGTTCTGGTTTATTACTGGTTATGTTCTATTTTAGTCCTGGTTTAGCCTGGTTAAGTTCTGGTTTAGACCAGGTTTTGCCTGATTACATTTATTTGCTGAGAAAACTACGTACCTCAGTTCCAATGCAATTTTGAAAAAAAAAAACATACAACAAATCAGAGAATTTCATAAAGCCTGTACCATTTTGAAAGTGGTCGTAAAGGATAGATTTACTTACGTGATCTTGCAACATCAACATGTCACAGAAAGTTCAAAATGGTTTCGTGGTCTCAGGAGCAGGTTCTGTTTGCATTTTTTACAGAGGAGAAGCTTGTCAGTTGGCAGTATTTACGTTCTGCTATAACATTAAATTCAAATAATTGAAGTAAATACCATTCATAATGTTAAGATAATTTTAAAAATGCACCTAAATAATTTTGCTTAATATGATTTAAGATTTCAGAAGTAAATTACATTTTTTTCATTCATGTAAAAAACATATTTCAACAGTGTAAAAATCTGGTCTGGTCTCATTCTTTTGAACTCAGTCTCGTGTCTTGTCGCGTCTCGTGGGATTTGTGTCTTGTCACACCTCTAGTTTTAAATATTTGTGATTTCAATTACTGTATGACTAAAAATAACCATGATTATGCATATGAGCAGTCCTGTTTGAATGGACAGCCTCTGACAGTATCAACACACAATATAAAATGCTCTTACTGTAGCTTCTGCTCCACTGCTCTGAGACATACCTATCCATCCGTAGCCTGACCTGTCTGCACCCTTTTTGCTCAGTCAAATCACAGCCAGCAGACAGACTACAAATAAACTTCAGAGTCCTATCATACTCCCAGTCTACCTTTCTGTCCATTGTAGAAATTCTATACACTGAAGTCATTAGTTATGCTTCCCTACTTCTTGAGCCAGCCCCGTGAAAAGTGCGGGCTAATATTATGAGAGGCAGATGTACACATGCTTGGCCTGGCTCCACTTCCGTCACCTTCCTCACTTCAATGGGCCGCCTCTCTCAGCAGTGGCTTCAGACCAGGCGGCACAGAGGTCTTTCTGTCTGTGCCCTACCGGTGTGCTGAACGGCCTCTCTGTCCAGGCCCCAATAGAGTCTCTTTTCACTGGGCACAGAGCTCTGGGACCGCGGGGCTGCTCGGAGCGGATCCAGGATAAAAGACACTTCCCCTGGCTGCAGCAGTCCCCACAGTCCAGAGGGGCACACTCCTCTGTGATAGGAGCCTTTCACTGAGGGCCGCTCTGGAGAAGCAGGTGTTGGCTGTAACTGCCACGCCAGAGTCATTAGAGTCGGGACAGTTATCTGATGAGCCACTACAGAGGCTCACTATCAAAATCACATTGCTCCTGGTTTGTAATTGAAATTTTACACAGTTCTACAAATATTGTATAAGTTGTGAGTTCTAAGTGCAGACAAAGACTTTTGGGCGTGAAAAGCACTTTCAGAGTTGGTTGAATTTCAGGCAGATTCTGATTTTAGGTTTAAGAAGTACACAGCTTTTCAGACGACTTGCGCATGTGATTTTTTGGCTTTCTGTCAAAAGTATTAAAATTAAGGTTTTATGGGGCAGGCCAACATTCAACAATCAGGGTATGTCACAGGCTGAACATAGGGTAAATAAAGAAATAATTGTTTAAAAGCTTAAATTGAAATTAGGGCTGCAACAACTAATTGGATTAATCAATTATAACTGATTATTGAAATAATCATTAACTAACTTAGTAATTAATTAATCAATCGCTATCTGGGATATTGACAGACTCTGAAACATGTTAGATGCTGACAGAAGTGGTTTTATTACCAAAACAGAGCAGTAAATCCACAGAAACAGTTAAACTCAATGTCAGTTTTGTGTTTTTGAATTAAAAACATCTCTGCGAGTATATATGCTCCATCTAAAAGTCTTCAAATTAGGGCTGCACATATGGAAAAAAAACATGCAATATTTGATATCTATGTTGAAAATTGCAATAACAATATTATTGCAATATTTTAAAATAGGGCCTACTTCTCTGATACAGTAAGTTGAATTCAGTTCACAAAATAAGTCCCTGTATTCAGAGTGACAAAATCAAAATTTAACACAGACCAAACCAGGAATAAAACAAGGTTAATTTGTGACAGAATTAAAGAAATTATCACTAAAACTGGACTTTTTTTTCATACATATTTTCTTTTAAGGTTCTGGCAAGGAAATGATTCTTCAGTGTACATCTTTCTCAGATGGAAACCATAGCGTTATTGCCATAAATTTAGATTCTTGCAACATGGATATTGCAATAAAATTGCGATATATTGTGCAGCCCTACTTAAGCATATTTAAACCTTTGTCTCGTTCCAATTTTGTAAAATGTAAGTGATTTTTTTGTAGTATTATTATGACAATTTTTTAACAACTTGTCATTCTTACAGCACTATGTCATAACACAGTTACTTGCGCTTCACTATCTGATTAATTGATTATTTAAATTGATTATTTGTAAAATTAATCAACAGATTTATTGATTATCAAACTGAAGCCCTAGGGCAGCAGACAGGCCTGGTCTGAGAATCAAACCTAGGACCCTGTTGTGAAAGTGACAGTGCTAACGACTTTGCCACCGTGCCAGTGTCTTATATTCTGTTGAGGACTTATTATCTTTCCCAGTCCCTGTCAGTTCAGGAACTACTAACTTCAGATGTAAAAACATGATCTCTAGAAAAACTAATGAAAAAGGCCAGATTTTTATTCAAGTTAACACATGTTGATAATACAATGCACAAGCAGAAGAAAAATAAGACAAAGCTAAATTACTGATGAACATTCGTCCCTGAAATGTCATCCATTTTGTCATTTAATGGGATGTGATGAATTCATAAATGAATGAATAAAAATATCTTCTAGGTAATTTACAGTGCCAAAAATACAACAATAGAGAATTAAGGAACATCCTTCAAAGAAAAACAGTCTAAACAGAGACAGGTGTAAGTATCAGAGGAGCAGAGTTTTCGCCAAACATGTGGCTCTGGGGATTTAACATTGGCAGGAGGTCCTCAGTAAACCTGCAGTTTGTGAAAGAGTAGATCAGTGCTGCAGTATCTACATTATAAAAAGAGATGAGACTCTCCTCATAGTCCACAAACACTCCAATCTTCTGAGGAACAGACTTTAGGTGAAGATCATGAACTATGCTATCATGAGCTGTATATTTATTATTTGTTAAACTTATTAGCCAGTATCCGTTTGGAGGCTTCGGTATGATTGTTCCTTTCCTGTCATTTGACTTGTTGCTTATGCCTAAATACCAGGCAGTCTTTCCTTTGACCTGAACCTCAAAATAAAATCTTCCTGAAGAGACCTTTTCTTTTGCTACAACACAACTACACAGTGCAAATCTTTGACTGTTGTCTTCGAAAATCATTATTTGATCTCTGTAATGAACCTGTTTGAGGTTCTTAGACAACACTAAGTTTGGATGTGCTGTGGCAGGATCTAGAGTTACGTCTGCTGCAAACTGCTGCACTCTTTTCAATTCAGCTACAAAGACCTTCTTTAGTTCTGGATTAAGCAGTGTAGTCTTCATCTCAGACACAGCTTCAGCCACTTTTTCCTCATACGACGGAGCCTTCACAGTCACCTCTGTCCAGTCCTTTACACTGGGAGCAGGTTTGACTGAAGTGAAGGTTTGGAGAAAGTTGAAGTGGTCTTCAGAGCATGAGAGCTCCTCCATCTCAGCTCTTCTCTGCTCTAGCTCTGAGATTTCAGTTTCAAGCTCCTCAATCAGCTCTGCAGCCCTCTCCTCAGTCTCCTTATGTTTGTTTTCAATGTTTTGTTTAAATTTATCCAGACTTTGTTGAATGCACTCCATCAAAGCCTTGAAGACTCTAACCCCTTCTTCCATTCCTCTATCTGCGTTTTTCTGACTGAGCTCCACTGACTGTCGCATCTCCTCAATTTTTTGGCGTCTTACTTCAAGCATTTTCTTGAGCTCTGCCTGTTTGCCTTCACATTCTTCTTTCAGCTGGACAGCGTTGTGACATTTGTGCTCTGAGAAGGTGCAAGGCAGACAAATGAACTTCGAGTCGTCCCTACAGAACAGCTCCAGGGGCTTGTCGTGTTCGGGGCAGATCCGATCTTCTAGGTTTTGCACTGGCTCGATCAGCTGGTGTCTCTGCAAGCGGGGAATGGTGACGTGAGGTTCCAGGTGGCTCTGACAGTACGAGGCCAGACAAACCAAGCAGGATTTCAGGGCTTTTTGCTTCGTTTCAAAGCAGACATCACAGTTGACGTCTCCTCGTTCAGCAGCTTGCTGCTCTGCACTCACAGTGAGTCCCTTCTGAGGCTTCTTTTTGAACTGCGAGATCATCTCAGATAGGCAAGTGTTGATTTTTAATTGTGGCCTAATGCTGAAATCCTCTTTACAAACCGGACACTGGCACTGGTCGTTGTTGTCCCAGTGTTTGTTGATGCAGATTTTGCAGAAGTTGTGTCCACATGAAGAGGTGACCGGATCGGTGAACACCTCCAGACAAATGGAGCACAGGAACTGGTCTTCAGACATCACAAAGCTCACTGCGGCCATTGCTGTAAAGACCAGAATGAAACAGCTTTACGGATGGATAGTCAAAATGTTACATTTACAAACTTTCTTGCATTTCAGTACAGACAAAATGAGTTTCCACTAGGTTGGTAAAAACTAGCTTAATGATTTATATAAAATTCATGAACACTTTTGTTGGACTTATACTGTCAATGTATACATAACAGACACTGCTCTTCTGGACATACAGTATTGTAAACACAAATCTCTTCAGGGTGTACTGTACCAAACTTTCCTGTACTGACACAACCCAATTTTTGTTAGTTTTTTGCTCAAAAATATTGATAACAGCACCGCTAAAAGTAAGTACTGTTAAAAGTAAGTACTGTTAAAATCTTCACAATACCCATCCTTATGAAACACACCTTATTGTAGTACATCTTGGCCTCATTAAAGATATACTTTACACAGCTGTCAGTATTGCTAATGAAATAAAATTTGTTTGTTATTGATTTGCATTTTCTTGCACCAATGGCAGTAATAGAGTAGTAGTAGTAGTAGTAGTAGTAGTAGTAGTAGTAGTAGTAGCGGCAGTAGTAACAGTAGTAGCTGCAATAGTTGCTTAAGTAAACTATACACTCAGTACTTTTTTACATTTACCTGTAATAAGTAGTTTTTTTTTTTACCTACTTAGTAGTATTATTTGAAAGTAACTGTATTTTCACTTGAGTACAGAAAATAACTACTTCTTCCACCTTTGGTTGTGGAGTCTTTGTTTGTGTAAAATCTGCAGCCTGCTTTGGCATCCCAGTATGTGTGTGTATATCAGAGTGACTGCAGTCGCAGGTAGGACACACAGTGTTTCTGTGATACACCCAGGTTGTCGTTCCTGCACAACAATATTTATTCATATCTGGCCTGCTTAATAAACACCTATAGTGCCTATTTAAAATGTTATTCTACTCATGGGCTGTTAAACATAAGAAGACACAATAATATACAGCACATATAATATAAAACAATAATAATTCATATTTGACTGTACTGTTCATACATCTGCTAATGTAAGTGTATTCTTAACAAAAGAACTACCTGGACATTTGATGAACCTAAGTATATTCCTATCAAAGGCTGAAGCTAAAGCACAGTAAACTTTTCATCAAAGGTATTTTTTACAGAAAATACTGTTTTACTCACCATATGCTTCAGTTTGAGTTTGCAAAGCTCAAATGTAAATGGTTTGTGTCCTCTGTCTGAGCACTCGACACCAGCTCTGTTTCTGTTTCATTTCTTGTGTAATGCCTCTGACGTTGCTCCGCCTCTAAATCACTTCCTGGTTCATTTAAGTGCAGTGTTTTAGGCAGGCAGTTCTTTGCGTGCACATTCTACATGGACTTCACGTTATAATACTTTTTTTTTCCAGTTTTGAATTTATTAAGATTTGAATTAGTCTATTTCCCTGCACTGATGCTGCTGCTGGTGTCATATATTGCTCTAGCAGGATTAGAAAGTTAAAAGTATATGTATGTTTACTTCAAACTAATGCGTGGAGAATTGTATTGTCTGATATTGCCCTGAATGCGATACTTCATTAGCTATTTATGAGTATATGAGTATGTGCTGATGTTTAAAAGCTGGGACTGTTATGTGTTTTCCAACTAAAACCAGCTGTATTACTTCTAAACTGACATTAATTACCTAACACGATTTGAGTCATTGTCCGGTCCTGGTGTGCTCCTGGTGCGGTCCTTTTGCAGTTCTGGTGCGCTGCTCGTCAGAGCATATCTAGGATTTTAGGGACCCTAAACAAGACATTATTTGTGGCCTACTAATTACCATAATGCAACCTCAAACTTAAAAGAGCTTAAAGAGACACGTATATTAGATAAAGACAAATGAATTAACCTTTTTTGAATAAGATCTTTAATGGTAAAAGAACACCATTAAAGACTACTTTGTGTTGCTTACCAGCCTGTTCCCCTGATGTATGTAATAGCTATTTTTTATATGATACAACATAACACAGTGGGGTCTGGGGGCCTTCCCATAGGAAATTTTGAACAAAACAGATTCCTGTATTCTGGTGCACTTTTGATAATAAAACCTATTTTCTGCAGCCTTCTACATTGTAGTAAAATATGGATACAATTTATGGTTTACTTTTCTTTACAATTCAAGACGAAACACAGTTTATTATAACAGCTATAACAGCTTGAAACTTGAGCTGCTTCTTTTTACAGACTACAGCATAACTCGAACTATTTGGGCATTAACTAGAAACCAAGTTTCTATTTTAGAGGTTCCCCAATGCCCAGTGGAGCCCCTTGCCTGGGAATTCAGCCTCACTGCTGTAACAGTGGATGAGTCTGGTCGCCATTGAATCAATTTGATTTCTAGGGCGGAGCAAACCCGAGTAAACTGACAGTGGAGTAAGCCAATCAGAAAATGGCAGACGTGGCGTTAACAAAGCGACAAGAAAGTGAGCAACGCGAAAACATCTTCTTTTTTTTTTTAATAAAGGCTTCTAGTGCTGTAAGCTGCTGTGGTTATAAGGACTCTATATGTTTTTGGTCAGTTAAAATGGAATTTACCGCTGAATGAAACAAACTCGGCTCCTCGGTGCGCCACCTTGATTGTTGTTGTTGAGGATGCTGCTCGCAAAGAACACATGACTTAAATAAATGAATCAAAATGCACGGTACCGTTGGGATTTGAATCCAACCATGGCGGACGCCGTGGTGACCAGACTGATATTTCTCTGTATAATAATACAGAGACATATCATTCTGGATTTTCCAGGCAATGGGGCCCCAGCCACAGATACTGCTCTGATGTGCCCCTGCTGCTCCAGCACAGAAACGCACCGTCTCTGAACCTTCTGTCTCACTACCGCATCGACAGAGGCGCAACTCCAGGCTCCAGAAAACTCCACAGGTTACAAAAACGTTTGTCAGGTACTTCTGTTTTATGTGGCTTTCATAACAACACACACAGCTTAGATATTGTAGGAAATACATTGCGCATCTCCACAGAGTCGCGCTTCAAATTATGTTGCAACTGCTTGTATTATTTCAATGCCCTCTTTATGATCAGATATGCATGAATATGAGGTTGATTGTCATCAAACAAAAAACCTGAGAAAGGTTGAGGAGAGTAACACACATGGGCTGAATTATGGGCTGAAAAAATATCCTAGCATCCACTAGTTCTCATTATGTACAGTGATTGACCAGGCTCGTTTTGCCTGCATCACTCACTGCACCGTAGCACAGGGCAGCAGCTGTAGCCCCTCAGTCATTCGCCACACTTAGTATAATTTGCCTATGCCATTGGCCACTTCTGTCCGCTGTTCAGACTTTCTTCAAACAACCGCATGGAGCATTTATGCCCGGAACCAGCCCTGCTGCTGGTACGCTCCTGGTGTGATCCTACTGTTTCTTCTTCTTCAGTTTCTCCACACTTGTTAGAAAATAGTGACACACTGCCCCCTGCAGGCAAGGGGTGTTACTGTTCTTTCAGTTTTGACAGAGCTTGATGTGAATTTAGTAATAGATAGTATTAAGTTTGTCATCTGCTTCTGTCCATTTTTCCTTTGGTTTGTTAACTGCCAAATTGTTCCCACAACCAAACTTCTCTTCAGCCTCTTCTTTCATGTGAACATATTTTCCCTTTCTACAGTAGTTCAGTGACTACTCTATCCTTTCCCAAATTTAGCTGACAGTCTAATGGTCTCAGAGTTTATTTATAGCTGCTTTGACATCACCCCACAGCCAAACATGCCGCATACCAGAGCCAGCTAATGAACTGATGTATGGGACAACCCTCCTCTGGCCTCTCCATAGGCTTCTCTATTCAATTCTGTCTGTCAAGTGATTGTAGATTGGATATTTTTAGCCTGTGCAAAACCCTTGTGTAATGAATACAGAGCAGTAAGCAAAACTCCCTGAGAAAAAGACACTCAAATTAGATAGATGATTACAGGAAGTGTAGTCTAAAGCGGTCATTAAGTTTGAAGTGAAAACAGGGATGTAGAGAAAGTCTCCACTCAGACTTCCTCCTTTCTCTCAACCACACCGTGGTCTTTCATTCTGATCTTGTGAGGCTTATAGGGAAGAGCCGTAGCCGTTGGGTAAGAGGAAGTTCCCATGGAAATAGGGTTGCTGTGAAGCTATAAATAAAAGAAGACATATTTGCAGGTCAAAGATCAGGTGAGGACGCAGAGGCAGGGAACTTCTCTGTTACTCATAGTTCTACTCATTCAACTTTATTTTATTTTTCATTAAGCCTGTAGGGAAGTGGGTTAGTGGAAGAGCAAGAGCATTTTAGTGTTGTACAATGACATGTTTTGTCTGCTCTCTTCCTGGGCTGTCAGCTGATTGATAATTAATTCATTTTAATGCCATGCGCTTTGATATTATGGTAATGTACTTTAGATTTAAGGGAAACTGTAGCAAATTGTGATTGTGATTATCCTCTGTGCAGAAATTATGATAGGATCCCATGGCTTGTAATATGGTGGTGTATATAAAAACAGCACACACACACACACACATAGTTTAATGAGGCATACTGTAGATAGTTGTTGGTTGGTAGTTGATGTTTGGAGGTGTAACCCCTTTTTTTGTCCTGCGGTGTGACACAACTTTGAACTTAAATGCAAAGAACATTAAATAATAATTTCAAATATAAATCCATTGTAAAAAAGTGTAAAGACAGTTTTTCATAAGCATTTCATACTTTTAGCAATTCATACTTTTAACTCTTATTTCTACATGTTTTAACATGGTCCTGTGGGGGTGACACTTTCTGTCACACTGCAGGACATTCACTACAATTTGGCCGTTTACATTCTTGTCATAAATTATTGAACATGTCTGTAGTGCTAACTTGATGCATATATCCCTGTCCCATCCTAATGATTTTTAACATTCAGAATTTGATCTTGTGAAAAATACAGCTGTCACACTGCAGGACACCAAACAGGCACAAGTTAACAGTTTTTGAGAAAATTTGGATTTTACTAAAATTAATAATAAAATAACAGTTCCTTTTGACCTTTAGCTCACAGCCTTAACTCCAGAGGTCTGTCTGGTCTGTAAATGACAGATGAGGTCCTGTAGGTTTTGTGGCAACTGCCTATTTAAAAATTAAATCTTATTGTAGAAGTGCAGTTAAAATATGTGACATTATGCCAAAAACTTTATGAACTGTCCCAGTCACTAGTCACTTATTTTGGAAATGTTTGTATTTTGTTTTTTGAAAATGGTACAGTCACACCACAGGACGTTTTGCAGTTTAACATTAAAATACAAAAAAAAAATGTCATACAACTTCTTTCTAAAACTATAAAGGTTTGGTAGTAGGCCCTGTGTTGCGCCGCTGACAGGATTTTGGAGGGGGGTAAAACATTATTTAGCAAAACTTTTCAACTGATTACGGAAAAAGTGATTACAGATCAACCACCCTTGTACACATCAGTCTAAAGAGCTAGAAGTTTAAGGTTACACTTAAGTTTGATGTGATGTATTCTGATATGGCAAATGTGCCCAGTGTTCAATTTTAAATGATACAATTAGAATGGGCTAGTGGAACTCTTAATGTAGATTACTAAGCACATTCTTTCAGGTTTGGCTTGTGTTTTTATAATTTGTCTTTTAGTCAATTTTCTCTCTTTAAAAGCCTATGTGACATTTCACCCTGTTAAACAGACACTAATGGCCCCTCATCATGTCCACATTCATCAGGACCACTCTCCTCCTCTCACCCTCCCCTCCTCCTCCTCACGACCCTCCCGCATTGTCTGACACTGGGAGGGTATTACTTTTTCTACCTCTTCTCCTCCTCATGAATAAGTAACCAGGGCGAGGCTGGAGACACATTTTCCAGACACATCCGAACACACCGCCGCTGCCTCAGCATGCCCCCTGGCTCCATTCACAGGTCGCTCCCACTTTCCTCTTTGTTCGTGAATGCAACCCCCGGAGTGTAAACGGCTAGGTGAGACGGTTAGGCACTGCATGTCTAATATCAGAGTACTTACCGCCTTTACGGAGCAGGCTAATGGGGCACGATATTGCCTTCATGTAAAAATATGCAATGTATTTCCCTGCATTTGAGGAAAGCTGTTTAATCACCTTTAAGTCATGTATATTGTAATGATATTTATGTATTTGTGGAAAAAAACAAAACAAAACATACTCTCTCATAATATGTCATGTAAGCAGTTTTAATTTATTTACATTTTATTTTTATTTATTTATTTATTAGTTTATGGCCTTGAAGCATTTATCCCTTAGTTCAGGGATAAATGCTCTCTTTATTGCTTGTTCTCCCCGTGTTTGGATGGATTTCCTCTGGGTGTGCCGGTTTCCATTTATTTTAGCTTAGGGCTGGCACAAGGAGTACAGAGGCTTGCGACCCCATTGTGCCTGTTGATGGTTATCACTCAAGACTAACTGTAAACACTTTAAAATAGCTCATCACTATTAAGCAGTAATAAAGCATTAATAAATAACAATATTTCAATGAATAAATCACAACGTTTTTTTTTTTTTGCCGTTGTCAGTGAAAGGGTTCACATTAATAGGAATTTACTTTGGTAATACATAAAACATGTAACACAATAAGAAATATGCAGAATAATATAAAGCAAAATAAGCTGGACTAATGTAAATGTACAAAGTATATGAACAATATGTTTAAGTTAAGTTATCAGGGCTTGACCTTAACACTTGCCAAGCAGCCAAATGCAAGTGGATTTTCATTTTGGCTAGTGACACAAATACTCCACAAAGCCACTTTGCCTGGGTATATTTTATGCATACCTAGGCCTATATCTTATCTTCAGAAGTTAGGCCTGATTTTGTGTTGCACTGCTCGAGTGTACACTATTTATTATATACTAATTCATCCAGATTAAAGAAAGAACATTAGTAGTAAAAAAAAAAAATCACTTGTTTTAAAAGATGTGACACCACATGCACAGAGACGCACTTTATTCTGCCTAATCTGTGTTTTTTATATTTGATAAATTACTGTCCATGCATAAAACCACATTTTACTTTTCTTTAAGCCTATTGTATACTCCAAAATGTACACAAACACTTCACTAATTAAATTGTAGCTAGTAAAAACACTAATTGGCTAGTAACTTTTGACAAAGACTAGCCAAGGCAGCCAGTAAGAAAAAAAGCAAATGACAAGCCCTGTAAGTTATGTATTTACAAAATAGGCCATAAGCAGTCTTTTTGTAAAAAAAATCTTTTGGCTTTTCCCGTTTTTGTTTGGGGTTGCCACAGCAAACCAGTTGCATGGTGATTTGGCAGGTTTTTATGCCGGATGGCCTTACTGTCGCAACCAGCCACAGAGTGCGACTGCAATATGGATGGGGACTAGGGCTGCAACAGCTAATCAGATTAATCGATTATAACTGATTATTGAAATAATCGTCAACTAACTTAGTAATCGATTCATCGCTATCTGGGATATGTATAGACTCTGAAACATGTTAGATGCTGACAGAAGTGGTTTTATTACCAAAACAGAGCTGTAAAGCCAGAGATACAGTTAAACACAATGTCAATTCTGTGTTTTTGAATAAAAAAAACATCTTTGTGAGTATATATGCTGTATCTAAAAGTCTTTCTTTTTTTTTTTTTTTTTACAATTTGTCATTCTTACAGTGCCAGGACATGATTAATTGATTATCAATATAATCAGTTAGTTGCAGCCCTAGTGGGGACATATAAACAGTATGCGCTTCGAGCCAAAACCTTCAATGAAAACAATAATATTAATAATAAAAATAAAAATGAAGGGATCCAGACTGTGATCCGGATCTGCACCAAAAAGTTGACTCATTGGCTCAAGCTGACTCATTACCGACCTTTTCCGAATGTTTTTTTTTACTATAACTTTTTGAGTTATCAGACAAACAAACAAACCAACGCTGGCAAAAACACAATCTCTATAGCTCGGATAAAAATAGCAGGAAGCATCCTCGCTGTTGTTAGGAGGGACAGACAGAAGAAATGTAGGTAATTTGAGCACCCTTAGCACTGTCATTATGCAGATTCTTAATGCATGGATAATTTTGCTCTTATGTATAATACGTGTCTGGCTACATGGAGCACAACATGTATTCTGGTGTATTCCGCCTCTGTAAGGTCACGGAGAGGTCTCGGACAGCTCTTGAATATTTAAAATGTTTTTTCTGTCTAATGGCGGGGCTGTCAGGGTACACTCTGCTGTGAGGCAGTTGACTGATGGACCAAGGAATGGGAAATGGGAAGTTGTTTTTGTTGTGAATGCATGAGTGGTAATAGATACAGTGGAGGCTGGTGTTCAGATTGAATTGGGCGTATTACCAGACATGGGTGAACTTACTGATTACTGATTTAGTCATGAGAAATATGTTTACATTTTTAAATAGTAGTCAATGAACTTATGATTTTGTGTTTTTGCAGACGTCAGCAGAAACCATGGAATATGAGTCCAGGTGATAAGGAGGAGGGCATCTTCAAATGAACACGGAACATAGATGGTGAGAAATGTATGGTGGCTCTGAGGTACAACATCAAAAGCTTTCATCAAATTTGTTTGCTTAAAAAGAAACCCATTCCCCAAATTTAAAAAATAATACATGAAAAATTATATGTCTATATTAAAAAGGGGCAGTTGTCAAAATTGTTTTTGTCCACTAGAAAAATAAAAATGGAGAGAGATTTATAAATGTTTTCTAAAAAAAGAAACTCCTCTCTAAAAATTCATCAAAATAAAGCCGTGTCTTAATTTTAAAATTGAGTGTAAAAAAACTCACTCAGTCAAAATAAAATAAACTTGTCTAAAAATAAAAAGTGCTCAACATAAAAAAACATGTAAAAAAAAACACATTCTTCTATTAAAAAAAAAAAAGACATTCCACTGTTTAAAAAAAGTTCATCTAAAAAATAAAGACACACACAGCCTCAGATTAAAAGAGGGCGCTGTTTCTCTAAAATGTCTTGACGAGTGAGTTTTTTAGACAAGCATTTTAAATAGTTGAGATTGAGGCTTTATTTTAATGGACTCTTGTTAATTTTAAGAGGTGGGTTTCTTTTTAAGGCAAGATTTTTTTTTTAAATCTGCTTTTATTTTTTTAGTGGACAAAAACAATTTTGTTGCACCTCAGGGCCACCATAGAAATTACTTTTACACATACTGCTTTTTATCCACACAAAGGTTCCTGTCCGTGCAGTTCCGCTATAGGTGTAAGGTCGCCTATTGGGTAAATACTATACTGTAGTTTCTGAAGTGTTTATAAAACATTTGAAAGCTGACCAGATCTGAATTGGAATTTGATGGAAAATTACACGAGTAAAAAGTTGGATAGTGCCCCTACATTTCCTTGACATGGAGCCCAAAACTCCAGCCACAATTAGTGATGGTCCCAAGTAGGGCTTGGCGATAAATCAAATTAATTGAATTAATTTGAGTTTTTAAGTTTTTTTTTGTTGTTGTTGGATGGTGTCAAAAATAGCATTGTAAAATTGAATTTAGCGGAAATACATTTGCAAGAAAAAGGATGTGAACCCTTTGGAATTACTTGGATTTTTGTATGATTTGGTCATAAAATGTGATCTGATCTTCATCTAAGTCACAAAAATAGACAAACACAGTCTGCTTAAACTAATGCTGCAATAATAAATAAATAAATTAATTAATTAATGTGTTTATTGAATATTTATTTAAACATTCACAGTGCAGGATGGAAAAAGCATTTGAACCTTTGGATTTAATATCTGGTTAATCCTCCTTTGGCAGCAATAACCTCAACCAAACATTTTCTGCAGTGAAGATCAGACCTGCACAAAACTTAGGAGGAATTTTGGACCATTCCTCTTTACAAAACTGTTTAAGTTCAGCAATATTCTTGGGATGTCTGGTGTGAATCGCTCTTCTGAGGTCATGCCACAGCATCTCATCTGGATTGAGGTCAGGCCTCTGACTGGGCCACTCCAGAAGGAGTATTTTCTTCTGTTGAAGTCATTCTGTTGTTGATTTGCTTCTATGTTTTGGGTCATTGTCCTGTTGCATTGCCCTGAGGCCCTGAGGCAGCAAAGCATCCCCAAACCATGATGCCCTCTCCACCATACTTGACAGTGGGAATGAGGTTTTGATGTTGGTGTGCCTTTTTTCCTCCACACATAGGGTTGTGTGTTTCTTCCAAACAACTCAACTTTAGTTTCATCTGTCCACAGAATATTTTGGAACAATCATTAAATGTGCAGCAATGTTTTTTTGGACAGCAGTGGCTTCCTCCGTGGGTCCATGAAGTCCATTCTTGTTTAATGTTTTACCCTTTGTAGATTTGTCAACAAAGATGTTAGCTTGTGCCAGAGATTTCTGTAAGTCTTTAACTGACACTCTAGGATTCTTCTTCACCTCACTGAGATTCTGTGCAGTGCTCTTGCAGTCATTTTTACAGGATGGCCACTCCTAGGGAGAGTAGCATCAGTGCTGAACCTTCTCCATTCATAGGCAATCTGTTGAACCACATGAACATCAAGGCTTTTAGAGATACTTTTATAAACCTGTCCTGCTTTAGGCAAGTCAACAATTCTTACTCGTAGGTCTTCCTTTTGTGCAAGGCATGGTTCACATCAAGTAATGCTTCTTCAGAATAGCAAACTCAAAACTGGGGTGTGTTTTTTATTGGTCAGGGCCACTTTAACCCATACCTCCAATCTTCTCACATTGATTGGACTCTAGGTTGGCTGACACCTGACTCCAATTAGCTCTTGAAGAGGTCATTAGCCGAGGTCATAAACACATGAAAAAATATATATTTTTTGCAGCATTAGTTTAAACAGACTGTGTTTGTCTACTGTTGTGACTTAGATGAAGACCAGATCACAAATGCTGGAATCCAAGTAATTCAAAAGGGTTCACACACTTTTTGTGGCAACTGTAATGTCCTCCAAGTGCCGCACTGTTTCCTGTGTTGTGGCTAATGCTACTGCCAGCTCCCAGATGAGATTAAATACTGACTGTGGACACTCTGCAGATAAAAAAAAAAAAGTAATCACAGAGAAAGGAGTCCCTCTACCTCTGTAATGCCTTTGTTTAGACTCCGTCAGCAGCAGTTTGGTAAAAACAAGCGGCATAGTGTGGTATGGAGCAGCAGCGCTAACTTACATACTTTGTTTATGTGCAGATTAGGCAAAAGCTTTGGAGCTTAGGCGTCTTTTATAAGCAGAGAGGGCTAACACTAAAAGATGTTGATGTTTTCTCTGTTGTCACTGTTGGAGAAATGCACATTGCTGCTGCTTTGCTCATTTTTTTGTACAGACATTTAGAATATATCTAAAAAATAAAAAAATTAACTATGCAATAATCTAATTTAAAAATATTAAATCTACATTTAAATAGCATTTAATGCCCACCAGTAGCCTCACAGATGGGTTAGTTGAGGAATTATCAGTCCTAATAGCTGTAGCGCTACTTGTTTATGCTGTGTCACACCTCAATTTGCATAAAAAATGTATACACTCAGATATGCATACACATATCATGGTCTGTGAAATGTATTAGTACAGCAACGCCACTTGGACAAACAATAGTTCATCTCCGAACGCAAGAGCTGGGTATCGTTCATATTTTTTGATACCAGTACTTAAATGATACCTGGTTTTTGATACCGGTACATAAGTGATACTTTTTCTTATATCTATGGTGTGATAGTTCATCTTCTACAATCATAAAACTCAATAATATTGAATAAAAAGACCAGTTTTTTGGAGCAAAAGTCTTAGCTGTATGTTAAAAGCAGTAGTTAGTATGATTTATTCTCTGTTATTTATTTGATTCCTACATGCAAAGGAACAGTAAAGGTCTCACTAGGTATTGAAACTTGGTATCAAATAAAAAACATTTTTTCCATAGCAGTAGTATCGTAACTTTTCGATACCACAAACGTATCGTTTAATGGTATCCAGACCTACCGATCACTTAATTTCAACATAGGCATTTTTTTGCTTTTGATCAATAGCTGCCAGCAGCTACAGTATAACATAGAGAGGAAACTACTCCTAGCAATGAAAACATACTTAATGTCTTTTAGGTGATGCACTAGTGCACCATAGAGGCACGTGCTGGACAAGAGCATGCTTAATGTAAACTAGTCTTATTTGATATTGTTTTTGTCGTTTATTTAAAAATGTGAATTCTATTTCATTTACAAAATCTTTCTGGTCATATTTTTTAATACTTCATAAAGATTAACCACAGTGTCTCCAGATATGATGTGAACATGTTTAGATATATATATTTTTTCACAATAAAAAAATAACAAAAAACATAATGGCCAAGTTGTTTATGTTTATATTTTTGTGTTGGTTCTAAAACCTCATCGCCGATCATCCAATCAGAAAAGAGACCATTGTTTTGATTTAGGCTGCAGTATCATTTTTACTTGTACGAGTGCATGCTGTTTACAGTACTTTTAACCAAGCTAAAATACCCAAACTTTCAAAATCCTTATTTTTTGCCCTCTTTTTTCCAGAATATCTGCCATGCCTTATGGAAAGGCTGAGAGCTGCACCCTGCTCCTGCTCCTCTTCCCCATCCTCCCCTCTGTCCTGGGTCAGTGCTTATCCCCGATTCTCCCGTAATGACACAGAGTTTCAGCACCTGGCCCTCCACCCGGACCCCTCGGTGGCCACCGTGTACGTGGGGGCCCGGGACCACCTCTTCCAGCTGGATGGATTAGGGGCGCTGCATCTTGAGCAGGAGGAGACCACCGGGCCAGTCATCGATGGTTACGACTGCATCCCCCCTGTCACTGAGACCAGCTGTGCCGACGCCAAGAAAACCAGCAATTACAACAAACTGCTGCTGCTGGACCCGTACAGGCAGGAGCTGATTACCTGTGGCAGCGTTCACAAGGGCACGTGTCAGAAGAGAAGCCTGACATCCATCAAAACAGTCCTCTTCGCCACCGAGAGGCCCGGAGAGACCCAGTATGTGGCTGCCAATGACCCGCTGGTGTCCACTGTGGGGCTGGTGGTGCGGCCTCATGGCGGGAACAGGACCGTGATGTACGTGGGGAGGGGATACACGTCCAGCTACCCCCCCATCTCCACACGTCACCTCTCCTCGGAGCCCTGTGTTCTCGTATGACGAGATGGCTAAGTTAGCTGTTGCGGGTCGGCTGTCGGAGTATGATCACCATTTTGTAACGGTGTTTACGTGGCACACATACGTTTACTTCCTGTTTTATCGGCGGGACATAAAGGCAATGTCCAGGGAGTATCGGACCTACGCTGCCAGAGTCTGTCTGGACGACACCTCCTACTATTCCTATGTGGAAGTTCCTCTGGTTTGTAGGTCATCATCTGCTCCCTATAGGAACTACAACCTTCTCCAGGCTGCACAGGTAAGAGAAGTTAGTGAGAGGTATGGAATAGATCAGTAATAAACATTAGCATTAGCTCATCATAATGAGCAACTTTATGAACAAGATGACTGTGGCTAAAATACTTATTAATCAAGACAATGTGGTTGGGGTCCCCTGACATACATACTATAGTATTTAGTATTTTTTTTATAAAGACTTACCTATATGGGACTACTGATGAAAATGAGCCTGTTTGGCTAACTCTTGCACATTTATATATGTTAATGTGCACTGTCCCATACTAAATAAAATAAACATAAAGATATTAAAGATCCCATATTATGCTTTTTTTTGGGGGGGGGGGGGGATAACATTTTTTTAGACACCTTTGAAGACTATAGACTATAATAATCCCCCTTTAAAAAATTCACTTTGCTTTGAGAATATTAAAAATATTTTATTTTTTGTGTGCGTTTTTTACAGAAAAATTGAGATGCTGTTACATAAACTAGCATGAAAAGGGTTAAAATTCTGAAAATAATAAAATATTTGGTATTTATGATCAGGGCACAAATTGATTTATGCAAAAAAAAGTAGATAAAAATATGAAGGTATACATTTTTTATAATGTTTTGTGACAGGGACACTTTTGTCACTTAACAGTAACAACATCTTTTTTTAAATAAAATTAAAAACCTCTCCTTTATTATTCACAAAATTCACTTAAATTAACTTGGCAAACGAAACAATTTAAAAATATACAATATAATGATAGTAAGCTACTAGTGTACTATATGAAGTTGACCATACTTGCTATTTCTATCCAAGCAAAAAAACAAAAAAAACTTTTTAATTAGGTGTAACCTATCCACAATCACCATTATAACAAAATTATAACAAAAACTTTATCCAAAGAGAACCTTCCTTTTGAATAAAGCTCAGTTCAGTATTGAATGTTGTGTATTGTAGCAGTATCCACAAGTGATGAAGCTAGATAGGTAAGCTAAGGATAGCCTAGACTAGCCTGCAGTTATGCTGTAAACCTACTATAGCTTAGCATTAAAGTTGACGTTTTTAGGAGTTAATGTGACGGTTAGAAGTCCCCTTTTATGGTAAATAGACTTTTTTGCACTTTTAATCAATGTTTTAATGTAGTTTAACCTCAAAAACATACCTGGAGTTGTTTTTTTTTTCATTTACGCATGAGTAAATGAGTTTGAGTTTGAGTAATCCCATATGCTGAGCCTGTCCCTAGTGAAGAGCTGGATGATTCTAATCATTTCAGCACCATTAGCATCATGGTGCTAATAGCTGTGCTAATTAGCTATTTTATGTTGTCCTGTCCCCACCGTTGCCACCTAATCTAAGCATTCCTCTACAAAGTCTAAGTAAAAGCTCCCCAAATAACTTTTCCATGAATATATATTATTTTAAGTTATAAAACCTGAATACTCATTCAGGATACTCATGCAAAGGTGTCCAGAATGATTTCAAAAAGCCTGACAAAAGCTGAAGGTGGGATCTATAAATGAGTTGTGGGGTGAATAAAGCGCCCTAGTGAGAAAGCAGGCACTACGCCATTAGCCAAACAACAAGCTATAGATGGCTTTATTTCTCGATTTTAGTCATAGCAGAGTGCCCTAATGGCAGAAAAAAACATTGTGTTTTTGTTACACCAGGTGGGCCGTGGTGCAGGCCGGGAAGGGGAGCACTTGTTGGGGGTCTTCTCCCCTCCTCTGAGCCCTCTAACACCAGCCCCCTGGAGACCTCCGCTCTGTGTGTCTTCACTCTGGAGGAGCTGGATCGCCACATCAACTCCACCCGCGACCTGTGCTACACCAAGGACGGGCGCGTGAACGGGCAAGAGGTGGCCTACATCGAGTACGAGGTCAAGTCCAAGTGCACCAACCTGCCCCCGGTAAGACACATATATAGCATAATAGTGACTAAGCAAAAAAAACTCCAAGGATAGCTGTCAAAAAACCCATTACAACATATGCATTACTCTTTACCAGCTGTCAGAAAATGTACAGTGCCAAAGCAAAAAGTATTCTACAACAGTTAAAATGCAGTAACATGTTCCTTGAAAAAGCATTGGTACAATGACAAAGCAAAAAGGACTCTGCTTGCTACGTGGTAAAAGTGCACAAATGTCTCCTTGCTATTTGCTAAAAATATTCACACACAACACTAAAGTGCTCCTGTGGCTAGCTGTTAAACATGGACTTTTACAAGTGGAAAATTACTGTTTGCTGACCAGTGAATGTGGACCATTTGCTAGTAATATGGCAGAAGTGACTGCTCGCTAGTATCAAAGCAAATGCCAGTTGACATGATATAATTACAATGCAAAAGCGAAATGCAGACTCTTTGCTAGCTTTTAAAATGGTGGCGTTCCCAAGAAGAATGCTTTTAAAATGCAGTGACAAAGCAAAAGTGCAGTGACATTGCAAAAATGGCCAATTGACTGCTGTTAAAAATGTATGATTCCTATTCAAAAAGGACTTGGTGGTAATTAGTGAAACCTGCACAGAAACAACATAGTATATAAACAACTTTTCAAGTGTTGAAACAGACATGGTTTATAATTTCATGACAAGTAATAGATCATTTTGCATTTAAAGGCAGCAACATGTCTCAAAAAAAAAAAAAAGAGACGGGCAACTAAAAGCCTGGAAAAGTAAGTTTTATTAAAATTAAATAAATAAATAAAGTTAATTTGCAACATTTCAGTTAAGATGTCTGGGTATAAAATGTGCATTTTAGAATGGCAGAGTCTGTATTAATAATATTGGCGGCTCATGATCTTTAGGTCTTCAAGCAGCACTGCAGTAAAACCATTCATTCTGTCCCTGCATGGATCAGGAACACTTACAGAGGTCACTGTCTTTTAACTTAAGTTGGACCATTTGGCTAACATTGTATGTGTACACTGACTGAATAACTTAAAAAGTATGCAAACACACTTACCAATACAATGCACAAATGAGTTGGTGAAATTGCACAGAAACAACATAGCTACCAGTACTCAAGCTTCGGGTTGCTCTAGAAGTTTGGCTTTGCTGCTTATTTGTATGTTTCATCTCTGTTCAAAAAGCTTAAGTCATTGAATGTGATTTATGGTTTAGAATCTCTTTATGGGACGAAGAGATTTGTAGCTGCAATAAGTTACCATTAATAAAGCAAAAACAAAACAAAATCACTTCATGATTAAACTTTATCCAAAAAGAACAGCTCCCCAAAAGAAGGTGTTTCCCAGACATATCTTTAAGTTATAGACCGTTCTCAGTCACGTGACTTGGTTTGTTGGCGCTGCCATTTTGAATGGCAAAAAGCCGGTGTAGCTGGCGAGCAATTAGTGATCATGTATAGAAATTGAGTTCATATTTACCACTTTCTACATCGGTTCAATACTTAATGTTAAGTGTTCAGGTCAGACAGCGATATTTAGAGAAATGTTCACTTGTCGATGCTTAAGACCCATATGATCATGTCAAAATTACAGGGTTACCAGCCTTCAACACACAATCCGCTTTGGAATACCACAACTGTTTACAGTTATTTAGTCAATCAATCGACAATCTCACTTTATAGGGACACATATAAAAGCTCACAAGAGGCAGAGACCTCCTTAGAGGCATAACAATATTTAGTGGCAGGATGGTGACAGACCTTTAGTATGGAAAGTGCCCTAAACAACTGTTGTCCATGTGAGTAGGCAGATGAGAGACGCAGATTAGTGAAAAGGCAATATAAATACTTCAATAAAGTAGGCTTTCCGCAGAGGTTTACAAGTCTAAAATTATAAATTTTAGACTTGTAAACTTGAACTAGAATTAGGATTTATATGTTTAACCTCATTCAAGCTAGTGGCGACCAGATTCAGAAAGAAACTCTGCGAAAACATAATTTGCACGGTTATTATTTTGTCAATACAGGCATGATATACATCGTTAGAAAGCTTATGTTTTGTACAAAATGGGAATTAAGTTAACTTTATGCTTAAAATAGGACATATGTGTAATTAATGACGATTCCTCAGTATGCCCAAACCGAAAAAACAGACTTTTTACCTTTGAACACTGGTTCTGTCCAAAACCAGTCCAATCCAGTATTAGTAACCCTCAATCAGTTCGTATAAATCCACAAGTACATATCGAGATATATTTCCATCAAAGTATTCCATGTTGTGAAAATAATCCTGTAATCGCATATCCTCACGCAGAAATGAACAAATACGAAGCTGTCCTGAACATTGTATTTTCTTTTCTCTCCCGTTTGCTAAATGTCAGTGAAAACGTGTTTACCCTGCTAATAAAGAATAAAACTTTGTCAAACAGTGCAACATTAACTTTTTTACTTCAAAAGACAGCTGGTAGATGCTATCACAGATATAGGACACATTAAACTATTTTTGATGAGTAAAACGAATTTAATTTGTTAGGCTAACAGACAGCAGGACTGATCCACATCGGGCCGTGACAACCGGCTTTTGCCATCCAACATGGCCGCTCCGTGGAAATCACGTGATCAGATGACGCTGTGTGAGAAGGGTCTATAAAACATGAACTACTAATGCAAAGGTGTCCAAAATAATTTTAAAAAGCCTGAAAAATGCATAATATGAGACCTTTAAATGAGTTGTTGCGGGGTGAATAAAGTGCCTAGCAAGAAGGAGGCACACTGCCGTTAGCCAAACAACAAGCTATTGATGACTTTATTTTTCGATTTTCGTCATGGCAGAGTGGCCTAATTGCTTTGTACAGTTACATGGAAGGGAAAACAAAAGTAAAGCCAAGGTAGAGGTCATATAGGTGTCAACTGGAAGTGTGTATTTATGCCGGTGCTTTACTCCGAAATGTAGGGGGTGCTCTGTAGGAATGAGGCAAAAACTCCATGGCCCACAATAGAGATCTGTGGCTTATATATTATGGTAAATATGAATAGAATAAAACTGTACAAAACATTGACTGTTCTCCGTCATAACAGAAGCTCTGCATGAGCCCACCAGAATCACTTGTGATGTTTTTGAAAAATTATTTCTCTAAATAGACCACACGGTAAAGTTTTTGATTAACGCGATTACACTGGCATCTATTGAACTAGTCTCTCCTTCCTTTTTTGTGACTGCCTCAAAGCTTGGGAATCCTCTTATGATTCACCATAAGAGGATTGTGCCATAGATTAAAGAGGGCTCAGGGTGAGCCAGCCAACTCCCTTCTTTCCTTCTTTTGGTTTTTGCACAACAACCATCGCTCCAAATCCTGCTTTCCAGTAAGTCCTTGAGTTTCAGGATAATTGGCCCTGAAGGACGAAAGAGAAGAAAGAGGAATCCCTATACATAACATATCTGATTCTAAAGTCCATCCTCCAAATTATGATTATGAATGTTGCTATGTTTTTTCAGCCAGCTTTTGTGCTTTTATTCTCTTTTTTGACCCTCCTTGTTTGCCTTATTCTTTCTGCGTGTCCTCATATGTCTGTGGATTTCAAAGGAAGTCCATTGCTTTCTTGTCAGCTCTCATTATAAATCTCCACAGCTGATTCAGGGTTAGTTTGTATCGATCTGTAATGATCCCATTAGAGTTCTGAGGCTTGGCACACGGCCTGAGCGGCTACGGGGCCCACAGAGGGACTCACCGGAGGGCTTCTCATCATGGAGCATTTGGGAGTTGGGGCTTTTAAACAAGGGCCTTGTTACGTGGCCTGTGCTACCTGGAGATCATTTACTATTTATTCTGTGGAAACGTGGCACTAAAAGGGCTTGTTAGTGGGCTGTAGGTCCTGATCTGTTGTGTCTTTCTGACCACTAAAACTCTCTAAGGCTGCATATTTAAATATGCATTAAGATGGCAGATGATAAATCCTAATGGTTTACTACTTAGGGCTAATGCATAGAGCAGTATCTATAAAACAGCAGTTTACTATATAATATAATAGTCAATTGTTATCAGCTAGTAGGGGCCAATTTTGTGCGGGGATTATGTATTTTAACATCTAGAGTTAAAAATGCTATCGAGGGAAAACATAAGAGAATGTTGTAGTAGAGCTGGGCGATACGGCCTAAAAAAAAATTCTCAGATTTTTTAACAAAAAATTCGATTTACGATTTAATAACATTTTTTTTTCCCTACTTCAAATCAAACTGAAGACAACAGAGAAATTGTCCAAAACAAGTTTAGCTTTACTGCTTTGATTTCCTCTTGAGGTTAAAGTGCAATCAGACAAGTCAAAGAGAAGAGAAGGCCCTGTGATTTTGTGGGGGATTTTCTTAAAAGTTGCGCTAAAAGTTGCAATTTTTTTTGTCTATAATTCTTCTTAAAAATATTAGCTAGAACTGTAAAAACTAACAAAATATGTTATTAAACGTATGTGAGGTGGTAATTAATCTAATTAAAAATACCTGTATTTGAACAGGTCAAGTGTACCTACTTTTTCAAATAATATTGCTGTTATTAGGCTGGGTTTTTTTTTTTTGGGGGGGGGTTAACGTTTAAAGAACAATGACCTCAAACTTCATTGTTGTCTAAATACGCTGCCCATTCAACTTTTTAGGCAACTATATCACCATTGCAACGCAGACGGGTTTTTCGGAATGACACCAAACAAAACTAGAAAGTACCGCGTTCGTCTCCTCCTTCAGTCCCATCCACACCTCTGCTGCTGCTGAGCTCCTGTGACCTCATGTGAGCTTGAACTCCGCGCGGCTGCTCCTCCATGCCGCACTGTTTATGTGTGCGCACAACTTTGGCACCGCACCTCCGCGCCGCTTTGTCTGTGGCTCAGCCCGACCTCCGGCACGCATTACTGGAACGCTGCTCTGCTCGAAATGGGACAGCCCACAGACAGCGGTAAGTGCAGCAAAATGCACTTTTAAAGGTAAATCTCGGCGATAATTGACAAAAGTTGCGGAAAAGTTGCGGTGTTTGGACAAAGTTGCAGGGTTGTGCTGAATTTGTGGGGTTTGCTTGAGTTTGCCTTAATAGTTGCGATCACAACATCGCGAAATCCTGTAGGGACTGACTTTGCAGCGGGGCGCTGTTTGTGCTCCGTCTGACACCGCAAACCCGAATCCAATTCCACACAACTGACGACTCTGTGCCTTTCTTAGGAACGAGTTCTTCCCTGCTCGTTGCCATGTTGTTTGTGTTCCTCTACCGCGCGGAGGAAGGGCGGGCGGGCCTACCCACTAGAGCGTTGGTGGTGGACGTTTTTTTTTTTTAATCGATTTTTATTAAAACAAGTCGAACTGCACTAAAAATTCGAATTAATCGAAAAAATCGATTTATCGCCCAGCTCTATGTTGTAGCAAAGAATTTTTTTGTTTGTTTAACTGCACACAAAATGTAAAATGCTCACTAATTGTTTATCATTTAGATATATACAAAACAAAATTAAATCTTTTTCAATAATATAAATATTTAGACCTCACCAAGAAGGTTTAAAAATGAAAAACAAAATTCAAATTGGCTCAAAGGGGAGGATCTGTAATGGCTTGGAGGGGGGTTAGCCCTGCGTTCCCTGGTACCGATGTTCCCCAGAGAACTTTAAGGTTAGGGTTTGGGTTAAGGTTAGCAATAAGGTTAGTTGTTAGGGTTAGGAAACACAATTTACCAGAGTACACAAGTACCTATATTTTCCAGTATCTTCCCTGGTTTCTACGGATCAGGGAACATAGGTACTTTCGCAAATGCACAAGTATGTTCTCCAGTACCTACTATGTTCCCATGCCCATAAAAACTGGAGAACATAGGCAACAGAGAACAAAGGTACTCACCCCTTGGAGAAGGTCTGTGCTCTCTGAGTGCTTCAAGTTCTTCTAGTTAAGCCAAAAGGTGCACGTTTAATGTAATCAATAGCATTTACTTCTTTAATTTGAATAATTATATTCAGTAAAACCCAAACTCAACTGACTAGCTTTTTTCTGTAGAAAGTACAAACTGAACCTGATCATGAGACAGCTTTTCACCTTCTCAAGAAATATTGTCACATTTTGATCTTGCAAGATCCTGTGGCAAGTAATCTTATCACACCTCTATGAGATAGCAACAAGATGCGTTAAAATAAGATAGCAACAAGATGCATTAAAATGTAAAGTCTGAATGGGGCTTTAAATTAATCAATTTACCTACGTATAAAAAGAGAAGACACATTAGCAAAGAAAGGCTGTTGACGGGTGGTGGGGAGCATCATCCGTGACGTTTACAAGCATATACCAAGCAAATCTTGTAATAGTATTGTAATTTTTGCTTATTATTTACCACCTCTATCTTTCTGATATGTTCCAGACCACACTGAGCGCGTACCCATGCGGCTCAGACCACACCCCCAGCCCCATGGCCAGCCGCACCCCTCTGGAGGCCAAGGCCGTGTGGAGCACAATCGGCCTCATCTCTCACTGCAGTGGCCGTCAGTGTCAGAGAAGGACACAGCATCGCCTTCCTGGGAGACTCCCGAGGAACGTTGCACAAGGTGATTACTGCACAAGTGTTTGTGCCAAAACTTAATGTGTTTCTGTCTGGGGGATGTGACAGCATGCACCTGACATAGTCATGCATAACTCATAATGTTTTTAAAGGTTGTAAAATGTGCAGTGCTGTTCCAGAGGTGACCATGAACAAACAGTTTTTTACTTTAATGGACAGAATTTCTATATGGAGTCAGGGGCTAAAGGAAGCATGGTTTGGGGACCCCAGATGATGTTGTCCTGTTGACTTCATCAAACCAGCATCTTCAGTATTTGTCAGTAATCAGTATTGTAGGAGGTGGCTGAGACCTGTAGGTCAAAGTAAAGGTGAAGCACCGGGTTCCATTATCCTGGGGTCTATGTTTAGGAGTGAGGCAAAGATGAAGTGTGAGATAGATGCACCCTCTGAAGCAGTGTGGTCATGTACCAGGCCTGTTGTAGTGAAGAAGGAGCTGAGCTGATCACACAAAGCAGTTAGTCTGGTACCCCTTTACTTAAATTTTGTTTTATGGGTGGAACAATCACAGGCGGAGTAACCAATCAGAAAAACGAAGTGTGGGACGTAAGCAATGCACTGCTGACCTAAACAAACATGGCAGTTTGCCATTTTTGCCATAAAACACCGGAATACAGTGTGTTATGAGCAGCTCTGTACCTTTTTCTGAATGGGTACAGCAGCAGAAGCCAGTTGTACAAAGATGTGGAAAAAGACGGTTTGTTTGAATATGGTCGTGGTTAAATGTGGACGTCGGATGTCAGCTGTACTTTACTGTTGTTAAAATAAAAACAGGATGAAGAAAAAAAACGCAGAGGTCTGAACAACAATGCAGACTTCAGCGGAATCAACAGGTGGCATAGGAAAGCACTGAACGCCGTTAATCAGGTCAGAGAAATGAAATTAACTTGGTAGTCAGCGCTACCTTGTTTAGCTTCTGCATTTATAAGATGTGCTGCAGATAAACAGCTGTGAGAGGCCAGTTCCAACTTGACCGGATGGAAACGCTTCCCTCCGAGTGAGGGACTAGACTGTTCTGCTTTTGAAAAGAAAGTAGGGAAGGCTGGCTTGCCAGGCTGGAGCTTAGGATTATGGCCGAAAGCATTGATTTATGTTAATAAGTTTTCTCTGGAGGGTGGCTGGGCAGTGCCTTTGAAATGCAGCAATTGAGCTCTAGCCCCATAAGGAACTCAGAGTAGAGCTACTACTCCCTCACATTTAGAGGGGCCAGGAGAGGTGGCGCAGGCTTCTGTTTCGAGTACTACTGCAGAAGTTGAGGCATTCCTGCTTACAGTGCTGCCCTACCAATTTGGCCTTAAATAAGCAGAAGATTTATGAATGATTTTTGCATCTGAATTTTTCATAACTTATCAGTGTCATGTTTTGTAGTCATGTATAGCGGCCTCTAAAAATCATTTCAGTCTTCAACTCTGCCTTTATGACATCTTCTCAGCGTGCCTTTGCCTTATTTTACACTGCATGAAACAACCTCTTGTTCTCTTTTCACTCTGTGGCTTTAGTGGAAGATTCCTGTCATTCTAGTATTCACAGTGTTCCAGAGTACACACACAGACATACCTCTGTGATCCCACGGCTAATGCATTTGATTTATGTCCTGCCCACAAAGCTGTTTGGGTTTGGGAGTGGTGAATATATCGTCGGGCAAAGGGATAAATTTGACTTGGTTTCTGGCAGAAATGAATGATAGGGATGTTGGTTCTGGTTGTAGACGGTATTGTCATGTGCAGAGGTAGATCAGTTTCAGGTAGGTATTCAGATAAGAAGAGTGTAGACAGAAGTATGCACGCAGGTATTTAGATTGTCTACAGAAGTGATTCCTCAATGTTACTGAAAAGTTACATCATGACCCCACTTCAACCGGCAGAAGTCCTAAGTCTTGTGAGAAAGCAGCACATCATGGTTAGCAAAACAACAAGCTAGCTATGGCTTTATTTCTCACTTTTTATCATGGCAGAGCGACCAAATGGCAGAAAAAAATTTGTAGGGAGGGGAAAACAAAAGTAATGCCAAGGCGAGGGGTCATATAGGAGTCAACTGGACTTGGACTGGACTATTTACAATAGTGCTTTATTCCGAAACAACCTTCTTGGGTAACCTTCTTTCACTGAATTCTCCTACATGACTGAGAACCTACACAGACTTTTTACTCTTTAATGTAGGGGGAGCGCTATAAAGGAAACTGAGGCAAAGACAGTGAAGAAATTAGTTACTGAGTTCCACTTTAACTGGCCACTGTTCAAGGTCTACCCTGCCTAAGGCTCATAGTTACTGGGATAGACTTCAATACCCACGACCCCTAACGGGAATTAGCTCACAGTTAATGAAAACCCAAATTCATGTTTTTAAATCTTTATATCTGTGAAAAATCCACATAATCTGACCTTCATTGTTACTCATCATCAGAAGGTTTGCAACATATGCATGCCTGTCCAAAGCTATTGAGTTTCAGAACTGTTCTTTAAAGGTCTCCTATTCTGCTGAATTTACTTTTTTAAGCGTCAACCTTGTTAAAATGTTGTTTCTACCTCAAAAACACCTGGAGTAGTATTTAGTTTGAGTTATCCTGTATGCTGAGTCTGTCCCCTTTTCAAGAGCTAAAAACGCTCAGTCTCACATAGACGCATGAAACCACAAAGTGCTTCTGCTCATTTCTAAAGTCCACACACTGTCACCAGATTAATTCTGATCATTTTAGTGCTTAAATTGCCATCACTACCAAGTCATGTTGCTAATAGTGCTAAATAGCTCTGTCAGTCTTCTCTGTTGCCAGCAGGAGGAGTCAAGCGCCTAATCTGGGTGTTCTCTGCAAAAGAAGATGTTTTTCATACATATTTTTTTAAAGTTAATAAAATGTGAAATACCAATGCAAAGGTGTCCAATAAGGGTGCTCCGATCAGGATTTTTGAGGCCGATCACCGATCAGCCTTTGCTGTGATCGGCCGATACCGATCATGACCGATACCGATCACGTGGTCTTCAATGTAGTAATGTAATGTATGCAGGCTATTATTAGTTCCATTTGAAAATTACTGTAGCCTTTGTAAATATAAAAGTACAACAAAATCCTACTTATTTTTGTTTTAGAAGAGGTTTTGTTGCATTATTGGCCTTAATGTGTGCCCAGTGTCTGTGTGGCTTTGTTTGAATGCTCCGCTGACGTAAAAATCAGCTGTTCTTAATTGGTTCCTTTAATGCGAGTCCGCGGGTGCTGTGTCCGCGTAACGCGCAGCCAAACCAGGCTGAAACACAGTGGACTAAAGAGCAGACAGCTCCTGCAGCCAGTTTTGACAACGTCTGAACGAAGAAAACGTGCACAAGAGAGCAGAGAAGACAAGGATGAAAGGTGCTCTTCACAGACACACGGACACATGGGCTGCTTTTTTACTTTCTCTTTCCATTAGCAGCCATTTGGTGCAGTTTAAGCAACAAAACGCACAGTTTTCTCCGCGTAACAAGACACAGGCAGGCTCTGAACTTTCTTAATGCTTTTAACGTAAATGTTAGCGGGTTAGCTGTAGCTCTATTTGCGTTAGCGTTTGCAAATACATGCACTGCTGCGCCTCGGTTCCATCCCATGCGCTCCAAGAGCAGGTGGGGACATAAAGCAGCAGCTCCAGGGCAGGTTTGTGTTAGTTATAATCAGGGCTTAAATTAAAAACACTGCCATAATAACACTACTGCTGTTTAATCAAACCGGAGCTGCAGGACAGTAAATGTGAGAGCCTCTCGTGTTTGTTGTAATTTGATCGGCCCTTCTGATCGGCCCATTTTACCGATCACCGATCACTCTATTTTTAGCCATGATCGGCCAATCACCGATTGCGGCCGATCGATCAGCGCACCCTTAGTGTCCAATACTATTTCAAAAACTTGAACAGACCATAATATGGCCTCTATAAGTTGACTTCACATGTAATTTAAATTCAGTCCTAGGTTACAAAACAAAACTAATGTAAACAAAAGTGCTACATTACGTGATGCTGCTCAGCATTGCCAACTTATTAGTGTCTTTAAAAGAGAGATATAACTTATGTAGTTAGTTCTTTTTAAGTAGGTAGGTCAATACTGTCACACATATTCCTGTCATTATCCTGTGAAAGAGTGAGAACCCAGATAGCAACCTAACCTGGCCCACTGTTTGAGAAACCCTGGTCCCTTTTATGTGTGAATGGGAGACGTTCTGGTCCAGACATAGTTCAGTTGTGTGTTAGATCAAAGCTGCACTCTATGGAGCCATCTGCAGTGAGCTATTGTAGAAGGATTATTGTATCACAGTGGGACACATTCCTCTGCTTCCACTTACTCTACAGTCATTAGGTTTGAGGCTGAGGCCGACCTACTTTGGCAAATGCCTTGTTGTTTTTAAAAATTAATGAATATATACTCACTGGCCACTTTTTTAGGGACACCTGCTGGTACTGGGTTGGACCCCTTTTTAGCATCAAAACATTAAATGGCATAGAATCAACAAGGTGGTTGAAACATTCCTTCAATTTTTATCAATAAGTTGACACGAGAGTGTCACACTTCCAGGATGTGATACTCCAGTTCCACCACATATTAAAGGGTGCAATGTTAGCAAAACATTTCATAATGGAAATCCATTTTTTAAAATACTGAAAAGCTAAGCTAATGCTAAAAGAAGTTGCGACCTAACCTTCAAATCTGTCTTCAGTGTGGTCAGTGTGGACAGTGCATTATTGCTCTGAGAGGATTAGTGAATTAGTTTCCCTCATCGTTTTCCCTGTATTATCATTTGCTTATCTGCTTGAGTGGTTGAGATGTTTAATGTTATTATGAGTTTAATGTTATTATGAGTTTGGCAAATAAGGGGCCCCCAAACAGCATCTTGCACAGGGCCAGCACAAAGCTAGACACACTCCTGGTGTGGTCCTTTGTGTAGAGTTTTGGTCTTTTTTGTTTATTTAGATTTTTTTATCCATCTGCCAACTTTTATAATAAAGAATACGTAGTGATGCAGTTTCGGCATTTATGCCATGTCACAAGCTCTTCATCCATCTCCAGCTCAGTGGAGATGGATGAAGAGAGCAGAGCATTTGCTTTGGTGACCCTTAAAGGAGAGGCAACAGTCTAAAGAAGTGACCTTAAATATACACTCACCGGCCACTTTATTGGGCACACCTGTCCAACTGCTTGTTAACGCAAATTTCTAATCAGCCAATCACATGGCAGCAACGCAATGCATTTAGGCTGTAGACATGGTCAAGACGATCTGCTGCAGTTCAAACCGAGCATCAGGGGAAGAAAGGTGATTTAAGTGACTTTGAACGTTGCATGGTTGTTGGTGCCAGATGGGCTGGTCTGAGTATTTCAGAAACTGCTGATCTACTGGAATTTTCACGCACAACCATCTCTAGGGTTTACAGAGAATGGTCATTAAAAGAGAAAATATCCAGTGAGCGGCAGTTCTGTGGGCAAAAATGCCTTGTTGATGCCAGAGGTTAGAGGAGAATGGCCAGACTGGTTCGAGCTGATAGAAAGGCAACAGTAACTCAAATAGCCACTTGTTACAACCGAGGTATGCAGAAGAGCATCTCTGAACACACAACACGTCCAACCTTGAGGAAGATGGGCTACAGCAGCAGAAGACCACACCGGGTGCCACTCCTGTCAGCTAAGAACAGGAAACTGAGGCTACAATTTGCACAGGCTCACCAAAATTGGACGATAGAACATTGGAAAAAAGTTGCCTGGTCTGATGAGTCTCGGTTTCTGCTGCGACATTCAGATGGTAGGGTCAGAATTTGGCGTCAACAAAATGAAAGCATGGAACCATCCTGCCTTGTATAAACGGTTCAGGCTGGTGGTGGTGGTGTAATGGTGTGGGGGATATTTTCTTGGCATACTTTGGGCCCCTTAGTACCAATTGAGCGTCGTTGCAATGCCACAGCCGACCTGAGTATTGTTGCTGACCATGTCCATCCCTTTATGACCACAGTGTACCCATCTTCTGATGGCTACTTCCAGCAGGATAACGCGCCATGTCATAAAGCTCGAATCATCTCAGACTGGTTTCTGGAACATGACAATGAGTTCACTGTACTCAAATGGCCTCCACAGTCACCAGATCTCAATCCAATAGAGCACCTTTGGGATGTGGTGGAACGGGAGATTCGCATCATGGATGTGCAGCCGACAAATCTGCAGCAACTGCATGATCTATCATGTCAATATGGACAAAACTCTCCAGTACCTTGTTGAATCTATGCCACGAAGGATTAAGGCAGTTCTGAAGGCAAAAGGGGGTCCAACCCGGTACTAGCAAGGTGTACCTAATAAAGTGGCCAGTGAGTGTATATTTGTGTGATCCATCTTTTGGATCCACCTATGTAGAACTACTGGACTGGGATCTTGAAACTGTGGAGGCCACAGGATTGAGAGTGCAGTAAACCCAGTGTCATGTTCTAGAAAACAGTTTAAGATTATTTGAATTTTACAACATACGGCATTGTCCTGCTATAGTATAGAAAATGTGTACAGTATATATAGAATATGGGAGTGGGCATAAAGGGGTAGGCTTTGTGCACTCAGGTAGGCTCTGGATATAACACAATGTACCAGTTTACCAAGACTAATCACACTATTACACTAGCAACCTGAACTCTTGATACAAAGCAGGATGGATCCACCCTGACCTTTGGCATCAACAAGGACAGCTGGGATCAGTGGGCTAGGTGGACTAAGTCTACCTCCTTTGTCATTTTCAAAGACAAAACTTACTCAGTTGTTATATTAAACTACCTCATAATTTTGTGTGTCAACTGGGCATTAACAAGGCATTTTTACCCACAGAACTGCCACTCGCGGGATTTTTTTTTTTTGACCACTGTTTGTAAATCCTAAACATGGTTGTATGTGAAAATCTTTCAGACACCTACAACCATGCCATGCTAAGTCACTTGAATCCCCATTCTAATGCTTGGTTTGAACTTCAGCGGGTTCGTCTTAAACATGCCTAAATTCATAGCTGTTATGTGATTGACTGATTAGATATTTGCGCAACAAGCAGCAGAACAGATGTACCTAATAAAGTTGAGTGTAATGACAGCCTTAAAGTACATTTAATATTCTAAATCCTTACTGTAAACACTCCACTAATTGCTTCTTAGTTCCCATGCATTACTGAGCTATTGCCCCCACCATTACGCGTTAAGTGCATTCTCCTAATGGCAGCAGGGGTTCTCCGTTCTGCCGCAGAGAGCCAAGGCACGAGAGCTGCTGCTAATCGCGTTAACTGGAGGTAACATGAGCCTGGGAACCACTCAGGCCAGAGGTGTCTTCCTGTCGGCCATATTAGATTTAACAGTGTAGTAATTGCATTCACGGCCACTTCTCCTGCGATCCTGCACAAGGCTGATTGGATTTGGGTTGGCAGAGAAGAAGGGTTTTCAGTTTTATTTCCTTTTTTCTGCACTTAGTTTTGGTTGAATGTAACAAATATCACACTCAGTTGTAAATCTGTTGGTATTGATTTCCTTCCAGTCAAACTCAGTAGTTTTAACATGTTTTTCTGGTATTCTTCTTCAGGTTTATCTAGGACAAGACAGAGAGGTGGAGGTCTATGCCAACATGACCATACAACCCAATTCCCCATCAACAGTGACCTTTTGTTGGACAGCAATGGGAAAAACATCTACATCATGACCAAAAACGCTGTAAGTATGAATCAGGTATAAAGATCAGGTATAACGTATGGCATATGATGGCGACCTGCCTAATATGGGAGCAATTTTGGGAGCTTTTGCTTTTTCTCTTTGAGCTCACACTTGAATAAAGAGTAGAGGATCTGAGTTCAGGGGTATGATGGCTAATTAGCACGGCTATAAGCAACATGAAGCTAATAGATAGATAAATTAGCTGACTCCTCTGTAGTGGCATGCAACAGCACATCCTGGAGGAGGTGGGTTTCTCACCTGTCTGCACAAAGTGGTGAAACTGAGCATTTTGAGCCCCTGAGAAGGTCAGCGACTCAGCATACAGGATTACTCAAACGCGTGAAAGAAACAAGATACAACTCCAGGTATGTTTTTTAGGAGGATTATGGTAGAGGGCTCAGAATAGTTGAGTTAGCGTAATAGGTCCCCTTTAAGACAGTTCTTTCCTTCAGAATCACAAAAGGCTGCAGTGTTTTAAGAATAGTGAATAAATTAGTAGTTCAGGTTACAATATTATAAAGTATCACTATTATTGGTCCGTTACAGCTTTCATTGAAGTGATCAGCCTTGCAAATTCTGATTGCTTTACACAAACAATGTCGTTCAACTCAGTAGGTGTCTATAGTCTTCCATTTGAATGCATATTACCTACTGCGCTGTGAACAGATGCCTCAACAACCATGGTCTTTTCAAGGTTTCTGCCAATTCATGCTTTTCCCAGATGTCTCCATACAACAACGTGAACATGGCTCGTCATTCAACCTCAGACAATTTATCGTTTCTCAATCGTTTTCAGCTTTTGATACTTCCTCAAGCTGCGTCTACTCCCAAAATAGGAGCTTCAGAGAATTAGAGGTAAAGCGCATAAAGGAAACAAGAGAGGCCAGCTGGCTGTAGAGGTCAGAGGTCACGAACCCCGCTGGGCCTGGTACAACAGTCAGCAGGAGGTTCCAGGTCAGACTGCTACAATGGGCTTGATTGGAAAAAGTGGCCCGCATTGTCCTGGCACACTCCCTACAGAGGCTGTGTGTGGGGAGCGGAGAGCTGATAAATGATTATGGGAATTATGGGAATGTAAGTCCAGGGTCTGAATGGTGTCAACAGCTTCAGCCCAATGTTCAGCTGCAGCTTTGAGTTTGACTAATGATCCTCAGCTAAATCCATGTAATGCTACTATATACATGGCCGGTATAGCAGTTTAATAAGTTGTGAGTGACAGCTGCTGTGAGTAAGAGCGCTGTTATGTTTAGACTAGACGATTAGTTGTGGAGATTTTTGCTGACTCAAGTTTTTCTTTAGTTGCCTACAGCCTTATTTTGTTCCTGATGACACATAACATTCCAAGTTGGAAAGTCAGGGGCCGAATTTGAGTTATGTTGTGACTAGATCAAGTGTTCATGTGCACTGTTTTTCCAATGTGTCACTCACCATATTAGTCAAAGGTTTTAGCTGAGGCCCTTTTAGACATGTACCATTAGAATTTGTGCATCAATTCAAGCCTCCAGAACACAATCCTGAGGAAACCCTAGTATAATGTCCAAACATGATCCTGAGGGGACCATAGTGTAATTTCTGTATGTGATCCTAAAGGGACTGAGTAAACTGTTCAGACATGATCCCGAGGGGACCCTATTATAATTTCTGTGCTTGATCCTGATGGAACCCTAGTACAATGTCCAAACATGATCCTGAATGGACCATAGTGTAATTTCTGTATGTGATCCTAAAGGGACTGAGTAAACTGTTCAGACATGATCCTGAGGGGACCCTATTGTAATTTCTGTACTTGATCCTGATGGAACCCTAGTACAATGTCCAAACATGATCCTGAGTGGACCATAGTGTAATTTCTGTATGTGATCCTAAAGGGACTGAGTAAACTGTTCAGACATGATCCTGAGGGGACCCTATTGTAATTTCTGTACTTGATCCTGATGGAACCCTAGTACAATGTCCAAACATGATCCTGAGTGGACCATAGTGTAATTTCTGTATGTGATCCTAAAGGGACTGAGTAAACTGTTCAGACATGATCCTGAGGGGACCCTATTGTAATTTCTGTACTTGATCCTGATGGAACCCTAGTACAATGTCCAAACATGATCCTGAATGGACCATAGTGTAATTTCTGTATGTGATCCTAAAGGGACTGAGTAAACTGTTCAGACATGATCCTGAGGGGACCCTATTGTAATTTCTGTACTTGATCCTGATGGAACCCTAGTACAATGTCCAAACATGATCCTGAGTGGACCATAGTGTAATTTCTGTATGTGATCCTAAAGGGACTGAGTAAACTGTTCAGACATGATCCTGAGGGGACCCTATTGTAATTTCTGTACTTGATCCTGATGGAACCCTAGTACAATGTCCAAACATGATCCTGAGTGGACCATAGTGTAATTTCTGTATGTGATCCTAAAGGGACTGAGTAAACTGTTCAGACATGATCCTGAGGGGACCCTATTGTAATTTCTGTACTTGATCCTGATGGAACCCTAGTACAATGTCCAAACATGATCCTGAGTGGACCATAGTGTAATTTCTGTATGTGATCCTAAAGGGACTGAGTAAACTGTTCAGACATGATCCTGAGGGGACCCTAGTGTATTTTTTGTACATGGTCCTGAGGGGACCCTAGTGTAATTTCTGTACATGATCCTGAGGGGACCCTATTGTATTTTCAGTACATGATCCTGAGGGGACCCTAGTATAATATTTGTGCATAATCCTGAGTGGACCCAAGTACAATTTCTGTACATGGTGCTGAGGGGACCCTAGTATAATATATGAACGTGATCCTGAGGGACCCTAGTATAATGTTTGGGCATGATTCTGAGGGGACCCGAGGATAATTACTGTGCATTATCCTTAGGGGACCCCAATATAATTTCTGTACATGATCCTGAGAGGACCTTAGTATAATGTTCAGACATGAACTGAGGGGACCTTTGTGTAATTTCTGTATATGATCCTGGAGAGACCCCTCTGGCATTTACAGAAATGAGAATCTGAAGCCCTCTTTAGACCTGGCATTACAGTTTGCAGAGTAATCAGATGTAATGTAGCTATTCATAAAAAAATGCAAAGTACCCCAATTTTTTCTCCATCCCTATGCAAACATCACCCCTAACAACAGCATAGCTTTCTTTCCTGCTTGTATTTACTAAAAAGTCAAACAGGACCCCTCAAAAATACAAAGGTTTAGAGCTTTCCATAAACTTCAACTGTGAGTTTATTACAGACCTGCATATATGTTCACTTTCTTTATGAACAGACCTATTGTTATTAAGCAGTTTAAGGTATATACCTATTGTTAATACAATGTGTAAAGCAGGTCAAATATGTCCAGATAGAGAGAAGACGAATTATAATGCAAGGTCTGAAATGTTCCTAACCTGCCGTTTGTGGTATTCAGGTGGAGAAACGTCCGGTGGCAGAGTGCGGGGTCCACACAGATTGTCAGTCCTGTCTTTCGGCCAAGGACCCGTACTGTGGCTGGTGTGTGCTGGAGGGACGGTGAGTCACTCAGAACAGATGACCCACCCCCCATCCCACTGTCCGGTTCATCCATGTGTAACTGTGTGTTCCAGGTGTGGCCAGCGCCAGGAATGCCGGCAAGGATCTGTGCAGGGTCACTGGCTCTGGAGCTTCAACCAGACCCAGCAGTGTCTTAGTATTCAGCAGCTTAGCCTCTACAACATCAGCCGTGGGGAGAAAACAAAGGTATGGAAGGGAGGATTTTGGAACAGCTGAAGAGAAAATGACAAAAAGCACTTTTCTACTTTTGGCTGCAACTCAATCCCCGTCTTATGGATAAGAATTACAGTTATTCAGAATTTAAAAAAAAAGAGATTTTCTCAATATTTTGACCTACATCTTTGACTTTTTTCCTCAGAATTCTAACTTTTTTCTCCAAATTCTGCCTTTAATTTAAATAATATTTAATTTTGATTTTAATTTTAAATTTCTGAATATTATATCAGTATTATCTTAAATGATCCGAAATCAGATCAGATACATTTAAATCTATCAAAATCACAACCAAGTCCTCACTGTGCACTGTTTAAAGCCTCATGGTGATAAATCTTTAAGTTAAAAATTGGTAGCTTTATCATAAAATAAATAATCTGAAATCACCTTTAGCTTCTATACTGTTTATACTAATGTCTGCAATGCATCAATGGACAGCCATCTTAATTATTTTTTAATGTCATACAAATAAATTTTATTTTTACAGGGCAGAATGAACAGTGTCTGGATACAATTGAACTAATCAGAGAAATTCATTAGATTTAGTTAAACAGTTAAAATTGGTTTGAAAGCATGTCAGTCAAGTGGAAATTGCTGTTCCCGATCAGTTTAACCTGGTAAAAAGATTAAGTGTGGCTGGCCAGGCTCTTTGTTCTATTGTACTGTTGTTTTATCATTGTGAATATAAATACTACATAACTAAACTGCATTAGATTCATCCTGTTTTTTCTTTTCCTCAGATCACAGTGTCAGTAGAAGGCCTCCCCAGTCTTAGCAAAGAAGAAGCTTATTCCTGCTTCTTCCATGACACAGAGTCTCCAGCCGTACTAACCAACACTGGAGTGGTGTGTTCTACTCCTGACGCGGACAGGCTGCCTCCCATCAGACATGGAGATGGTACTTAAAAATCACCCAAATCTGTTATGTTATCTAGTAAAAGTTCTTGACCTGACTGGCAGCTGGTGTGTTTGTGTGCAGAGTTTGTCATGGTCACCCTCTCTCTTCGGTTTCTCAATGTGACGGTGGCAGAGACAGAGTTCACCTTCTACAACTGCAGTTTGGTTCAGCAGCTTTCTGGACGCAGGCCGTGAGTACTTACATACACACACATTATGTTAACGGTCTTTGCCTTTGGTTTAAGCCTAGGTATCGCTGCTCAGTAATGTTAAAGCTGAACCACCCGCGTTTCCAACCCCATCTCTAACCAACAACCACTGTATAGCTACTTTTCAGCTTTTTTTTAATGAACAATTGTAAAACTTAACAAATTTGCCTCCCCAAAACACATCTTTTAATTTTTACTTTGCTTCCATGTTTTCCAATAGGTTTTTAGGGCCCAAGTGGGAGCCCTATTGTAATTTTTGAAAATGTGATTTCTTTTTTTGAACGTTTTGTCTGTATAACAACTTATCAAGTGCTAAAATAAAGACTTTTTCTAACATACCCTGGCGCCATTATTCAAAGGCCAATCAGTCTCTTATTGGCGTGTGCCAGCAGATTAAAATCCTTAATAATACAGCTTTGAGTGCCATCATAAAGGCATTTTTTTCCATAATGATTGCTGTTTTAATATACATTACAATTAGATAATTTTACATTCTTTTCTATAAACCAAAGGGAAAAAAGAGTACCGTATTTTCCGTACTATAAGGCGCATCGGATTATAAGGCGCACCTTCAATTAATGGCCTATTTTAAAACTGTTTTCATATATTGGGCGCACCGCATTATAAGGCGCATCCACTAGATGGTGCTGCGCTAAAGGGAATGTCAATAAAACAGTCAGATAAGTCAGTCAGTCAAACTTTATTAATAGAATACAAACCAGCGTTCTTACAACTCCCTCGTTGAAAACTAGGGATGCACCGATACCACTTTTTTTCAAACGAGTACGAGTACTTCCATTTGAGTACGTACTGATACGAGTACTTATATAGGGGTAACTTTATAGTTTATACAGTCACAATACTGTATCTCATTCATCCCATACCGTGTCGTCTTTTTGCCGTCTATCCCCACTCTGCGATGCTAAGTTATTTTTACAACAGAGTGGTTTGAACACAGCTAACCATGGCTAAAATTTGCTGAATATGGACATGTTATACCTCATTTTAAAGCTTAGATTCTCCTCTATAGTCGCTAATAGATAATTTTAAAGACAGATTGAGCATCTGCGCATCACCTGCGGAGATTCGCCATTACATACAGGAGCTAACACAATTAGCAACGGTACTTCTTATGTTTTATCAGACAACAACTGCTTCAGACTCCGCGCTTATATCATTTTCGGGACAACTAGGACAACAAAAGGACAACTGCTTAAGTTTTAGGACTCACGTATGATTTGGGATGTCTGGTTGAGCAGAATGTAGAGCCAGCTTTGCTTTTAAAACCTGTCACTTCGGCGACGCCCCCTGAATACAGTAGCCATAATTAACCAACATTGATCCATATATAAGGCGCATCGGATTATAAGGCGCACTGTCGGTTTTTGAGAAAATTAAAGGCTTTTAGGTGTGCCTTATAGTGTGGAAAATACGGTAGTTCCCTGTATAACTGTCGGAATCTCTAAAATCCTAATGATCCACCATGCTTATTATTTTCAGTGGTGGATCATTTGCAGCAGTGGACGTATGGAGTCACACTGCCCAACGAGAACTCTATCAGAGTATTTCAAAATTATTATTTTTTATTTATATAGCCTAATATCACAACAACAAGGTGCTTTACTGAAATAGGCATAAACAAATAAACAGGCAAACACATGTCCCATAACATCCCCTGTCTTTAGACCCTCCTTCTTGGTAAAATAAAATAAAATAAAAATAGCTATGGAAGAAAGAAAACCCTCAGGGAGAACCACATTATGGAGGGATCCACTCCCAGGACGGACAGGCTGTAGATGTGTCCAGGACAGATGGTTATGGTCAGGGTTTGGCTTGAACCAGGGTTTTGCTCACTGGCCATGTTGGCTTCTTTGCGTTCTTTAAAAGTTACTAGCCATTTAGGTTTTTTGCTAGTAGCCATAGTTTGAATGTTAAAATGCTGATTCTTGTGTAGTATAAGACTATATAAGTTAGCTGTTATTTTTACAATTCTTTTAAAAAGTGCCTTAATTTTAAAACAGGTAATTTATTGTCATCAAAAATAAAATATCTTTTAGACTCAGAAAACCTGTATATTTTAACTTTTCCTGTATTTTATTTTATTTTTTCAATTAAGACCATCTAACAAGCTTAATTTTGTCTCTCCATTCATGATTTACTTTATGTTTTAAATTATGGGGATTTATAAGCTTAGCAGCAAAAAATCAGTAGTTCAAATGAATAATAAACAACAATCCAAGCAAGTGAGTTGGATTGTTTTTTAGCTAATGTCAAGCTCTGTTTATGGTTCATTTGCTAATAAAGTTCAAGTGTGTAAGGATGCAGCAGGTGGGGAAGGCTTCATTCAGACAGGTGAGAGGAGATGAAATTAAGGAGAGTTTTGGGACGGTCCGTTGGTTGAGACAGGAGCATAGATAGGCCAGCAGAGGTCCGATCCTAACTGGAATGTCTAACAGCATGTATATCATGTCAACCTATTTTAGTAAACTTAAAATCTGTGGGGAATGCATGCTAAACATAGTACTTCTAATTAGTGTTGCAGTGCTCAGGAGATGTTATTTTGCTAGACATTTGGTGGCGAAAGCGCAAAGTCCACATCCCACATTCCTTTTTAGAGCAGAGCATCTATGAACAATGTCGAAAATGTTTAACTAAATCATATAATAGGATGGTATCCTGTTATCTTCTTCCTGGTATCATACACAGTTCTTGGGGCTCAACACTATTTTGAAGTCTGGCACCCTTGTACATAAATATTTGACGCTGGCTCACTCCACATCTCCCTGACATCTGGACTGTCCTCTTTCATCTCTGTCCCCTCTTTTTGTGGGCAGATGCCAGGGCTGTGTGAGCAGTCGCTGGGGCTGCAACTGGTGCATCCACCAGCACCTCTGCACCCACCAGCACTCATGTGGACAGGGACTCATGATCTACAACCAACATGTGAGTTCTGGCATAAATAAGTTGAATTTGCACTCATGTTCTGGGATTTTTTTAATTTTTTTATCTAGGATTGTATGTGGTACTGTAGTTAATATACTCAATATCAGTTCAGTTTTATTTCTATAGCCCAGTATCACAACAACAGTTGCCTCAAAGGGTTTTATAAACAATTAATAAAAAATAAACACATAATCAGACATAACACACAACAGACCCAGGACATCCCCTGTCCTTAGACCCACCTTCTCGGTAAGGAAAAACCCCTAAAAAAAAAAAAAAAAAAACAACTGTGGGGAAAATACTGTACTGTACTACTCTAGTTATTATATTGTAAGCTCTTTAGTTGATCTCTGGAGAACTGACCAGGCTCAGAGAAGCGAGAGCTGGTTAATTACCTACTAACTAATTGCAATGGTGAATCGATACTGTTGAATGAAGGCTATGTCAAGCTAGCAGAAATATTGAAGTTTAAACTACAGGCTTTTTGTGTAACTCCTTACTTTATGTGAAAGGAGTGACATAGTATTAGTTAAGCAAGCCTTTAGAGTTGGATTACGTGCTCAACATACATTAATTTACTAAAGCAGAAAAGCAGTTTGTATAAGGAAATGCTGCTGCAGTGCTATTCAATTTCACATAATTTGCACAGCTCTACTCATATTTACCCTTTTCACTGTCCGCAATACTTTCATTATTGCATTGTGGTTACAAATGGAAACAAAACATGATTAGTACATAAAGTGAAATGACTTGCGGTTTATTAAAAAAATGTGCACTGTTAATTTTCTTTTTATAATTTCTATAATTTGTGTTGACTTTGTCTACAAATCATTGCAGCCCCAATTGAGAGATGTTATTATCTAGTCCATTAGTTGTGGGGCAGCAGTAGCTCAGTAGGTAGAGACGTTTGCCCACTAAATGAAAGTGGTGGTTCGATCTCCACTACTGGCAGTCGGAGAGGCTGTAGGTCCAGAATGGCAGCCACATCTCCGTCAGTCTACCTCAGGGCAGCTATGGCAGCTTTGAGAAGCTTGAAAGTTTTGAAGAGCGCAATATGCTAAATGTAATTAATTATTTTTATTATCATCTGTGGGGCGACAGTGGCGCAGGAGGTTATGCGGGTCACTTACTAAGCATAGGGTTGGCAGTTCAATTACCACCCTGACCCAGTGCATACTGTTGTTCTGTCCTTGGGCAAGACACTTCATTCACAGACTCCAATCATAGTATGTGTCTAGTTGCTACAGGAAGGTCATCCAGTGTAGCAACAATAAAAAATTAACTAGTCCATTAGCTCATACATTTATGAGTCATTAGTTAGTGTTGTAGTCAAGGCCATGCTAATTGAGACCAAGACCAGTCCAAGTTCAGAGTGAACCGAGACAAGGCCGAGACTTTCAGGGTTCGAGACCAAGTCGAAACCAAGAAATTTAAGGACTGAGACCAAGGCAAACCAAGACCAGGTCACGACAAAACCCTGTGAACTAAGACTAAATATATGGGAAAATATATTATTAAAAAGATATTATTATTCCTGGTTTCCTGGTTCTTCCAAGGTGGAAAACTGCATACTCCTAAATTATGAAGAATAGCCTTTTCTTGTAATGTTTGGTAAATAAAATTGCTGAGACAGAGTAAAATTGGATTTGAGACCGAGCCTGCAGCCAAAAAAAAAAAAGGTCTCGGGCGCTACAACACTATTATTAGTTAGAGTTTTTAGTCCGCTGATGCTTGGATAAATCATGAGACTACATACAAACAATTATTTATTTGTTTAGAGAATCTGGCATGTTCTCCAGATCCCAGCCATGAAGGTGTTCTAATTAGTACCACATACACCTACTTCAAAAATCTCAGAATATCTCTTTGAAAATTAGCTGGGAGTAGTCCTTGTGTACTGTGCATGCTGCCTGTAGTCTGCATGTTTGGTCTTTCTGTTTTGATTATGTTGTTGTCATTCGTGGTTCTACCTTTTTTTTTTTGTTTGTTTGTATTTTTGTCTTTCCCTTCCTCTTTTCACTCTTCCATCTTCAAGTTCAACCTGCCCACACCAACCATGTCACCTCCTACCAGTAAACCGACCACTCCACCACCTACTACTACTACTCCTAGTAGTACAACTGCTACTATGGCTGCTACTACAACATCAATGACCACTACAACCCCTCCAACTGAGATGACAACCCCAGCTGTGGAGTCTACAACCGTTCTGACCGCACCTCCTTACTACAACACCAAATTCAACTCAACTTTTACCACAACTTCCTCTTTTGAGAAGTTCCTGACCCAAGCCACAACAAGTTTCATGGCTACATCCGCAAATGTAGAGGAAGAGACCCAAGAAACCACAACTATACCGTTTATAACAGAAAGAAGTGAAGTTGTGGTCAAGTGCAACTAGTAGGACTACATTTCCCAGCAGCACTAGCGGACATGAAGAGCTGAAATTCCTAGATCCGTCCGGAGAAACGGTGGGATCTTCTTCAGGTATTATCCCAACCACGTCTTCGGAAATCATCATTTTGACAGATTTTACAACAGCAGATGACCGAGAAGTGGGTGGTTTGGAGGTGTTGGAAGGGACAGAGGCCTGGGTGAAGGAATGGGACAAGACAGGAGAAGAAGAAATGGAGAAAGATGCATTTATGTTTACGGTGACAGGGTCCCCAATGGAAGAAGCCAGTGAAAAGCCTGAAGTTTATGCACCAACACCTCAAACAGATACTGACTCTCTATCAGAAATGGCAGTGGATTATCAGTCAGATTCTTCAGATGAGACGTATCTGCGGGTGAGTGGAGAAGCCCTGTGTGGAAATTAGAATAAAAAAATAAATACAAATATTATAATGAACCTACAAGTCAGGGTGTGTATTAGAATACATGTGCTTTTTTGTAAAAACAACTTAGGCAAAGTGCTGACATCACATCTAAAAATATATTTTTTTATATTGTAATAATTATTTGGTAAAATGTTGCCATTACTATTTAATTTAGCGCAATTTTGAAATAATATTCCTCCCAGCGGGTGTACAAACAGTGGCAGATCATATAGCACTCCTGTCTCACAGCAAAGAGGTTGTGGGTTCGAACCTTAGGCCTGGGCGGAATCTGCATGTCCTCTCCTCCCATACTTTTCCACTTGTCCAAAGACATGCATGTTTTAGGTGAATCGGTGACTCAAAATTGCCCCTTGTGAATGAATATGAGAGTGAATGTTTGTCTCTGTGTCAGCCCTGTGACTAATTGGCCACTGTCCAGGGTGTATACCCCGTCTAAGGCCCATAACTGCTGGGATATGTAGACAAGCGGAAGAAGATAAATATTTCTGTCAAAGTTATTCCTTCCAACTGCTCAGATAATTGAATGAGAAATACAGCTGCTTTTGTTGCTACAGTTGATGTGTATGATTATAATGGCATAGTTTGAGGAAGAGTCTATAGATTATTGAAAGCAATGCTAACTGGGAAAAAAACATTATGCTTTCCACTGAATTTGAATTGGGTGTTTGGCATGAAAGCAAGAAAAAGTTAAAATCTTATCTTTTATACAGGAAACTGGTATCAAGAATCTACAACATCCACTTCATATAAGTCCGTTAAAGGAGAAGAATATTATACATTTTGACTATCCATCTTTATGCTAGGGCTGCAACAACTAATCGGATTTATTGATTTTAATCAGTTATTGAAATAATCGTCAACTAATTCAGTAATTGTTAAATCGTTAATTGTATTGTATTGGTATTCTTATATTCTGAAACATGGCATGTGCTAAAAGAGGATTGTTTGTTACCAAGACAGACCAGTAAAGCGACAAAATCATTGTACACAACAATGTACATTTTGTGTTTTTGATTAATAATATCGTTGCCTGTGTATATGCTCTATTCAAATGTCTTCAAGTGGCATAGTCTTGGCTTTGTCTGGTTAAAATTTTAATTCTTAAAAGAATCAAGTGATTTTTGGTAGAATTATCAACATTTTTTAACGGGAACTGTAAAACAGCTAAAGTTTTTAACCACTTTACTCATGCTTCACTATCCAACTATTAATTGATTAATCAAAACAATAATCAACAGATTAATCGATTATCAAAAGAATAATTAGTTGCGGCCCTGCCTTACACAAATTATTATTATTATTAGCAGTATTAATAATAATAATAATAATAATAATAATAATAATAATAATAATAATGCCTTACTAAGTCATACGTATGTGTACCATAGTGGCAGGTGATACAACAAGTAGAATAGAACTCACTGACACAAAATCAATGTAAATCTTTATTTAAGGTTGCTCTCTCTTTGTCCTTACTGACCTCATTTTGTGCTAACCCCAAGAACCCAGTGAAACTAACAAAGAACATACAGTATATTACCACAAACACAGGTTCCATGCATGATCCTATATTTGCATGAATGTCTGCATGTTTTATTATTACCTTTATATACATTTTTTATTTTAGTATTTTCTTTTGGTGTTGGGACATGTAAGTGTGATGATGCTACTTTTTTGTAGTTCTAGATTTGCCTGGTCTTTTAATAGTGTTTGAATACTTTGTTTTTTTGCATGACGTGAATTAATAGCTTGCATGACTTTAGGCTGGAGAAGTCTAGAATAAGGGAAGTTACTGTTCTCTAAGACTCAACAATGACTAAGGTGAATATTTGGTCTTGTTTCAAGTGTAGGTACTGCTGGGCAAATTCAATACTGTCTTTTATCATTCATCAAAAGGAAAACTTGAGCATTTTTACTCATTTATTTGTAATAACATAATGTGTGATGTCTAGTTACAGGCTAGAAAAGTTAAGTCTAACCAGGAGCATTAGACGATTTATTTTTTAAAGTTCTGTTCTAATGGTGTGTGATGGTTGAGCAGGAGTGTCCCTGTGTGGATAAAGTCCAGGACTCCTCTCTTCTGCCTGTCAACGTGGAGAGGAAGATCACACTGGTCGGACAGCACCTTCACTTATTTCAGGTAAACCCCTATTTGTTAACATGTGCTCAAGCCCACAGTTAGTGTCAGTACTGTAGTCAGTAAAAAAGAAAAAACAAAAAGTTGACTAAAATAACATAGTAATAGACTAATATATACCTGTCCCAGTATCTGTCACTCAATCAGTTCTTAGACCAGTCTATCATGGACTGATATGAGGCTGTTATTGGAACAAAAAAAATGTGTGCATGTGTAAAAACATTTGTCTGTAATAAGATGTATGCGTATCAAGTTTTGTGTGTATGTGTTTTGTACGCGCGTAATACAAATTGTGTGTCCGTATTGCAATTTGTGTGTGCGTAATAAGATTTGTGTGAGCATAATATGATTTGTGCATGCGTAATGTGATTTGTGCATGCGTAATAAGATTTGTGTGTGCATGTTAAATGATCTACAGTATATGTGAATGCAAAACTGCTGCAACTTCTAAGTCTCACGGACAAAGCTTTAATTACACAAATCTTTTTGCTACATGCACAAATCTTTTTACGCAATCACAAATATTAAGCATGCACAAATCGTATTACGCTCAAATCGCAATACAGACACAAATTGTACCACTGACACACAAATCCTATTACGCATACAATATATGCACACACGCACATTTCAATGCACATAAATTGTAATACGCATGCACAAATTGTAATACGCATGCATAAATCTAATTACGTATGCACAAATCTTAATATGCACACACAAAGTTTGATACGCACACATCTTATTACAGACAAATTTATATACACACACACAAATCTCTTGGCTACAATAATAGCCCCATAACTGAGAGCTTCGGAAAAACACTGTCCACTCATTAAAAGAGCTTCACTTTATGTCACAGTTACGTTGAGATAACTTGAATAATGTTTTTCCACTGTCTGTATTCCCCCCACTATCATGTGCTCCTCAGGATGAGAGTCTGCAGTACGAGTGTGTGCTGGATGTGGAGAATCACTCTGTGGTGGTGGAGGCCTCTGTGGAGCAGGACCAGCAGCAGTCCTCGGTCTTCTTCATCACCTGTCATCCTCACCAGGTCTGAACAACACACTCAATTTTCACATTATTACCCCATCTAGCCACATGACAAGTAACACCAATGTACCTAGTTGAAAAAATAGGGAACCCAGCCCTCTGGAAGCCAATGAATGCATTTATGTATTATGTATACGAAGGAGGTTATGTTGTCAGTGTCGGTTGGTTAATTTGTATGATGTTTTGTTAATAAAGACAATTCAAAAAGTAATAGTTAGAAATTAAATAAAATAAGGAAATGTCAGTAATGGGGCAATGAAAAAATAGATATTGATGTGGATTTGGAACACCGTCTGCATTCAGGAATGTTTTAAATGCATTCTGTAGCATTGTGAGATAGGATTCTAACGCTGGCCAAAAGAGGTCAGTAAAGCCCGTAAACAGAAGATTCCTGGATCTGATCTCATTTCATAATAGTTTTCATCCTTCATTATAATGTCCTCTCTTATTGTACCATGCATAGTCCCAAATATTAGCCATTGGGCAGCAGTAGCTCAGTGGGTAGAGCCAGTCTCCCACAAGTCAGAAAGATGACGGATTGATCACCGCTACCAGCATTTCACACTGCCATTGTGTCCTTGGCCAAGACACTTCATCCATCTTGCCCCCAGTGTCTGTGGCGTGGGTGTATTAGAGTGGTTGACCCTTTTTTTGGTCCTCCGGTGGGACACAACTTTAAAGTTGCATACAAAGATTGTTAAATAAAAATTTCAAATATTAATCAGTTATACAGTATATAAAGAGTAAAGAGTGTTTTTTGTAAGTAATTCATAATTTTAAGTGAAACTCTATTGTTTCTACATATTTTTTTACATTGTCGTGCGGTGTGACTTTTTCTGTCACACCCCAGGACATTCACTACAATTTGGCTGTTTTAATTCTTGTCATAAATTATTTAACATGTCTGTAGTGCTAACTTTATGAATATATTCCTGCCCCATCCTAAAATATAATTTTTAACATAAAAATAAACAGAGCTGTCACACCGCAGGACCCAAAACACAATTTTTGAGAAAATTAGGATTTTACAAAAATGTATTATTTATTTCTGCTTCAGCTCTCAGCCTTAACTCCAGAGGTCTCTCTGGTCTATAAATGACAGATGGGGTCCTGTAGGTTTTTCTGCAGCTGCCCGTTTTAAAACCTGATTTTTCATGTCACACTGCAGGACACTGTTTTGATTACAAACTTAAACTTATTTTAATTATTATTGTAGGATTCAGGTGCAGTTAAAAGTATTGTTTTACTCAAGTACAAATATCTGGCATTATACCAAAAACTTTATGAACTGTCCCAGACTCTGGTGACTTATTTTATTTTGGAAATGTTTGTATTTTGTATGAAAATTATATTGAAAATGTTACAGTCACAAAACAGGACATATTACAGTTTAAAGCAAAAACTAAAACAAAACAGAACTTCTTTCTAAAAATTCAAAGCTTTTGTGCTAGGCCCCATGATGCACTGCTGACAGAATTTTGGAAGGGGAGACATTAATTTGCCCAACTTTTCAACTGATTATAGAAAAAGTGGGCGTCATGTCAACCACCCTTTACTGTGTTAGAGTGATTGTGTGACTTTGACTGTCTAGAAAAGCACTATATAAGGCAGATCCATTGTTATTAATATTAATCATCAGTGGATTGATATGCAGTTTGTGTTTTATCCCTCACAATGCTTTGTCTTCCAGTACGTCTATTCAGCCATGATGGAGGAGTACCAGGCAACTATTAATGTGAGAAGAAAGAACCACTTCCTCATCGACAGCTCTGAGAATCTGCACGGTGAGTGTGGGCTGCCATTTTCATTTACTCATGCATGTTAATTGTTTTCATATTATTACCGTCAAGGCTGTGTCATAATTACCGTCATTTCCCGAATGTCCCACTCCTCTCTTTTGTCCTCTCCAGTGACCCTGTTCAACTGCTCGGTGGGCCGCTCAGACTGCAGCCGCTGTCGGACCGCTGACTCAAAGTACGGCTGTGTGTGGTGCGGAGGAGCGGCGCAGTCCAGATGTGTGTACAGAGATTCATGTTCGGGCGAGGTCAAGCACTCCTGTCCAGCGCCGGTCATTCACTTTGTAAGTCTGTTCTTGGAGACTTTAGAACCTGGATTCTCAACAGGTGGGCTCGGATCTAAATGTGGGTCGTGGGCATGTTCTTAGGTTATGAAGAGAAGAAAATTGCAGAAGAATATAGTTCAGTTTTCAGATATAGTAATAAATAGGCTATGATGAGAATGCAAAGGACAGTGGCACAGGAAGTTAAGCCATCCAGTCATCCACTAACTGTATGGTTGGTGGGTTGATTCTTGCTCTGACTATTGTGTCCTAGGGCAAGACACTTCACCCACATTGCCTAATCCATTCACAGTATATGCAAAAGGAAGGACATCCAGCGCTATAACCTGCCAAATTACTGTGCCATTGATTAGTTGTGGCAGCCCCGGAAGGAAGCAACCAAGGAGAGGAAAAAAATATATATTATGAGATTAAAAACCAAAATAACAAGTAAATCATTGGCTGAGTTTGACTTTTGCATTGGAGCAGGCAAACATTTTTAACCAGCGTCAAACTCATGTATGCAGTAGCTCAGCTGTTAGAGACGCTTGTCCATTGGCAGTTTGATCCCCGCTATCAGCAATGCATACTGTCCTTGAGCAAGACACTTCACCCACATTGCCTCTGCATGAATGTGTCAGTGTGACTGTGTTTGGTGGTAATCGGAGAGGCTGTAGGTGCAAAATGGCAGCCATGTCTTTGTCAGTCTGCCCCAGGGCAGCTGTGGCTACAGGAGTAGCTCACCACCACCGAGTGTGACTGAGGAGTGACTGAATAATGCACCAAATTGTAAAGCGACTTTGAGTGTCTAGAAAAGCACTATGTGAGACTTGTGCATTATTATTTATTATTAAGTATCAGAAGACAAAAGGACAGAAACAGGCTTGTGACACAAGCACTTGTCTAGAATTCAGTTGCAGGTTTTGTTGCAGCTGCTTGTTTAAAAAACAGATTGTTCATGTCACAGCGCAGGACACCATTTTGATTACAAGATTAAACTGATTTAAATTTTTATTGTAGGTTTCAGGTGCAGTTAAATGTGTTGTTTTAGTAAAGTACAAATATTTACCAATATTTATTTGCCAGTAACTTTATGAACTGTCCCAGACTCTAGTGACTTATTTTGGAAATATTTGTATTTTGAAAATGTTACAGTCACACCGCAGGACATTCTACAGTTGAACATTAAAATTCAAAATAATAACACACCTAACACATAAGCGTAATTACTTGAGATATGCAAGCACCTTACACTCTGAACACATTTAGCAACTATGATTCCTGACCTTTGAAGCAGTCTTTTTGTAAATTCATTCATCAATTACTTACTATATTCCTTTAGTCAATAAGGGTTTTCTGAATAGAATAGAATAGAATACATGAGACCATTTTAGTGTTTGTAAACAGAATGTTTGCGTTTACAAGGCTGGTACCGGAAGTTATAAAGACCATAATACATTTTTAACGGATTTAGCGCTAACCACTAATCGTCACAAATTATGAAAATCAAGACAGGTTTAGCAACTGACAACCACTCTGCCACATGTAAGTAATATCAGTCTGGTTAGAAAACATAAGAGAGTGTGTCAGTGTTTAGCTGTTTGATTTAACGTAGCAATTAGCGTCTATAATTACCATATAAGCTACATGATACATAATAAAAATTTATTTTAACAGAAATGTGTTGGACCACAATAGTTTGCCATTGTATGCTCACATTTAACTCATCAATTACTATAAATCCTACTTTACCAACTAGACCTGACTCAGATCTGGGTCATATCAATTCAGAGTCATTTTGAATAAATATATAAACAACAACCATTTGTTCCCGCTGTCTAAAAATGTCTAAATTTATATTTTCATTTTGCTCCCTTGTAGAAATGAATGGGATAGAATATTAATCCCAGTATCAGGCTGCGTGCACAACTTTTCTAAATTTCTCACTCCTTGAAGGGTAGAATAGATATGAAATCACCCAGACATGTTAGCCTTACAGTACAGTGTAGTACACTGTAATGGAATAGAATTACAGGCAAGAATTCAATAAAAATGTAAACATGAGGTTGATAATATGATTCAGATTCATTTTTTGCAATTGCTTTTATTTTATAGCATTACACTATTGCATTTTTAAACCTAAACAATTATTGACATTCTTCAACCAGCAGGGCAGGCAGTGCCATCCCTGCCAGCTCGCAAACTCTGCCAATGAAGGAAAAAAATCTGTGTCCCAAGATGACACCAGTTGAGAGTCACTGCTTTAGAGGCAAGTTTAGTGACATAACAGTAGATAAATCTTTAATAAATGGGAGATGAAAACCCATTAGAGAAAAAAATCTTTCATGTAATTTTCATGGTGTCTTGAACTAGTTTTGTGTTTTGCTTTTGCTGTGAGCAGTGTGAACACTGGGCATGCTCTAGTTTTATTCAGGGTGGGTAGGGAAAGTCCTCACTGTTCTCTATTGTGCCTCTTTTGTTCAAATAAAGCCAAGATAATCACTGAACTTGGAACACAATAAAGAGTTACGGCTTGTGAAGAGCTACGGCGGCCCTGCAGGGATATGCTTTTGTTTATTATGCTTTTGTCAGGCCTTTTGGAATAATTTTGGAGACCTTTGCATTAGTATTTTAGGTTTTAAAACTTAAAATAATGTACTGTATATGTTTGGAAAATTTCTTCTTTTGGGGAGCTGTTACTTTGACTTTGCAGAGAACACTTGGTTTAAGTGTCTGTTGCCCCCTGCTAGCAAAGGTGGGGACTGGACAGAACATAAAATGGTTCATTAGCATGGTTATTACCAATATGAAGCTTACAGAAATGATGAGCTGACTCCTTAAGTGATGGCAGTTTAGGCCCTGAAAAGATCAGAATGAGTCCGGTGACGGTGTTTGGGCTTTAGAAACGCACAGGAGCGCCTCCTGGTTTCATGTGTCTACATCATGGATATAATATAGAACTGGATAGGGCACTGCCCCCTCTGCCCTAATGCCAAATGTACTAGTGGCCACTCTGTGGAACTGCAGCAAATAATCCCATGCAGCCCAGATAGGCTTTTTCCCATGGAGCACAATGTAAAAAGAAATGCCTGGTACTCGGCTGACAGGGCACCTACAGCTTCCAAAATTGTCGGATTTTGTAGTGTTTATAATCTATTTTTCACACCATGGACCACCACCATTTTCCCTCTTCAAAATCTTTAATTTGGCCTAAAAAACATTTTATGGTTTAAGATGTCACTGCTCTAGCCCGCCATCATGCTCATTGGTCAGATCCGGTCACGTGATACGCATAGCAAGACCGCACTTGCTTGAGGGCTGCAGTGCGCCTTTTTTGGCATCACGCGGCAATGAGCACGGCCATTCAAAACAATGACGGTCGTGATGTCATTCACTATCCAGTTCTTTAATACATTCATGGTCTATGTAGAGTCTTGAGCGTTTTCAGCTCTTGAGAAATGGACAGCCTCAGCATACAGGATTACTCAAACATATGTGAATGAAACAAAATACTACTCCAGGTATGTTTTTGAGGAGGAAACAATATTATAACATGGTAAAAAGCCAAAACATTTAGCACAATCGGGGACCTTTAAACAAAATCATTCTAATTCCTACTCTTTTAGCAAGAATATGTGCAATTAAAATAAGCAATGGGGTGCTTTTCCTTCAGCAGTGTTCAGTTTGTCTTCACTGGGCAGATGTATAAGCCTCATCTAATTTAACTACTATTGGAATCTATGAAACTTTATCATATTTAAAAATAGAAAAATGTAGATATTCCTAAAGAGAAATGCAGGTCTTCGGACCAGAATTTCCACCCTTTGCGTTTTTAAAACTTACATTGAAGGTGCTATGAGCTGTATATGTATTTATATATTCCATAAACAATACCCACATATGTGCCAAGACATGATTTAAACCTTTACTCATAACAATGGTACAGTTGAGTTATTAACAAATCAAAATATATTTTACAAAAGGCTAAGTTGTTTTTGTTTACATTTTTTGTTTTGGTTCTAAAACTGCATTGCCGCTCGTCCAATCAGAAAAGAGGAATAACTGGCCACCCACAGACCATTGTTTTGATTTAGTACTGGTTTCAAAGCAGCATGAGCGCATGCTGCTTATATTACCTTTAAACTACATTAAATAATATATGCTGATCTGTTATGGTAATATATTTTAGCGCCAATAATGAGAAAATATCTCTTAAACAAAAAAAAGTCATAGAAATGTCAACAAGTGTAACAAACTATGGACATTCCTCACTGCAGCTGCATTGAGAAACATTGTGGCCTTTACATCATATCCACTGGTTCTTCTCATGTTCCAGGTGGACCCAGTATCCGGCCCGGTGGAAGGGGGGACCGTTGTGACCATCTCTGGCTCTAACCTGGGACAGAGAGCTGAGGACATCCAGAGCTCTGTGACTGTGGCTGGAGTTCCCTGTAACGTTATCCACAGCAGATACGAGGTCTCTTCCAGGCAAGGATCTCCACAAACAATATTAGACAGTTTTTCATGTGGCTGGCATGTAGCTTTCATGTGACGAGTGTGTCTTTTGTTTTTTCAGGATCGTGTGTGAGACTTCGAGCAGCGGAAAAGAGAGAAGTGGCCACGCTTCTGTCAAAGTGAGAGGAGGAGGATTAGGCCTGTCGCCACAGACCTTCAGCTTCCAGGTAAAAACAGTTTGTATAGATGCTGTCATCAGTGTGGACTATCAGAATACATGAGAGGATTAGTGTGTCCATTTAAATGTATTCTTCATTCATTCATATCTGTGGATTAAACTAAGTATACTGTGTAACAGGGTAACCATACATTCTACAATAGTGTATCAACTAGTACCGCTTTCTAAGTACTACCTAAAATTAGCCTAAATTGTGGCTAAACCAGGTCTAAACCAGGACTAAACAAAAGTCCCAAAAGAGCTTTCGACCTGAGTACAGTGCACTTGGGTCAGTGCACGCTAAACTGCTGCTCTGAGATTGCTCTAAACAAGTGGTCTCAGAGCGGTGCACCAGAGGCAGAGCAATGCGTCTGTGGTGTGAAAGTTGCTAACTTAGGCCCCACCCACTTTGTGACGTACCCCACATGTACAGATTAAGTAGTAGGGTGGTGGAGTTCAGAAGTATTGTATGCATTGATAAACAGTGTATATAACTGGGCCTATTTAGCCTACAATGACCTATTATACAATACATTATTATACCTGTACCTATGTTAAATTTTAAATATTACAATAAAATGAGGCTAATTATGCTATAGGCTGCATACTATTTAGAATACTGTAAGTATACCTTATTTATTAGCCTATATACCAGAAAGTGGGCTTCCCCTGACTTTAAAGGCTTATAATTTAACATATTATTTCTCCCTATGTGGAAGAAAGTTTTTCATCTCCAGTGCATAAGTACTTTTTTCTTGAGTCGTATGTGCGCTTCGGTCTCAAACTGTATGTTTTGCCATGAGTAAAATAAACAAACTTTGTAAAAAGAAATGGCTAGTGGCAGGGTGAGCACGCATGTTTGGTTTGTCTCCATACATGTAGGTCTTTGTTTGCCTGAGGCCCATTGTCATTTGGTACCACAGTTTGAGAACCACTGTACAAGAGGCATATTGTCGCAATCCAAACGTGGTGCTGCCAAATGGAAAAGTTAAAGGAATGAGACCCAGGACTCATTTTATATCTAATTATTTTTTTTTTAACATATCTAAATATGATGTAACTATGGTTATGCCACAGTAGACATTCAGATGCATTTTGTTGTCACAATAATGTTTGTCAGTTGTTTTAGGAATTATTCATGAATATGGATTCTGTATCTTAGCAATTAAAACAAAGCAGACGTACTGTACTGTACTGTAGCTCCTGGACATTTCCACTTCCACTTCACTCGTACCAGTATTTGTAGATGCCTGCTCCATTTGAATCAATAGTATGTTGATGTATGTAATGAGTGCTGGGTGTGGGCCTGTATAAGGGACTTCCCTCTCTCTGCTGTAATAAGCCACACTGACACGCTCCATTTAGAGACACATCTAACTGTTTACACAAACTGACACAGATGGGACTTAAACAGAGCTCAGTTACAGACTGTGAGCACTTCCTGTCAAACCGAATTGTGTGGAGTGAAAGTGCCACACCTCTGTTAGTCCTGATAAACAACAAGTAATTAAATGGTAATATCTGAGTTCAGTGAAAATTCTATTGCACAACGGACACCACCCTCCTCTGAAAAGCTTCTATAGCAGTAATTCCCTACCCCAGCCTGGGAACCTCTGTTCTAAAGCATACCACATTTTATAAATCTCAGTAGGTTGGTTGGATGCTATGTATCCTGCATAATTTAGTTCTTAAAGGGGTGAAGCATTTGTGCAGGAGTAGGGTGTGCATGGCCGGGGGTCAAAAAGTTTAGGAACCACTGTTCTAGAACAATGAGGGGAAAAATGCATTGATACAGTCATTGTGTGCGCTTTTTGCCAAAGACAAGCAAAAGCACAGATGTATAGGACACGTGTCAGTCTTACTTTCCCAGTAAATGAACCACTCATTATTGTATATGGATTCTACTTTTCTTAAGTCTCATTTTTCTCTTTTTTCCTTATTTGGTATTGGAACATGTAGGACCCAGTGTTAAGCAGCATATTCCCACAAAGAGGTCCCAAAGCTGGAGGTTCCTCTGTGACTATCAGGGGGCGCCGACTCAGGACAGGACATCCCACTGAGGCCAGTGTTCTGATCGGAGGAGTGTCCTGTCTGGTGTAAGTGTCTGACTTAGCACAAGCTTACATTCTAGCTTAGAGTGGAAAAAAAAACATGTGTCCAGGTTGAAAATCCAGGACTGCCTTAAATATAGGATTCATACGCATTAGTTTGTGTTTTTCTCTGTCCAGGCTGAAAATCCTGGACGATGAGATCCAGTGTGTGACCCGGGGCAGTAACAGAACTGGAGAGCACGGCATCACTGTGAGGTTTGGCAGTGCAGAGCGACACCTGCAGGGCCTGGTCTATCATTACACCCCTAACCCCAACATCACCAGTGCTGCCCCGTCCAAGAGCTTCCTCAGGTGGAGTACAGCAGTCAATGGGATCCAATTACATAAAACAAACTGTAACAACAGAATGATTTTTACTAATAAACATCCACACAACCTTTTACATGGACATATACCTTACTCATTTAGATTTAACAATTTCATAAGACTTGAAGCAAGTGAAAGCATGTGTTTTTTGGTGAACATTATTTTAAACAAACATATCCCACTAATATTAATAGCTCAGACAATGCTTGGTGAAAAAGTAGTTAACTGAGGAACTCAAAAAAGTAGGAATTATTTGCAGGTTTTAATTATAACATGGCTAGTTAGTTAAAATAGATACTGATCCCTATGCTGAAGGAGCAAAAGGACATCATTTTTAACAAACTTATCACATCCAAGTAGCACTCCTGCATGCCATACTTTGATGAACAGTTCTAGGTGATTGTTACGACGGATTAATCAATTTAAGCCACAGAAGCCATAAGAGAAATCGTACATTTTGTGTTTTTGATGAAAAAAAAAAACTCTTTGTCTGTATATATGTTTTATCCAAAAATCATACCTTTGGCTTTGTCTGGTTTAAATTTGTAAAAACCTATGATTTTCTGTAGTATTAACACCAAACTTTAGATAAGAAACATTAAACAAAAATACTACATAATAAACAGATTAATCAATTATCAAAACAATCATTAGTTGCAGCCCTAGTTATGGCTATGGGAGGCACTCCAGAAAAAAATAAGGTTTAACAAGATAATCTAAGTTTAACCAATGAAACCAAATAGAACTGAAAAGGTACTGTAAAGGTACTGGTTTGAAAACAGTACTGCAGTCTAAATTAAAACAATGGTCTGTGGGTTTCCAGTCTTTCTGCTTTCCTGATTGAACGATTGGCAGTGCAGGGTTTTAGAACCAAACCAAAAACATGTAAACAAAAACAACTTGACCATTATGTAAAATATATTTTTAATTGTGAATAAATCAGCTGTACCATGGTTATCAATAAACTTATATTTTATATTATATCTCGCAACAGGTGGGTAAATTTTTATGAAATATAATACATATATTTACTGCTCATAGCACCTTTAAACCAGACTAGACCAAATTAGGCTTAAGATCAAATAAGGATTACGGTGCCAAATTACGAAATGAAGTATTTTACAGGATGAGGTGTGGAAGCTGTATGTAATCAGTAGCATGGTGGTAATGAGGGTAAGTGGAAAGTGCATGTGTGATGTAAGGGGGCACAATCTTAGAGAATGTCTAACTAAACATAACTAAACTAAATAGTAATAGGTCAACGCAGCTATACCATAACCACACAGGGCTTCGGGCCAACAACCCCACAAGAACCTCAGTAGTCACCTGACCCAGGAGACCTGAGCCCCTGGGTGTGCTCACTAGGGGGAGTCACAACGATAATACTTTTTGTTCATGAATTACTAGGGGTGTGACAAGATCTCGCAATTGTGTGATCTCGCAAAATTAAAATGTCACAAGATTCTCATGAAGGTAAAAATCTGTCTCCTGACCTCATAACCAGGTTCTGTTTACACTTTTTACAGGGGAGAAGTCCAACAGTTAGGGTTGTGCCAACACATTTAGCAGTATTTATGCTCTGCTATTGCATATAATTCATATAATAGAAGGAAATACCATTCATTACAAGTTGAAAAATTCTAGTTTTGCATTTTATGATTTTCAGGTGAATAAATTATATTTTTCATTATAAAATACATACTGTATTGTGATAGTGTAAAAATCTCATCTTGTTCTCATTAACCCAGTCTTGTCACACCTCTTTAAATTACTCATATATGGTATAAAACTAAAGATGCTAGATTCTGACCAAAAGCAGAGTTGCTCTTGTCTAGAGACCAGAACCATCTCTTGTACCAGGCTGTAAACATGTTTTTCACACTTGTAAAGTCGCCATTGAGTTTAACTTTACAATTCCTCTTTTGGAGCCTGCCCTCTACTGGAAGTTGGTATATTGCACTATGTCAGTGCCATTTCCTGGCAGCATTATCTGGATCGTAGAATTGGGGACTGGGTTTGACCCACTGTTGGACCGAAAATAACCCTCATGAATCATGAAATTACTCACTTAAATAGCTCACTTATTTTAACTAAGAGGTTCCTTTAAAACATTTTTATATATTGACCTTATATGCAAATAGACGGAATAGAGGAACTTTTCATTTCCACATTTAGTATTTACAACATACATGTTTCCTTTTATTTTTAGTATAACAGTAAGTTTCAGCTTTTAGGCCCGTTGCAGTAAAATGTTGACAGGAATGGACAATAGGGGAAAAGCATTATTAGTGACAGTAATGAATTAACAGCTGTTTGTAAAGTGACTGTGAGTCTTGTATAGAACCTTTTAGCGTGGAAACAGCGCATCGCGGTTCCAAAGAATGGTGCCATAAACTAAACAGACCACAATACATTTTCTATGGAGGATATAGCATTTGCCACAATATATTGCATTATGAATAATAAAGATGATTATTAGCAAGTGCATTTAGGTGCTATATTTTGCTTTTTTGTATCTTTTTAAACCAATCTTGTTTTAAAAGATACTCCTTTTTTATTGTTATTTTATTGCTCATAATTATTCAATCAATTATTCTGCATTTATATATCACTTTACAGCATCCATATTAAGACCAAATAGCAGTACACAATCAATGATTAGAAGGATACACAAGCTAACTTTTATACACTGTATATTCCCTTCTTCTCCATGCTTCACAGTGGGGGCAGGATGATCCGAGTGTCCGGTCAGCAATCTGGATGTGGTCCAGGAGCCTAAAATCCGTGTCACTCTGAGCCCCCCCGACACTCTCCCACCGAGGAGAAGGAGACGGAGTGCGGCCCGGAAGAAGGACCGGAAACGCTTCCACAAGAACTCTCTGAAGAGGTGGAGGAGGATCGTCCCAGAGGCAGACTGTCCTGAGGGTGCACTCTGCCAGGTCAAACAGGTACGCACCACAGAATATGACTGGTGAACATAGATAAATTTAAACCTTACAGGGGAGAAAAAATACAGGAGAAATAATAAATGTAACAGATGGGTGTCTACTATTTTAGAGGAATCCAATCTGTGGCACTTGCACAACAAAAATGGCACAAAATTGTAATAAATATTTAAAACAACAATTAATGGTTCATAGTTCTATTTGAGAAGTTGATAAAACATTGAATCTTTGAAAGTAGAAAAATAATTATATGCAAGGCTCTAATAACTTTGCACTTTATTTTGGGAAAATATTTTATATATTTTGTGGGGGTTTTTCTTACTTAAATATGAGGTACTTTTGCATTAAAAATAGCCATAATTGTAAAAAAAAACTAAAAATATGAAAAGGATCAGTAAATGTTTCTAGTTCTGGTCAGAAGAGAAGATCATAAAATTTGTGAACCTTTGAAAGTGGAATAACATATTCATTTAGTACATTTTTAAAGCACTTTGTAGGTCCGTGAACTGTTTTGGACACTAATGGTACAAGAGCCATATATTTTTGAATGGTGTTAGAGGGTTAAAGTTTTCCTTAAATCTGAAAAATCTCATATAATGTATCTGCTGTAGGTTTGTGTCCTGATTGAATGGCTTATATGGGTTTGCTTTGCAGAAATATATATATATATAAAAAAAATTCAAAATACATTTTTTACCATCTTCTACAACAAAAATCACCCACTACACCTTTCTATTAATCTATTGTTCTTCCTTCTCCTCTCTCTTCTTGCTCTAGTACGAGGCTCACTGTACAGTCAACAGCTCGACCCTCATCCTGTGTCCGACCCCAGCCGTGGGACCAGAGGCCCAACGGGCAAAGGTTAAAGTTCACTTTCTCCTGGACAGCCTTCATTTTGACTTCAGTGCCGTGGGGAACGAGGCCTTCAGCTACGAGCCCAACCCCATACTGTACCCTCTGAACCAGAACGACCACAACAAACCCTACCACCACAAACCGGGCAGCATCATCTCTGTCGAGGTACACAATTTATTATTATTATTTTATTGCTTATTCTAATATTGACAATGTCTGAGGTGTAGGTTTGAGACTGCAAAGTGAATCAATCGATCATATTAATTTTCTTTCTTATATATTTAATGTATAATGTGCAATATATAAATATTTAAAGGAGTTTCTGAATTTAAAAGTAGTTGAAACTTTAACTTTAAATAATAAATAAATACAGAAGCATAGAGATGCATTTGTTATGTTTTAGGGCGATAACCTGGACCTAGCCATCTTCAAACACGAGGTGGAGGCCAGGATTGGAAAGGGGATCTGTGCAGTGAAGACGCTGACACACAACCACCTGTACTGTGAGCCTCCAGCCCAGCAGCCCTCTCTGACGTCCGGGAAGAAGCAGGACCTGGAGACTCTGCCTGAGTTCACTGTGAGAACTACACTGAGAACACCACTTCCTCTGGTTAAAAGAGACATATTATGCTGTTTTTTTAAGCCTTTGGAAATAAACTTGGACACCTTTGCATTAGCATTTCTTGTTTTATAACTTAAAATATTCATGTTTTAAAAATGTCTTCTTTTGGGGAGCTGTTACTTGATTTTGCTGAAAATGCTGGATCAGGTGCCTGTCCCTTTAAGGCCCGCCTACTTCAGTCCGTCAGCTTAAGTCCATTGTAGAAACTGTAGTTTATAGCAGCGGTTCTGCTGTTTTTATCTTATCTTTTGAGTTCAGACATGAGAGGACAATCTTCCGAGTGCTTGTACTGAATGGTGGAGGATAGACAGAGCTTGATAAATTGGCTAATTAGCACTGCTATTAGCAACATGAAGATAACAGATAGATAAATGAGCTGACTGCTTCATAGTAACGGCGATTTAAGCCCTGAAATGATCAGATTGAGTCTGAGACTGGGATGGCCTCAGCATACAGGATTACTTAAATATGCATGGATTAAATAAAATACAACTCCTGATAAGTTTGTGAGAAAGAAACAATATTATAACATGGTAAAAAGCTCAGAAAAGTCAATTTAGCAGAATAGCTTCTCCTTTAAATATCACTTAAATTAGATTAGACAGTTTCACTCTGTGGGGAGATGCTGATTACTGACTGGAGCTGTATAAACACGAGAAAAATTAAAATTAAAAGCTAATATGCATAGGCAAAATTACATAGAAACTAAACTAGAAGTACTCTGCCATGGCATTGGCCCTAAGACTAGTTCAGGGGTAAAGGCTCTGTCCTTTGAGCCACAAAGCCATTATATCTCTTAATAATAAAATCCACTAAAAGTAATAATTTGTTCCTTTACTGACCCCTTGCAGCTGGAGTTAGTACAGTACACAATTCCTTAAAAATGTCCTGGATGCAGACAGTATTCAAGATTGTTAAACACCACTTAAAACATTACTGAGGTTTTCTGAACAGACCAATGCCATCAACACTACCCTGTGACATACCATTTATGTAATATGGAGCTGAATCGACGTGGTCAGAAATAATACATTAACAGCTTCTTTGTTCAGCTCTTAACAACTTTGTATTTCAAAATATGTCCCTCATTTATTTGCATAACAATGTGTTCCAGGTGAGAATGGGGAACCTGAACTTCTCTCTGGGCAGAGTGCAGTACGACAGTCAGGCCCAGTCCACGTTCCCCCTGGAGGCTCAGGTGGGGGTTGGAGTGGGAGCCTCCATCGTGGCTCTCATTGTGCTCATGATAGTGCTCATATACAGGTAAAGTATGACCAGTATTCAATTAAACATTATTTTATCATCAACAAAGTGGCTGACTGACTTTTTTCTTTAGGAGAAAAAGTAAACAGGCCATGAGAGACTACAAGAAGGTTCAGATCCAGCTGGAGAACCTCGAGACCAGTGTGAGAGACCGCTGCAAGAAAGAATTCACAGGTAAAGCTTGACTCTAAAAAAAAAAACACAAAAAAAAAATAAACTGGTGAAGCTTTACATTACAGCACAGTAATAATATAGTAATAGCATGGTAATAGTGGGATAACAAATAGTTAATAATGCGGTAAATATGGTAATTACCATATAATTAGTTGTGGAATTAGTGGTTAGTAGTTAAAGTAATTACCTTATCTTTTATTTGTCTCTTGGTAATATTCCCAAGTAACTTCTGACCATATTTCCCAGTCATTTTTAACTATCCTTATGGTAACTTTTATGCTTATAATTATGTCTATTACCATGAAATAAAGTAGAAAGAGGGAGATGTGCATTTTGCAGCACTGTTTCCATGTTATTACCAAGAGACAAATAAAAAAAATAATATATAATTTACATGAGGATTTAAAATGGTAGATGGAGTATTATAAGGTAATTAGATGGTTATTTCCCCATGTAATTACATGGTAATTACCACGTTATTAATTATTTGTTATTCCTCTATTAACATGCTATTACCATATTATTACTGTGCCGTAATGTAAAGCTTAACCAAAAAACTTGGCAGAAATATTAAAATCAGAGGTACTATGTTGTTGTTTTTCTGTCTCCCTCAGACCTGATGACAGGAGATGATGGACATGTCCAGTGACCTGGTGGGTTCGGGGATCCCCTTCTTGGATTACAGAGCTTATGCAGAGCGTATTTTTTTCCCTGGCCACCAGGAGTCCCCTCTGAGACGGGACCTGGACGTTCCTGAGAGCCGCAGACAGACCGTGGAGCAGGGGCTGGTTCAGCTGTCCAATCTGCTCAATAGTAAACTCTTCCTCACTAAGGTCAGAGTTCAGTTTGAGTGTTACAAAACGGTTCTCCGGTTGATCAGTCACAGGTCATAATCAGCCATCTTTGTCCCTCCAGTTCATTCACACGTTGGAAGTACAGAGGACCTTTTCACCCCGGGACAGGGCCTATGTGGCCTCTCTACTCACCGTGGCTCTGCATGGGAAACTGGAGTACTTTACTGACATCCTTAAAACACTGCTCAATGACCTGGTGGAGCAGTACGTGGCCAAGAACCCCAAACTCATGCTCAGGAGGTCAGGAGAAGGCAGATTACACTCCATCCTAATTCACAATGATAGAGGTCTAACTTTTGTTTTTGTTTCTCCAGAACTGAATCAGTGGTGGAGAAACTGTTGACCAACTGGATGTCCATTTGTCTTTACACCTTTTTGAGGGTAAGGTATTCACTGTAACATTTTACCATCCAAAGTGGTAACAAGACTTGCTTGCAATGGCTGTATGATATTAGAAAAATAATCAATATGCGGTAACTGTTAAATGTTGTGATAACAATATGACCAGCAATATTTAGATACCCTTTTTAACACAGCAAAATTTTAATTAAGTTTTATTTTAAACCAGGACCAAACCAGATCTAAACCAGAACTAAACCCGGACTAGTCCAGCTCTAAACGAGCTCTAAACCAGCACTAGATCAGCACTAACCAGGTCTAAACAAAGACTGCAACAAGTCTAATCCGGCACAAAACCTCTAGTCTATATCAGCAACAAATTTGAGTTATATTGTGCAGCCCTTGAAGAAGGACAGTGGAGACTTCTGTAAGGAGACATGAGCAAAGAAACACCAGGGCTTCCTACTGGACCCACATTTAAAATGAAGGGATAGATGCATATCAAATGTCAAATGTTTATGAACAACTTTAAGAGACTTAAAGATGAGACATCTGTTATTGTGCTCTCTGTTGGTTGCTTCAACAGGCTAATATCAACTACATGTATTGTGTGGGGCATGGCCTCTAAGGTCAGCTGAAAAAGAGCCTAGTACTAGATGAAAGAAAGAATACGCCAACCTAACAAACTGTAGTTGGCATATGTTGGTTAATAATCAGATTTTCTGGCGTGCGTGTCTGTATACGGAACCTGGAGCAGGTGGTTTGTCTGGTGGCCTGGCCAAGTTGGAGGATGTCCATGTCCATGACTAAGCTGTGCATGTTAATACCTGTATAGTCATATTTACTGCAACAAAGTGCAAGTGCTAATGTGGAAGAGATCAGGACACTTAATCCATTTACACTGACCTACCATGCCTGTTCTTGGCAGGAGTCGGCAGGAGAGTCCTTCTACATGCTGTTCAGAGCCATCAAACACCAGGTGGACAAGGGCCCCGTGGACGCTGTGACGGGGAAAGCCAAGTACACTCTGAACGACAACCGCCTGCTGAGAGAGGATGTGGAGTACCGCACACTAGTAAGAACACTGCGACGTGTTCAGTTCAGGCTGTGCACAGAAGTGACGTCAAAAGCAGAACACATCTCTTCTATCCCTTCTTTCTTTTGGATTTTTTACTTTTGGGATCTCCACAGAAAATGTTGCCCTTTTTGACAGAAATCCTGTTTACAAATTTGTTGCCACTCAGTGTGAAAGACCCTAGTGACTAAAGCCCCCTTTTTTCCTCTTCCTCACAGACCCTGAATGTAGTGGTGCCTGCTCCAGCGGCTGGAGGAGGAGCTGCCTCTCAGACAGTACCAGCCAAGGTCCTGGACTGTGACACCATCACTCAGGTGAAGGAGAAGCTCCTGGAGCAGACCTGGAAGGGAACATCCTTCTCTCAGAGACCACACATCGATTCTGTACTCCTGGGTAAGCACAGTCTCAATATGTCTGTTTTTCTTTGTGCGTATGTATGGGTCTGTTATTTCTGACAGGTGATTAGGGGTGTCGCACTCTAAAGCCGGGTGTACACTGCATGATTTTGGCCTTCTCAGACGAATGATTCCCAAATGTGGGAAAATTTGTTTGTCGTAGCCGAAAAATTGTGGTCGTACATCTTAAAGTGAGACAGGGACAAACATCAAAAGACAAGCTGCGACAGTTTTCAGGCCTGATATTTTGGAAGATGTGTCGCAGAGTGTGTCATTCTCTCGCAGCACTTACGATCTCTGTCAGACATTTAACCAATAAGAATGCAGCAGGAAATCACCAGAAGCATCGTCATAGTAACAACACTACACTGCTGGTACAGGATACATCAATGGAGGAGAAACAGAGAAGAACTCCTTTTTATTCTCCTCTTTTTATTTATTTTCTTGTCAATGCACAGAAATGCCGCTACAGCAAGCACTACCTTCTGACTCACTGGTGCCATGGCAACACTGTAGCCGCAGGTTGATGACGTAAACACACTGTGTCTTGAGCCTGAAAACAGCTCCCACTGACTTCAGAACTGTTAGTCGAATTGTTCATCTAGTTTTAACAATGTGTTTGTTGTTTTTGAATTAAACACTGGGTATATTTTAGATCACATTTTTGACTATATCGCCCCAAAATGAGGCTTTTTACTTGAAATGTTGTGTCAGAGTTTTGCATTTTTGCACTTATTGCAGCTTTATGGTGCATTTGTGTAAAAAAAAAAAAAAACCTTTAGACTATGTGGTCTAAAGGTCTTAAAAGTATGAAACATTATGAGTCGGTATTGAAGTTTGTTTGACTAGGTCTTAAAATTGGTCAAACCATTATGTTAATATTATAAAAAAAAGTAGAGTAACCATATAACAAATTATATTTGTTGAAGAAATGTTATCATTAAAATGCATGATTAATTTATTCATGACTTTTTAAAACCCTTGATTTTCAGGGAGTAGTATAGATAATTTCTTAGTGTAAAATTCATACGTTCTGTTTTTGTCAATGCTGGCATTAAATTTTATACTAAGTGGCAATAAAAAGTCTTATAGTCCATATGACAGGTTGAACTACTCATTTCACCACAGCAAAGGTACAATCTTAGTAGTTATGATTTTGGTGAAAATTCATATTTAATAGCCTTTAGTTTGGAGCAGAAATTTTACTCCACATTGAGAGCAGCTGTGAGCTGTGACGTCACAAGAGGTAAACAATCTACTACTGTACAGTTATACTGTAGGGAGCAGGGACGAGATAAACTGGAAATTATCTTTCCACAAATAAAATACAGACCAGGTCATTCTGAGTCTGTCTGACCTGAGAGAGACCAAGAGCAGTCAATATAAGAAGAAACAATGGGCACAGGAGAGAAATGGAGCTTTGGGTCTGAATGAATGAGGACAGGGCAGGATCCCAGTGAGTTTTGCTAAAGCCAATGTGTTCGGTTCAGTGTGTGGTTTGTTTTTTTAGTTTTATCATTATTAGCCAAAGCCGCTAGCCACAAACAGGCAGCTGTGGCTGTATGCACCGGTGTTATGCCACAAAGTTCCCCCAGCCAGAAATTGCCCCCCCAACCATGCGAAGGGATTTTAAGGCTGATTTCTCTGAATAACATGATCAAATATGACCGTGGGTAGTTTCTCCCACAGTCTTGACTAGTAGATTATTTTATTGTTAGCTTTGTTACATCTTGAATCTATTAAAAAAACGCGAAAATGTACGAGTTGCATTCTGCTCTTTTCTAGAGATTAAGTAGAGAATATCTGCTAAAAACTGAGCATGATGACAGTATCAAACGAATAATTTCAGTCAGCGACCAAAACACTGTCAGGAAATGCACGTTACATATACTTATCAAATTTAACGTTGTTATAACTTAGCCTGTATTGGTGGCGTTATCTTTGTAACAGGTCAGTCCATGTGACGTTCAGGGACATTCGTCAAAGTCACGACTAGTACTTGGAAACAAGATGGCTGCATGTATTGTGGGATACACGGATATTCTCTACTTAATCACTAGAAAAGAGCAAAATGCAACTTGTACATTTTTGCGTATTTTTTAATAGATTCAAGACGTAATGAATCCAATAAAATAATCTACAAGTCAAGACATGGGAGAAACTACCTACGGTCGTATTTGATGGAGGAGAAATCAGCCTTACAATCCCTTCGCATAAGGGGGGCAATTTCTGGCGGGGGGAACTTTGTGACATAACACCGGCGCCGCCACAGCATCACAGTCCGCCTCCCTGTCATATACACTTTAAATTTCACAAGACAAAACCTGGAGCTACCCTATATTACTAAGTAGTAGTAATAGTAATGCTGAGCAGTAATGTCAGCGTAAAGTAGTAATGTGTCGATTGTCTGTCCAGGCCTCACAAATCTTGTAATTTTCTAACTTGGCCCTTCTGTAAATGAAGTTGAATATCCCTGCTCTCAAGAGTTTATATGAACTATATCTGCTTCCAGTCTGGACGTCTAGTTTTATCTGTTAATGTGTTCCTTCACCCCTCACACAGAGTGGCGTGCAGGAGTGGCGGGTCACCTCATCCTCTCAGATGAGGACCTGACCTCTGTCGTACAGGGCTCATGGAAGCGCCTCAATACCTTACAGCACTACAAGGTCAGTGCACCCTCAACACACCTGACTTTATTAACTCAACATTATTATCTACACAATAAAACATGATCCGTCTGTCCCCAGGTTCCTGACGGAGCCACAGTTGCTCTCGTTCCCAGAAATGTCAAGCACCACCTCCACGACAGCCACGACTACATGCCTGGAGAGAGTGAGTACACAACACACATGCAAAAATATACAAAAAAAAATACACTGCAGGATTCAGATGAGTAATTCACACATCTAGCAGAGGAGGGCGCTGTTTCACTGTTTATTCAGCGTTGTGTCACTGACTACAGTTCACATCATGTCAGAGATTTGAAAGAAATTTACTGTAGTACTGTGTGTTTATTAAATAGACAAAACGTTTAAGCACCAGTTTATATAATATTATTTAAATATATATATATATATATATTATTTAAATATATATATATTATTTAAATATATATATATATATATATATATATATATATATATATATATATATATATATATATATATATATATATATATAAGAGCTCTAGTACAGCATTTTTTATAACTTTTTTTATTGTTATTTTTAGGTAAAGACAAACAAACATTCAACCCGGCAGATCTCAGCATAGGCACAATTCACAAGCAAATATGATCAAAAAACATCCAATAAAGTACAGAACATCTTTAATTTTTTTTTTTTTTTTGCAACAATGTTTAAATCATTACTTCAAATATAAGGTAAAAAAAAATACTTTTTCAGTTTTTTATATGCAGTATATACATTTTTACATCAATACATTCCCATAAATATCTACAGTGAACACTATCTACTGTATATTCATAGAATCCATAGGATGTGTAGTAGCCCTGAGGGATTTTACATTTCCCAAAAAATTCATAAAAGATCTCCAGATTCCATTAAATTCATCTGTTTTATCTAGTACAGCTTTTTTATGAATAAAAGCATAAATCCAGTGGAGCAGCACAGAACTGGTCAGGTCACTGTGACGTCCCTTTAGATACGTTTGAAACTGATTGTGCCCAAATATCTTAGAAATATTGTATTTTGGTCTGTAAAATATGAGTTTTTTTTAATCATGTTGTTGACTGTTGACTGTAAATGCCCTGGTTTGAAACTCAATTCATTCATCTCGGTCGTAGTGGGCTGGACATATACACTCACTGGAACGTTCTTGTAGCATTTCAGTCAGAAAGCCATTATGAATCCATTTATCTGTGGTTATACTGTTTTTTTTTGTTTTTTTTTTCAAACAATTCAATTCAATTTGTTTGCAAGAGAGGCATAAAATTTAAAATGTTACAGCATCTTCATGTTGCAGGAAGAAGCTAAATCTTACAATATTTACCCCTGCCCCTAAATACATATACAATTCAAGTCTTGTACCAAAACAAGTAGTTCTGTCAAACTTAATATTCATATTCTTTCAAGGTATTTTCATGGATCTTACTGTATTAATCAAAAAAATCCTTTCTAATGTCTAAACTATTAATAATTCATAAATTTACACGTATATACATTTATATACAAACAACACATGAACTTTATGTGTACTGATATATTACAGATTTTAGATGGTTTAAAGTACTTTTATAGGTATTTTCCCAAATCTCACTACATTAAGTCAGATTAATGTACCATGAAAAGTTTACAGGATTTGTTTTCTTCTCTTTTTTTCTGTCATGGGCTCGTATTTTGTCTGCTAATTTTGTAATATTTAAATACTAACTAACAAAAAATGTATTACAAGGAATGGTATAAATGATATAAGACGTGGTTTTATTGTGATCATTTTGTAATACTGATGACTTTTTTTGGTTGATTGTATGTACTAACATACATTCACTAGGGACAATTTATTTAGATTTACCAGTTCACCTGTACATGAATGGCTGTAAATCAGTGGTTCCAAACTTGGGGTCTGGGACTCCTCAGGGAGGCTCTAGAGATTGCAGGGGGTCCACAGAGTATTGTCTGGCCTGAGGTTTTGAGGTTATAAACATTTTATTTGTGTAAATTAAATCTCAAAGCTTTTGCAGACCCAATTGGAAAACAAAGGAAATAGAAACAAAACACTACAACAGCTGTTTTATTTTTGTAAATAAATTCCACTTTTGTATTTTGTGGAGCATCCTTTTCACTTTTCAGGATCTTCTTGAAAACCCTTTAATTCATAAATCCCTAGACTCTTCGGGGTTTGAATATTTCTGAGTGCAACTGTATTTTCTCTCTCACTAACTCACCTTATCTTGTGTCTTTTTTCTGTGCAGAGACCCCGATGCTGGATGATGGTGAGGAGGGCGGAGTCCGACTGTGGCACCTGGTCAAAGCCAGTGAGGACTCGGAGCTGCCCAAACACCGCAGAGGCAGCCTGAGAGAGAGAGGAGGGGAGAGAGCCAAGGCTATCCCCGAAATCTACCTCACCAGGCTGCTGTCCATGAAGGTACCACATACACTGGCACTGCTTTTTCAACAGCAGTGACTTTTTCTGCTCTAATCTGTGCTTTTCTCTGTTGGACCCAGGGCACTCTGCAGAAGTTTGTGGATGACTTGTTCACAGCCATCCTCAGCACCAGTCGTCCCGTGCCGCTGGCTGTCAAGTACTTTTTCGATTTGTTGGACGAGCAGGCGCTACAGCACAACATCAGCGACCCGGAGACCATCCACATCTGGAAGACCAACAGGTAACTGGACAGCTGCAGGTACATTCTGTTTTCATGAGGGGAGACAAAACTGCTGCTGAGCTGACAGATGACCACAGATTAAATGTGAAACAGAGACATTATTCAAGTCTTTACAGCAAGGGTCATCAACTACATTTGTCTGAGCAGACACAGTGAGGGCCAGATGCTCTTGTAAAATAAAATGAAATTAATACTGTATCTTTTGTAACATATGAATATTTAATAAATTCATATTCTGCTTGCATATAAGCCTGACAGCAGTTAAAAAGATGTGTCAGGGGAAATGTAACTTCTCCTATTAACCAAATATGAGCTTTCAGAAATTTAGCTTTTACTTGTATTTGTTTGTTGTATCACAGGTTACTGTAACACTTATACCTAAAACAATACAAGGAATTTTGAGAGCGAGTTTGTCATCATTTTGCAAAATTTTGCGGGCCAGATGGAAAGCTTTGGGGGTCCGCATCTGGCCTCAGGGGCCACCAGTTGATGTTCAATGCTTTACAGGGTACAGCCAGCCTGTGGTGTATCTAATGAAGAGAGAGTATAACATGCAGACTACTGATCCAGCCAGTCCCACTTTTTTCCCCCACTCTTTTTTTGTGAAAGACTGGGAGTGAGTCTCTTCCATAATTTGACTTGGAACCGACCTGTCATAGGCGTTTTTCAGAATTCCTTTATTTTATTCCTGAAAGGAAATTCTTTTTTGTTAAAAACAAGTTTCCTGACCAAGAAATTAAAAGATAGGAATAAAATATAAAATATGTAATAAATATACAAATACCCCGTATTTGTGTCTTAAAACACCCAGTAAAAATAAACAAGAAATTTTAAGTATAAAAAGGGAAAAACTATCTCTTAAAAAATATATTAAGAAATCAATCTCAAACATATTTACATATATATACAAATGTACAAGGTAAAGCAGATGTACTGATGTCTCTGTGTGGTACAGCGCAGCAGTAAGAGTCTGTTACTGAATGAGCTCTTGCAGCTGATCAGTACCTTGAGAGGGAAAGTCCAGTATGGTACTAATCTTGGACAACGTCCCCCTCTCTGACACCACAGTCAGAGTCCAGCTCCCCTCCCACAACATGGCAGGCCTTCCTGATGATCTTAGTGAGTCTGTTAGTGTCCCTCACCCACACGCTGCTGCCCCAGCAGACAACTGCAGCAACAAGTCCTTTGTTTCTCTGATTGGTTACTCCGCCTGTGATAGTCCCACCCCCTGGAAATCAAACTCAAACCAAGCATAGGCTAAATTTAGTTTATATTGAATAGAAAAAAATATTTGTCTGTCTGGCTGGCTACTAATGCTTTAAAGCAGGATGTATTTTTACTGATATCAATTTAACTCTATTGTATTGTCAAATAGCTTCAGTGTGCTTTTCCTCTAGCAGTGCCTCTTATTCCTCTTCCACTTGGCTCAATGAAAAAAATATAGAAAACAGGTCTGGAATCTGTTCACTACACTGTATTATCTACATATGGACCAATTAGTTTATCTAAAATGCTTTGTGTCTTTGGTTGGTTGTATGTCCATCATAACATTGAAATTAAATAGGAATTGACACAAAAATAATTAGAATAGTCATCCTCTTCATTTGACGGTACTTTCTCGTCTGTGTGTTTGCAGTTTACCTCTGCGGTTTTGGATCAACATCCTGAAGAACCCCCAGTTCATCTTTGACGTTCAGACTTCAGACCACGTGGACGCCGTGCTCTCAGTCATCGCACAGACGTTTATGGACTCGTGCACCATCGCTGACCACAAACTAGGACGGGTAGGGCAGTCAATGTGTTGAAAGTTGAGGTGTGATGTTATTATTTTTTTGGTGCCATTTGGTGGTGCTTGCAGAAGAAGAAGAGCATGTGAACAGCTCAGGTTGGGTGATTAACAAGTCCACATGTGAATCCTGAGGCTTCTTTATTTATTTGCAGTTTTGTGCTGTTCACTCATCAGAAATAGGTTTAGTAGATGGTATAGGTTATTAGGATTGTAAGTTTGCCAGTGTGAGAATTTTTCTCTCACAAAATGTTCTGTTTAGAATATTATTCATTTGCTTATTTATGTCTGTGAAGACTCTTAGTCATAAAAGCTATCTAAATCACACACACACACACAAAATACAAATAAAGCAGCTGGACTAATTTTTTAGAGTTTAGATGTTTTGTCTGTTATCCAAGAGACTTTTTATGTTTTGTCAGTGTCTCTGTTGGATGTTGCATAGTCAATGTTATTGGCTCAAAAATGTTATTCCATTACTGGCAAGTTATTACATTACTGGTTTATTATATTTAAAATTGCCCGGATTATTATGTTATTGGCAGATATTACAACATTGGGCATTATTACATTACCAGTTGTTACAGCCACCAGGACAGGAACCTTATCATTTGCTTTTCTTACATTTATGCCCAATTTAATATTATTTATTAATATTATGTAGTTTCCTCTCTGTTCTAGTCTCATCTCATACTATTTTTCTTTTTTGTCAGCACTTCTTAATAAACTGAATGTAAAGCCCAAAGACAGACCACCTACCCAGAAGTCTTTCCTCTCATGACTTCGAAGCAGGTAGCATTGTCTAATCTTCTCTCCATATGTCTCTCTGCTCAGGACTCTCCCATCAACAAGTTGCTGTACGCCAGAGACATCCCGCGGTACAAGCAGATGGTGGAGAGGTGAGAATATGGCAGGCGCTCGGCCCGCTGACCCCCGGGCACGCACACGCACACACACACACATCAGAGGAGGGGGTGAGGGGGGTCCTGGGACAATCTGTCAGAGCAGACAGAGAGCAGACACAGAGCGGGGCAGGGCTGGCCCCGGCGGGCTTAACGCATGAGTGGGCCCACAGCAGACGGATACACACTTTACTGTGATGATACTCTAAAGGCTCAGTGGACATGTGTTATCAGCTAATGGGACTGAGCAGTGTTAGGTCTAAATTAGGAGGAATTATAAGGAGATGTTTATATTTTGCATTATTATTAATTAAAAATGTTTCTTTTTGTAATGTAAAACCATGGAGAAAATCTGTATCTGGGACTTATTTATGCTTTAGGTTATTTCTTGATGATGTCTTTGTTCAGGGTAGCCCCAAGGTCTTAAAAGTATTAAAAAGGTATTCAATTTGATGTTGCCAGAATCAAGGCTTTAAAAGTATTAAATCGTATGGGCAGGAAATAACTTTTGTTCTAGGTTTTAATTTGTCAGATTGGGACATCTTAGTCAAGTTTTTCAGTGTTGTACTTGTCAAAAGATTCATATTTTGTAAGTAACAACAGAGAAGTCTTTTTTGCGAGTTAGATGTGAATTTTCTGCAACAGTGGTTCTACAAATATCTTAAAGTCACCCACTTGAATATGCCTTTATTTAGTAAGTTTTTGAAAGCTAAGTCTTCTGTTTAATAGGCTGTGTAATTTTGCAAGCAAATTTGTTTCAAAAACATCCCCATAATATAGAAAAATCTACCACTGAAATGTATGATTCTGTTTACAGACTTTTAATGCAGTTTTTTTATTCAGTGAGTGTCAGAGAGTAATACTGATATTCTATTGGCATAAAATGTATACAGATTATTGTTCTTTTGAACATAATCATGGCATTTTTTTTTCTAAGTGGCATTAAAAAGTCTTAAAAGAAAAAAACTGGGACTACCCTGTTGTTAAAGCCTTGATATTGAGGGCTCACTTGTGTGATTAGGTTCTCAATGAAACACACTGCACTTCCATAGAGACGAAAAATAAGCAGAAAACAGCAGACTCTTTCACTGATCCACCAGAAGAGGGCACTGTAGTCACACGAACAAAGCAGCTGTAGAGGGAGCAAACGGACAGGGGGAGAGCAAAAAGCTGTAAACTTGAATACTTTTCAACAGAGGTGGGCAGAGTAACCAAAAACTGTACTCCAGCAAGAGTTTTGTTCCTTCAAAATAATTACTCAAGTCAAAGTAAAAAAAATATTTGTGAAAAAAACGACTCAGGTAGTGAACAACTGTCTGGAGTAATGTCTGTTTAGATTAAATTAAATTGCACTTTATTAATCTCACAAGAGGAGAAATTCACTTGTTAAGGCAGCTCTTATACAGAATGCATCATTATAAATCTAAAATCTAAAATGAACAGTTCAAATGCAGGCTGTAGATATTTACATGCTGGTGGAGGAAGGTACAGAGGTATATACCAGTAAATAAATACATTTTAAAACATGTAAATTAATGAGAGAATTCTGGTATTTCCAAATTAAAAACAATTAAAAATAGTATAAAAAAATAAATAACATCTTCATAAAATAACAAAAATAAACACACATTTTCAAATCTTCTCACTTTTTCACAACATAAAGCGTTTGAAACCAATATGGAGGTCATGTATAGACATGGGTGGTCACCAAACAACTGTATTCAAGTAAGAGTATTATTACTTCAAAATAATATTACTCTAGAAAAGGTAAAAAGTATTTTGTCATAAAACTACTCTTTGAAGTACAATTTAATCAAAAGTTACTCAGGTAAATGCATTGGCCTTTAGGTGCAACAAAACACTTTTTCAAATTCAGAAAACACTTTTAACACACTTCTTAACAAAACACAAATCAAGTTTCTAACGGAAAGGGAATGTCCCAATAAAAGAGTTTTGTGAATTTGTAGTTGTGTTTCGCTTTTAACTGTAAATTTGTTTAGCACCTAGGAGCCTCTGTAAGTATATGTACTAGAGTGTAAGTTATTATTATTAACACCTGTGCTTTTCTATAATGCCCACCTTGGTCTGTGCTCAGGTACTACGCAGACATAAGACAGACCATCTCAGCCAGTGACCAGGAGATGAACTCAGCCCTGGCCGAACTCTCTCGGGTGGGTTTCTAGTGTTTATTTTTTTCCACAAATACTTTTAGCATAATAAAGTTTGCAAATGACTAAACCTGAAACACAATAAATGAATGGACTTTTGATGAAAACTGAATGTGCTGCTTCTGTTCTTCTCTTTGTAAACGCAGAATTATGCAGCAGAGGTCAACTGTCTGGTAGCTCTGAACGAACTGTACAAGTACATAAACAAGTACTATGACCAGGTAAGATACAGGCAAAGGGGTCACGGGGTTTAAAAAAGTCTTGTACTGTGTAGTAGGTCTTAAATACGTTTAAGAGGTCTTAATTATGGCATGTTCAGTGTCTTAAAAACTCTTAAAAAACTGATTTTGTAAATTTTGTGGGGTTTTTTTTCTTACAGTGTGCTTATGAAATAGGTCTTCATTTTCTTGAACAATAGTCTAAAAAAGTTAAACCCTGGAGAGACCCTGTTTTCCGCCTTTATATCAAACTTACTGTTGCAATAAAAGGCATTAACACTGTCATAAAGGTGAACTCTTTACACCTATGTTCCCTGAGTTAAACATAGCGAAAACATTTAATTGTGCTAAAGACACCATCCATCACACCTTTTGGATTAGCTGACTGCAATTTTTTTTTTTTTTTTTTGCATATGAGTGCCCTAGGGATGTCAGGCTTGACCAATTTCACTATTATTTGTGATTCTAATAGTAGGATAATTGTAAGAATTATAGAAGCTCTTGTGCGTCACTTTTTGGCGTCCCCAGTACGTTCTGTCTGGTGCTTCAAGTGAACGAGTATCCTGTCAAGATGACCTACCCATCGAAAACTACTATCCACTCCTGATTATGGTTAAGGTTAGGGTGGGGGTAAGGCAGCACATCTCAACAGAACACTGGGACACTTTTACAAATCCCTCTTGCGTTATCTTTGCAAATAACCTCTGTGTAATTGTAAACCTGCGTAATGTCTCCTCTCAGATCATCACAGCGCTGGAGGAAGACTCCACAGCACAGAAGATGCAGCTGGGATACAGGCTCCAACAGATCGCTGCGGCTGTGGAGAACAAGGTCACTGACCTATGACCCCCAGGGCCCAGTCCTAAATGCACCTTTATCCCAGAACACTACCATTTCCCTACAAAAAAGTGACACTGTGATGGGAAAATCATCTTGGAATGGTGACCTATCTTGGCTTAAGCACTGAACTTTTTGTCCTGGGTGAATCATAAAGGAGTCAGTTAAAGGGAACCATACTTTTTTTTTTGGAACATTCCTGCGCCATCGTCCCGCTACACTTGCAGTTTTTTTTGGTAGAGAAATGGAGAAATGGAGGAAAAGGGAAAAAAAACAAAAAAAAAACACAATTAATGTTGTCGACTGTGGACTTATTTCACGTTTTTGAGTCTTACATGGATTTAAATAAGAAAAAAAAAACTGCAACTGCTCTTGGTCTTCTGCCTTCACCTTCCCTGAGTCTTACCGTGTGTACTGCTCCAGACGGTTTGTTGTTTTGTAAGGACACTTTTTTCATCATGTCACTAGCTATAAACTTCACTCACACATTTTCTTTCTGCTTCTGTGGTTTCTAGTGTTGATAGTAATTCTGTTCATCAACTAACTCCAAAACTTAAAGTGGTCCGTCCTCAAAATGGCTTGATCCTATACAAGGGGCTCTGTGAATTATCCAAATGATTTCAAAGTTTTAAACGCTGAAGAAAAAAAAAAAAAAGAGAGAGAGAATGTCAGGTTTGGTTTTATGGTCTTTTATGGTAACTTGTCGCCAAGTCTCGCCAATGTCTCCTAACTGTGACTGACTGGCATTCATATGACGTGTACTAGACATTAGCCTACATTGTTTTCTTTACTGGATGCTCTTAAAAAAACAAGATGGCTGTGAGTTACTACAGCCCCCTTTTTATGAAGTGGCACAGTACAAGACAGGTTGGTATGGCATGAGTTTGGCTTAGGTAATTCCTAAAGAGTGGATTGGTCTGTCTGTATTGTATTGTCAGTACCAGCCTGGCTATTTTTTTTTTCCTTCATATTCTATACAAATTATTCTGGACCCCCCAGCTTCCAATCATCGTCCAAAGACATGCATGTGTTTGCTGAACTGGGGACTCTAAAATTGCCCCTAGTGAATGGTTGTCTTCTCTCAGTGTCAGCCATCTGACTAACTGGCCTCTGTCCAAGGGTATACCACCCCTAAGGCCCATAGTTGCTGAGATAGGCTCCACTAGCCCGTGACCCCTTCCCAGAATAAGAATAAGAATGAATGTAGTTTTAACCTAGTCATATATCAGGAAACAGTGGAAACATTAAAAAAAAGTCAGAAACAAAGCATTAGATAAAGCCCACTCTAGCTCAGATAAACAGTTATTATTGAATGGGCGTGGTTCCAGACTCGATCACTTTGTAATGTGAATGGTCAGGCTGGTCAAGGCAAGTACATTAATGCTCACATCATCTGTAACCTGACTGTACTGACTCCTCTGCACTTCTTGTATTTCACCTTTTATGTTATTCTGTACATGGGTGGTAATATGTGCAAGGCGTAGGTTTACAAACATATCCTGAATACTGTTCCTTTAAATTCAGAAAGCTGTTCCAGACTCCAACATGTCAGAAACGTAGAGTTTTTTTAACATCAAAAGTATTGCGTCTGTATAATACAGTACAGATAAAGCTGCACCACCTAAAACCAGTCAATGCTAAGAATATAATATAACCACGAGTAGGGCCATAAAAATACGTTTTTGCAACAATACGATACATATCGATTTGAATTGTTTCGATCTGATTCAAGAGCGATATTGGCTAATTTGGAATGATATGATTTCATACAATTCACCTGTCATTTAGTTGTATTGTGGGGAAAAAATGGCGATACATTGATATAGTTCCTGTATCGTTACACCCCTAACCACTTTAGCATATTCAACATTCAAACATTTGCATTCTTTCATTGTAGAATGCATTCTATTAATAAAACTTGACTTACTTGTGGTGTTTCAATCCCAGTTTCAGAGTTTTACATTCCACTTCTCAGTAACCATACCTTACTGTAAGAACTGAAAACCAAGGGATGACCAAAATACTCGTTTGTAACACTTTGCATCTCTTTGACAAAGGAACTGCCTCTACAACTGTGCCATACCGACCCAACCCATACCAGACCACTTCAGTTAAAACATGCCTTATGTCTCACAAACCTGCTGCCCCAACAAAAGCAGTGCACTGAAGACCTTTGTTCTGACGTTCTGAACCATGTGAACAGTGTTAAATCTCCTTTCTCTACGTCTCCAATCTGAGAAAAGTCAGGAAGTTGTCTCCAAAGACGCGCTGTGTCAAAGTCTTTAGCTATTTTTTCTGATTTAACTTATTGTTTATTTATTTTATTTGTTGTTGTTTAGGCTTTTCAGAGTTAGAAGCTGTATGTGGCTATATTTTCGTCCTCCTCAATCATATTGCATTGATGTCATTTTATAAAAGACAGAACATTTTTACAAGCTTTTACGTGTTGTGTAAACGTTAGCTGTGCACAGTTTAACACACTTTATGATGCTTGAAACCTGGTACAATTCAAATGTCTGGCTTTATTTTTTTGTATCTATTTTTCCAGTATACTTTGTAATGTGCAAACTTGTAAAAAAAAAAAAAAGAAAAAGAAAAAGAAGGTGATGCCTGATATTTGTCATGCACAGTATAACTGCTGGAGGCTAATGTTTGTGTGCAAATGTTTCTGCCATTGCCTGTAGATACAAACTGACTTTAGCCTTTCTAACCAACTGATAGAAAAACCTAACAACAACTTCATGTGATGCAATAAAGCTGTCTCAGTAGAAGTGTCTTGGACATTACTTCTTACATGTTTTATTCTGCAGGGACAAGCTGTTTTAAATTCACTCAAACGCTTAGCACAAGCAACAGCTTTATAAGTTTACTGTGGCCCAATCAAAACAAAGAATGTGTTTACCAATGTGATCACACAGGGCGCGGTGGGAGGGGCACATTTACCAAAACACATTACCTTGAGGGATTTATAATGCACCATGGGCTAGCTAGCAATCACAGCTACATTTTGAGTTAGTAATATCACCACTACATTGTCATTTAGCCATGTTAGCATTGAGCTTTACACCATGGGTTAGCTATGTTAGCATGCACGAAGCCAGCTCTCTCATTCAGCAGAGAACTAGCCCGACTCTCACCACCATCAACTAAAAATTAGAAGCCCTTCCCGAAGAGTTGGTTTTCAGAGCCCAAGCTGTGCATGGATTGCCTGGAAATTCCAGACTCACCGCTGTATAAGGCGGATGAGTCTGGTCGCCTTACAATCAATTCGATTTCTAGGGCGGAGCAAACCCGAATTAACGAACAGCGGCGTTAGCCAATCAGAAAATGGCGGACGTGACGTTAACAAAGCGACAACAAAGTAAGAAAGTAAACAAATGGAGTAGTGAAGCCACGAGGGAGGAACGAAGGAGTTATTTCAACATTACCGTACCATATCGCTGACTGAAACAAACTCTCGGCTCCTCGGTGCGCCATCATTATTGTTGTCGGCGAGGAGACGCGTACGAGTGACGCTGCTCGCGAAGAACACGTGACTTAAATAAACCAATCAAAATGCACGGTACGCTTGGGATTTGAGTAAACCACTGCGGACGGCGTGGTGACCAGACTGATATTTCTCTGTAGAATAACACAGAGACATATCAGTCTGGATTTTCCAGGCAAGTGCATGGAGGCGAGCCCTAGTCAGTACGACTCCCTCGCTCACTAGCTCAGTGTTCAGTAGAGAAACGTCTGTCCCTCTGAACAGTTGACTCTAGTTTCTGAGTGTTTTCATAAAGAAAGATGTCAAAATCTGCTACCATTCTGTGAATAGTTATCATATATTGATCATTTATCATCATATTATGATTAATTCAATCAGATTAGTTCAAGAGTTTTTGTTATGTGCATACAAGTACAGAGTACCATGAGCAATGATAAAAGGTGTGCCCTAGCGCTCTCTCCTCCTAAAATGTAAAATAATCTAGTAATAAGATCAGCATGAAAAATGTAATAGAAGCATTACCTTGCACCGCAGCTGGATTGTTTTGAAATTTGCGAGTTCACAAATTCACAAAATCCATCTTATCAGGCTCCTGCTGATCTGTTTGGGTCTGAGCTGGTGGCAGATGGGCCAATGGGGTGGCAGTACTGCCGTGAGTGGGCGGGTTTTAGGTTTACTGACAACAACAAGCAGTTTCAGTGATGCTTGTTAACAACATGGCGACGCGGGAAAACTTAAGGTATGCTGCTCTACATTTTTTGAAATAATGTTAGCAAATCTTTGCTAACGTTATATAAATATTGCTTTTGCCAGTTTAATAGAAGATATAATATACAATATAAATATACAGTGCAATAAATAAAGTATTTACATAAATAGCAAAATCAGACCTCAGCCCTCCTTATAGCGAGAGGCTCGTAGCATGTCGCCGCCATGTTTGTATGATCATTATCCTTATTTAACTTTGTATAAGACCCTATGCACAAGCTTCCATCTTGAGGCACTAGGTTGTCCAAGGACGTAAACTGGAAAATAAACTTGCACTTTAATATACCAAGACATCATTTTGGATCACCATGGTGCAAGCAATATATTTTTCATTTCCAAAGTTGATGGCAAAGAAACCTAGCCTGGTCTGTCAGACAAACTCTTTTCCTATTCTATACAAAGAAGTTAGTCTGGTATCCCTTCGTGCAAGTTTGGTTTCTGTGGCGGAACAGTAACAGCTGGAGTAACCAATCAGTGAAACGAAGGGCAGGGCAAAAGCAGTGCACTGCTGACCTAAACATTCATGATTCTTGCTGGTTTTGTCATAAAACACCAGAATACGCCGTGTTGTAAGCAGCTCTGTACTTATTTCTGAACGGGGACAGCAGCAGTAGCCAGTTGTACAAAGACTCACGGAAAAAGTGGGTTTGTTTGAATGTAATCGTTGCATCGGACGTCAGTAGGATTTTACTGTTGTTAAAATGGCAACAGGACAAAGACAAAAATCCCACAGAGTACTGGACAATAACAAGGACTTCAGCAGAACCAACAGGTGACAAAGAAAAGCACTAAACTCTGTTAATCAGGTCAGAGAAGTTATAGAATTCACTCTGCTTCTGCTTTTGTAAGACGCGCTCAACGCTCAACCAGAGAGAAACGCTTCCCTCCGAGTGAAGAACCAGACTGTCCTGCTTTCAGAAGGAAAGAGAGGCTGGCTCGCCAGGCTAAATGAAACCATCAATACAGGTCAAACTTAAGACAAGCTCAAAACATACATCTCCATATCATCTGTGAGACCAGCCTCCCTCTGTGAACACACATGTGCCTGTGTCCACTTTAACAAATATGGGCCAAGAGGAATGAGTGGGTCTTAAATTAACCCTGGCATCAGAGCAAATGAATGCAGCTCACGTTTCAGTGTGAGGCAGAGCGGCCAGAGGTCAGCCCGGCCAAACTGTAGGCCAGGGCTTCACAGCAGCGTTGTTTCTCAGTGGCCACTGTGGTAAGTTACAGCCAGTTAGTGTTCTCACTAGCCAGAGTGTAGTTAGTTGAAATGTCTTTGTTATTTCTTTTTTAGCATACAATAGAATTAAAGAAATGTAGAACTTGGTTTTATGTATAGACAGGGATTTATAAAATATTTAGAAAAAAAGCTTTACCTCTTGGTAGAATGAATGTTATCTTATGTTTTGTTTCTCTTTGATCATGATGAATTATTAAGCTACTATACACTAACTTGGACCTCTAAAGGCTGGGACACACCAACCCAACGCCTGACTGTGACCAAGAGTGCTCTGTCAGCTCATGTCTCCCCTGGTCTGCAGCTCACAGGTTCTGCACATGTGCAAGATGTAATACCTATCTACAACAGCAGATGGCGCTAAACTAAGCTTCTGTTGATAATGGGCTTCTGTCAATAAACCTCTGCCACACTCAAGTGGTTCACTCATATTTTATCAATGAATAATTATCATACAGGCTACATTAAACACGTCCTACTGCAGTAATGAATAAAACAGACTGAATTATTGCAGCTGTTTGTCTCAGAGGGAGGATTATTTTCATCTGCACGAGGCTACAAGCTAAGGTAAGCTAACTGCACATTAGCATCACAGTTGCGATGAATAGTGTTGTAATAAAAGTTCCTCATATTTTATAACCCAAATTCCGGAAATGTTTGGACTTTCTTAAAATTGAATAAAATGAAAACTAAAAAACTTTCAAATCACAAGTCAATATTTTATTCACAATTTAGATAGATAACATAACAAATGTTTACAAAGAGAAATGTTACAATTTTATGCACAAAATTAGCTAATTTCAAATTTGATGCCTGCTACAAGTCTCACAATAGCTGTCACAGGCGCAAAAAAAAAAAAAAAAAAAAAGCTAGAAAAAGCTGAAAAACCAAGAAATTTTAAAAGGATTTAGGAGGGAGAACAACTAGCAACTAATTAAATTAATTGATTTCAGGTCTGTGACATGATTAGTTCTAAGAGGGAAGACTTAGAGAGGCAGAGTCTCTCAGAAGTAAAGATGAGCAGAGGCTCTCTAATCTGTGAAAGAGTGAAGAGGAAAAAGATTATGAAATACTTTAAAAACAATGTTGCTCAAAGTAAAATTGCAAAGACTTTGCTAATCTCATCATCTACAGAGCATAACATTGTCAAAATATTCAAAGAAACTGGAGAAATCTCTGTGTGAGGGACAAAACCGAAGACCTTTATTGGAGCCCGTGGTCTTGGGGCCCTCAGTGCATCACTCATCAGCATGATTGTGTCAATGACATTACTAAATGGGCCCAGGAATATTTTAGGAATCACTGTGGGTAAACACAATCCACCGTCCCATCTGCAGAGGCCAGCTAAAGCTCTATCATGCAAAAAGGAAGCCATATGTGAACATGGTCCAAGCACCGTCGTGTCCTGGGACAGGGCTCATGTAAAATGGACTGTTGGTATGGGCAGCTTGCGTGTTTTGGAAGGAACTATAAAAGCTGAAAGGTTTTAAAGGTTTTAGAGCAACATCTGCTCTAAAACCCAGCTGCTCCTCAGCTGGAAACCTATATCAGGCCAGAATGGAGCCAAATTCCAACACCAAAACTCCAGAAACTCATAACCTCGGTGCCCAGACGTCTTCAAACTGTTCTGAAAAGAAGAGGAGATGCTGCACCATGATAAACATGGCCCTGTCCCAACTATTGTGAGACCTGTAGCAGGCATCAAATTTGAAATGAGCTCATTTTGTGAATAAAAGAGTACAATTTCTCTTTGTAAACATTTGTTATGTTACCTATGTTCTATTGTAAATAAAATATTGACTCATGTGATTTGAAAAGCTTTTATTTATATTTAAAAAATGGTCCCAACATTTCTGCAACAGAGCAGCACTCTGCTGCCCTCTGCTGGTCTCTTCACCCGTTTCTTTATGGCACCAGTAGAGTACTTAATAATAAAATATATACCCTAATATATAATAATATATCATAATATATCCCCTTTAAGATAAAGTCCAACTGGCCAAAATGGATAGTGAGACTGAAGTGACCCAGCAGGGGCAGGCTGGTGTTAATGTAAAGCCCTGTGTAGTTCAACACAAGCCTCTGAGCTACAGCACATGTGTGAATGAATAAACCCAGTAAAGCCTCTGTAAGTGTCCCACATTAGGGCCAGACTGTGGGGTGCGTCTCCACTACTACTATAATAACTGTGCAGATGATGAACTACAGAGCACATTTGGGGCATGTGTGCGCAGCGCAGTGATTTATAACGGGCCGGATCTTCATCTCCCACTAACCCACTGATCCACATCCAGCAGGTGCTGTTCGGATGGCGCTACACACTTTTATGGTCCGCTGGGAGGAGTCTTATTACGGCTCGCTAAAAATGGAAAATAGTAGCAGCCAGCCCGGGCTTTTCAGCTTAAGACTGGACCGACATTACACGGTAATAGCAGGACTCCTGAGGCTGCGGGGACTCAAAGAGAATTAGTGCCTGGAAGCTCCACAGAAGAAGTCTGTTACTATTATAGCAGCCGGTCTCTGAGCAGGACACAGAGCTGGGACTGCTTTTAAGTGCAAGATTAAACATAATGTGCGTCATTTTAATGGGCTATTTATTACTAAGAGCTAAAATTATCGAACACTGATGACAGACTTGTATCGTCACATTAGCAAGACACACAATATACAGAGCGGCCAGGATATTTGAGGTTTGACTGGCCATAAACAGAAAGAGGTGTCATTTTAATACTTATCTGTCCATAATTTTACTACATATGAATAAATATATATAGACATAAACATAAGTAATAATGAGGCAAACTTATTGCTCGTTCTGTTCTCCACTACATGTTGGATGTGTGTCTGTTTGGTGTCCTGCCCTGGGACAGCTGTATTTTTCACAAAATCCCATTCTGAATGATAAAAATCAAAGGATAGGGTAGGGATATTTGTTTCAGCTCAGCACAACAGACGTGTTCAATAAATGACAAGAATATAAACAGCCAAATTGTAATGAATGTCCTGCAGTGTGACAGAAAAAGTCACACCACAGGAAATGTCAAATAATGTAGAAAAAATAGAGTTACATTTAAAATTATGAATTGCTTATGAAAAGCTTTCTTTACACATTTTATAAACGTGATTTTATATGAAATTTTAATTTAATTTTCTTTGTATCTTCAAAGTTGTGTCACACTGTTGTACAAAAAAAAGTGTTATACCTCCAAACATCAACTACCCATTTAGCGCAGAGTATAAATTAGTCTTTAGTGTGATTGTGTGTTTAGTGGTGGTCAAAGAGGCCATTGGCCCAGTATGGCAGCCACATCTCTGTCAGTCTGCCCCAATGGAGCTGTGATTATAAAAGTAGCTTAACACCACCAAGTAGTGAATGAATAATGGACTAATGATTAAGGACTAATGGACTCAGTCATTTCAGGGTTTAGAAAGCACTACAGAAATCCAATCATTTCATTTAAAGAGTAACTCAGCCCTGTTCAGGCCTGTGGGACATGTCACAGCAGAAGCAGTTCACACAGGGTTGTGACACTTTAAAAAAAACACAATCTACAGCTCAGCCCAGTTTCTCTCAGGAACTATTGGAGCAGAAGAGCCACCATTCAACCTTAAATGGGCAGCACATGGATGGTTTTCCATTGTTTTTTCGCCACAAAATGTGAATTTAAACATCAAAGATAAGCCCATAACCAGTGAGATGTGTCGCTAAAACCCAAATTTATACAGCTTAACAGCTAAAAAAGTGCTTTAAGATTGAATAAAAGTTACTCCATCACAATTTAGTTTCAAAACATAAATGTTAAGTTTAACCAACAAAACTTCATATCATTAAATAGTTTTACCCATAAAGCATGATTGTTCTGATGAAAGCGTACACCTATTACTCAGGTGATGTTTATCCTTCTGCAATTTAAAAGAAAAATCATGTTAATATTTATCTATGAACTTGTTAGATATATTCATTAATAGTGCTAGAAAGTACTTTGTTTCTTTATGAATATTTATGTAGGTGTTTTTCTTTATTAACAACAATTTTTTGAAGAGGGCCTATGTAAACCCATTGCAAACAAATGTCATAAAAAGTATGGATATGATTAATTTTATTTCATTTTCATTTTAGAGATACGGGGAGGAGCTCAGTCAGGCAGGAGGGGCTTGCTAAGGATAATTACTGTCTGTCATTCTGATGGACAGGGTCGAAAAAATTCTGTCATGAGCTATTCTTGTCCATCTGTATATGTCCATATTAATATCATTAATTATGAATGACCACGATACAATTTTATTAAGAATAGGCTACTAATACATAAATGCTATAAAAATTACTGTAATCCATTATCTGTATTTGGAAACGTGTTTAGCTCCTTATAGCTAGGACCTGGTAAAATGGTAAAGTTTATCCACACATCTGACTTTGGTTACTCAGAGAGGACCTTACGGTGCCGCTTAATCATTTCCCAATTGTCTTCCCAGAGCACATGTGACTTAAGTCTTTTATTCATGTGCATATTAAAGCTACAGATAACGCGCTGAGGGTCACAGGATGGAAGCCAGTCTGGTTTTACACTGACCACACCGCTGTTTTCTGCTCATTTTCTGACTTTCCAGAGCACAGACTGCAGAGCGCAACTCAGTCTTCGTCCACAGTGTTTTAGGATTTTTGGGTGTTTTAGTTTTGGCGTGATTCACCCGTGGCGCCTGCACACGGATAAGCTAACAACAACAACAACAACAACAACAACAACAACTCCATCTATAGGGTAAATGTATAAAAGTTGTATCAAATGACTGTCCACAGTACATCATTCCCTGTGTTAGTGCGTGTGTTAAAGCATGAACGCTGCACAGAGGCAGGGCAAGTGAACTTAAAGTGGAGTTTTTGATGGTTCCCTGCTGATCGTCTATTAAGAGAGAAATAATAGTGCTGTTATTGGGCAATAGTGAGGCTATGAGCTACTATTTTGAATTGGGTTCATTTATATTTCTCTTGCTGGGAAGTAATTCAAAAGTCAAGTACCGTATTTTCCGCACTATAAGGCGCATCGGATTATAAGGCCCACCTTGAATGAATGGCCTATTTTAAAACTGTTTTCATATATAGGGCGCACCGCATTATAAGGCGCATCCACTAGATGGAGCTGCGCTAAAGGGAATGTCAATAAAACAGTCAGATAAGTCAGTCAGTCAAACTTTATTACTAGAATACAAACCAGCGTTCTTACAACTCCCTCGTTGAAAGCAATGTATTTCCAACTCCATTTGTCACAGTTCAAAGCTACATGAACAGCGTTCGAGCGCTCAGTTTTCTGTCCCCTCAATGTCACAACTCTTCTACTGAGATGGAGCAAAGGCCGCGCCTCCTTGTTCTTTTGCGGCAGGATCCATAAACACGCCTATGGCACACATGAACAGCTGGGACTGGAATTCCCCTTTACCGTTTTTACCGCTGTCACTTCGGCGACGCCCCCTGAATACGGTAGTCAACATTGATCCATATATAAGGCGTATCGGATTACAAGGCGCACTGTCGGTTTTTGAGAAAATTAAAGGCTTTTAGGTGCGCCTTATAGTGCGGAAAATACGGTTACTTTCATGTGTCAGTAACTAAGTAAAGTAATTTATTACTTTTTAAAAGAGTAACTAGTAATATGCAACTAGTAACTTTTTTTGAGTAACTAACCCAATACTGAGAGCAGCCCAGTTTTTTTCTTAATGTTTCACTGTCGAGAGCACAGAAACTATTAAAGTTGAAAAATTAACTCTGGAATTTGTGTATTCTAAACCTTTGACTCATCACAGTAGTCTTCGTTTGGCAGATATAACAGCTGAACAATGCAGACCAAATATTCTTCAGAAAGTTCTTTCCAGCTCTCTTGCAGAAGTCTGTGTCACTGGAAGGGCACTTTCCCTTCTCTCTTCTGTCCAGTCCAGTGTTCATGTGTCTGGAGAATGTGCTCCACTCCATGTTTTTAAGCTCACCGTCTTGTTCTGGCAGAGCTTGGGCTTGTGTTTTGGGTCATTATCACACTGTATGAACTTCTGACCAATCAGGGGCCCCTCACTCTGTACAAGTCATAAAAAGGTCTTGGTATTTGTTCGTTGCCCTAATAAATGTTATCTGTCTGTATCTGCTGTTCACGTGAGGTAAAGGTGTTCTCACAGCCCTCTTCATGTTTTCAGCACCTGGTCTATTTTCTCTCTACTGTCTCTGCACTCCGTTACCCATCAGCCCTTTAGCTCCAGCCTTAGCCTTGTCATCGAGTGCCAGCTCACACAAGTGTTAACAGCTCTGTGGGCAACACTGAGCTTAAGAGTCTTGTGGGTTGGAGGTTTTCCAGCTTCTGTTCACACGAGACTATGAAGATAAAGTCTGAGACATTTTTGAAAACTAATTTTAGTGACATCAGTGGAAACAGAAGTCATCTTATTTTTCTCTTTTTTTTTTTTGCCCAACAACAAGCTTACTTCCCAGCATTCCCAGCTCTATGTTCCCCAAAATTAAACCCAACTTTCCAACACTTACAAGATTATTTATCAGTAAAGAGTGCATGGTTGGTCCTAACCCACCTTCTTACAAATGTGGGAACATGGGGCTTTGGGAACATAAAGCTGTGAAAAGCAGTGGGAACACAGAGCTGTGGGAACATTGGGTTGTGGGAATATAGAGCTGTGGAAGCATAAGGCTGTAGGGACATAGGGCTAAGGGAACATAGAGCTGTGGGAACATAAGACACTAGAAAGCGGTGGGAACATAGAGCTGTGGGAACATAGGGCTGTTGGAACATAGAGCTTTGGGAACATGGAGCTTTGGGAAGATAGAGCTGTGGGAACATAGGGCTGTGGGAACATAGAGCTGTGAGAAGATAGGGCTTTGGGAACATAGAGCTGTGGGAACATAGAGCTTTGGGAAGATAGAGTTGTGGGAACATGGGGCTTTGGAAACATAGAGCTGTGGGAACATAGGGCTTTGGAAACAGAGCTGTGGGAACATAAGGCTGTGGAAAGCAGTGGGAACATAGAGCTGTGGGAACATAGATCTGTTGGAACATAGAGCTGTGGGTACATAAAGCTGTGGAAACATAGATCTGTTGGAACATAGGGCTGTGGGAACATAGGGCTGTGGGAACATAGGGCTGTGGGAACATATGGTTGACCACCCTGAGAAGACCCATTTTGCTTTTAAAATGTAATGGTTCTTGGCCTGGACTAAAGAAGGTGTTAGAACGTTCCTCAGATCCAGAATCTGTGCTGTAGCTGTCCACTTCCATCACATCCTAAAGACGCTCCACCTGCGAGCCTGGGACACTGCAGCCATAATGAGATGGTCATAGTCAGCAATAGAGACTGGTGTTTAAATACTGAGGTGGTACTGTCCCAAGAAAATGTCTCTCACACTCTTTCAGGCCCCCACCAGTCTGAACCACTGGTACAGGGCATTGACCAGTAGTTAGAGTTTCTCTTTCTATCATTTTGAACCATTGTGGTCAACATAGCATTTTCGCTCACAGAAGTGCTACTCACTGGATATTTTCAAATTTTCTGACCATTCTCCGTAAACAATGGAAATGGTGGTGTGTGAAAATCCCAATAGATCAGCATATACTCAGCCTTGAGACTGATCTTTGGTCTGCCCTCACTGCCCAAAGAAATGCATGTTAGGTCAGTGGTTCCCAAATTAAGCCCCCTACATGCCAGTTCCCCTGCCCTAAACACGCACAAATGCATCAGAAAAATAAAACATTTATATACTATGCCACATAATGACATAGAATAAACCACATGAATGAAGCATCAGCCTGAGCTCTAGGAACAGTCATTTGTTCTTCTCTGTGTATGCAAACAGTAGTCCAGTCGCTTCTGCACCAATGTGTTTTTGTGAAGCGCGCTGAAGGAGGGTGACAGCAGCGGGATAGCGGGGAGGGAGGGCTCTTAAAGTGACAGGGACCTAATCTGCGCTTTTCTCACAGATTCAAATGATGAGTTTCTTCAAATAAGGTTTTTTCAATAATTATTGCATTTTCTGACCAACAAACACATAAGATGTTGATCTAGATGTGTCCTAAATGAATTTAAAACCATTTGGCCTAATTAAGCTGTGAGTGCTCCTCATGTAAAAGTCATCACCAAGGTCAACAACACCATCCCAGGCCGGTGCCAAGTTCACTCCCCCCTCCCATAACCGTCATTCTTCAGACTTTATTGTGCTACTTTATCCCATGATAAACACCAGGACCCCCATTCTTCTGCTAAATTTAACCCCACCCCTACCCTCCATAATCCCAGTGCCAGGGGGTCAGGCCTGAGAGAGAGAACCCCAGCAGCTGCTCCACTCTCTGCCTGCCCTCACGCGACACCACCAGCCCACGGCGATAAGCCCGGCTCTCTGTTCTTAAGTAGATCGGAGAGCTGGGTATAAATCAGGAAGTGGTAGGGTGATGGGGGGTTGGGTTTCCATGTTTAGACGCTGCCCCCCATCCCCCCGCCCACCACTCCTGTAAATACATCTCAGCCAAAGGTGCAAGCGCTGCTCTGGGGGTAAAGATATTGCTCTGTTGCAGGTTGAAGACTGAAGCTTTGCTGGCAAAACAGATTTGTGCTACAGTGTCTTGGGAGGCTTTTGGGGAACTGCAGGAGGGGTCTGGGGGTGCAGAGGGGTCCCCACATGGAGCAGGTGCAGCAGATGTGAGTACACAAACCTATGGTCACTTATTCACATATCAGCTACTGTGCAGTAAGTAACATGACCAAAACAGAGTACAGTAGTCACTGGAGTATGTTTCTGTTGTGTTTTTGTTTGTATTGTACAATTGTTCAGATCAGCACTCACAGTGACCTTTTCTTGTTGTGGTCCTTGCAGCTGCAACAATGCAAAAACTATGACACAAATACATGTATGTGGTTAGTCTTTTTCCACTTTCATTTTGGCGTTGTCTTGTGGGTTTAACAGTGGTTTGGTGAGTTTTGATGCACAATGCTCTTCCTGTCACAACCAGCCACACACAGTGTGGGTGAAATGGACACAATGACAGTCCCTAACCCCCACATATTTACTGTGTGCTGAGTTCATGTTATTACAACATGCTTTTTACTTCTAATGAAGTAATATTATTACTTACTTCAGTACAATTTTTGGCTACTCCTCACATGTCCATTACCTCTGTGTTAGTTTTATGTTGTAAAAAAAATAAGAAAAACATTTTTACAAATTTTTATAGTTGTTGTAAACAGCAGAGTGTTCTAATTATTTAATGTTTTGTCTAATTACATTAGACATTACATACTAAAAATTAACACTAAATCAGATGACCCTCAGACCTTGGGCTAGACCAGGGGTCTGCAACCTTCTGGATCCAAAGAGCCAGTTTTTCCAAAAAATATAGACTTTGAATCTATAAAGAGCCGTTAATTAAGTTTATTGCACAAAAGTCGCTTATTAAATAAAATATAGCATAGGGGTGGGCATTATTAATTGCAAACTATAACAAAGAACTGTGTTAAATACTGCACTCATTATATCACTCAGAGAACTAAAGTTACACCCTGTAACCATTTCTTGTTGCTCGTGTGTGGCACTTTTAATCAGTCATGTGTGCAACTGTGAGGACTATTGAGGCTAAAACAGTTTATTATAACAGTTTAACAGTTAAGTCTACAGCATGTACTAGAAACAGAGAAAGTTCTATTTAAATTGACACAATGCAGATGCAGCTTGTTTTATAAACATCTACTATTTCCTTTATTGACCCAGATGTCAGATGCCCAAATGTGGCTCTAAAACCTTAGGTTGTTGATGTCTGGGTAATACACTTCACCTGCCTTGCCTGTATGAATGTGTTATTGTGATTGTGTGTTTGGTGGTGGTCAGAAAATGGCAATTGTAAAACGACTTTGAGTGTCTGGAAAAGCACTTTATGAGACTAATGCATTTATATCATTATTTATTCCTTTCATCCAATGCCAGTGTATTTACATAGAATTTGATATGTCCATTTATTAACACAAAAGTATTGCAACTTTCAGTAACGTGGAATAGACTTTAAAATGTGATTTGGTATTTACATCATTGTAAATAGGGTGTTAGTATTTTTGAATGGTTAACATTCTTGCTTCACACCCAGTATATATGTGTTGTTATTTTAGTTTAGACTAATCTGCAAGTATACTAGATACTGCAAGTTACAGTATATGGTTGTCAAAAGCAGCATTGGTAACAAATGCATATGAGCGCTGCTTCTCCTCCAGTGGTGCTCACTTTGTCCTCTCTGGGTACATGTCATAACCAGGAGTAATGAAAAGCTTTACACAATTTTGCTTTTGTTTGCATTTGTCTGTGGAGATTGTCAGTAATCCAGGTCATAACAGTTGTTTATGTTTGTCCTTCATGCAACAGCCATGTCACTTCTAGAACAAAAACACAACAACATATTGCACAATGAAGATGTGTAGTGTGCTGAAATATTGCGACACAAACTCGAGCAGCTCCAGAGGTGGTAAGTCCAGAGTCCTGAGGTCCTCCAACGGGACAGTCTGCCTTCTGGACCAGTGCTAAACCCGGACAAGATCAAAACAAGGCTACATATGCCACATTAATCAGCCTGTTTGTGGAGGTGGCAGTATTTTCAGACATGACGCCATCCCGTCCCTCCGGCAGATACGCTCAGCAGCTGGTCGTCCGCACAGATGGCACAATGATTTACAGCTGAGTCAGAAATAGTACAACTTCCGATGTGTCCCGCTCCGAGTCGGGGCACCGGGACAAGTTTCCATTTGGTGCTTTGGGATAGTGGTGGGAAAGTCCAAAAGCAGCCCCCTCCCCATCCCCGCTAACATGAGACTGACTGACATTCACTCAGAGCGGCTGTGGAGGTGTGAGGCAGTTCTGCACATGGGCCCAGTGGATTTATGGGAGATTTAACCCTTAAGCTGCCCCCTAAAAAACTTAGACTCAGCTCCTTTAGTACCAAAAATGCTCACCTCCACTTTGAATGACTCAGTTCCTCTAACTGAAAAAATAATAATAAAAAAAATTTATTATTTTTTCAACCCTTTGGATATAATTTTTCTACTATAAACCACAATCAGAAAACCACAAAAAATGAATTGTTTTTAACATACTATGTACTATGTGAAACTCTTAAAAAACATATTATTATGGTCTTGCACACTGATTTTTTTATTTTTTGGACAGGAGCCATTTTATTGAAAAACTTGTTGCCTTTAGTACCAAAAGTGTTCACCCCCTTAAAACTATATTAATGATGATATTTTTTCCACTTTTAATCACTCAAACATTTTAGTCAACTTGAGCTCTTATCATAACAATTATATTTAATAATTTGTGAGAGCCTCTAAAACTGTATGTGTCTGACTTTAGAGAAAGTGAGAGACAGGTGATAACCGTCCCCCCCTCCACTTCCCCCCACCTCCAGGAACATACACCCACACCCCTCCCCTCCACCCTCAGACCATTTTTATTGGAGTCATTTATGTCTTTGTCCTACAGTAGTGGACAATACAAGAGAAAGTCATTTTTAGGCTATCTGATGGATAACCATAAAAAAAGTAAATTTCAAACCAGAAGCTTATGTAGAAATGGTCATCACCTGTTAAGTACAATTTTATTGTACCCTCAGAGTTCAAACTAAAGTTTTAATAGAAGTCAATGGCACTAAAGACCATGGGCCAGATTTACCAAGACAGGTGCTAAATTGAGTGCAGCCTAAAAAATAGCGTCTGCTATTTGTGGGCGTTGCTGCTGCAACTCACTCTCATATATAAATGAGAATTTTGCTGAGCAAAAGATGCACCAATAACGCTGCTCTGCTCCGACTGCATCTTTCCTACAGTGATGCAGAGCAAGTCAATCTGAGAGTCCAGCCTCAGAAAACAGGACTGACTGTAGCAGACTCACTGTCTTTGATGGATAATCATTTTATTGAACTTTACTTTCTTCTATTAACTTTGCATAGTACTCCATCCTTGTTAAATGTCTCATGTGATTCTGACACTGACCAGAGTCATGTGACTTATTTCCCCTCTGTGTGAGACAAGTGGAGATACACAGGAAAGGTAAAGTCCTATTCACCTGTCTGTCAGAGGCAGTAATCCTTTAAACAATTATACAAAATGTATCAAGTAGCCTATGTCATGCTGATAGTGATCAAAGAAATATAACTATAAAAAAATATTTTCAATGTCCTCCACTCGGTCCAGAGCCAAATCCATGCAGCGCAGCCTTGAGCCACAGACCTACTGTCAATCAAGCGCTGCAGCAGCATTGTGAGGCAGTGGGATAAACACAGTGAGACTTCATGTAGGCTTTACACAGCATTTAAAGAATATTCTGTCACTGTGAGGATTTAAAAGTGCGTGAAACAGACAGGAGACAGGAGCTGGAAAGGCAGAAGTTCAGGGAAATAAGAGCGAGAATCAAGGAAAAAGTGTTGCAGGTAAAGTCTGTCTCTTTGTTTCCTTCGACTTAAAATCAACACTTTACTGTTGTATCTTTGTAAATGAGCCCCTTTAAAGCTGTTAGAACTTCTTTTCAATGCCCCATCTGTGCACTAAAAGCTGCACTCATTCCTCTGCAGAACTTTCGAGAACATCCCGTTTTACAAATTCATTGAGTCACAGGAGCAAAATCTGTGCTGTGCTCATTTAGCACCTGTGAAAGATACAAACCTCAGCTGCGCCTGGGTTTACTTCACTTTTAGTAGTCTTATTCTTTTAGTGAGCATGCAAACCTTTAATACATCTGGCCTCATGAGTACAATGAGTAACATTTATTTGTACACAGAACACACAAAACAGACAACTGAGACTAAAATTTGAAACTTCCCATAAAAACAGTAACCCTGACCAAATTTGGTAAATTTTGAATTAACAGACAAAATTCTTCAACTTTTTCAGTAACAAAGCATCAAAAAGCAAGAGAGTTAAAAACAACAAACTTCACTGGGGTAAGACATTTCCATCTGACCCAGACCTGTTTCAGCTGATGGTGTGGTGGCGACTCTCAGTAACTGACCGTCTGATAAAGCAGGTTTATTTTGGTGTAGTGATGACAAGACTTCTTGTTGGGTATATTTTTAATAATCTGATGACATGATGAATGCAGCTTTTCAAATTTGAAAGCTTGAGGCTTCAGCCCAAACTCTGCTCAAACAAGCACATTCACAACAAACCTGAGGACACAAACTGTTGAAATCAGCTGTAACTTGTGCTGGTGAATGTCTCCAGCCCAAGCTGACTCAAATACAGAGGCAGGATACAGCAGAGTTTCCCAATCTGGGGTACAGGGACCCCTAGGGGTAAATGATGATCCACTTTGCAGAGGACACTGAAAATTATTGCATAATTTATATGCAGATGATATGAAAATATTTGCACTGTTTTTATAGTGAATTATTGAAATTCATGAAAGACAACCCAGTGTCTCCCAGTGAATAAAGAAGGGGAAAAAAAAGAATATTATTACTTCAGTCTTACTCTTTGTTAGTCTGGGCACCTAGACCAACCCACTTTGTGTCCGATAGAAGGAAGATCTGGATCACCAGCTGTGGCGAGTCATTTCCCATTGTATTTTATTAAACTGACCTATCACATCCATCCAGAGCGGCTCTTGGCAGAGGCGATATAGGCAGCCTCCTAAAGTGACACTGAAAACTGCTGCCAGCATGATGGGTCTGGTTCATCGCAGTAAATAAATTCAATTCAAGTAAATCAAGGACATAAACGGGTTCTTCTCAAGCTTCAAATCAGTATTTGTTTGATGTCACTTGTCAATTGTCATATTCACAGAGAAATCATCATTAGTAACTCAGAAATAAGACATTCTGTTACAGACAAAGAGATCAGAAGTGCAGCACCGCGGCATGTTTCTCTCATTATTTTAAGTGTATTTGTGACAGCAGAAGCACTGTCACCCCATCTGAGTTGAGATCTGACTGTATAAATACTGTAGTGGGGTTATTTGTTACTTTACGGCAGGTGATGGGTCTAAAGTAGTGATGTTACGAGATGTGCAGAGGCTTCGAAGCGTGTGTCGAGTAATGAAGTGGGTGTTCCGCGAAGCTTCATTTGGGGGAGGAGCCAAAAATGATGACGTCTGAAGCCTTGCTGCCTGGCTGTACCACGTGATTGCTTCAGAAATGGTTCAGATTTTACCGCGAGCTATTAGGCGTGTTCCAGATGAACTGTGCCTCGCCTGGATTATGAACGAGAGTGCACGGCCGCAATGAGAGGAGGGGAAATACACCTGTACTGAAGTCGGACAGTTTGTGGCTCAGATCACGCACCATCACGCCCGAAATCCACTTCTCGCGTGTGGGATATGATTTTGAAAATAAACGCATTAAACTGATTTGTAAGAACTTTTCTGTCCCGTGCTTGACCACAGTCTGTGTTAATGAGGCGCTCTTTCGGAGTACACAACATGAGGCACATTCAGCAGTGGTTCTTAGCTTTTATGTCTAAATTTACACATTATAAAAGTTAAAAAGCCTTCTATAACAGCAGATATTGTGCACAATCTTTTTAATAATATTCTACTTAACACTGAGCAGCAGGGCACAAAGTTTATCCAGGTCAAAACTGTAACTTTAGTCTGTATTAAAAAAAAAAAAAAACAAAGGGGGAGGAGGAGAGGAGGGCAGTGAAGTGTCGTGCGTTACGTTTCTGGTCAGCACTGAACTCAGATCCAATCACCTGTCCGTTCACCGCTGACAGGTGTGCATTTTCCCATCATGCACTGAGCCGTGCAGCCTCCGCAGTTGCTCCTGATGAACTGCGGCGGCTCAGGCTCTGGTCTCGTTTGGATCTCACGGTGACCGTCGCACTTGTGGCATCAGAGCAAGTCGGGAACAAGTCGGACACAAATCTAACCTGAGCACTGCGCACAGACCGACACTGATCCAAACTGCGCAGGTCTGGCTCATCTCGAACGCGCCTATTACAGCTATACAGACCCCTCAGGCTCAATTCAAAATGTGGGTATTTGAAGGAGAGTTGCGGTCAGTTGAGAGTTTGGATAGAGTTTGGAGAGTTTGGATATTAGAGTTTGGATAGTGTTTATATAGTTTGGAGAGAGTTTGGAGAGAGTTTGGAGAGTTTAGGGAGAGAGATTTAGGAGAGTGAGGAGAGTGAGGAGAGTAGGATAGGTGATGGAGCCAGCGAGGAAGAGGAGGTTTTCCCTGCGTGGGAACACTTTGATCTGATATCTCCTAACAAGGTAAGCTAAATCTAACATCATTACAGATGCATTAGGTTTGCTTATCAAGAACTATTTTTCACGGTTTCTTATTTTATTCAAAGGTGAGGTGTTTATTGTGTTCCGAGGAGTTGGGGTGTCATGGAGGCAAGGAGGTCTCAAAATGTCACTGCAGATGCCACTGTGGAGGTCCAGCGGTCCCTTTCAGAACCAAATATTGGAAGACTGGAAAACCCTCTGGAGCACTGGGAGAGGCCAAAACAACTCTACCCAAATTTACACAAACTTGCACTTGCCTTTTTGTGCACAGTGTCTTCTGTGCCTTGTGAAAGGGTCTTCTCCAAAGCCGGAGAGGTTGTGTCAAAAAAAAAAAGAAATTGTTTAAAATCAAAAACTGTTGAGAAACTCTTGTTTCTGAATAAAAATGAATAAAATTTCCCCTGTCCTGTACGTCATTGTCCAAGTTACACAAGCATAATCTGTGCCCTTTTCCTAGTTCCACAAGGACTTTCACTGTCCTCTGCCTGATTACGCCCTTGCCATTGCTACACCCAGAGGAAAGTTTACAGGGGTGTTGGTATTGGGTATTAAAATGGGTATATTTTTGTAATGGATAAAAATGAGAGGATTTTAGGCTTGTGGGCTTGTATGGTGTCTGATTGGTGGATGTATGTAAATATTATTATAGAACATAATTGTTTGTAATAGGATGGGCGAAGGATTGTATACTTTCCCTCAGCAGATGGTAGAGGCCATGAGCCCTTTTAAAAGTGGGACCAGTTTTGTAGTCCAGATGATGTTGTTTGCTGTTGAATATGATGACTGCTTAATTGGAATAAAGTCTGCATGTCTTTTGGAAAGTTATGGTGCAATGTTTTTTTTATGTAACCTAAAAAAAGCCTCATAGACCGCTCGGCAGCCTACAGTATTATTTAACATAAAAGTTAAGTTCTGTCCTAACAAAAAATGTTGTAGCCTGTGGAGTTTTCTGGAGTCTGCTCTGTCACAGCCCTGTGTGATGAGACTCACAGACTGTGAGCTTCTGTGCTGGAGCCAGGGGTGGAGCAAACACACACAGGGACTGGGGCTCCACTAGGCACTGGGTAACCACGACAAGAGGAGCTTGGTCAGATATTTACCCACACAAGAAAGTTAATGCCCATATAGTTTGATTTATGGTCCGGTCTGTGTGAAGCAGCAGCTCATATTTACAATGTAATAATAATCAGTGTTTTTGCTTGAAAACACTGCCATGTTTGTTGTTGTTAGGAGACAGCGCTCCGCTTACGTCCCACCCTTCATTTCTTTGATTGGTTTACTATTCACCTTTAAGTCCCGCCTCTGAAAATCAAACTCCAGCAAAAGGGTACCAGACTAACTTCATACTGTATAGAACAGGGAAAGACTCTCTCTCTTTGTCTGTTTTAAAATAAACAATATATATTTGTCTCATTCTGTCTTGAGCCTGATCTAGACTCTGGGCAGCAGATGTTTTAAGTGTGCAACATAAATAAACTTTGACCTTGTTATTTGATTCTTCTCATTTATGACATTTAGTTTATTTTTAGTTCTGTGTCATCCCTGTTTAGTGTTGACTTGTACTTGATTATGCAATTACTTTGTAGGGGTCTTTTTTTTTTTGCTCCAACTCTTTATTTTGTTCTTTATTCAGCCCTGCTTAGTCTCTTTCACTGCCATTTAGATTACATTGTCTCAACCTGAAGTTAATTTATCCTTCTGTAATGCCTTTTATTCTTTCCCCCCCCCCTTTTTCATGTTGTTTACTTCAAAGTGTCCTTAACTGCCCTTTTACATTTGGTTTGTTTACTTTTTTTATTTTTATTTTATTTTATTTTTTCGATTTCCCACTTTGTAATGTCTTTGCAGATTCTAAGCTCAATCTCCTCTCTTGTTTATGTTTGCAGGAGTAAACCCAGGTCGCCGAACAGTTTGGCGGTCCTGGGATGCCACGAGCAGCTGGGGTCCAAAGACAGACAGGACACAGAGGACTCCAGAGAATACTGCTATGGTACAGCTCAGTGCAGCCCACAGATGCACTCGTTTACTGCTGCTTCACTCATCACTCGCTCCATTCCGGTTACACACATAAACAACTGCAGTTTAGAAGAGTCCAGATACAAAGGCAAATTGCTAACAAATGTATGTATTACTGTGAAAAAGACTAACACTTAGGCAAACCTGAATTTAATTTTAAAGGGTATGCATGCCTTGTCTGTTGTACACCACATTTTCCCTCACTTATGCAGAGAGTGCAGTACCATGATTTGCCATGTACTATTTACTAAACAGTATATGGTTTTATGACAGTAAAGCAGTAAAACAGTCCACAGGTTATTACATTATTAGACACACAGAATGCAAACTGTAAGCAACTATAATTTATTGACCTGTTGCAATTATTTAATAAAGCAACACTAATAAGTATTTGCACTTTAATGACAGAAAAAGTATGCAAATTATAATATATAATTTCTTATGCTACGAATGAGGCGTCGGATTAGGGTCAGGGTTAGGATTCGTAGAGTGATTTCCATGTTAAGTCTATGTAAGGGTGCATTCAGACGCCAACAAAAGTCCTGTGGTGTGAATGACACGATTTGGGGCGCGAGTCCTGTGACCGGATGAAGAAGCAAATCGGTGAATGAGCGAACAGCGCAAATTTGCATCCAAAGCTCTGTTCACTGAAGTTTAAGAATTTTAACCTAGCCAATTCAATTCAGATTTATTTGTATAGCCCCATATCACAACAAAAGTCACCTCAAAGGGCTTCACAACAGTTGATCAAACATAAACACAATCACACAACACAAACAATAACTACACTAAACAGACCCAGGACACTCCTGTTCTTAGACCCTCCTTCTCGGTAAGGAAAAACTCCTAAAAAAAACAGCTGCAGGAAAAAAGAACAAACCTTATGGAGCCCATATTGAAGGAGAGATCCTCTCCCAAGACGGACAGGCAATGCATCTAGGACTGTTAGTCCCTTAGTTCATCTATAGGATCATAGATCAGCTCTGTAAGGATTCATCCAGGGAGTGGGGTGAGGTAGGTTATGTTTGCAGTGTGTTAACCAATCAGAGACCAGCTCTGTAACTGGGGTTACTGCTGCTTGTACAGCAGTAGTGTCCTGGGGAGAAGTCCTCACAGCCACACGGGACAACAGATGAGCAAACCAAGACAGGCTCATTTGGGAGTAGCCCTAGCGGCCATGCCCCTCATTGGACATGAAGGAAGCGAACAATTATTTGCGTGAATAAAGTGAGAGAATTCAAAATGTTCAAGCGCCCAGCTAGACATGAATGACACAAGTTTGACACCAGATTTGGGTTGGTGTGAACATAGCATTAGGATGATAAGAGCAGCAGGGATTGTGGGATGTTAAAAGGGGGATAGGAGGGGATTAGTGGGTGTTGGGGGTCAGGGGATCAAATATATATGTGACAACTGTATAGTGGAAATAACAACAGTAACAATTTATCTATAAAAATCCAAAATATTATTATTCTGTCTTGGTTTGCTTTGTATGTGTGTGGCAAAATTAAACAAGGCAGGTGTTATTAATATTATCACTTATTTCATCCATTGTTATGCTTAGTATTGATGCTATAATGTATTCAAATCATTTTAGTCATAGTTGAACTCGACAGGACAAACTGCCCCTCCCTTAATCTTCTGTGCTTCCTGTTTTTGTCCACTATCACTATGTAACTCAGGGGAGCTGGTAGGTTACTCTGCTCTAACAGTGGCTAACTAGGTAAAGCTTTCTCACATTGCATTTTCAGACCTAACCCCATTGCAATGCCAGCAAAGAAAGAAAAGAGGGGGGGTCATTTTATAGCTGCTGCCTAGTTCTTCCAGCTCGTACAGTGACCTGCTGGCTCCTCTGAGTTACATAGTGGACAAAAACAAGAAGAGCTTAGGGGTTAAGAGTTAGACTAAACTAACCCTATAATAATTTGTAACCATTTGTCCAAATTAACTGTAGTGTTATTTGTATGTTCCCCCTAAATTCAAATCTGTGAGTCGCTCCTTACTTAACCTTCCTCCAAACCAAACTGCAACCATTCCCTATCTGCTCGTTCCTTTAAAGCAGACTGGGCTGCAGACACACAGATAAATCCCAGATCATGTTCACTTTTAATAGAAATACACATTCAATTTCCGAATCCCTGCCAGTGTCCGAGAGCAGAGTGTCACGCTGGCTCAGAGAAAACGATACAAGCTTGTGCAGCATCATCTGAGCGTCCCGCTGGCACATCTGAATGTATTACTCACTCCAGACATGCTCCAGCTCCGAGGAGGAGGCTGGGAGGACAGAAATAGATTTAGTCACATTTGAGTCCTTTTTCCTCTGAGCTCTGCAAACACCACAACTTTACTCACAATATGGTTCACTTCCTTAGAAATGTTTGTCAGCAGCGTGGATTAGAGGCTGTCGAGAGGATTTTGAGTACTTTTTTGAAAAATAGGCTGTTCTTTTACAACCACACAAGTCACAAGTTGTATTGCAAAGGCATATTTAGCTAAACCCATTCATTTTCGCACTGAAATGAAGTATGGGTATGGGTATGGGACCCCTTCCATTCAAAACTTTTTCCACCAATGTTATTTAGACCTGACCAATAAACACACACAAATTCTGAAACACACCCCCAAATTTGGAAACACACAAATCTGAAAACACGCACTTGTTTCCAAATTTGTGTTTGTTTTTCAGAATTTGTGTGCGTATTTCAGAATTTGTTTGTCTTTCAAATGTGTGTGTGTTTCCAAAATTTGTGCGCATTTCAGAATTTGTGTCTCCAAATTTGTGTGCATGTTTCTACATTTGTGTTTGTGTTCCAAATTTGTGTGTCTTCAAATTTGCGTGCATGTTTCTACATTTGTGTTGGTGTTTCAACTTTGTGTTTCCAAATTTGTCTGCGCTTTACAGAATGTGGGTGTCTCTAAATGTGTGTGCATGTTTCAGAATTTGTGTGCGTGTTTCCAAATTTGTGTACATGTTTCAGAATTTGTGTGCGTGTTTCTAAATTTGTGTACGTTTCCAAATTTGTGCGCATGTTTCCGAAATTGTGTGTATGTTTCAGTTTTTGTTTGCATGTTGATTTAGTTGGTGTGCCTTCCCGTACGTCAGTCCTGAAACATGTTGCTCCTTGATTGGTTGCATGTCTATCCAATAACATTAAGAGGTAGTTTAATGTGTGTCCATTTGTCCATCGAATTGCAAGAAAGAGCAGATTAAATCCTTGTATAGAACAGAAAAAGAAAGTGAATGGCTGCTTTACATTTAAATGAATTGTATGTCTCTTGTCTTTAGGTGGGTACCATCCTGTTCAGATTGGAGATATTTTCAACAGGACGTACCAGGTGCTGTCCAAACTGGGCTGGGGGTACTTCGCCACTGTTTGGCTCTGTCTGGATCTCAGGTACTGGGACTTCAGTGTGTTCTTATCCTATGTCTTTGGCCCACCTTGTCTTATACTCTCCTCTTCTGCTGCAATATCATCCAGGGTGTCCTGTGTTGAGCGTGTCTTTGAACTCTCTGTAGGATAGTTGGGTTCAATGGGACAGTTTGGTAGCTGTTTGTTATTAAACCTGGCACGCAGGGATGCTGGCACCGAATTACAGTGCCCTCCACTAACATCGGCGCTTTTGGTAAATAGGAGCAAAGAAGGCTGTAAAAAAATGTCCGTGTTGTTTTAACATTTTAATCTTTTGCTCAAAATGTTAACAAAAAAAAAAAGTTCTTTATTCATTGAATAAAAAACAAACTAACAAAAAAATAATAAAAAAAACAAAACAAAAAAAAACAAAAGAAGTTTATTCCAAATTATTATTATTATTATTATTATTATTATTATTATTATTATTATTATTATTTTTTTTATTTTTTTATTTTTTTTAGTAAACCTGGGTGAAGGAACAGAAAATATCAATATTATTTTCTCCTCAAAAATATACCTGGAGTAGTAGTTTGTTTGAGTAATCTTGTATTCTGAGCTGCTGCCCTTTTCAAGAGCTAGAAACACTTGGGGCCAGATTTATCAAAGGTTTGCGTGCATGCTAACTGAATAAGATGTGCTAAAATTGGAGCAAACCCAGACGCAGTTGAGATTTGCGTGTCTTACAGGAGCAGAGCGAACGCAATGCAGATTTTGCTCCTATGACCTAATGAATCTGTAAACTGAGGCGTTCTTCCCAGAGTGCGCAAAATGGAAGGTGGAGAAAATGCAAATTCATTAATTTACCGCCCGCAATATTATTTACCAAGGCTCACCATGACTTTGATTGTGAAAATAGCGTATAAATTTAGCACGTTGGTGAAGGACGTGCTAATCTTTTGCACAGATATGGCTGCTGTGATTCGTGTGAGACGAAGGAGAAGAAATGAACAAATACGTAGGGTTAGAGTGTTTGCCATGCGTGCAGATCTATTTGCCATGACGGATGAAAAAATGATTCACCAGCACGTTCAGCTCTTCTTGGTTAAATTTTTGCTTCCGTTTGTGTTCCACTTCCGCACCTTCCATGACGCAAAACAATACACGCAATGATTCCGTTTAAATAGTTCCGCCCCATCTGTTTGCACCTGTCACCTGCCACGCAGTTTGTATTAGTAATTCACGCGCAACACGAACATTAATAGCGGCCGCATATTTTCTCACTGCACTCGCAGTTTAGCACCCGTCTTAGTAAATATGGCCCTTGGTCTCATAGCTCTACGTAGACTCATGAAACCAGAAAATGTTGCTGTGTGTTTCCAAAGCCCATACACTGGAACCGGTCTCATTCTGATTGTTTCAGCCTTAAACTGCCATCACTTCCTGGTTTCATATGTCTTCATAGAGCAGTGAGATAGAGCTTTTTCAGCTCTTGAGAAGGGCAGGGCCTCGCCATACAGGATTACTCAAACATGAGTGAATGATGTCCCTAAAAATCTCCATGAATCACTGCTGAAGAACTACAGGAGTAAGTTGGGTCTTCATGGGGTCGGAAAATCACCAAAAATACAACACACAGTTACCTACATCACCACAAATTTTATTAAAGGTGACAGTATTAGTGGAGGCCACTGTACAATCAAACCAAATTTTGGTTGTGTAAAAGCAGCTGTTATTTTGGTGTACATTTTTGAAAATATACTTTTTTATATGTTTACTTTCATTTTTTGAGAGAAGAGTTATACTTTTATTCAAGTAATTTTAATCTTTAAATGACTAAAAGCATTTTTTTGACCGTGGCCACATGCACGCCTTGCAATCAGAGGGTCCTGGGACACTGTATAGGCCATCAATAGAGATAGTATGAGAATAGAACAGGCTATTGTCTGCTGGGTAAAATATATTTGAACACTTTCCACATGTTTCCACAGACCATAGAGTCCAAGGCACTCATGTCTTCTGTATAGTTAAAAAGCCTTTATTAAATCGTGGCTCTCAAAGATAAAAGCACACGCACCAATGTTTTATGGCTCAACGTGGCCTTCTTCAGGGTGCAAGGACAAACACAGCTAACAGGTGAGGGACCTAAATGACCACATCCACACTTATTTCTAACCCGGTGAGCTTACGCAGACAAGGAAATGCTCATGTCTACATAGTTATCTAATAGAACCAGTATAGACAATAAGACACTATTAGTAAACAAATAGGGAGGACAGAAAATACAAAACCAAAGCAAGTAAGCCTTCTAGTCAAAAAACGCCCACCTTACTGACTAGACCACATATACCAAGTTCATATAAGCACAAAACACATAAAACATTGTTGATCTCTTTCAGAGGAATGGAGAAAAGTCTATATTGTCATTTATCCCCAGAAAACTGTTGCTTTAAGGGTTAATATCCAGAAAGTTTCCTGTTGAAGTAAATGTTTTAGTCTGTTCCTGCCCCTCACTGATTTTGGAATAGTCTCAATCACCATGACTTTAAGTGAATTGATATTGGTATGACCAGCAGTTTGAAAGTGTACAGCCATGGGATACTGAGGGTTATTTTATGGCAAGTTTGTGTTCAGCCACTCTGTCTTCTCTTTGTTCTACCAATATAAAAACAATCTCCAATCTGTAAACAACAAAGCGTGTGTTGCAGTTTGCAAATTCTTTGAGATGGGATGTGGGTGTAGTCACTTAAGAATAGGGATAGTATATTTTAGCAGTAGCATTACACTGCTTATTTCACCTTTGATTTTTAAAATACAGACATCACAAGCGATAAGAACCAGCAGAGCTTTGATGCGTCTTGATGTGTTCCTGATGTACAGGTCGGGTCGACATGTTGCAGTGAAGGTGCTGAAGAGTGGCCCTGGATTTGCTCAGGCCGGCCAGGACGAACTGGCTCTGCTCCGATGTGTGAGTCATACAACACATCATCTATTGGCATTATTATTCATATCTACATTTAGACTTCATTTTCTCTATGTAATGTTATCCATCAGAGTTCAGAACTGCTCCTCTCTCCTCAGGCCAGTGGTTCCATTCGTCGTCACTCTTACAGCCAAAGGATTGTCCGACTGTTGGATGAGTTCAAGGTGGCTGGGGTCAATGGCGTCCGTATCCTTTTTGATCCTCTTTTTGTTTAATATGAGCTCAAACCTTGTTTTGAAAATTGTCTAATAAAAGCTGTATATAGCAATAGGATGCAAAGAACACAGACAATCTTACAAACACATGAAAAAGGTAAAGATGTGAACTCTTTGACTGCCAATCATGGAACCTTGCATTATTCATGATATCACGCTTCAGCGCCAATCCCGAGGACTACTGGCTTTATGTGTTTTCATTGGTACCAGATACAATGAAATGTTGTGCACTTACTACAGGACTAACTGCATGAAAATCAAGCAAAGAGGAAGCTGGCAACAGGACAGAATGCAACATTTCACAAATATGGACTTCACGGGACAGCACGACCCAGACGCAGAACAGACAGGATGTGGTTTAAGCTCAAGTTAGCGAGCCAAAAATATGGTCGCCGCCAAAATGATTACCCGTGAGGAAGTCCCAGACCAGACTCTCAACATTTAAAGTGAGGACGACGAATACCGGGGGAGGATGAGGAGCAAGACCACAGACAAGAAGGTAAAAAATTAAAAAAGGAGTGCCCCAGTGGCTTAAAAACGAAAGATAGGTTGGTTCTAAATGTTTCTAAAAATGTTATTTATTGTTAAATTAAAAATATTTCCTTTACTTAAATATAAGTCTTAAATGCCTTAAAATACTTAACTTTTACAAAAAGTTTTCTCAGCTTTTTGCCTGAAAGTGTCAGTTTTTGGTGAAAACTTACACCTTCAACAGTACAAGAACAAATAAACTTAAAATAATATCTTTTTTTAATGAAAGAAGAGACTCTCTTCCAATGGCAGTAGGCTTCTCTACTGTAGTTATCCCTAACATATGCTGGTCAGACATTTGTCTTGTCCTGGAGCTGCTGGGTCCTGATCTTAGGAGTCTTCTGTTGTGCTGTGGGAGTCCTGGACTGCCCCGGCCTGTGGTCAAACAGGTTCTCACTCAGGTAAACTTGACACTACCATGGCTTGACTCATCCTTGCTATCTGAATGTCTAATTACTGCACCTCCATTGTGTGTGTAGGTTCTGCAAGGCCTGGCCTACCTCCACTCTCAGTGTAAGATCATCCACACAGATGTCAAACCAGAGAACATCCTGCTGTGTGTGGACCAGACCAACACTCCACCAGCAGGGGGCACCAATTGCTCCTTGATCAACAAGTTCACAGGCACAGTATTTTTTGTTTTTAGTTCCAGAGATGTTGCAAATGGTTTAAATATAACTTTACATTCTTGTACCACCTCCCTGGTACCTGCCTACATACATGACATACTTTTATCTACATATTACATAAATTACATTCTCACCAAGTTATTTACCTACTAGCATACCTACCGTCCTCAGAGGGAACTACCTACCTGCCAGCCTATCTGCATCCTACAGATTTAGCTATATACCTGCTCCCCTATTTTCAAACCTCACTACCTTCCTACCTATTTAGAGTTTTCCCTACCTTCCAACCAACTTATTCACCTACTAACCTACCTGGCTATCTAACAATGAAGTAATACCTACTGTACCTGCTTTGGTTCCTGGCACCTACTTACCTTCTAACTTACCTCTTTAATTGTCTTCCGTCTAGCCTACACACCTGCCTACATATCTACCTACATACCTACATCCACTTACATACCTGTACATCTTTCTACCAACCTGCCTACTTACCTGGAATCAATTTACCTATGTACAGTTTTACCTATGACCCTTCCAACCTGGTGGCTCAGTGGCAAAGTGGTTAGCACTGTTGGCTCACAGCAAGCTGGGTTTGAGCCGGGTTTGTTTCCAGGATTGGCAGATGAGGGCCTTTTCTGTGTAGAGTTTGTATGTTCACCCTGTGCCTGGGTGGGTTTTTCTCCAGGTGCTCTGGTTTCTAACCTGACAAAAGCCAGATTGCAAAAATGTTAGCAAAAAGTTGCTAACGTTATATCAATCTGGAATGGCTCCCATTGAAAATCTTTGTAAAAGGGTAGGAATTTCAGTAGAGTACTTGGAGGTTACTGAATAAAGCACTAAACAACAAACCACAACACAATAAAGACAGTGTTAGAGGATTTTTGCTGTTTTTGTAAATGTATAATAGCACAAGTTATGCTAAAAGTGATTGTTGCTGTTGGCAAACGTATAAACCTGCCCACTCACCGCAGTACAGCCACACCATTGGCTCAGGCCACCACTGGCCGACACCCAAACAAATCAGGGGGGAACATGACAAGATTGATTTTTTGAGTTTGTGAACTCACAAATTTCACAACAATACAGCTTGATGTGCAAGGCAACCAATTTCCCCCATCAACCTAAACATGCACAATAATCCAATCTCCAACTAGGTACTCCTGCCCAGGATCCTGGCTCAGATCTGAGCTGTACTGTGGTCTCCCATTGCTCCATTTAAGAATTGGTCAAAAGCAGGAAACAAGTTTCCCTACAGAAACAATAAAACATACCATACTGGCATCTACAGTTAACCTTTTGCTTTACCAATACTGTACCTACTGTTCTCCCAAAGAAATTAACTAGTTTATCTACCTGGTACCTTCTTACCTTGCTGACCCACCTCGCTGGCATCCATTCACCTACCTCGAAACCTCCATATGTACCCCCTTACATTCCACTGATCCAACCTACTAACTTGTCTCCACTTACATTGCTACTAACCAGCCAACATTCATTATCCTACCTACTAACTTACCTAACCTACCTGACACTTACCTACCCTGTACTACCAACCTACCTACCTGGCATTTAATTTCCTTTCTGGCACTCACTTACATTCTTTTGTAAGCACCCATTAGCGACCAACACACCAACCACCCACCAACCTACCCCTGCTTGACAACACAATGGGCTACCCTTAAAATAAAAAGGAAGATGCTAATTCCTAGTGCTGAGGCTGCATTTTGTAACAATTATTAATCATTTCTTGTTTTTTTTCCCTGTTCAGAGGGTGAGCAGCCGAGTCTAAAGGAGATTGAAGTGAAGATTGCTGACCTGGGCAGCTCCTGTTGGGTGGTCAGTACCACTCTGTTCTGCTTTAATTGAAATCGTAGACAGTGGAAGATTAATGCAGTGGGAAACCTTGACTGCTGAGGTAGCTCTTGCAGACAGAGAGCTTGGAGCTAAACTACTGGTGCCAGTCTGCTTCTGTTAGAAATTACCTAAATACTGCATACTGCTCAAGTAAAACAGATTGAAGTTAATAGTGTTTTTTGACACTGCACTTTAGGAGTAATGTACAAGGTCTGTCCTCAAGAAACATAAATGAATACTTGCTTGTGTCGTTTTTTTGTTTCTGGACCCTGGTCAGCTTGAGTCATTGCATTTACTCTTGGTATTTGCATATCAAGACTGATTTACTCTATATGCATAAACCTTACTTAGTCTTACTTAGATGTCTGTCACTTGCAAAACTTGAACAGCTTAGTTCAGCCATTTACTTCAGCTTAAAATAGACCTGAGTTGAGTAGTAAAAATCTTTGCTTAAAAAAAATTAAAGTTAGAAAATGTTTTTCCTCACTCGGTGAATGTGTCTCACGCATAAACGTATCAAAACTACGGCAGTCTAGCTTTCACCTTTAAACACAATGAACCAAAATAATAAAACACATGCACACTTGGGGTCTGGGTACCACTGGAGGTCCCTGGACTATAGGTTCAGGGTCCACACATTTTAATTTTTATTTTTATTGCAATTGTAATTGATAATTATCAAATTGAATAACCCTCTCTTAGCCCACATTTGGATTTAAAACTGAAATGATTGTGATTCACCATGTAAGTCACATTGATCAGGAGTGAAGGAAGCTATAAGGGGGTCCTTGGGATTTCTGCTCTGTTGTAAGAGGTCCCTGTCCCAAAAAGGTTTGAGAACCCCTGCACTATACACTAATGTTCTGCCTGATGCTTTCCTAGCTGTTAGTACTGAGTGTTGGTGAATGCCTCTCCTACTTGAATGGAGTGCAGTGTATACATGCAGCAGTAGTCTGACAATGAACAGCATTATCACAGTGACTGACCTTCGAGGTCTTTCACTGTGAGCAGGGCTCTTACTCCACCCGTCTCACCCACAAAGCCTTCTGCATTGCGAGTGGTCCCATGCACCCATCACACAGCCTTTTCAGTCTGCTGCCCTCCCACACAGACCTGCTCACATCTCTCTCTCTTTCCTTGAGCAGTACAAACACTTCTGTGAGGAGATCCAGACCCGCCAGTACCGTTCTCTAGAAGTTTTAGTGGGACTGAACTACGGCCCGCCTGCTGACATCTGGAGTGTGGCCTGCATGGTGAGCAGCATTTCCTAATACTGTACATCAGGGGTGTCCAAACTATGGCCCAGGGACCTGCGGACCATTTTTAATTGACCTGCAGACTTCATTCTCGATTGGCCCAAATTGCCACAGGTAGTACTTTTTATTGAAGTTTAAAGCACAGGTAAAAGAGCTCAATATTTTAGCCAGATGGACCTGTCATTAAAATGCAAATTAATGCTTGAGAAGTTCAGTCATTCTATGTGCCAGTCCCAAGCAGAGATAAATGTGGGGTTGTGGAAGGACATTCAGAGTTAACCCTATGCCAAAATCTTTTAAAGATTGTACACCCCTGCTGTACATGACCTAAAATGTCCACTATATTTACTGCTTCCTCAAACATTGTTATTACATTAAATGGACAAATAAACCTGTACTTTATCTCTTAATAGTAGTAAATCTTGTTCCAGGCCTTCGAGTTGCTCACTGGAGACTCTCTGTTTGAGCCCAGAGCGGCAGACTCCTGTTCCCTGGAGGAAGGTACGACACTCACTGAGGCCTGATCACTGACATGGCTAAAGGACATAACACTGTGGCTACATCTAGAAAATAAATCACTATCCAGAGACATCACCGCTATGACTTAGCTGGTTTTTGTGTCCATAAATGTGATCAACTTAAACTACTGTTTAACTGTCTCTGATGGGAAAGCACAGGTTCTAAGTCTGTGTACAAGTTCAGCAGAACACATTCATAAGCATCTGGTGACTTGACTTAGCGTAGCCTTAGAGACCAAGTTTTATCTCTAATCATGACTGCTTTAGCACATTTATAGAACTCTATGATATGTGTATTCTACTGTCAAATAAATGTGATTTTAGGGATATTAAACATGCTCACTAAACACACTGAAGTGGGCGCAAAATTCGGGACAGGCGATATTTTAATTTACATAAAGTTTGCAAAAACCAGTATGGCAAAATGGCTCTATGCCGACCCATCAAAAATCAATATACATGGCGTTAGGAGCCAACAGACAATTTTTTCATTGTAAAAACACAAAAGGTTTGTACTAAACTATGTACTGTACATGGAGCATATCAATCCCAGAAAAAAACAACAACATTATGGCCTCATTTCTAAACCCAACTAGGAAGTTGGCCATTTTGTTTGAAAGTTCTGATGGTAGATATATTACTTATACCTGAATAGTGAATGACATTTGGGCTGCCATTGTTTTCAATGGCCGTGGTGATTGTTGCATGATGCCACAATGTCCTCTATCTTCTGGGTTATTTCCACATTGTGGGGCCTTAGAACCACTGCCCTTGAGCATGCAAGCTCTTATCAAGCGTACCGTGTGATTGGTTCTGATGAAAGTGCTGCAGTGGCAGGCAACAGTGGTCACGAACGATAAAAAATTATTTTCTTGCTGGTTTGAGAATTTTTAACAGGGAAAAAGTTCATGATATGAAAATAGATAATAAAAACTACACAATCCTACCATTTAGAAGTTGTCAGTGTCCTGTCAGCTGAACACCAGCCATTCCTTTGTGTTTACACTGCAGGTCTATAGGGAAAAATCCTTTCTGGGCCACATTGGATTTTTATGCTGCAATACCACTAGTCACAGTGGCATCATGGGAGGGGGATGTTACCCCATCCAGGTGTTATTATACATCTATGGTTGTGACTGCCAAAATCTTGCCCCCGTACTAGCAAACTCATTCTAAGGTTTTAATTAGGGCTGGGAATCGATAAAAAAAAAATTACTAATTAATCACAAATCTGAAAAAAATTCATTGTGATGAATCGCGATTAATAACTACCAGTTATTAATCGCTGATTAATTCGTATTATGAATTTATGTACAAACACAAAATTGTAAATTTAGAACCTTTATTTTGAATTAACCTTCACATACTTTACTGTAAACTTGTGCAATGCAAACAAGACATGCAAAGAAAATAAATGAATAGTCTCTTTGAGAGCTGTAACTCAGACAAAGTTTGCCTAAATAAGGTACAATCAACAAATACACAAAACTTACCTAAAAAGCATGTGTCATCTCTTTTAGAACTTTAACAAAATTAAGTTTAATTCTTCAGTTAATTGTTGTGGTTCACAACAGTGTAAATACTATGAACTGTGTTACTCCAGTGGTAATTGAACTCATCCTTGCATAGACTGCACATAACTTTTGTTTTGTCTATATTCGTGTCTTTTTGGTCACTCATGTTGCTTTAGCTCGTTCACTTGTTGCATTAGGCTCGTTCCAGATGAACTGCGCCTCGCCTGGATTGTGAACGAGAGTGCACGGCTGCAATGAGAGGAGGGGAAATACACCTGTACTGAAGTCGGACAGTTTGTGGCTCAGATCACGCACCATCACGCCCCAAATCCACTTCTCGCGTGTGTTAGTTTATCCAGGTCAAAACTGTAACTTTAGTCTGTATTTAAAAAAAAGAGGTGGTGGAGGAGGAGAGGAGGGCAGTGAAGTGTCGTGCGTTACGTTTCTGATCAGCACTGAACTCAGATCCAATCACCTGTCCGTTCACCACTGACAGGTGGGCGTTTTCCCATCATGCACTGAGCCGTGCAGCCTCCACAGTTGCTCCTGATGAGGCTCAGGCACTGGTCTCGTTTGGATCTCACGGTGACCGTCGCACTTGTGGCATCAGAACAAGTCAGACACAAATCTAACCTGAGCACTGTGCACAGACCTACACTGATCCAAACTGCGCAGGTCTGGCTCATCTTCGAACGCAGCCTGATGGATGGTGACGGTGCATTTCTGCTCCGCTGGAAGACCCGTGGCGTGTTGCTGCCTCTGTCAGTGTCATAATATTTTTGTTGTGATCAAATTAATCGATGCAGTCAATTGAAATTAACACGATTAAATCAATAAATTAACACACTGCATTAACGCAATCATTTTCCCAGCCCTAGTTTTAATCCAACAGGCTTGATATATTGCATGCTACTAATTCTCATTCATATTGTTTGCCTAGGCCATAGCCATCTCCATACCACTATGAGTGTGTATTGATTGTCTTCTCCCTTTCAGATCATCTAGCTCAGATAATGACTCTACTGGGTAGAATCCCTCCAGCCATCGCACTGACGGGAAAATACTCTGCGGAGTACTTCAACCGCAGAGGTCAGTAATGATAAAGATGTAAAGATGTAAGATTACTGCTATAATTATCTTCGTACACAGAACCAGAATGAGCCTGTATTTTGCTTGGATTCTCATCTCTTCTTGCATGATGCAGGAGATTTGCGGAGAGTTGGTCCGGTGAAGTCCTGGAAGCTCTACGACGTCCTTTTGGAGAAATACCACTTCATGTTGGAAGAGGCATCGGAAGTCTCGGACTTCCTGCTTCCCATGTTGGAGTACTATCCGGACAGGAGGGCCACAGCTGCACAGTGCCTTGGACACCACTGGCTCACCTCCTGACCTCATTCTCACACGTTACTGTTAGCTCAGGACATTTTCCTCTGTTTAAAGGTGCTACATATTTGACATTTTGTATGTTTTTTTTAAATATGCATTACTTCTCTGTACTGTAGTCTCATATTGCACTTTATAAACGTAGTCAGTATAGAAAATGTTTTCATGCATTGTTCACTGGTTGATTTGTGATGGCCAGCAGTTGTGTCTCCATAAATTGTTATTTACAATTGAGCCTTTCAGCATATAGTACTGTATCTAGGCTTCAATCAGGTTGAACTTTCAACCTCTCTGAAACCAACGTTTGGGTCCCAACCCATTGTTTGGAAAGCACTGCTTTAGTGAAACGTGAATGTGAATTTTCAAGTAACTTTGAAAATGCAGCTCTGGAACCTGGATGAACTTTGAATGGACTTATGTTTTATTCTTGCTTTTTGTACAGTGTAGATTAGACTCAAGATTAGTTCTAATAAATAATGAAAAAACACAAACTGAGCCAATGTTTTTTTTATATATATTTATTATGCATTTGCATTTGGCATGTTTTAGAATTTGTGTTGCTTAATCAGTGTTAAATCTATATTGTTTTAAAGGTACTGGAAGCAGTATGAGCTTGTACTGGTTTGAAAACAGTACTGCAGACTAAATCAAAACAATGTCTGTGGGTTGCCAGTTTTTCCGCTTTTCTGATTGGACAATCAGCAATGCAGTTTTAGAACCAAAACAAAAAACGTAAACATAAGCAACTTGGGCATTATGTAAAAAAAAAAAAAAAAGAAAAGGAAAAAATTAGACGTACCATTGTTATCCGTAAAATTAATATTTGATTTAAACATGTTTACATCATATCTGGAGACATATATATATATATATATATATATATATATATATATATATACTGCTCATAGCACCTCTAATACTAACAAAATCATAACATTGCCTTTATGCAGCAACTGTACAATTGACAGCATATAAAAAAATACAAAAATATCTGAAAACACATTAATAACATAAAAAAATACAAAAAGAATGTAACCATATTTAACATAATCTATCAAGTCAACTAACCTGCTCATAGAGGCTTGCACTGAAATGCCATTAGCAAAAGAAGCGTAAATATGAAACCATGGGTTAAACCTCGTTTGTAGATACAGCTTACGCCATATGTGATTCTAGCTTATTTAGGATATAATGTAGGTTTATCAATGTGGATTCAATGTCATTAGGCAATTCTTTGATGAGGAAGCACAGGTACATACCATCTGTATGACTGACTCCACCTGGTGTTTCTTTGTGTTCATTTCAAGTTCAGAAAAACTGCTAAGTGAATCCTTTAGCTGGTGTAGCCTGAATGCTTGTATCAGGGTTCCTGCAGGTATCAGCAAGTCCAATTTAATGATTTTTAAATCATTTTTTTTACATTTTTAATGCCACAAAAATACAATTGCAGCAGCTTAACTTGTAGTATTGTAGTTAAAGTATTATAAAATACAGTTTATAGGGCACCAATAATGTTGAAAGTGAAACATCTGATGTTTGGGTAACAAACTTGTTCCGCTCTCTATCATGCTCATGTAGGTTACAAAAATGCTAAATTATTATTAATATATACATATTTATATTCACAAAAAAGCTTAATAATATCAGTGATTTTACTTCAAATCTATTTTTAACTTTTAATGCCTGCTGGAATCAAATTTTATGGTTTTTAATGTCATTTAAGGCCTTAATTTGTGCAAAATCAGTTTATTAACTTTTAATGCCCTACAGGAACCCTGTGTATGAATGTCACCATGGAAATATCATGCAACTTGCTAATGTTCTATACCCACTCACTGACAGCACACACCATTTGCTAAAATCGTCTTATTTAAGGAGAACTGTGGAATTTGGACAATGGTCTTTCATTTTCTGCAAATGTATTACATTTCTATAAATGTATAGTGGGCCATATTTCCTTATGTGTGCATGCTGACAAACTCTCCACTGTCTACAGTTTATAAGGACAGAGCAATCAAAATGCAAAAAATATATAGTTGTTTCCCCACCGCACTAACTCAGCTAACTCAGTGCCTTTAGAAAGCACTTATCACTGACATCTGTAACAGTGATTTAACCAAAGTTATTCAGAGCCCATAGAGCCGCTAATATTTTTGCTTGGAGATTCCATGCTGTGTGTCGCTCATCCAATCCAGCTGTAGGCTCTGCACTCCACCTGCGGCTTCTCCTTATACACCACTCTGTATCCACACTTCGTCCTGATGCGCTGACACTTTTTGGGCCAAGACGTGGGCTTCGTTTGTCTAAGCACAAAAAAAGAAGTGAGAGATTTTAATTTATCAGAGAAACCTTAAGAATCTTATTTGTAGAGTAAGGGTGTAGCGTTACTCACGAAAAGCAGTAGAAACCAAACTCGTGGCAGTAACACTTGTCACAGCCTCTCCTGAACGTGTCTCCTGGTTTGTAGAACTTGTCTTTATGGGAACAAATGCCTGGAAAAGAAAAGACATGCAACTTACAGAGATTTTTAGACAGCAGGAACAAGTGGTTGCTGTTTATTCATTCATCGTCTCCTGCTTATTCCTGTAGGTGTGGTACACTCTGCAGGACTGACACTTAGAGACACACACTGACAGACAACTATTCACTCTCATCATTCATTCACTATAGACAATTAAAGTCACCAGTTCATCAAACGCACGAATGTCTTTGGACAGTGGGAGGAAGAGGAGAGACCCCACGGTAACACAGGGAGGACATGACTCCACCCAGAGAGATCATGTGACCTCAGAATCTCCTTGCTACGGAGGTTTGAATTTAATAAAGTTAAAGTCCTAATGTTAGAGTGAAACTTGGACTGAAACTGAGTATGTTTTGGTTTTTGTTTCAGCACTGAGTTGTAGGCTGAAGGAAGATTAAATCTTAGGCCGCCGCCCCTGTTTTGAGAAGGTTTTTCCATTTTCACAAAAATGGCTTCCCTAGTATCAGTCACTCTCTTTGGACAAAATCAGGGCATTACTGTTCTCAAAGGAAGAGTCTTCTAAATAGAAGAGGAGGACTAATATTTACTGTTCATTCAGTCTACAACTGAAACAAAAACATACTCAGGTAAAAGTTTCACTTTAACAATAGGACATTAACTTAAGAGGGACCTTATGCTACCGGCTCACAGGTAACGACTCTGCCTCTGACTCCAGTCCAGGCCATTCAGCTGATGAATGCAGTTGACTGCCCTGAGTCTACTGGAGGGAACTAGCTTCTACTCACAGCAGTTTTCACTGGGCGCAACTTAGCCATTTGGATAAAGGCTGAAACATCCTCTAAAAATACAAACCTTGCCCAGATGACCTTAATTTTTTTTACCCTTTTTTAACTGAATTCTCCTGGACGACTGAGAACCTACACAGATATTTAGCTTTTATGCTAATTATAGTAGATGCTATTTGCTCCACTGCTCTGTGGAGCAAATTGGTTACCACATGACAGCATGAATGTCCTTGGTTTAAATTCTGGACCATGCAGGACCTGTCTGTGTGGAGTTTGCATGTTCTCCCTGTGTCTAGGTGGGTTTCCTCTGTGCACTTTGGTTTCAACCTATAGAATGCCTATAGAATGCACAAGAGGCTAATCCTCCAGATGGTTACTCCTGACCAGGATCCTGGCTCAGATCTGAAGAGGGGTTCCCAGGTTGCCCCAACTGCATTGAAGAATGGGTCAAATGCGAAAAAACAACAACCAGATTAAAAACAAATAAATGTAGTTTCAAATTCATATAAAGTTGTTTACTTGGTGGATTTACCAAAGCCAGTGAAAAAGTTATGGTGAAACCGAATCTTTTTTTTTTTTTTTTTCTTTTTTACATTAGGGGAGCATTGGATGGCTGAAGCCTATTCAGGGTTGTAACCTCAGGCACTGGGGCCTAAGATGTTTATGGGGCCATTAGAGGGGGCCCTTGTTATTCTATGGTCAAGTCTCTGGTTGAAATATTCATAATAATTAAGAGCAGCACAAAACTCTGTCTTTAACATGAATTCAAGTATAAATCCTGTTTGTAAACTCATAAAAAATAAAAAAATCCTAAAATAATTACACACACATTGTAATAAAAAAATATATTTTCACAAAATTGTCCCTAAATAATAATGAATAAGCACCTGGCTTTTATATCAAACTCCTGTAAAACAGCCTAAAGCGACATTTTATAAATTAAAAAGCTTACTGCATTAACCTGTAGTACTGAATGTGCTTCATTTTCGGGCCCATTCTGAAATCCTGCACTGGGACCCCACATTACCAAGTTACGCCACTGCAACCTAACCCAGCAACTACATGGGCATAAGGCAGGGTGCACCCTGGTCTGTAGCTAATGGTAATAGTTAGTTACAAGGCTAAAACACACACACTCACAGACAACCATTCACTCTCAGATTCATTAACAATGGGCACAATTTAGATTCACCAGTTCATTAGAGAGCACTGAGGAACATCGGGAGGTCATGCAGACTCTTTTATAACTTTCAAAAATTGCTGTACAGATTTTCCAGTGGTAGATCTAAAACTATAGAGGCTGCATACCATCCGTCCCAAATCAGAACCAACCCTAAACCGCAACTGAACTGATAGAGTCCTGCTGCTGGAGGTCAGTCCATGAGTGACCGTGTCCATTGTCCTCAGCTCTGTTCCTATAGGCGCTGGTTCTCCTGGGACAATCTGTCACCTTGAGCAAGGGATCAATAGTAGGACACCACTGTAGCCCCGAACAGGCCCACAGGGAGAAGGGGAGGGGGGGTAGGTCAGCGTGGAGGACACCGGCGTCCAGGACTTATCCAGCTGAGGTCATCCCTACGGCCCACAGACGTCACTGCGCTTCATTGATTTCTGTGAGCTGAGTGGAATGCAGCAACCTCGGGCAAAAACTATAAAATGACCAGTCTCATACAATGTGGATTCATAAATCAGAAATGGGGTGCACAGTGGCAGAGTGGTTGACCCCCCTGCCTCTCAGCAAAAATGTCTAAAAGGTGGCTTCTGTTACTGTGGGTTCTCTCCGGCTTCTGTTCAAAGACCGGAATGTGGAGGTTGGTGAATGTGAATTGCCCTTAGTGAATAAATGATGGGCCTTTGAATAACTGCTTAGTGCAGTGTTTCCCAACCAGGGGTACGGGGACCCCTAGGGGTACACGAGCACATTGCAGGGGATATACGTGGAGTTATATGGTCATTTGTAGTAAATGTATATCGTTGGGTTTCAAAAATAGAATAAACCTAAATCAGGACTAACCCAGGACTATCCCGAGGGGTGAGACACTAAAAAAAGACTAAACCTAAGCAAGAACTAAACCAGGTCTAAAACCAGAATTCAACCAGAGAAAAAAAACAACATATATTTGGCTTTTAAAAACTAAAATAAACCTAAACCTGGACTAAACCAGAACTAAACCTAAAACAGACCAAAACTGGGAACAAACCAGGTCTAAACCAGAACTAAGCAGGGTTCAAACAAGGTCTAAAACCAGAATTCAACCAGAGAAAAAAAAACAACATATATTTGGCTTTTAAAAACTAAAATAAACCTAAACCTGGACTAAACCAGAACTAAACCTAAAACAGACCAAAACTGGGAACAAACCAGGTCTAAACCAGAACTAAGCAGGGTTCATACAAGGTCTAAAACCAGAATTCAACCAGGGAAAAAACTGGTCTAAAACCAGAAATAAACTAGGTCTGAACCCAGTCTAAACCAGGTAAAACCAGGACTAAACCAGGACTAAGCCGGGTCCAAACCAGGACTGAACCATGATTAAATTTAAACCAGGTCAAACCAGGACTAAGCCGGGTCCACACCAGGACTAAACCAGTCCCTGGGGGTAAACAAGATCAAAAAGGTTGGGAACCACTGGATTAGTGTGTAGGGTGTACCCTGCCTCATGCCCAAAGTTGCTAGAATAGGCTTCAGCCAGCCCCAACCCTAATGGCATTAATCAGATAAAAACAAATGAATGAATCTGATTGGTCAAAAAAGAAACCAAAAATGGCAATATTTGACAATCAAACCCACATTTTCCCACAATACTAACAAATCTGACACAGTGCTATGTAACTATAGTGACCTTATCTAGCCTGGCCAGCCATTGAATTTCTTGACAAAATGGGTCTGGAGTTTTCCGCTCCATCCGCACTCCTAAAGTTCTTCCTCTTTAAACAACTTAAAAATTGACTTTTTTGAGCTTGTTATAATGTTGTTTGAACCTCAAAAACACACCTGGAGAAGTATTGTGTTTCATTGACATGTCTGCGTAATCCTGTATGCTGAGGCTGTCTCTTTCTCAAGAACTGAAAACACTCGGTCTCACAGCTCTGCATAGAAATGTGAAACCAGGAAGTGCCCCTGTGCATTTCTAAAGCCCATACTCTATCACTGGACTCTTTCTGATCATTCCAGAGCTTAAATTGCTTTCAGTACTAAGCAGTCAGCTCATTTATCTATCTGTCAGCCTCATGTTGATAGTAGTCTGTGCTTATTAGCCATTTTATGCTCTGTCTGTTCCCCACTGTTGCCAGCAGGGGACGACAGGCACCTAACCCAAAGTCAAAGTAACAGCTCCCCAACAGAAGACTGTTTTCCACATATACATTATTTTAAGTTATAAAGTGAAATACTAATGCAAAGGTGTCCAAAGGTGTAGTATACCTTTAGTATTTTTTAAGTATTTTTTTTAAACAATAGCAGCACAGTGAAATCTACTGCTTCTGTCACCACTACTGCTACTACAAGCTACTACTACAACTACTACTGCTACTGTTACTGCTACTTCTCCTAAGTAGTTTTACTGTTCCCAAACCAAGGTCAAACCCAGAGCTTTCTTACTGCAAGGTTGAGAACTTTGTGCTGCTTACTTGCCATGTTGGTAAAAAAAAAAAAAAAAACTTTCATTTTCACAGCAAAAACTTGTTTAAGTGAGTAAATTAGTAGACCAAAAGTATCAAGTTACTCTCTACTCCTTATATTAAGCTACTGGTACCAGAAACTGAAAATAACACAGAGAGGTGGCTTTACCTTTCATGTGGTACAGAGAAGCTTCAGAGTAGTGTGTGCCCAACAGCAGAAGGAGAGTGAAGCAGACAGACAACAGAACCAGCTGAGCACAGCCAGGAGCACCTCTCACTGTCCCAAACATGACTAGATTCAGTTGTATGTTCGCCTGTATGCAGAACAATGAACTCTCCCTTTTGTGAGTGTCCTGTTATAACGGCTGAAGTCACTGCGCTGCCTAATATTTATAGTCTTCTCCACTGAACAGGGAGGTAGAAAGTGCCTGTACATGTTTACAGTAGTGCGTCTGACCAGTATTTAGCTGTAGTGTGGAGAAAGTGTTTACATGTTGGCTGTGTACCCGTGCGTACCTAACTGCTACCTTTGGGACGGCCGTTCACAGATGTGTGGCATAAAGATGTCCGCTGATTCAGAGGTGGCCTGTTCTCAGAACTGCACTTGGGTTTACATCAACTCTTTAGAAAGGACTACCTAAAATTGTTGCAAATAAGTAGTAGTAGTATCAAAAGGCACAGGCATTTTTTTTATTCAAAAGCAGAACCATAGGTACGTTTTTGTATGAATATTAATAATTGTTACTGAAGAAAGACTTATTTTTTTAACACTTTAAAGAGTTATATTGTTGACATGTTGTTGAAAGGATCAGATCCATGGGTCACATCAACTTGGTGGAAGAAGGGACGCAGTTAAGAGGCCCACTGAGAGGCTTCCTGGGGCCTGGGGCAAGAAGGCTTCAGATGGGCCCATTACAATAAAAAATATAAGAAGAGGGATCGTTTTTGACCATTTTTCTGACCCAGGACAAAAGACCCCTTTGCTCAGTCTGAAATGTTGACATAAACTAATAATGAGTTTGTTGGAATATACATTGATGTTGTTGTTGATTTCTCTAACACTTTTCTACCTCAATGGGCACTTAAAGTGCTTTACATTGAACTGTTCACCCATTCACACTCACAAGAGACCACTCACTCACATTCATACACCAGTGCACACAGACACTGGAGGCAAGGTAGGTTAAGTGTCTTGCCCAAGGACACAACAACAGAATGCAATGATAGGAGGGGGAATTGAACCGCCAATCTTCTAGTGAGTGGACAAAGCACTCAACCACCTGAGCTACTGCTGAGAGTTCAGATTTAATTTCATTGGTTATGACTATTGGTGTTTTACATTAGAAAAGATATACGTCGAATTCTTATTCTTCTTGTTTCCTGCAGACTAGGCGTCTCGTGGCACATTACTGCCTACGTCACATGATAATGTTACTTATGTTCATACATGCAGTCCCACGGCTGTGAGAGGGTCCATAAGCACCTTCCAGCATAATCCTGCCCATAGGTAGGGCTGAGGAGTATCTTGAAGTAAACATCAAAATTTGTTGAGATTGGTGCGACTGTTTGGAATATCTCAGCTCGCTGATTGTCGTAATCCATAAAAATATGTTTAACTGTTGTTTGCAGTATATGCAGAGCCCAACTGGATTTTTCTTTAATTTTTCAAGGTCCCATGACAGCCCCTTATCTGAGCCTGGTCAATATCACTGCATCTTTTCTATCTTTTCTAGTGTGATATGTTCGAATTGTTGTTAAAGCCATATATGACACTGTTCCTCAGTCATGGTTAGACCATCGCCCCAAACTTCAATTATCAATTATTAACTATTACTTTATGAACTATACTATATTGATAGTATTATACCTTGTCTTATGTATTATTTTTAATTTTTAGTGTAAAATTGTACCTTTCCTTCTCCCACCCCTCTGCAGAACTGCTGACTATAAAACCTAAGATTGTTTGTGTGCTTGCTGACAATATGAAAATAAAAATCTTTATGCTGACGTTGTCTCCTGTGTGCACAAAATTGGTTCAAGCGTAGTGATCATAAAAACGCAGCTACAATAAAATCTATTATGCACAAAAACACTACATCTCTCCAGCTCTATTTTTGTTTCCACTGTGAGGCCTGTTAACCTTTGCAGACAGAGGAGGTGGGTAATGTGCTGGCTCTGACAAAGACCTTCGTCATACAACATGTTTTTGTGAGCCTATATGGTTCTTATCCACAGTATTGTTAAATTTACTCTCTTTGAAATTCCAGTGTAAATAGAACACAGCTCCATGACTCTGGTGAACAATACCACAAATGACATGATGTCTTTAACTCTTGTGCCCCAATGAGAACAAGTGTCCTTTTCAATTTTATTTTTTTGATAACCTTGCAGTGGTTCTTACCTTTTCTATGAAATTTGGCTCAGGTGTGTATTTTGTCACTAATTTTCATATTCTAAAAGCACATGGAATATTATTTAATTTTTATACTCTCTAACAGAATTTGTTAGGTTGCTCCTGTTTTGTGACATAAGTGTCCCCATTCAAAGAAAATTAAAAATAAAATAAAAAATGTACCCCTTCATACTTTTATCTACTTTTTTGCATAAATCATTTAATCAACTTGTGCCTTGATCATAGATCCCAAATATTTAATTATTTTCAGAATTTTAACCCTTTTTGCCAGTGTATGTAATAGCATCAAAAAAAAAAAAAAAAAAAAAAAAAGAAAGAAAAAAAAAAAAGAAAGAATGTTGTTGGTATTCTTGACAGACCCATGATGGGGACACTTTTGTCACTTAACAGTAACAACATAACTTTTTAAAATTGGGGTATAAGGGTTAAGGTAAATAGGACTGCATTTTAATGCACTCACTCCCATTGCTGAATGGGCAGTGGTTGAAAACTATTAATGAACATTGCATTACCGCTGTGTGAAGACTCTCACTCATCCAGGGTAATTGCAACACAACAAAAGGTTTAAAAAGCAGTCGTCTGGATTTGGTTTTAAAAGTTTAAGATGTTTGACCTCTTATCCAAGAAACTTTCTCAATTCTCAAATTGAACTGGTAAGAGCTGGTTTATATGATCCTAAGGAGGAATTTAGACCTGAAACTAAATTCTATTGGTTCAGAAGACTAAATAGACTATGAATAGCCTGAGTGGTTTCAGGTCGTTAGGAGTCTTTTGTCCACAGTTGGAGTGAAGGGGACAGTTGTTAACGCTCCTGGGCCTGGTCAGCTCCTTCAGATGTTAATGACCTGAGTGAAAGGTCTAAATCTTAGCCAGAGAGAAAGGATGGTTTGAGCGAGAAGTGAAAGAAGCAATCTTTGTCAAAAAAGAAAAACCTTCTTTAAACGAAGTTAGTTAGTTAATAGAAGTTAGTTTCAGGTCTAACTCCTCCTTCCTAGGAGAATATAAACCAGCTCTTACCAGTTCAGCTTCAGAATTGAGAAATCCTTGGATAAGACATCAAACATCTTCAACTTTAAAAACCAAGTCCAGACGACTGCTTTTTTAACCTTTTGTTGCGATTACCAAGGTAAAACTAAAAGCTTATTAATCAGTAATTAAAAATTATTTCAGAAAGTTTGGTGTGTTTCTGAAAAAAAAGTTTGAAAAAACATTAATTTATACTCTAGCTCAATATGTAACATGGTTCTGTCTTCATCAGTCAAGGTCTAACCATGACTCAGAGGAACCGTGGCACACATGACTCCTGCTTCAACTGGACACAATTAGTACTTTATATAAAACTATGTTTTTCTTTTTAAATGTATGTTTATATAAAGAAATCATTACTTTCTCCAGTCTCAAGCTGGAATGTACAGTAGCTGCAAGTGTTAGGTTAATCTACGCTGAGAGAAAAAAAGGATGTATTTTTATAATAAAACAAAAAAGGCTACATCCCTATTTCTCATGTTGATGTCATTTATGGAGCTGATTTGCCCAAGAAAATGTACCACTATATATATAAGGACCATATATACTTTGACATAGTATTCAATTTAACACCTGAACATTTACTGTGTACAGCTGTTCACATATGCACCAGTACATACACGTGCTTAGAAAATGCAACCATGTTAACAAATGGCATGGGAAGTGCGTTACATATTTGATACTACAAAGCTTCACTGTGTGGTCTACCAATGGTTTCCTCTTCATTACATTTTCCCTGACCTCCTTGGCGCATACTTGAGGGAGTTCGTGGCTTGCCTCTTCCTTCCGGAGGGAAGCCTGGAGCCAGTGGACACAGCTCTGAGCGGAGTGAAAACAAACGGACATGAAGGAGCTGGAGAGCGCTCGTGGTGGATGGAGGCTTCCAACTGGAAACCACGCGTGCCTCTTTTCTCACAAACCGTTTAGTCACAGGAAGCTGGTCAGGGCCACACTCGCTCTGTGCAGTGGTGACGCCTCACTGAGAGAGCTATAGGAGCGGCCTCAAAGTTATCTAACCGTTACTGAGAACATATGGATCTCAAGCATCACCAATAATCACATGTAAAAAAATGACTACTTGCATCTGCACCAAAAAGTTCACAATATATTGGAAGGGGGCATTTGTTTCTTATTAACATTATATTGAAGGCTAACATGCTGCAAAGAAAGAATATTTGCTTCAGCTTCAATTCAGAGCAACACTACCAGATTTTGCTTTTGCCATTGCGCTGGTGTTACACCAAAATCTGTGGCCTAACTATCCCAGCTCCACCTCTCACACACAACAGCATAATTACATGGTTTTATTATTTTAAAGCGATAAAACTGGGCCAATTTACCACTGCAAAAAATATAAACGCACAAATAAGCCACAACATTATGACCACTTGCCTTTTATAGATGGTCATACTGTTGTGTGTTGACCAATTAGCTAGTATGCAGCCTCATACGCAACAAACCATGCCACGGACTATAAATTCTGACACCTTTTTTTTTTTTCCTTCTCAAAAGCAGCATTAGCTCACCAATTTAAGCTATAGTAGCTGGTATGTTGGACTGAATCACACTGGCCAACTAGGGGGACCAGATTATAATGGACCATATGTGGGACTCCGGTATCATCAGGGTTAACAGAAACACAAAGTCATTACCGTGAAGACCCTCCCTCCTCACTGCGGCCCCCTGTATGGGAACCTTTTGGCTTTGCTGTCAATGACTGGCAAAGGCAAGTGGATAAGATGAGAGTCACATGTCGATATTGTTCCACAGAGATCAGGTATGCAACAGGCAACATATCCAATTTGTAAACGCTCTTAAAATGGCATCAACTGACAGTAAATGTCACGGCTATGAGGAAAAAAGCAGTGTGGTGCAAACACAGATCACTTCAGCATTAAGGCAGCCTTTATCAAGTAATTCAGCTCAAGCCAAAGCAATAAGACAGAGTATAAGTGTTTAATAGCTACAAAGTTTCAGTTCCTAACAACTTACTGTTATCATTGTTAAAGTAGTGTATTTTTTATTAAGAGTATAATTTAAGATTATTTATTTACAGATCACTTAAATGGGTGACTTTATTTTAATTAATTTTTTTTTTATATAAAACTGCTAATGTTCACTTGCTATCTTTTATAACAAAAACATTATGCAAGTTTTTTTTTCTTTTTTGTACCGAAAATGTGCCGAACCAAATCCTCCAAAAAAAATGAACTGTGACTTTACACTGTTGTACGTCGTTACACCCCTAGCACTTATATATGCATCTTCCAAAGAAGCTCGATGTCTATTTATAATCTGACATTAACTATACAGGTTCATGAATGTGCTCAAAAATGATTAACTAAACAATGACAGCATATTGCTTGTGCTGCCGTGAGTGAAAATGTTCACCTATCAGTGGTCATAATGTTTTGCCTTACCTGTGTGTATGACATGAAAGCTCTGAGTTAAGCTGAGTAAACATTCTATTACTATTATGTTTTAATTAACAGTTTGTTTGTTTTTTATGTGTGTGTAACAAGACACTAAAATGCACAGTTTCTCAAGCAGCCAATAATTCAATAGCCAATGAGTGCGTCCCTTATTGGAGTGTGCCAGTGTATTAAAATAATTCATAATAAAGCGTACATGCTATCTTAAGCTCTTGTTTTTACAGAATATTCCTTAGATGATTGGACTTATTGCATACTTTGTGTTCATGATATCAAGAAAGAAATGTTCATAAAACTGTGAATTTTTAGAAAAGTTTAGAGCAACATCTTGCTAAATGACTTACCATCACACGCTGTGGTGTGGCACCGGCAGGCTAACTGTGGTAGGTTGGCTGTCCTCGAGTAACAGTGGCTGCTCTGCTGTTGTCTTTGAGGTACGTTGTGTAAGCTCTTTCTTCTGAGGACCACACAGACTTCAACCACTGGCGGTCAACTTTTACAGAAAACTAACTCATCAGGAAAATTTTGCAGCAAACTGTGGCTAGTTTAATGCTTTGTACTATTCTTTGTACTCTAAAGTAGCTTGTGTTTCAGCTAAAAAGTAGGCTACTCCACATGTCTGTCTTATGCGCTAACAGCTAACGCAGGACCACATGTTGGATCGAGCAGTGATTAATTACAGGTAGTGGCTCTGTGTTCACATTAGCTGCGGTCGCAGTAATGCCACCCTGTTAGTGAGCATCTCCGGATATTTTTGGGCGTGTGACTCACCCTGGTACAGCTCGAGTAGGTGCTCTGGCTCCGCTGCTAATTGCACACATATTCTGCCTATTACCACAACAGGGAAGTAACCATGGCCACTGTGGCGAATGGTGAAGACTGATTCACAACATGATGAAGATCCAGTCCGGGTAGGCACAATCTGAAAAACGGAACCATATACACAGTGATGAGTCACATTTTATGACTGATTATTTAATAGTAAAAAGTGAACTGAACCTGGTTTGCAAAAGTTCAAGCGGAACCATGCAACTTTGCTCATTTCTTTGCTGTTTTGGTTGCATTTTTCTATATGCTCCCCCTATATTTTGGAGAAAACCATCAGCTATCATAAAAACTCACAAATCCGGTTGATTTCTGTGTGACCCCTCACTTAGCTCAACTCTTGTTTTCTCTACCTTGTATCCATACAAAGGTTTCTTCTGCCTTTTAGCTGCTCTGCCATGGTGATCATCTAAGAAATAAAGCAATAACTGGCTTGATGTTATGGCTAACCAGAATGTGAGACCCAAAACTTCAGGGACATGAGGTCAGTGCTTCCATTCTTGCAAGACAAGCCAGGGGGAGGTGCAGGAGGCTTTATTCAACCTGCAACAACTTCTTTAGTCATTATACTGACGACAGAAACGTTTACTTATGGTAAAAAGATTGCATTGTTCCTTTTCAAAGCGGAACTCAGTAACTTGTAACATATCCTTACTGTTTTACCTGATTTTTCTCTATAGACCTCACTCCACTTTTCGTAGTAAAGCACTATTGTAAATAATTGACTCCTGTTGGCAAGGCCGGCCCTTCCTATAAGCGAACTAAGCAGCTGCATAGGGCCCTACAGCCATTAGAGGGCCCCAAGGCTTATCCATATTTTGCTGATTTAATTAATCTGTCAACTCTATTTGATGAATATTCTGGTTGTACTATTTTTGCCTGCTGTTGCCAGTCATTTTTGAGATGGTCTATCTGAAAGTTTGGGCCAATGCAGTTTGTATATTAATGTGTTTTACTCCTTGATTACCTGGGCCCCCCTTGGTGAGTTAAAAGTGTCTCAAAGCATTCATCCCCTCAGAAAAATAGTCACTCAGTGTTTTAAAGAAATGAAAATGTTATGTAAAGTTTAGTCGCTGACACTCATACTTGCAAGTGTTGTTTTCAGCCCAGAGATGCTGGACACTTTACTCCACAATAACTTATTTAACTATCACAAGGACTCCAAATCTGTAAGGTAAAAAAGTTACTGAATTCGGCTTTAATGGAAGTTAAGTGGATTGTTTTTAATGGGTTGCCAACATAAAACATGTAAGCATTTTTATAATCTCCATAAGCCCATTTTTTAAGTCAATGTGGAAGTATATGTAAGAGACAAAGAGAAAATTATCTCCAAAAAGGTGTCTCCCATGAAACCCCACCCACTCCAGGAAGCACTGACCAATCAACAAGCCCTCTACATCCAGTCTGCTCTCGTTCATTTATTCAAAGAGTGCACAGCTCTGTTTCCACTGATTCCTCACAGATATTTTTCATGGCATCACACACAAACTCTAAGGAAATAAAATGCTTTTTTCGCTTTGTCTTTTCAAATGTGCACAACAGAATCACACTCTGCTGCCCTCTGCTGGTCTCCTCACCTGTTTCTTTATGGCAGTAGTAAAGTAATTATTGGAAATGTTTTTTTTTTTGGTTGCAGCATGTTTTCAAAGGTTGTGAAATGTGCTGCTGTTGTAGAGGTGACCAAAATTAGTTTAAAAATATAAATAAAAGCATAATATATCCCCTTTAAAATGTATTCCTTTTTGGAGTGTCCCAGATTTAAATCCTTTATAAGCCTATATGATGTCTTAAAGTCTCATTTTTTTTTCATAGATTGTTCCATCTAGGATTTTTCCTAGAATCATCTATGTTTTTTTCTTAGATAGTTCCTATATACTAGTAGATGATTACTTGGGTTTCCTAGCCTGGCCAGCCAGACTACTTTCTCTTTCTATTCTGTACAGAGAAGTTAGTCTGGAACCTTGGCCATAGGCAGCCATTTCCACAAATATATACCTCTCGCTGCTGTTTATTTGAGAGAGCGCCACATTAGCCAGTGCCATCTTGGCCAGAACAGTAAACTTCTGCTGCTTGAGTGGGGGGCATCACATAAACTGTGCCTCACTGCAGATAAATGGTCTGACAGGTCAAATACAAAACATATTTGTGGAAACGGCTAAGGGTCCAGACTAACTTCTCTGTATAGAATAGAAAGAGAAAGTTGTCTGACTGACCATGGTACAGAATACCTTCAATCGATGGGGAAACATTGTGTAGTTACTGTTTAACTGAAAGGCATCAGGCATCTTCAGTTGCCTGTTGTGTATTTTCTCCATCCGTATTTGAGCACTTATTGGAAACATGCTTTTAAGCATTCTATTTCTAAAGTGTATGTCAAACTCCTCTCAGCAGTGAGGAAGCAGAAGTGCCAAGGTAGGGTCCACACCTTTAGTACATTTGTAATATTTTAGACAAATATAAAATGGTTAACTTCCAAAACTATATGTACTATATGTACAAACTGCTGTTTGATACAAAACTCTTCATGGACTTTCCCAACCTCCACTTTTTAAATACATTAAACCAAAAACTGTAAGAGGTTTCAGCACCAGAGCTTCAACTAGAGGAGATGTTGAGATCCTAAACAGAAAAAACACATTTGGACAAGCTGTACTGTCAGTCAGAGGAAGTCAGTTTTGGAACAGCCTGCCGACATATCTAAAAGAATGTCCCATTTATGTCTGTTTTAGAAAGCAACTTAAACAGTTTCTTAAAATAAACCAGTCCTGTGATTATTTCAACTAAGTTGACATGGTCCTAATGTCCTAATGTGTGCCTAATGTGTTTTATGTTTGTCACTGTGGTCTGTTCTTTGTTATGTTCTGTTTTACCTGCCTCAGGGCTACAGATGAAAATTAGCAACAATGCCACAATCTGGCTCATTTACAGTCTGTACACATGTATGTGATTGTTCATTAATGTGCACTGTCCTGACTAAATAAATGAGGATTTCCTGTATGATCATACTTATCCTCTCCATTCTTCAATCTTCTGCTTGTTATTCTCATAAAGTTTTGAAATCTCCAGAATATACCCATTTATAGATGTTCTACCTATTTTTTTTCCAGCTGTTTAAGACATAAGACAGGTGACATCCTAGCCAATCAAAGAATGCGTCTCACTGAGCCATGGCAGTGTTTTTGAATGTAAAATATCTTTATTTTGACCTTCTCAAAATGTGTTTCAATAACAGAAATTGTTATCATGGTGAGTTGGAATACTATTCACAAATTAATTAGGCATTATAATATTCAAATCAAAAGCATGTCATTATAATCCATGAAAAGCAACAAGCCTGTTCCAGACATCCAGGCCCACTTGTCCACAATCAAGCAACTTCCTAAATAGACTTGTATACTTTTTTTCGGGGGTGTTGAGAGTTCAACAAGCAGTCATTCGGAAGTGAGTCAAAAATCCAATCGGAGATGAGAAGTCTGATGTGACAGAACAACAATCATCATACATCATACCGAAATACATCAAAAGTAATTCATAACAGAAAGGAAGGTTTCCGTAGCAACACGTAAAACAAAAGTCTCTTCAGAAATACTCGACAAATATCAGTATATCATTCTTTTGTGATACAAAAAAACGTTCTTTTTTTTTCTCATGGTTAACACATGACAGTTGATGGTATTTTGGCAACATCTGCATCGTAGGAGAATTAACAGAAATTCAACTAGTATCATAACATAAGTCACTGGACATTAATCATCCTCGCCCCTCCCCCTCCCGCCCCCAACAATATGTCTTTATACATGATATTGCATGATAAAAACTATGAATGGAATCATTGACATATCAATGACATTTACATAGGCAACAAGTGTCGGCTTGTTGCTAGAAATTGAAAAAAAAAACAAAAAACGACTTCTCATCGACTCCATGTATTCTCTAATAAATCTTCTTCATGTCTTTTGGAGAGTTCGAGATTGAGGTGAATTCAGCACTGGGGTCCAATTACTTAAAAAAAGTGCTAATGTTTGAACTAGCATCATATCAAAAACACAATTTTGGAAAAAACATCTTTTAACTTTTTGGACACTGAATTTACCTCAGATCTGCCGGAAAAACACCCTCTCTAGACTCCCGAGCTCAGTGGTAGTCTTTAGTAGAAAAAACTACAGTGTCACTACTTGTTTTGCTGGTTCTGCACCACGTCTGAATGAAATCAAGAGTTCTTCGAGGCACCTGTTGTGGTACAAAGATGTGCTCATCAGGGTTAAGGTATTGTAAGTTCCTTGTTAAGGTTTTTTTTTTTTTTTTCTTCAGTTCATCGTCAAGTCCTCAGGAACAGAGACCCAGAGAGTAGACCAGACCAATCGCACACAGAACTTTTTCTGTAATACCATTTAGTTGTAAAACACGGTCCTGGGCCCATAAAAGTATTCCCAGTATGAAGAGACACACACTATAGAATCACCGTCGATGTTTAATCACAATATAGAATGTATGAGAGACATTAGCTTGTGGTTAATGCAAACTTCAGGTATAAAAAATCCCCATGCTGATGTCTCAGCGAGTGCACGCTTTTTTTCTCACAAACATATCAAAAGCAAAAACAATTCTTGCAACACCAAATAAAAGAGGTCTGTATATTTTTAATGATTGCTATCCTTTTTTTTTTTTTACTTGTAGAGTTGGTTAGGGGTAACCTGGCTAGCCATACCCACTGACTTTGCGAAGTGAAAAATCGATTTTGAATCCTTTTATCTTCATTGAAAGTTTTAAATTTAAATCCCATCATATTAATCGGAACTAAATGTAACAGTTGCTGTCTCATGTCTGACTGGCTAACTCATGGATGTATTATCAGACCAAAATATTGATTCATTTCAGTGGCTAATGCATATTCCAAAAAGATTTTCTTTCTAGCAATGTTGCAGAAGCACAGTGGCCCTTAGCGCGTTCAGGTTTTGTCTTACGCCTAATTCACACTGAATGCATTGTGCACTTTGTCTCCAACACTCTTGTGAACTTCTCTTCACTGGTCCCATGTCTGACTTCCTGTTTGGATGGATCTGGTCAGTTCATCTTTATGCATGAGGCCTGTGGTGTCCATCAAAAATACACTCTATGCGTATTTGTGATGGAGCGCCAGACACGTACTGCAACGCAGCCTGTGTGAACTTATGCACTGACCACAATGGTGTCCATTTGCTATGGATGTTGTACAGGACACATACTGCACGTGCAACGCGTTCAGTGTGAACTGGGTGTTAAACCTGTCGACATGCAGCCAGTCTGGATCAATGACCTTGCATGTCAATTTTGGGAGATTTTGAACAGTGGGAGATTATGACATCCACTTTGGAAGTCAAAAGTGGCCTATCAGCAGCACTGCAGTACCACAACTATCCACTAGAGGAATTGCCAATCTGGGCTCTTGGTATACATCCATGATCTTACCCTGGTTTAAAAAACTAACTACTGGTAACAAATTCTAATGTATTTTTGTTACATAATCATAAGCCACAAATTTCAAGTCACATAAACGAGTTTGACTCTCGGAGAAAACTACCTATCAGACATTATCAGACATGCACTTGAAAGCAGTGTTACTGTGTTTAGAAGCAGCTTCTTGCTCTCCAGCAGTACATCATTTAAGGAAATTAAACCAAATTCAAAACACATAAGAGTTATCCTCCGCGTAGGAGAAAAAGAATTAGTGTGGCTGGCCAGGCTAGAGTGGGGGTAGAATAGAAAATGTTTATTGAATGAGGGCCCAGTACTCCTACCCTACAGTGGTTGTAAAAAGCCAAGAGCACATTTTCAAATAAGGTCTGTGCAGAGCGTGCATGGACAGCATTGGTAGACTTTTGTTAAAGGCCCATATATTTTTTTTTAGAATAGAGCAAGCTTTGATTTGTGATTGTGTTGATTTGTTTTACAGTGAGCCTTTAATACAGTACTGAGTAAACAGCTTCCTGAGAGTTAGCTAGCTTACGGTCAAGAAACACACAGGACATCTAGCTATCTGCTCATGATTTAGTATGGGGCTTGGAACACACATAGCCTAGTACCTTGTAACTTAAATGGCATTGATTATAAATGTGTAAAATGCAATTCATGACGTGACGCTCAGTAGTGCATCCTTCACACAGTAAAACTATACACACTGCTAAATGTGGTAAGAATGAGTCCTTTGTTGTTATTAAGAAACATCAGATAAAGTATGATCACAAGCCCATCTGCCCTTTATTAGCGAGCCTTATACTTTCATAGCAACTGTGCCAATTAACATTATAGTGACGTAAGCTTATAAAATCTTATGCAAAAGATCAGTTTAATACATTATTTTGAAATTTAAAGTGTGAGTGTGAATGTAACTACCAACCTTCCTTAACCCTCACCCAACCTTTAAGCTTTACAATTTCCAAGTCTTTCGAAATGCAGCTTGAAAAAATTGCTTATTTAACCAATTATCATCATTGGGTTCCATCCTGCAAAGGCTTGGATGCCTGCTTACTGGCCTTGATATAACTCAATCCTATGAACTGTCTTATTTTATCTGTCCACATTAATCTTAGGTCTCTCCATGCAGCTATCCTTCCTTCAAGTAGAACTCTTTGTGGTAGTGGTGGTGGTACAAAATATCTTATTTTTTTTTCCTAAATGGTTTGAACATGTCTCAGTGTGGTGCTAATTCTTCTTTGCACTTCCTTGGTAACTGTGTCCAATCATGTGATCTTTAGCATCTTTCTATAAGACCACATCTCAATGCTCTAAAACGATCTTTCATTTGTTTTGAAATAGTCCATGTTTCTGAGCCATACAGTAACATTGACCATACATAACAGTGTAGAATTCTTGCCCTGGTCTTTAAAGGGATTTGAGGCCTCACAAGTACTTTGTTCATTTTGGAGAAAGTTGTTTTGGCAATAGAAATCTAATTTCCATCCTCTACTCTCACACCTACTACCTTCATGGGCTCTTTGACTTCTTCCATAAATCTCCCCCTTCCTCTAGGCCTCTGCATGGACCTCTAACCTCATTCCTTTCTCAATATAGTCACTGTCCCTCCTCTGTACATGTCCAAACCATCTCAATCTGGAAAACCTGACTTTATCTCCAAAACATCCAACATGAGCTTGTCCCATTGCTAATCCTATCTATCTCCATAGATAGCATTAGCATCCTATCTATCCTCATAGACAGCATTAGCAAAAGACCTTTTCTTTTCCTCAGTGCCACTGTCTCTGAACCATGTACAACCTTTCAAAGCTAAAGGAAATTGTATGTAGACATAATGTTATCAGAGATGGGCAAGTGACCATACCTTGCTATATTCCACCATAGGATACAAGGTCACTATATGCTCGCCACCTGACTTAACTTGCTTAAAATGAGGGGTTACATGAAACCAAGTGCTCTTTAATGCAGAATTTCTCCTGCAATTTATTGACTGGGCTGTATTAGGATGTTAGGTTATAGCCTGTGATGGGAAGGGTCCTTGGTGGTCTAAAGAGTCTACACTGCAGTATGCAACAGCAGTTTGTTTCATGTTAGAATCAAATTAAGTGTGTAGCAGTACCACAGTTATTACAGTGTAATCATGAGTTTCATTTTTTTCAGGCACCAGAGGCCACTACACAGTCACAGGCCTTAACTCCAGCCAGGTCTTTAGAAAGGCTTTTTTAGACTCTTTAGGTCTATAGATCTCTATGTTCCAAGTGTTAGAATCATAACCACCTGCTTCCAGATACTTTTTGGATTAGAGCAGATCTTAGCAAAACACTCACGAAAAGGCAATCTTAAGTGTTCCTGACAACAATGACAAGCATTTCAATCCTATCTGTCCCTCACAGGTGTTGTAAGAGTTTTTGTGCTCAGTAACATCTCAAAACCTTTCCTAAATACTGTTGGAATGAAGGCAGATCCACAAAGAAAGGCCGGTCTGCCTCTGTAGAATGTAAATGAGTTAGGAACACCCAGTTTAGGTGTTCAAAGATTTTCAGTAAGCACACACTGCTGAGGACAGCCTTGCCTGCTTATACTAAAGGCTGTGTAAGCTGCCTATCTACTCTGGCTTTTGTCACCTACTGGTCAACTTTTTAATAATCAGTTTTGCAGCATTTACAATGTACTTGTAAACGTAATGTTGTCAATGATGCTAGTTTTCAATGCTACATAAAATTAGATTGTTGTGGGCATGACTATCTGAGAGTTGGTGGCATTTCACAGTCATAGCATCTTATTTTTGGTGGTGCTACATGAATAAATAAATACATAATAATACTTTAATAATTATTCATTTCACTTTAAAAAAGGGATACCGCTATTTCTGTTGGGAAACTGAGGTCATGTTCAGCTTTTACTAAATATCCATCCAACTACGCAAACGTCTGCCTGGGTTATAGGGCCGGGTCGCAGTGCAAGAAAGCCCCAAATATTTTCTGCCCAGACAATTCCTCAAGCTCCTCAAAGCAGAATATAAAGCAAGACATTCCCAGGCGTGCTGAGAGACAAAGTCTCTCCAGTTTGTCTTGGGTCATTTCAAGAACACTTCCATGAGGAGACATCCAGGTGGCATCTAAGGGAGTTCCCAGCCACCCTGCAGAGAAACCTGATTTAAGTTGTTTGGATTATAGATCTTCTCCTTTCCTCATGACCTTGAGAGTACAGTGTCCCAGCCACAGGTGGGCTGCAGGTGGGTTGTCAGAGGTTGTCAGTCATTCCCAAACTGTGGGCTGCGGCCCCCTGGTGTAGGTATTGCCAGTGGGCAGCCTGAGGTTATCTACTATAAACAAGTACATGAACAGAAATTTAGTTTGAAATTACTTTGTACAGTTATATACTTGTTTAAAATTGTATTTTAAGCAGCTTACAGGAAACAGCCTGTGTTGTTTGTTATGGGGCACAGCAGTCTTGACTTAGGGAATGGCTGTTCTATTCCATCCTTCTATAATGTGTAAACTCCTCCATATGAGGCAGAAACTGTCCTCAAACTTATGGAGGGCAATCCACCCTTTTCTGACCAAGACCCATGGTCTTGGACTTTGAGGTGCTGATTTTTATCCAGGCCACTTCTCACTTTGCTGCAAACTGTCCCAGTATATGCTAAAGATCCTGGATCAGGAACATCATTTGCAAAAAGCCAAAAACATTCTTATGGTCCTCAAACTGGACTTAATGCTGACAAGCAAGCGAGTAAACCCAGATAATAGCGACCCTGACCACATGATACTATGAGGGACATGGTGAACTGCCTGAAGGTGGTCTCCATGAACTGACCAGGGCTTACTTTGCTTTTTATCAGGGCTGTATGGCTATTGACAATGGTCTCAACCAGCTACATTACAGCTGTCTGAAGTGGTAACTCTGTGTTATAAAAGCAGTCAGTGAATCCAAATGGTAAAGCTCTGAATGTAAAACCAACCATCACAAACAGCCTCACTGGGATCAAGTGAACTGCAAAGTCTGACGAATGAGCAATAATTCTCTTTGCTTCATATCTTCCAGTGCATCCTCTCATTCACAGTCGTGGCAAACCCATAAACTCAATGCAGCATAAAATACCTCACAATGCATGTTTCTGCCGACTCTGCTTTGACTCATGACCTCAGTATTCCCATTCTCTATGATAAGCTGTTTCCTCATTTTACACCAAACGGCGCCTAGTTTAAGATAATTTCTCCACAGTTATGAAGAACTTAAACAGAATCACTGCCAGGAAGTGAAAGTGGCCAACATAGGTAAGTGACATCACCTTAAGACAATGCAGCACTTGGGGCTTCCCACTGAGAGAAGGCCAATTCAAATAGCCATTTTCACGTAAGCCCTTTACAGACATGCAGCTAATTGTTGAAACATAACCCATCCCCTACATTAACATCCAAAATACTGGAACGTGTCAATCATGCGCTAAGAGCCTCCTGAGCATGCCCTGTGGAGGTGAGAAAAAGACGGCATACATCTGATTTTCTGTATACCATGACATTACAATGCTAGAGGAGCATGGGCGCGATTGAAAAAGTTTTCTCAACTTTTTGCTTTTCTTTTTCTCTATTAAGTTGCGCATTTGTCTGAACTCACAGGTCAGGAGATACTCAGGAGGCAGTCCTCCTGACATAGTCCAGAGGTAATGTCTGTAAAGGGCTCTAGTCCTAGGACATCTGTAGAGTAAACTGTTTGTTGTATGGAACCAGTGACTGAAGTGAACTACAGGCTGATCAGAAGATTTGTCAGCTGACAGGATTTGTGTCTACCGTAGGGTTAGATTCTACAGTAAGGACTGGCCACATTAAAACAGAGCAATATCATTTTGTGTTTTTAGCTTTTATGAAGTAACACAAGGACCTGCTCTGCTTAGGCGTGGAATACAACTCAAAATTTCCAACTTGGTTTGATGTCCATTTAGAATCCCGGTAAGGAGTCATGTGACACAAAGGATCTGCTTGTGTTCGGATGCTCGTCTGGCATGAGGAACATGGTAAACCAAGGATAGAAGTACTATACTCTGATGCCTTACAGCCAGATGAGGTTTTGTTGTCAGCAGTAATGTTATTTACATTGTTTTGTATGTACAATAGAGAATCTCCCAGAGATGTTCGGTAAAGCTGCAATGGGGGTACTCCTTTGAATTCCTCACATTTGTAAAGTCCTTAGATGAAGAGCCATAGGGGTCCCTGTCCAAACGGCCGTGGTGGTCCTTGCTACGGTATTGCCAGTCTCGAATCAAACCTTTTTCCATAGATATGAATATAGACAACAAATTAACAATAACTCATTTTGAAATAAATGATTACTTGACAAAAATAGAGGACATTATGGTTCTTCATCTTAAGGATTGAATTTCTCACACAAAGCAAGACTTTTAAACATTTTTTCATAAAGGTATCTGTTGAGAAAGTCGTGTTTTAAATGAACTGTACAACCTTGTAGAATTCGTTTTTTTTTTTTTTTTTTCAAAATATAGTTTATCCCAGTGAGTTTTGTTGTTGTTTTTTTATATCATACAGAATCCTGTACATTTGTGTCTGCATTGCGATTGGGTGAGATCCTGATCATTGGAGAAAAAGGGACAGAAAGAGGAGGGGACAGAGACAGACGGATGTAGAAGTGAAGTTGTCCGGAGCGTTTGTTGCACTCAGTGAAGACGCTGCACACCGTACCGCGGCTCTCGTCTGTCCCTCACCTCGATCTGGAAACAACAACAAGCACGGTTAGTCATGTAGGTTTATTATAAGTGTCATAGCTTTAATTTTATCTTTACATTCAGGTTGGCAGGATGTAGAACTGGGTTTAAGCTGAAAAGTACAATTTACTCTCTGCAGTAGTGTTAGCAGCTAAGCTAAAGCTAAAGATGTTAGCTTGTGGGATTTTTGGGCAAATTAGGCCGACTCGGTGAACCTTCTTCTCATTGGCTGTGTGAAACTACTCCCTTTTGCTAACCCCACAATCCATATGGAGTCTAGCAGTGATTGCCCACTTCTGGTTATGGAAGCAAATGTTTCACTTATTTTCATTACTGGCTAATGAGCTATGGGGTAACTCAGGACCACAACATATTTCTTTTCAACCCTAACAAATATCAGAAATTTGAAGAATAACATTTGCCGTATACAGTGTTATGCGTTTTCAGACTTTTGAAATTGTTTTGGACACCTTTGCATTAGTATTTTACGTTTTAAAACTTAAAATAATATATATGTATGGAAATCGTCTTCTTTTGGGGAGCTGTTACTTTGAATTTGCAGAAATACTTGGATTAGGTGTCTATCGCCCACTGCTGGCAATGCTAGGGAATAAAATGGCTATTTAGATCGACTATTAGCAACATGACGCTAACAGATAAAGAGAAGCGCTGACTGGTTTGTAGTGATGGCAATTGAGTCCGGGGACAATGTATGGGGTTTGGAAACATGCAGTTGTACTTCCTGGTTTCACAAGTGTACATAAAGCCATGAGACTGAGTGTTTCAAGCTTGAGAAGAGAATGGGCTCAGCATACAGGATTACTCAAATAAGAATGTAAATATACTGTAAATACTAATTTATCATTTCTGTAGCCTACACCGACATGACAGACAGGTGGAACAAGATTTCTTTCAGTGGGACCAAATTACCCAAACTTTGTGCTTTAGGAACTGTATTTTACAACACTTGCAAATAAATTTTAAGTGTATGTTTGTGGCATTAAAATGTTTAAAATGGCATTAAAATAAATGATGTTAAAAAGCATTAAATAATTATTAAGACTTGCTGATTCTTGCAGGAACTTTCTTTAACTTGTCTTGCATGTAATGGTGAGCTAACAAAAAATTTAAACCATGGAGGATAATAAATTGTATTCTAAGCCTTTAAACCCTAAATATACAAAATGTTTGAAAGTCAATGAAAAAAAAAAAAAATGGGAAATGTACTTCCTGACTGCTGTTGAGCTAATATTAGAATATTGGGCTGCATTTACTATGGCATTTCATACACAGCCGTTCTTCTCACTATGTTTTTTTTGTAACATCCTCTTCTTGATATAACGTGTTACATTTTTGTACAATATAGCAATTAATTAACATTTTTACTAAATTTTAAAGCTCAGACTGTATTTTTGTTTGGCCATTTTTTCTTAGAAGTAAAGCCTTTTTCATAGAAGCAGAAAAATAATGATGTACTGCATAACATTGGCAAAAAATTCTGTCTCATAGTTTTAAAGATATAAAGTCAACTTACCCTTGACACAGCAAAATCTGCAAGAAAAACAAAAAAGAAGTGTTAATATTAACATGGACAAGAGCAGAAAAATGCATGATAGTGCTAAACATGGCTGTGTTCTCTAACTGTGGCCATTTAGGTCATTCATTAAAAAGACATTAATTTTTATGTCCAGCTAGTATTTATTAAAGTTGTTCTTAATGGGTGCGTACCCATTTTCCCCTACAGCCTTGGTACCTACCTATTTAAGTACCAAGAAACATAAAAATGGTAAATGGTCACATTTATATAGCGGTTTTCTACCTTCATGGGTACTCAAAGTGCTTTACATCAAAGAACCGTTCGCCCATTCATACACCAGTGTGCGCAGACACCGGAGGCAAGATGGGTTAAGTGTCTTGCCCAAGGATACAACAACAGTATGCAACGGTGGGAGTGGGGTTTGAACCGCCAACCGTCTGGTTATTCGACAAGCAGCTCTACCAACTGAGCTACTGCCACCCCAAACATAGGTACTGGGGAAATAGGTACCAGGGAACAGATACTGGGGAACATAGATACTGGGGAACATAGGTACTGGGGAATAAAGGTACTGGGAACATAGGTAATGGGGAATATAGGTACTGGGGAACATAAGTACTGGGGAACATAGGTACTGGGGTACATACTATAGGTACCGGGAAACATAGGTACTGGGGAACATAGGTACCGGGAACATAGGTAATGGGGAATATAGGTACCAGGGAACATAGATACTGGGGAACATAGGTACTGGGGACTAAAAGTACTGGGAACATAGGTAATGGGGCATATAGGTACTGGGGAACATAAGTACTGGGGAACATAGGTACTGGGGTACATACTGTAGGTACCGGGAAACATAGGTACTGGGGAACATTGATACTGGGAACAAAGATACCAGGGAACATAAGTACTGGGGAACATGGGTACCGAGGAATTAAGGCACTGAGGAACATAGGTACTGGGGAACATAAGTACTGAGGAACATAGGGCTGACCTCGTTCTTAACTATAAATTATATTTACCACTTGATTGACATGAATATATCAGATATTTAATCATAAAATTAGATGTATATAGGCTACATATTAAATACTTTATTCGCTGATTTCTGTTTGTTTTGTTATCGTACAAAAAAGCAAATTTAAAAAAAGTAAGAGCAGCGATCCAACAGAGCTTCTGATACACTTGCATTAAGTGTGTAAAATTACGGAGCCTGTCAGCGAGGTTAATCAGATGAGCACAGAAAGACACGCCCACGCTCTGGAATATCTCCAGTTACCATGGAAACCATCACGGAGATAGACCGTCGGAGAAGCGAGACATCTTATGTCACTGTTCTGCTGCTCCCCTCTTCCTCCGTCTCTCTCTGCTTCTATATCTCTCCTGTTTGTTTTCTACACGAACATAGTGTCAAGTCAAACACATAATTCTCCTGTAAGCCCTATTCTGTTTCAGTATTTTGGCTCTTCTGCTCTGCTCCTGTCGTCTGTTCCTGTTCCCGCTCGGCTCTTTTTTTTTCTTTTTTTTTCTTTTTTTCCTCCACAGCTGAAACAATGCGATTGGAGTGTCCTGATGCAACGCGGTGAAACTGTCAGCAGGCTCAGAGGACTCTCCCCTTGCTCCTCCGAACCTCAGAACAGCGCTCAGAGGCGTTTGGCTGGAGTAACTCAGGTCAAGCTGCGCTCACGTCATCGCTACACAACAGCAAACCCCGCTCTGCCTGTGACTGCAGAGGGCGCCAAAAACAAGAATACGGATGAGATTTTTATATAACCTATACGATTATATATAATGAATGGACTTTAAACAACTGTCCATTTTTTGACGCTTTTTCCAGTTAGGGGTTGCGCATATAGTTCAGAAAGCTGTTGGTCATATTTTTTACACATGAATATCTGATTTTTGTCAATTTTAATATATTTACTGAAAAGGGTCTGTGCTATATGCTTGCTTGAGTAGTTAGATTGACTTAAAATATGCAGATACAATGTGACTTATTGCAAAACCGCTCATGGAAGAAGTCTAAATGCAAAAGTGAGAGCAATCTGAAAAAGAATGGCAGTTGCATATCTTAAAGCGGAGCCCAGTCAATTTTTTACCTTCAATAAACAGTTTCGGAGTCTGTGTGTCTATATAATACAATTCAAGCAATTCAACAATTCAATAATAAAACGGTCTGTAAATGACAGATGAGGTCCTGTAGGCTTTGTGCAGAAACTTGATTTTTCATGTCACACCACAGGACATCATTTTGATTACAAGATTAAATTAATTTTTTTATCGTAGGATTCAGGTGTAGTTAAAAGTGTTGCTTTAGTAAAGTACAGATATTTGACATTACACCAAAGACATTAGGTACTGTCCCAGACATTAATGACTAATTTTGGAAATGTTTGAATTTTATGTTTTGAAAATGTTACAGTCACACCGCTGGACATTTCACAGTTTAACATTAAAATACAAAAAAATAACATACTACTTATTTCTAAAACTTCAAAGTTTGCATAGTCGACCCTATATTGTACTGCTGATAGAATTTTAGAGGAGGAAAAATATAATTTATCAAACCTTTTCAATTGATCATGGCAAAAGTGGGCATCACATCAACCACCCCTTTCCTTTCCTTATGTGTTGGTCCATTATTAATCCCTTGTCTCACCTTTGTTGTCCGTCTGCAGGTCGTCCAGGTAGAAATCTGTCTGGCGGTTTCCCAGGACGAAGGCCAGGAAGGACAGGATGAGGGCGTCCAGGATGCCCATGATGGCCAGCATATAGGCCCAGCGGACGGAGCAGTCGCCCAGGGAGTACTTCCCCGCCTGCTCCCCGCACATGTCCCGGATCACCTCCGCGTCCCAGCCGTCAGGGAAAATCATGCAGCCCAGCACCAGGCACACACCTGTGGGACAACAGGGGAAGGAGAGAGCGCGCGGGTTAGCTTTAGCAAAAGATAGAGATGGTAATATCTGCAAACATGGGACCTATTATTCAAAAAGCAAAAGGTAACCCAACTTTCTGGTTTGTTTTTGTGGTTATAGATGGATTTCAACAGGTGTGGTTTATCTTAACTGGTTCTGAGTGACTTTAGTGGTTTGATTAATCTTCTGCCCTGACCTACTGTTTGAGCATCACATGTCCCACCCAAGATAACCAGGACAAACAGAAACATGTCACGTCTGTTCTGTCTTGCAGCACAAACTCAAAATATTATTAAATCTGTCAGAACGATTGCACATTTTTGAAAAACAAAACAAAACAAACAAGCAAAAAATATGTATGATAAATGAAAGACATTGAATGAATAAAAAGAATAGACTAGACAAATGTTTTCCAAAGTGGGGTCTGGGGCCCACTGGTGGGCTGTGAAGGCACTGCAGGGGGGCCACCAGAGATTGTCTATATTAAGTACATAAAAAGAAATTTGGTTTAAAGTTAATTACTTTATTATATTTAAATATATTTATATTTGTGAATCACCCAATTCATGCGCTCATCACTTCTGCCCATTCTGATAATTGATAATCAAACCCACAATCTCCTTGGGAGGTGAGAACACTAACCACTCACAAATATAGCTCCATAGCTGAGCACTGTCAGAGAACAGGAGCGCTATTGGGCAATGGTTGCCAACGCCTCCAGCATGGTACCCTGAAAGATAGTGAGAATGCCCTTTAGGGTTCTTTTTACATGACCTGGATTAGTAAAAATGTAAAACCAGCATTTCTTTTTTGAACAAAATCGTTACTAAAGCAGTGATTATGCATACTGGTCTGCAAGGTCTCTCTATGGAGAAAGCTTGCAGTGAGTGGAGATTTTGACCACACCACATATCTGCATGTAAACGCTCACTGCTGCTGTGGGTTGATTGCAACTGCGATGTCATGCCCAAAGAACATTTGTCAAGGAATGTAGGAAAATCCATCAAGTGCTTACACAAGTATTTGTTAGTATTGACTTCAGAATCTTGAATAAGGGAGTAGCTTAACCCTTTTTAGCCATTTGTATCATATTCGATACATGTTTTTCTGAGACCTCTGCACAACCCACCTAATTAAAACTTTCTTTAAAAAACTGTTGTATACATTTTAACACATGCCCTCTGCCCCCTGGCACTGGTGCTCTGCAGTAATTAGCAGGTTTAAAGGTACAGTAAGCAGCATGTGCTCCTACTGGTTTGAAAACAGTACTGCAGTCTAAATCAAAACAATGGTCTGTGGGTTGCCAGTCTTTCCACTTTTCTGATTGGACGATCGACAATGCAGAGTTTTAGAACCCAAAACAGAAAATGTTATCATAAACAATTTGGCCATTATGTAAAAGATATTTTTAATTGTTAATAAATCAATTGTACCATTGTTTTCAGTAAAACTAATATTTGGTTTAATTATGTTTACCACATATCTTGGCACACATGTGGGTAGTTTTTATGAAACATGAAAAATATATACTGCTCATAGCACCTATTAAGGAGCCACTCTCAAAATGGCTTCCTTCGACAGACGATTATCTTGTATTTTTGAGGAACAACTTTGTTCATTTTACTATTAATAATCATTTTGTTTTTGTTTTGTTTATAGCCCTTATAGATAGCTCAATGTAGAAAAAATCAGGGCCAGTTTTTAGAAACCTGGTTATGCTCACGGAAGACTCTTGAGGTAGGGGTAGGGTACAAACTGCACAATGACCACAGGGCTAAGACATACAGTACATTAATAATATAATTAATACCAAATGCCATGCACCCCATGTACAGTATACGCAGCACTCTGATTTTTATTTTCTGCAAATAACAAAAGTAAAATTCTACGATCAAAACTCCTTCAAGCAACATTTCACATAAACAGTTCACTTTGTCTGATACTACCACCTCTTTCATGCTTAATGCTGCTTATTTTTCTATTGTCTTCACTTGTCTCAGGCAGAATTCACAACTGCACAATTAATTTTGAGGACCCCGAGGTGCTAGTATTATAGGGACAATAATGAAAAAAGCTCAAAACACATCACTGTACATCTATTGTTACACAGTTGCTGAACAAAGGCCTCAAGAGAAATGCAAAGATGCGATTTTGACACTACAACAGAAATGGTAATCTATACTCTGCAGCTCTGCTCATTCATCAAAGTGCAGAACTCCGGGGAGCTGATGGAGCCATACTGTCTGTGTGAACAGCAGTGTGCCGGGGGGAGGAAGAGGGGTGGGGGGGTTGTCAGGAGAGCACTGGCCTCTGCTGGGATGGTAGGTGGGTAGGGATGAGTTCCATTTACTCATACATTTACTTGAGTACTTTTGAATAAATTTTATCGCATGTGTTTTTCTTCTACTTGAGTAATAATAATGGCTCTGCCCATGTCTATACATTACCTATGTATTGCTGCATCCTTACAGACCTGAACTCCGTTAGCAAATAGACCATACCCATCAGTGCTGGACACAAGGATCCCTCCTTCTTGTGGTTCTCCCTGAGGTTTCTCTTTTACCATAGCTTGTTTGTTTGTTGTTTGTTTTGTTTTGTGGGTCTCAGGCCCAATCCCATTTCTCTTTCTTACCCCTACCCCTTCCCCGACTCCTTGCCCTTAAAACAGAGGGGGTAAGAGGTATGGCTGACAATACAGCCCCTAAGAAATGGGACACCCCTACACCGCTATATTAGGCTATACATCATTGTACAAGCCATTTGCTCTGTTTATACTTGCCAACATTAGCCTGAAGGGGGCGCATGTGAACAACAGGAGAACTTGTAGGCAAATGAGCTTCAGCTAAAACACAAATGTAACAATAAAGAAAGTGGACAAACTGCTGTAAACTACAACTTTCGTGAGATGAATCTTCTCCTTACACCTCGTGGGGCAGGAGGAGCTCACTGTGCTCAGGTAAAGATCACCTGTCTCTGTGGAATGAAGCGGAAATACAGCCATCACGTGACTCATGTGTGCAGCTGGTACTCTCTGCATCAAATTAGTGGCATTAAAACAAGGCTATGGGTCTTATATAAAGCTTTTTTGATTTTTTTTTTGACTGAAACATCATTATTTTTTTGACTAAAACATCAGTTATATTATTTAAAAAACACCTGAGTCCTGCTGATAAATTGCTAAATCCTCTTCTAAAACCCGTATTTCATAGGGATGTTTTCCACAAACTTTAACGGTGTTTATCTTAGTGATTATTGGGGCTATCGACATAAAACAAACACTAGCATAAAGTTTAAGGTCCTCTCTGTCAGGGCAAAACAGTGAGACTATTCATTTACTACAGAAATACATACAGAAATAGCAACAAAATAACAGATACATGGTGTAATGCATAGCCATTAGACAAGCTAATTTTAGGAAGCCTACATTATAATTTTAAACAAGCACAAGGTGAACGAAAGCCAAAATAACTCTGTTGTAACTCTTGAATGGTTATAAATACAGAATATATGTCTTTTTTGCTGCCATGTAACCGATAAACACGACGTATCATGGTAAACTTCTCCGACCCCTTGGTTTTAAGTGTGCATCTGGAAAAGCTCTGTTTGGAGGGGTGTACAGCCCTTTGCACCTTAACCCTCGCCCTCACTGCAAAAGAGAATTGGGATAGCACTTTGTCTCTCGTGAGCACGCAAAATGAAGGGCTACAGCTAAGGCAAAGGGCTAAGAGGTAGAAATGTCTGTTTGTTTCTTTGTTTTATGCCTATTTCTGTAAAGCCTCTTGAAGTAAGTGTTGTTATGATTTTGGGCTATATAAATAAAAATGAACTAAAATTAAATGTTTTATGTAAATAAGTGAGAAGTTTTTTTTTTTTTTTGCTATGTGCTTTAATTAGTTATTTTATGAAGTCATTCATTTTTTATTATTTGTAAACAGCAGAATTTGTCATTATTTTAAATGTTTTGTCTGATTACATCAAAACTAAATGATAAATCAGACCTTATGTCCAAACAGTTAATACTTAAGTATTTTTTTTAAATGCCTTATAATAATAATAATACTTTTTCACTTTTACTTGATTATTTGTAAGAGTACTTTTTCTTCTACTTGAGTAATATCATTTTTAAAATAACAATTATCTTACTTCAGTACAATTTTGGGCTATTCTATCCACCTCTGACTAGGGCACAGAGAACATGCAGAGCAGACACAATTAAGTCCTGTGGATATGGTGTCAGTAATTATCATGACTCTGTTCAGTTGTACAATGGAGCAGCCAAAACACGATTGGTGAGGTACAGGAATGCTTGTGCTGCTGTGCGTTGTAGTACTGGGGGATGACTAGTAGCAACAGTGAGTAGTCAGGCTATAGCACCAACACAGGTATAGCTATACTCCAACAAATGCCAATGGTAATGTTTATAGAGTTTCAGAGGTGGGTAGAGTTGCCAGAAAGTAGTAATGTGCAAATTTTGGTATTTTCAATCATAAGGCAATTAAAACTTGTAAAAAGAAATGACAACTTTTTAAAATAAAGTCAGGCACAAGAAACACACATTTCCAAATGTTTACTGTCTAATGTTACTTTCTCACAACATAAAGCTTTTGAAATCAACACATATGGTAGGTTACGTATAAACATGGGCAGAGTGTCCAAAAAGGCTCTCAAATTGTACTTAGCCAACATAAAACTGAACGAAGAAAAGGGAACACTATCCTATCTCCTGACCTTATGTTCAGATAAGTCTGGAGGATTATCTACAAGATTTGATGGGAACTCAGTAACTTTTCTTGTTTCTTCACTGTTTTTCCCTCATTTTTCTCTAGCCGAACACTCATGAGATGTCATAGCATACTGCGTACTGCATGTGATGCGGTTTAATGTGGAAGACCATGGTGCCCAGGTTGGCAGTAAGGAGTTGTGAATGGACGGTGAATACTGGGGTAAAGTTTGTAAAATGGAGAAAACTATAGATTGAGGAGTGTTTAAACAGTGGTCAAGAGTGCACCCATGATGACTGCTATGCCTGATGGAAGAAAACTAACAGAAATGGATGTACAGGTAAGTAAAGAGCTGGTTTGTGCATGTGTGTGTGTGTGTGTGCTAATGTTAGCGTCATGGCCTCCCCACACTAGCCAATGGAGCTACTCCATCACACTGTGGCTTCTCTCCAGGTATTCTGGCTTCTACCCACCATCCAAAGGCATGCATGTGTTAGGTTGGGAATTGATGACTATGAATTGCTCCTAGTGAATGAATGTGAGAGTGAATGGTTGTCTGTCTGTGTATGTCTCTATGTCAGCCCTGTGACTAACAGGTCATGTGTCCATGGTGTACCCTGCCTTAGGCCCATACTGTGATAGGCTCCAGTACCCGCCACTCCAAACTGGAATGAGCAGCTGAATGAATGAAAGTTTGATTTCAGAAGCAGACCTAATGCTGCTGATCTAGATTTATTCTGTCTTCTTGAATCCTATCCCAGCGATTATGGATGGGCTCCATCAAAGCCAAAGGCCAATGAGCTGCTAATGTGCTTTCATCAAGTGGATCTGCGCCTCCACCTTCCAGGAAATCCCCCACTCAATAATTTTTGGCTGGGTTTTTGCCAGCCAGAGATACATTCATCAAAAATCCATAAAACATGCTACCTGACGCTCATTACCGTCTTAATGCTTTTATCATCCTTCATCCATGCTAATATCTGGTACAGAGGTCATAAAAGGAGCTAATAACCTAATGATTTCCCCAGATGATTACTTCCGTTGCATTTCTATTCTCTCATTACTTACTGCATTATCACCATTACCAGTCTTCCCCATTAGAGGCTCTCATTATGCACACAATCATTTTGGCAAAGGGGATGGTCACAGTTTTCATATCTCGCCTTGAAATGAGACTCTTAATATTTACGCACACACACGTGTTGGCTAATGTCAGATCCAGCCTTGCACCTATCGTGAGTTCACCGCCCACCATTTGACTGTGATGGATGGACCGTGGGCGACGGCAGGGTCTTCTGAGGGAACCTGATGACTAATGGAACTTGTACAGTGTAACATATTCTGCCAGACCACAAGCACTCATATGTGAAAAAAATAACAATTAACCCATTTGATACCACAAAACACATCAATCCTTAATATTATAATCTCATTCATTCATCTTCTTCCGCTTATTCCCATTAGGTGTCAGGGGTGACTGGAGCCTATCTCAGAAACTTTGGGCCATAGGCGGGGTACACCCTGGACAAGGGCCAGCTTGTCGCAGGGCTGACACAGAGACGAACACAGACAGACGACCACTCACTCTCACATTCATTCACTAGGGAGAATTTAGAGTCACCAATTCACCTAACACATGCATGTCTTTGAACGGTGGGAGGAAACCGCAGTACCTGGAGAGAACCCACGGTAACACGGAGATTCCACCCAGAGAGTTTGTGCGTTGGCCAGCCCGAAGTTCGAACCCACGATCTTCTTCCTGGCAGGCGAGAACACTAATCACTCTGTCACAGTACCCCCATTATAATTAATATAATATCAGTGATGTCTAATTAAAGTGTTTTGTTTTTTTGGTCAATCCCACACTCACCATCCAACATCAGCTAGCTACTGTTCCTGCTTTTCTTAATCATTTCACCAATACCAAAAAATATATACCTACTACAATTCCATCAGAGCAAAGTTTAGAGATAAGCTTAAACTTTAAAGGCGGGGCAATGCGACATTTTTCTTTCAATTAATCAGCGTTGGTATCAGTTTGATGACTGAAGAAGTTGTTGCAGGCTAGGGGGCACCAACCCAGTGTCCCTGGAGTCTAGGCTTTCATTAGAAAGAAACGCGTACAGATACAAGGAGGAGGAGGAAATGAGAGTCAAGCAGAGTGAGGGGTCACTCAGGAGTCACCTGGACTCGTGTGATAGTGCTTTACTCCAAAATGTAAGGTAAGGTATGGTAGATTTTATTCTGCCTGTGGGGAAATTTGTCCTCTGCATTTGACCCATCCTTCAATGCTGCTGGGGAACCTGTCTATTGTGCACATTTTGAGGTTGACGGGAGAAACCGGAGCACCCATAAGAAACCCACCCAGACACGGGGAGAACATGCAAACTCCACACAGAAAGGCCCCGCATGGTCCAGGAACTGAACCCGGGATCTTGCGAGGCAAGAGTGCTAACCACTTTGCCACCGTGCTGCCTGTAGGGAGAGCTCCCGGTGAAAAATGTGTCCAAAACAGCGAAAAAACAAAGTTACATGGTTCAGCATTACAACAAAGTGATTTCACAATTATTATCTTCATTAGACCCACGTATCCCCACTTTCTCCAGCTACCACTCCTGCACGTTTCATCTATCTGTTAGCTTGATGTTGCTAATAGCTGAGCTAATTAGATCTGTCTATTCCACACCGTTCAGTACAAGCACTCAAAGAGTCTCCTCTCATGTCTGAACTCAAATCCTCCCAACTTTATTCACATGTGAGCTCAAAGGAGAAGATCAATAGGCAGTAGTGTCTGCAGAGGGCTTTAGTCAGAGGAAGGCCTTAGCTCTGTGGTTCACTGCAGCAGAGCCAATATAAACTACAGTGTTTGCAAAGAGCACAGAGAGCATTTTCTGGCAAAGTCCAAGAAACAGCTCCCCAAAAGAAAACATTTTCCATACATCAACATTATTTTCAGTTATAAAATGTGAAATACTAACGCAAAGGTGTTCAAAATGTATTTAGAAAGCTTGAAAAGAGCATAATACGGGCCCTTTAAGTGTTGTTTTGCTGCTGTGTTGGATGGTAAGATAAAAACTGATGCGGCTCTCAAACTGTGACATAGTGATCCGACCCGTGCTGTCCTGCTCCATGTAAACGTGGCTCGAGCGGCCCGTGCTCCCTCTGCCCTCGTGCGTTCTTCATCCGGAGCGTTTTAAGTGGGGGATCTAAAAATAACCCGTACCTTCCTACAACCGGAGCACACAGGCATTTGAAGTGACTGAGGGGTTTTTCCCTCTTCCTTCCTCCTCTCCTCTCCACTGGGCCCTTCCTCACTCAGGACCCTACTGTGTGCTCGCACTCTCACGGAGGAACTTCAAAGCATGGACGGATCGGGGGAGGGGAGCCAGCAACCAGGCAATGGAGGGGAAAAAAAGCTGATGTTTGATAGAGAAAAATGAGACCGCGATGGCTACTGCCGCTTTATTAAGTTCATTTTTGTCATGGCGGATGATCACTGCCTGTCACTGGCCTGTCAGCAGTTAGAACAAGAAATCAAAGCGCGTCAGACTAATGAAAACATTCAGAAAAAAAGAAAGAGAGAAGAAAAAAAAAGGACTGTGCAGCAATTTATTTATAACAACTTTAGGATATTTATAGAGTCATTACATAAGGGTTTTGTCAGCCTTTCTTATCTGCATGTCCACACACATCTTTTTTCATTTGAGCCAAAAGTGGTTACGTAAGCATTCCCAAAATATCACTGCAGTGCTATATATGTGCAATGTGTGTTATGTATTTTGGATAAGAACAGCTCCAGAATCAACAGTATTTCTTCAGAGCAGTCAACCAGTGAGTGCTGCGTTCATATCTGTTGCATTTACATTTTTTTTTGTAAGCGACAAGATTAAGCAAGTTAGACAGAAAGACGACTTACAAAATACAAGAGACTATATGGGCTACCAACATGTTGTGCCATTGCAATTATTGGCTGTACAATGGAACTTTTGAAGCTTACAAAAATAGCTGCAGTACTGTTTTATGTAGAAAACATTTTCTAGATTTAGAAACAATTTTGGACACCTGTACATTAGTATATGTTTTGTAACTAAAAACAGTCTATAGACCCTTCTCAGCCAGCGTCATTTGATCACGTGATTTCTGTGGAGATGCACAGAGCGGCCATGTTGGATGACAAAAGCCGGTTGTCACGCCCCAATTTGGATCAGTCCTGCTGTCTGTTTGGCTAACAAATTAAATTTGTTTTACTCATCAAAAATAGTTTAATGTGTCCTATATCTGTGATAGCATCTACCAGCTGTCTGTTTAAGTAAAGAAAATAATGTTGCACTATTACCACTGTATGTTTGTATTTGTAAATTTGTATTATGTTAGAACAGATGACCATTGCATCAAGTATAAGAGTATAATGACAGTGAATTAAAATATGCCATTATACCAAGTAGGAAACTGAGAATTGTCCAAAATGTCTCTGTGCTGAAGCAAATACATTAAGTAAGACTAGACCTTATATCAAACACAAATCCAAAAAAGTGATCAAAGTCCATGTTTGACTGTAGGACCCCAACCTCCTGCTCATTTGGAGATTATTTTCATGACTTTTGTGCTTCTATCAAGGATAAGCTTGCCACATATATACTTTTTAAAAAATCACATTTAGTGGTAACTGATCTTGCATTGACTTGAATGGTGTCTATTTGTTACAAAGGTCATGCTGGATGTATTCCGTGTGAATTGGGTGTAACTGACTGAAGCCCTCTACACACAGTGCTGCATTCTGATCATCTCCTTTGAGTTTACACGTGAATAAAGTAAGTTGGATTTGAGTTCAGACATGAGAGGAGAATGTCCGAGTGCTTGTACTGAGTGGTGTGGGTGAACAGACTGGTGTATGATGGCTAATTAGCACAAATGTTAGCAGCATGAAGCTAACTGATAAACAAATAGTAAGCTGACTCCTTTGTGGTGACTTGACAGAGACGCTACAGTTTTAACAGTGACAAGCGCTGTATCAGGGAAGGACAGGGAAAAAAAGCATTTTGTGTTTTCTACAGAAGCGAGGCCTACAGTTTGAAGGGTGATAACGCAACTTTAAGTGGGCCAGACTTGCATTAGAACGGGCACGACTCAGATAGCGCACACTGGGGAGACAATAGGATTGTTAGAAGTGGACAAACTCCACGACACTGTCATCCTGCATACACCAAATGCCCACTTTCGGGACTTTAAAAGGATGTGGAAAAGACTCGTGGAAGCCCAGTTTGAAACACAGTTGTAATTCAGTGGAATAGGAGAAAAACTAAAAGAAAGTGTTGGAGGTAGTCTGTCTTTATTGCTACTGTCTTCAAATCAAAACATTAGTAATGTATCTTTGTAAATGAGCTCTTTTAAAGTGTCTTACCTTATTTTTAACTCCCCATCTGTGTATAAATAACAGCAGTCTTACCTCTGCAAAACATTTGCACCCGCTCCTTCAACGTGCTAAATTTTCACTTCACAGATTTAGCTCCTGTCGTCGTGTAAAATCAAATAGTGGCTGCAAAGTGATTTCATTAGCATTTTCCACGCCTTGAATTTTCCACGTTCTGGCGAGAACGCCTCATTTTACAGATTCATTGAGTCACCGGAGTTAAATCTACGCTGCAAACATTAGCTCCTGTGACAGACACTAACCTCAGCTGCGCCTGGGTTGGCTCCACTTTTAGCACATCTTATTCATTCGAGGGTCGGGTGTGTGTGTTATAGAAACACACTTCCTGGAGAAGGCTGGCTTTTATGTGACTACATAGAGCAGTGAAACTGAGCATTTTCAGCTTCTCAGGTTAGCCCTCAAACATGTGTGAATAAAACACAATGAAACCAAACTAATTACAAAATGTGTGCGCTATTATGTCATAGTGGATGTGCAAAACATTGAGGTCTGGGTGTAGCTTATTAAAATTAATAGAAAAGATGGCATTGTAAAAAATGCATTCACAGTTACATCCCTCACGGAATAGGAATATTCCATATATACACACATATATTTTTTCTGTACTTTTATATATGTATATCATATATGTATGCTATAAACTGAATTTGAATTATGTCCTGCCGATCAAACTTATATAAGGTTTTGTAGTTGATGGGGGTTCCCGTTTGACTTGTTTTTCCCCCTTATCTTTTCGGAAGTCTTCCTCAAAAGCCTAAAGCCTAACAACAAGGCTATTTATAACCCAGCAGTAACCTCCCGTGGCTGGCTCCAGTCCCCGGCTCACCTCTGGAAGTGAACTGCGGAAGTCGGACACGGCGCGGCAGAGTGGAAAGGTGTGAACACGTCCACATTAAGAGCTCCCTGTGTCCACCGCTGTAATGTCATAACGCTGTCTGTCTGCTCCCTCTGCTCCCCGTCCAGACCTCGGCCTCCTGTCCTCCGTCTGTCTAATGGACGCTCATAGACACTGTGTTTTTTGGAAAGGGTTGGGGCTGTTGTGTGAACTTTGCTGAGGGGGCACTTTACAACAGGATGTTGCCGCCAGGGTTCAGTGCCCCACTTGGCATGGAGCTTCCCCATCGAGGCGCTCTATGTCTTCAGGCTCTCGTTTTATCTGCATGTCTTTGCTTTGGATTGTAAGTATTTTATTTTTAGCCTTTATTCAGGCAATGCTTGTGGTCATATATTAGCATATATTAACATCAGGGCTGTGTCCAAAACCTATTCACTTTATAATGCAGTATATAGTATGATATTTTTATTAGTTTACAGATACCCAGAGAACTCCAAATTAGAACATTTAAACTTTCCTATAATTCCAAATAGTGAACGGAACAGAACACTTTATGGGCAGAATAGCGCTAGTCCTATTTATTATTCTTGTATTTTACAGGGCCCCTGTCAGTCATGGGCCATTGGAATCATCCTACCCCCTACCGCTGGCAACACACGTCACCGTAAAATCATGTGAAGGATGCAGGAAGTGTATGAAACATGTAAAGATACGAAAACAGTACCGGTCTGTTTAAAAGGAAATAGTGCTTAATGTATAATTAAGCCTTGTAGGGACCTTTTGCAGTTCCTCTCATCTTCTAAGGAACTTTGCACACGCGTTTGCACATGATAGGAACTGGGACCACAGTTCTTGTAACATTTTTAGCAGGGATTTTTCAGTTGGCCCAGGAACCTTTCCTTGACGTAGTTCATTTGGTAGAGACGTATGTTCATGTACACCACCGTCTTTGGCAATTTGCTTGAAATATTTAATCATAACACACATACAAGCTGCTAATTTTAACCCAAGTTAGACTCACTCCTTGTATCTTTGGTTTGCAGAGCTTTATCTTTTTTTGGTCTTAAAATGAACTAGCACAACTGCCACTGGATCCTTTGTCTCCTCACTCTCTCTTTCTAAATCCCTAAGCCTGGATATTAAAGGTTAAATTTCCTACTCTGTTATGGTGCTAGGGGTTTATTTTGGTTTTCTGTAGCTGCTGGATGTCGCTCTTACTCTACTTCACATGCCATAGCGGTGATTACATCACAGGAGTGTGAAAGCGATTTTGCAAAATGGTCTTGGGGCAGAGGGGTTCCTATAACTGAATATGAGGTGGATGGTTTCTATAACCAGGTTTCTATAACTATTCTGTGCAATAGCACCAAATGACTTTGTACACCAAGTAAGATTCAAGACAAAAAATATGTTTTTTTTTTTTTTTTTTTTAAAGGGGACCTATTATGGTAAGTTTACTTTTCTGAGCTTTTCACTGCATTATAATTTATTTTCATCCTCAAACACATACCCAATAAATAAACCAATAGTCTGAAAACTGGTTAGTACTCAATTTCATATACAAATGCAAGCTAATGTTAAAAGACATGCTGAATAACACATTTTCTCATAATTAATTTGTATTTATCACTGCAGTCCTATGATTTGATTTATGCATCAGGGTCTTCAGACAGATTATGGAATCAGTCCTTGATGCTTTAACACAAATGGTGCAGTAGTTTTTTGGCATGGAGCATCCCCACTTAGGGGAAATGTAAATGTTTACCGTCTTCCAGTCACCTGTCCTACTTCTTTGTATTTCCAGAGCTCTTGACTGCATAAATGGTTGGTTCCTGGCACTTGTCTGCAGGATATGAAGCCCGGCAGCAGTACAGAGACTTTTCACATAATATCCAGCCCGGATTTTTGCAGAGCAGTTGTGCAAAGTACTGCTGGGTCAGTGAGCACCCCCCTCATTCATTATTAGAAGAAGTGAACCTCTTGTACGTGATCTGTAACTGTAGAGCCATATGTATGTACTGTATATATTTTATGTTAAACATTCTCAGGTCTCCTAAACCTTCCAGTGAATACTATATACTAGCCTTTGCATCCTGTTTTAGTTTCATTTGTTTATCCAATATCATAGATCGATGTTGTAAGAAACTGGCCTGCTACTGAGCCCAGTCAGCCCAGCACCATGACAGGCAGTGTTGTTAACCCTCTGGGACCGTTAGGCACAGTTTTTGTGCTTTTTCATGTTTCTCCATTTGATGATTTTGTCTGTGTTCATGCAAATGGCCTGATTTTAGTTTAGATGGTGTCTTTTTATATGATCCAGCTCAGCTTCCACAGAAAATAAACAATACACTGTGTGCAAAAATACTCACGTATACTGTTAAGCGTGTAAAATGAGCAATTAATTTTGTTGATATAAAAATGTTAGTGAGTATTTGACACTACATAAAAACTAAAAATGCATAAAAATCCATGTTGCTACTAATTGACCAACCCCAGGCTCCAACAATTCATCACAAAAAAAATCCACTTTGCATTTATTATTTTGAAATAAGTTGAGGGAGTATAATCACAAAAACCTGGCATTTAAGGGGTTAGAATAATAAAAAATCATGAATATTTGGTATCAATAGTTAGGTCAGAGGTAGATGCTGAAAAATAGATAAATGAAAGTAGAAAATCAAAAGAATTGATAACATTTTTTACAGCAGGAAAATGAATTGTACATTTTACGCACTTAACGGTATGAATGTGATTATTTACAAGGGTGTCAGAGGGTTAATATTGTCAATACAATTTTGGCACAGCCATTAGAGGACAGCTTCCCCTCATGTCATACTGTGTACTGTGAAAACACACTGGGTTTTATGCTGCCCTGTTTCACGGTAGAGGCATTATGCTAGATCCTACTGCTATTTTTACAATGCCGTGCCATGTTCTGTTTTGCAATGCAACAAATACAGTACATACACATTCCTTACAGTTCAAATGACACCAATAAAGAGGACTACAAAGAGCACAACCTTAATGTCAGTGAGCACCAGAGGACCACTGTAGGTCAGGGCTCTAAAGGAGCTATCTATGGAGGTATTGTGTGCTCACATGCATTCTCACAGAAATATCACAAGCTGCTTAGTTAAAACATTGCATGCGTATATTGCACAAAATTTACATCAAACAAATTGTGGTTGGTAAAAAGTTTGCCGACAGTTTTCCAGTCCAAAACAGAACCCTTGTCCTGTAAGCAAAGAAGATTGTACTTTCCCATTAGAACCAGAAGCAATATTCCCAACCACATCCTGTTTTTATACAGAAATGTATGCATTGATGTACCCTAATAGAAGTAGGCAATTTGAAAGACGGCCAAACTGTTCAGGAAGACATTACAGCTCAATACTAATGGATGTTCATATATATTTTAACAACCAAAATCTCTAAGGAATTACAACAACACATTCTGTGGCTAAGACCCATTCCCCGGTCATTGCAGATGTTTTATTGGAGAGAGGATGAGCAGATGCATACACAGTTCAACCAGGGGAGACTTTAAAAAGACAAATGATGACTGATGACGGAGGAATAAACTTTGGCGCTTAGACCCCTGCAGGTAGAGACGTCAGCAATGCAATAAAGAGAGAGTATAATAGATTAATTAGGGAAAATTTCTCCTCCCTGGGGCCTATACACTTGGGGTGGTGAAGAGGAGGAAAATGAGAGGCTGAGGAGGATGGTGGTTCTGCTGCTTTGGTGAAGAGAAGATGGAAAAGTTGATGGTTCTGCTGCTGCGGTGAATAGGAGGAGAAGGAGGGTCTAAGGAGAGTCTCATTATTTTTATGAATAAATTGCTATCAAATTCCAAACTTAAAGTGTAACTAAACCCCAGGGTTAGAGCCTTACTCCGCCCACAGCCAAAACTTGAAAAATGCTAAAAAAATGGGCTGTTCCCAGCAGAGACAGAGGGGCAGGGCCAAGGGAAGGGGGGTGAGCGGGGGGCGTGGTCTGGACCTGTGATTGACAGTGACAGTGACCGCAGCTTGAGTTGACAGATATTCAAAGATGGAGAGTGACCAGAGCGACGCTAGCAGTTTCACTACAGAGCGTTCCTATGAAGAGGAGGATTTTTCTCCTCCACCTTCACCAGAAATAGAGGAAGGCAATGTGGAGCCGAGCGGACCGGAGCCGTACTGGTTCGAGCCGCTGGCTCAAGACGCTGCCTCGGTAATGTCTGACGCCGGGGCTGCTGAGGCAGCCGAGGTAATTTGTTTTATCATAATTTTTCAAGTGCTAAAATACTCATAACCTGACAACCGCTATCGATAATGCTCGCAATGCTCGCAATTCCAACTCCTAACTCGCTACGGGGGCGTGTCTAAAGGCGTGGCTTTTATACCAGAGCCTGCAGAGCGCGTGACGTAGTCGTTACCAACTGCCACTTTTAGAATAGCAAAATTCAACTTTACTACCAACGTTCAACCTTAAGACGGCAGCACACAGACGGTTTTAGACTGGAATTTCTGGAATTAAGCAAGTTTACATTCATTAAAATGTCAAAAGTTGGACATGGACCAACAGACAGCACAATTAAAGTCCCTTTTATACAGTTGATTCAGGGTTTAGTTACACTTTAAGCACTAGCTTCATGTGCTTAAAATTACATGACAAAGAATGTATGGATTTCAGAAGCTTTTTGTGTTGCTTTTGAAGTTGAAAGTACAGCATGATTTCTGGAAAAAATACATACCCCAGTTTTTGTGTCTTGAAATCTCTGTCACCCTACACAGGGGTTCCCAAACTTTCCAGGCTGTGACCCACATAATAACAGTGCAAATGGCTGGCGACTCTCCCACTGTAAAATGTGACTGACTCTCAGTATAGGAAAAACATTTAAATGCTGGGTAATATTATTTATTTGCATGATTTATTTTTAAATTACTTACAGGTTTGACTAACATGTTATTTTCTGTGAAAAAATTATTAAATCAAGTTTCATTAATTTTTTTATGACTTCTGGAAAGCATCTCGCGACCCCCAGGCTTTGGGAACCCTTGACCCTACATATGCTAAGAACCAAGAAAAGACCACTTGACCCAGGGTAGTGCTGTGAAATAATGGACATATGGAGAACACTTCGAATGTAACGTGTATTTGTGTCTTCTCCAGGTTGTTTTTTGATCACCTCATAGTATTTCGTGAAAAAAAAGAAAAAAAGAAAATGGGTTTGAAATGGGTCAGGTGTGTGTTCTCTTAGGGTTAGAGAACATCAAGACTTTCCAAGTAGATAATGGGAAACAGACAATATATTTTAGTAGTTATTATTCTGAATGCACATGTTATATGTTCTCCGGCCCATAGAAATTGGAGAACAGGTATGTATCCATTCCAAAAAGATTTATTTGGTCTTCCACAAAAGTTTATTATATAGAGTTCCCTTTAAACAGACCGATACTACGTTCACATGTTTCTGACGCTTCCTGCATCCTTCCTTAGAAGAGTCATGTGGTGTTACATTGACCAGAAAATGTAAAATCCGCAATTTGGACCATTGCAAGAGGGAAAGGCTCATCATGGACTGTGATATTGCAAAAATAATTGAGATGGAGGACAACAACACCAACATTGGATAAAAGAGGCAACTGAGATCCTGAAACATGCCCACAGGACAATAAACCGAGAAACCAAGAGGGAGCCGATCAGCTTTCATGGACCTGGGATACTGTCCTGAAGAAGTCGGACTGCAGATGAAACTTGAAACTTGTATAAACCAGTCGGGACTGTAACACCATATGACTTTTCAGAGGAAGGATGCTGGTAGTGTCCGAAACATGTAAGGATACAAAAACACAGTACTGGTCTGATTAAAAGGAAATCTATATAATAGGTAAGCACCAACTTAGAAATACCCAATACCTCCAAGGAGCAACAGTAGATTCAGAATAAAAGGTCTTGGAAATGGATGTGAAGGGAAGGAATTCCAGTTTTCCAGATTACATGCATGTACATAGAAATATTAATATGCATACTACAAACAAGCACCACATACAATTAGAGTTTAAAAATCCCGGAACGTCACATTAAAAGAACAGTATTTTCTCATTTATCCATAATGCATCTTTTTAACAAGCTGCGGGCATTTCTCTACCTCTCCAGCGCCGTCTCATGCTGCGACAATGCCATTGCGAGGGGGTCAAAGGAATCCATTATTCAACTGTACTGCTATTTATGGAAACACCCCAGTGACTTTGGAATTATTTATTAAGCAGCTGATAATTAAAACATGGCCGTTCAGAGAGGGAAGAGCAGAAGGCAGAAATCTCGACTTCGAAGCGGCTAGTGAATGAGTGAAGCTGGGATATCCCCCGGGGAAACGCTCCCCTTTGTACGGCTATATATAACTCGGAGCACTGCAGCATGGAAACACGCACGCACGTGGGAGCGTTTATCCACATACGTGCACTGGCACACATATGACAAACGGACGCACGCGCACACACACACACACACACACACACATACACACACCAGTACTACTGCAGAGAGGAGGAACCCCCACAGTGGCTCCAGAGCTGAGGAAGAATAGAAACGGGTTAAACAACAGGGTTTTGAATAATGGCAACCCAAATCTATGTGTATATGGGAATGTGTCTATCTTTCCACAGCTATATATTCACACAGCCCTATGTCCCCACGGCTCTACATGTATGTTCCCAAAGCTCCATGTTCCCACGGCTCTACATGTATGTTCCCAAAGCTCCATGTTCCCACGGCTCTACATGTATGTTCCCAAAGCTCCATGTTCCCACGGCTCTACATGTATGTTCCCAAAGCTCCATGTTCCCACGACTCTACATGTATGTTCCCAAAGCTCCATGTTCCCACGGCTCCACATGTATGTTCCCAAAGCTCCATGTTCCCACGGCTCTACATGTATGTTCCCAAAGCTCCATGTTCCCACGGCTCCACATGTATGTTCCCAAAGCTCTATCTTCCCACAGCTCTATGTTCCAACAGAGCCAAGTTCCCACACTCTATGTTCCACAGTTCTATGCTCCCACAGACTTATATTCCCACATCTCTATGTTCCCATGGCCCTGTGTTCCCACAATTCTATGTCCCTACAGCCTATATTTCCACAGCCATTTTTTCTGACAACCTTATATTCCCAGAGCCTCATGTTCCCACAGCCATATGTTCCCTCAGCTCTATGTTCCCACAGTGCTACATATATATTCTCACAGCCCTAGGTTCCCACAGTTTTATATTCCCATAGCCCTATGTTCCCACAGCCAAATATTCCCTCAGCTCTATGTCCTAATAGCTCTATGTTTCCACAGCTCTATATTCTCACAGTGCTACATGTATGTTCCCAAAGCTCTATGTTCCCACGGCCCTATGTTCCCACAGCTCCATGTTCCCACAGCTCTACATGTATGTTTCTAAAGGTCAATGTTCCCAAAGCTCTAAGTTCCCATGGCTTTATGTTCCCACAGATCTATATTCCCACAGATCTATGTTCCCACAGCCCTATATTCCTAACACTCCACATGTATGTTCCCATAGCTCTATGTACCCACAGCCCCATGTTCCCAAAGTCCATTGTTCCCCACAGCACTATATTCCAACATTTCTAACATTATTTTGTTTACATATTTAACCCAACACCTAAACCTACCCTAACCCTTATAAATGTGGGAACATAGGGCATACATTTAAAAAATTGTTGAGAAATGTTTAAACTTAAGGATGTGGGAACATAGGGCTTACCTTGTGTATGCTATATGTAGCAAGTTTCAACTCAAAACCTATTAGTGGTAAGGCAACTGTGCTAACTTTATTATAAACAAAAAGTCTAAAATGTTGTCCAGTTTAGGTTAGCATCTTTGGCCTGTATCACAATGGTACAGAATTGTAATTTTTGGATTCACATGGTGTTCTGGTGTCCTGTCGAGATGAGCTACCCGTCAAAGACTATCTGCTCCCGGTTAGGATTATGGTTAGGGTGAGGATGGGAGTTAGTGCTCCATAGGCAATAAAGGCGGTAGCTTATTTTGACAAAGCAGACACACAAACAACACAAACAAAATCCGACCAAAACCTTCTGAAATATCTTGTTAACAGACTAAAAACCAATATGGACAATAACATGGCCTCCTTAGCAGAGATAATAATAGATTCAGTAACTAATACATTTTCAATAGACAAAAGTGCACAAATCGTTGTTTTTTTTCCCCCAAAGATGTTTTGCAAAAGGAAACACTCTCCTTGTACATTGGTATCCCCAACCATTACTCAGAGCACAGCAGCACATGGGAGCATTTATCCTCATGCATGCACTGGCACACTTATGACGCAGACACAACCCTTACTACTGCAGCTAAAAAAAATGGTGGAAAAACAGGAGGAACCCCCATAGAGGCTCCAGAGCAGAGGAGAAAACAGCCTCATTAATAATTCAGCTGGGCACCATCATTTACAGGCTCACAGCAGAGTATTACACACTCACGTGAAGAGGCGCGCGTGGACAGGCAACCGTACGCACATAACGTCAACGTACACGCACAGCTCATTCACGTTTTTCTGCAGATTCTCCCATGCTGCTTATCTCTACAAAGTGCCCAGAATTCTTAATGTAATGCTAAGTGTACCAAACCATAATTCAAAAGCAGGAAGCAAACTAATAATAATAATGCATTAGTCTTAGATGGTGCTTTTCTAGGCACTCAAAGTTGCTTTACAATTTAGTGCATTATTCATTCACTCCTCAGTCACACTCAGTGGTGGTGAGCTACTTCTGAAGCCACGTTGCCCTGGGGCAGACTGACGGAAGCATGGTTACCATTTTGCCCCTACGGCCCCTCCGACCACCACCAAACACAGTCACACTAACACATTCATACAGGCAAGGTGGGTGAAGCGTCTTTCCCAAGGACCCAAAGACAGTATGCATTGCTGGTTGCGGGGTTTGAACCACCAACCTTCAGTGCAAGCGTCTCTACCAACTGAGCCACTGCTGCCCCAACTGACACATAATGACCAAAAAGTGTGGAAAAATGGTCATGTTTTGGGGGCAAAAATACTATTAAACAACCAAAATGAGAGTACACGTGTGTGGTGTCAGTGAGTGGGTAACAAGCATTAGCTAATGTCTATAAGAGTGTTATAATAATCAGCAGAACAAAGGGTGATAAATGGTCAATTTTTCCCCAGTTTACACTATGTGGGAATGTTCTCTCAATATGGGACAAATGTTAATACCTTGGACATTTTATCACTAATCAACTGTCAGGTGATGAGGACAGTAAAAAACAGACACAAAAAAATGAAATATTTTTACTAAAAAATTGAGATGTCATTACATACACTGGCATAAAAAGGTGTAAATAAAGTAAATGTTTGGTATTTATGGTCAGGGCACAAGTTGATTAAAAGATGTATGCAAAAAAAGTCGAAATAATATGCATGTATACATTTTTTACAATGTTTTGTGATGGGGACACTTTTGTCACTTAACAGTAACAAGTAACTTTTTAAAATGTGTGTACAAATAAATACAAAAGTGCCCCTTGAGGTTTTAGTGACTCCACAACCTCCTTTAAACCAGTCACAAAAGATCTCAAATCTAATGTGGTCAGCCTTAGCCTTATGCACAAATCTGAGGACACACATGGACCTGTTTGTCCTTGGAACTGGAGTTAAAGTTGTTTACTGTAGAGGACATTATGAACCGTAGTAACATTTGGCAAATCTAGTCCGCCTCTTGTTCATTCTCCTATAAAAAACGCTGCTTGGAGTAGAATCTTCTAAAGTGACCCCATTACTCACTCTCCCCTTGAGCACCGACAGAACTGGGGGAAGTTAGCGGGCACCTGTTAGCAGCCGCTCGTTGGTTTGCTAATGGCCCGCGACTCGCCTGCTTTGAGTCGTTTACATGTCGACCCCATTATTGCATGGTTTATTCAGGTAAGGCTGCTCTAGTTTCTCTGGTGGTTTCCTGATAGCCCATGCACTTAGGGCAGTTTTATCTTTAGCTACAATTACACTAAATGCTGCAGTACAGGTGAGTTTGGAACAGTTTGGCACAGTTTGGCATGTTAACTGCAGATAAGACTCGAGTTTCCATTGAATTTTACTGGTGCAAAATAGTCAGCTCAACACACAGTCGATATCATTAAAGTCTTGTTAGTCAAATTGTGTTTGGGTAACATATTTTTGAATAAAGATTTAATAATGGATTGGATTTAGTGCTTTTCCAGGTACTTAATGTGCCTTACATTAGTCCATTATTTATTTACTCACACACTGGTGGCTGTGAGCTGCTTTTCTAGCCACTGCTGCCCTGGGGCGGAATGACAGAGACAAACCTGCCATACCGTGCCAACGACCTATAGGCAAAGTAAAAGACTGCATAGGGCCCCACAGGCATTAGAGGGCCCACATACTTCAGCATTTTTTTTTTTTTTTTTTTTTTTTTTGTCCTGTGTACCCCCAGGAGTGGGTTTAGACCTAGTTTAGTTCTGGTTTAAACATGGTTTGTTCCAAGTTTTGTCCTGGATTAATCCTGGTTGAATTCTGGTTTTAGACCTGGTTTAGACCTGGTTTTAAACTTAATCCTGGCTTAGTCCTGTTTTGAACGTGGCCTCGTCCTAGTTTGGATATGGCGTTCTGGTGTAGTCCTAGTTTTAGGAAGTGCTCGTGTGTGTTTCTAAAGCCAATATACCATCATCTGACTTTTTCAGATTATTTCAGCTCTTAAATTGCCGTTGCCATGTTGCTTATAGCCATGTTAAATAGCCATTTTATGCTCTGTCAAGTCCCTACCGTTGCCAGCAGGGGGCAACAGCATCTAACCCAAGTGTTCTCTGCAAAGTCAAAGTCATATCTCATCATAGGAAGACTTTTTCCGTACATATACATTATTTTAAGTTATAAAAGGTGAAATAATAATGCAAAGGTGTCCAAAACTATTTCAAAAAGGCTGAAAAAAACAAAATACAGGACCTTTAAAAAACTCATAGCCATATATTATGTGGCTTTCTACAGGCTGTGTTGGAACTGCAGTAACATTATAGTTTACTTGTCTTCTAAAGCTGGTCATTCTGATGCGTCCAGCACTGTACCGCTCCAGTGGAAACATGCCATTAACTCGCTGTCCCGTGTCCACTGACCTTATTTAAATGTGAGTGAACATGGAGGCCGTCGTTGGCTCAATGACTCTCTGTAGCGTCCAGGACACGCTGAGCTCTGGACTCTGCCAAGACGCCTGCATCCCAGAATTCTGGCACACGGTGTTTAATCACTGTTGTATCCCATCTCCGGACAAGGGCACATCAACAAGTACAGAATGTAGTGGTGGCTCTTCATATTAGTTTATGGCCAAAAACAACGATTCAGATTTGAAAAAACTCCAGCCTCCGGCCACAATATGAGCCAGTCCCAAATCTTGATAAATTTAGAGAGTTTGTCGGGAAGGCCACTTGGCATTAAACCTATGCCAAAAGTATATCTAGTAATTGGTGAACCTTATAGGCAAGGAAGCTGCCAGAATGGGCTTACTTTTGGGCAACGAGATTGACATAATTCCGGAATTCAGGGGTAGTGCTAACGTGCCGACAAAAACAATGGTGCCTCTGAAATTAAAGGCCATTATTAAAACATACAACCAATCTGAGAAGTAAATTATTACATAAAGCCTGCCCCGATTTCAGATAGATAGATAAAACAGTGATTTGCAGACTTTGCACAGTAGGTACCACCTCATCCTACATCCCTTGTGCCAGATCCCTCATCCCATATACCAAATTCCACATCCCTCATCCTTCAGCCCTCATCTTTCATCCTACATCCCACATCCCTCATCCAACATACCAAATTTCTCATCCTGCATCCTACATCCCTGCATCCCTCATCCCACATACCAAATTTCCCTTCTTGTATCCCTCATCCTAAATCCCTTATCCCACCTACCAAATTCCACATCCTGCATTCCTCATCTTTCATTCTACATCCCACATACCACATCCCTCATCCCACATATCAAATTCCTTATTCTACATGCCTCATCCTACATCCTACAACCTGCATCCATTATCATCCCTCCATCTTATCCAGTCCAGCCTCCAAAAAAACATTTCAGACCCTGTTGTTGTGGAGTAGTCCTTGTTTGTAGCTGTGAATAGTGACTTAGCCTGGCCTACACTTGTGGTGAATTGTGGCTAACATTTGTGTAACATTTGTGCAACACCTGTTATTTGCTGTCACACCAACATAGCCAAGGCCAAAACCTGCTTCCTAAAAGATACTTTGGGTACATTTGGCCCGAATGTAGGCCATTCCCAGTTCAAATCGGCTGCTACCTGCCCGTGCTGTGGAACATTCTGTCAGAGCGCGGTGCCAGGAGACCTGCTGCTGCACCCAGCGGGCCCAGCCGATGATTAAATGATCATCTCTGAGGTGGTGGACAGCATTAGGCCTTCAGCCAACACCATTACACAAGTTACAGCACCTCACAGCACACAGACCTGGAAGGACAGTCCAAGCAGGTTTCAACACTGACATTCACAAAATAATGTAGAATTTTGAGAAGAAAAGAAAAAAAAAGAGGCATGTGATAACAAATGTGTGTATTTATGGCGTTTTTACCGGTAAAGCTATAATACATTAACTTCCATCTTTACACAGAGGTGAAAAAAGTACTTAAATGTATTGGTAATTACATAAATTAAATATACTGCTGAGACAGACATCGAAATACACCAAGTTATTTAGAAAAACATACGTACATCTCTGGAAAGATAAGAGACCACTGCAAAAAATTTTCATTTTCTCAGGTTTTGTCTTTTATATGTGCAATATAATGAACTGAACACAACACATCAAAATAAGAGAAACGAGGCCGTGTGCAGAACTTGGATAATTCACTTGTTAACAAAATGGTATTAATGGTTTGAATAAAGAACATTGATGGTCTCTGAGCTCATAAAGTGCAGTGAGGTGTGCGAAGGAATTTAACAAACTCTGGCCTAGAATGGTAGGCATACTCAGAGAGAGGCTGATTTCAAAATAAACTGCAGTGGTCACCCACAGCTTTTCTTTGTAAAGTAGACTTTTTGTTGACACCCTCCTGGAAAATAATGTAGGTAATAAATGTTTACCGAATGCTAAATTCACCCCACAACAACTCATTTAACCATCATACGGACTCCGAAACACTTTATTTAGGGTAGAAAAGTTACTGAGTTCTGCTTCAAAGAGGAACTGTTATGCTAACTTGACTTTTCTGAGCCTTTTACCATGTTATAATCCTCCTCAAAAATCATACGTCACCAACAGCGGATCCATCCAGCAGAATTTACAGTCACTAACTCAGCTCTGGTGAAGCCACCTGGATAGTGGTGAAACATTAGCTCTTAAACTGAGGTAAATCCAGTGGACTTCGATTTATGGATGGATGTCTCCGAATTGACGTTGTTTCATTTATCCTTTTTAGTTATAAAATACGATATACGAATGTAGAGTTGTCCAAAATGACTTCAAAAAGGCTTGGTCTCGTCTTTAATTCGGCTGCAGTTTTACTTGGTCTTGGTCTCTAATCCAATTTTAGTCAGTCTTGTCTCAACCTCAGATGTGGCGGTCTCTGAGATTGTTTTTTTTTTTTATATAATGCACATTTTACTGAACTTTTTCTTTTTGCAAGACAACAATATAACACCCACAAAAATTACAAACACAAAGCCTAGGCACCTAAGATTGTTTTTTGTTAACCAAACATAAGAAAATACTATAAATTATATAACAACATTATAAAGTAACTCTTTTTCTGCATTAGTAGGACCTGGAAAATGTTATCTGTTTTTTATGGAGTCTATTGCATTAATATTAAAATTGTCAGTAATGTATTTGAACCACTTTTTAAAACTTTTCTCCCTAATTTTAGCATTGGTTCACAGGGTTTGATCTTGGTTTGCCTTGGTTTCGGTCTCTACTCAGTCTTGGTTCTTAAAAGTCTTTGTCTAGGTTCACTGTGGTCTTGGACTGGTCTTGGTCTTGGCTACAGCACTACCAGTAAGTGATCAGTGTGGGTATGTTTTACAGTATGTTTCACCTATCTATCCCCACAGCCTTTCATCCAGCTGCTGATGGATGTCTGAAGCTGCACATACTGATACTGCACATTATATTCCTGCTGAGTCATCCCATTCCCCATAATGCATTTCCCTTTATATTACCATCTGCTCACAGAGAAGTATCAGGCCATCTCGTTTTTAGTAGCCTCCACCATTGATTACCACTCTCTGGGTTTTCACTTTGAGAAGCGACGTCTTTACAAACGCTGCTGTTTTTCCCCTAAATTCGTGCTGATATAGAGGCTGTTTCTTTTATCGTAGTCGGCAGAATGGAGCATCGAGTGGGCAGATGAGGAAGAGGAGAAAAAAAAAAACAATACAGGAAGAAAAAGTGCTGATCTCCCGGTGTTGGTTGGGAGCTCAGGACTCCCACGCCGCTCTGCCTGGCCCATTTATCATCAGCTCTCATGCGCTAGATACACACGACGGGCCGTTCTGCGAGCTCCTAATGCCGCTCTTTATGGCACGCTAAAGGTTCTTACGGTCATTACAGTCATTTATCTGCCGTCGCTCCGTACGTAAATCTCATTTACCGTGTGTTCGTCAGAGGATTGGAGGATTGGGGGGAACGCCATTGTGGCTAATGGGCCGTGACATGGAGCTGTGAACCGTGACGACATGTCTGCCGCTCACGCACGGACTCAAACGAAATATGTATCATGGAAACAACATGCAATATCATATTTTATTTCTGAGGTGACTTTAGAGCAACTGGAGGCATGGCATAGGCATCAAAAGCATGTACGGAACAACTTTCACCTTTAAATGACAATATGAATAAAGGCTTGGCAAAATTCTACAGCTTCTCTAGAGTTTGTAAATCTTGGCACACATGTTCAATAAAAATACAACACCAACAATAAGCTCAACTGAAGAGCTGCATCTTGGGAAGTGGAAAGCTTGATTGCGCTTTCAGTGTTCATTCCCTTTTTTTTTTGGTATAGCACAGACATCTTCAACCAGAGCCACATGAGACTATTTAGCCCTGCTCTTGCAGCTCCTTGGGCATTTGACATCTGATTATGCATAAAAAGTATCCTAATATCAATAGTTTCAATAAAAACAGTAGTATTGATATCAGATCGATACTAGAGTGGTGAGATTGATTCTGCTGCTCCCCCTCTCCTCCCTGAAGAAACACTTGCCCTTTACAAACAGCGCCTCTGGACGATCTTCTCCTGAGGTGTGTGTACATACTGCAGGATTAAGTGAGTAGGTTGTCAGGAGGATTGCCATGGGGGTGGGGGGCTGGGTGGGGGAGTGGGGTCTGACACCTAATTAGCGCGGCTGCCAAGCTAACAAATAAAAGAGCACAATCCTTTGCAGTGACGGCGGTTTAAGAGCTGATATTATCTCTACACTTACTTGATCTAACGTAAAACTTAACTACACAGAGAAAAGTGAAGCACAAACAAGTGTGGAGCGCACACGGATTGACATTTGCATGCGTGTCATCAGCTGGCCACCGGACCATCTACTGCTGCATACAAACAGCCGATCACTCCGGACACAGGACTAGGACCCTCCAGGGATCACCTCTGGGTGTGAAAAGTTGGGGGGATTGAATACAAACAACAAAGCCCTCCTGAAGGTTTCAGGAGAGGGTCCAGGTGACGGCATGTGTTTGTAAAGGGCAACTGTGAACTAAAGGAAGGAGTGGATTTTTTTTTTTCTTATTTATGTTAATCTTTTTTTTTTTTTATATGTCTAACTTTGCTTAAAATGAGATCTTGGTTTTAACATGCATTTAACATTGGAAAGCAACAACAAACTTATTTAGTGATTCATAATTGAACATCTTAAGACACACTGCTAGTCCTTACAAAAACACATAAGCAGCCTATATTTGTACAAAGTATCAGTATCGATATTGGTACTGATCTGATACCAAGTCAATACCAGGCTAATATCGCCGATATCTATACCAGTGTTTACTTGGTCTCAGATTATTTAAAAAAAAAAAAAAAAAAAAAAAACCTACACCCCAGACAATGACCAGTCTTAGTTCTTAGAGACACACAGACAACCATGAGTTGAACTCAAGTTGAAGTCAACTTTGTGCAAATATGGAGTGACATCGCCCAAGCAACCACCAATCACGGAACAAGATTATATAGTCACTCAAGAGCAATTAGTCCATGCTTCTCTTTTTACTAAATACTTTAAATATATGTTAAAAGTTGTTTTCATTAATATATCCACAATTACAATGAGTTTGCAGCAATGTAAACGTGGAGAGACTCTAGAAGGTATTCAGTAATAGAAGATTCTTTAATACTGAACTCCTGTTAATGCATATAAACATACAGGGGGATCTCCACAGCCCTGATCATCGATCCTCTCTGAAATCCCCGCTCTGTCCCAGCACAGATGTGGGGAAAGCCTCAGTGTGCACACATGAGTACAGAGAGTAATCCTACAGCAGAGACAAAAGCTCACCTGTCTGCGAACACTAATCCAATCAACCCGCAATCACACCTCAAAATAGCACCATTCCATGTACAACTAAGCCTTTCATCTGCAGTGGGACGTCCAGCGATCTCCCCCCTCAACGCTTTATACGGTACAAGCCTATACTACAATACAAGGTGATGAATGAATCTGTTTGTATTGGATGAGCCTGATGTGCAGTATTCTCCGATGGAACAGGAGAGGTTTGAGTCCGATATTGCTGACTTCAGTAGGATCTGAAGTTGGGAATAATCGATAGAGGATCTTGTGTCATGGAGGCCTTGGTGGGAAATGGGAAATCGGTGCAACCACACTAAAGAAGAGCTACAACAACAACAGCAGCTGTGGCCTTTAAATAGTGGCTACTGCAGAACAATGCTCTTACGCCTTATTTATCTGTAGCACACTGCACAAAATCCAGATGGGGGGTAAGAAGTCATAAACGTTGGTTCAAAACACTGCATGAGAAGTGCGAAAACATCAGATGGCCCTGCACAGAAAAGATATTGGCGAAAGATCACTAAACACATTGGGTATGGCCCTAACAGTTGACTGAAAAGGGACCCATCCCACCCTTTGAGCAATTTACCCAGCGCTGAAGCAATCAATATCACAGACTCCCTACTCCCACAGACCTCTTACTATACCACTATACTCAAATGAAAGCAGGCAGATGTTTAGAACCTATATCTGTGTTGTTTGCAATGAACTTGGATCAAGTACATTGTTTTTTAATTTAAATATTATATCAATGGATGCAGCTAATGTTAGCACCGCCCAGCTACTTGTTAGGACTAAAAAGCTCCATTGTATATTCTGTATATTCTGTCTTTCACTTTTAGGTCTGAGGTGCACAAAAACACTATTATTATTATTACTGTGGCAGGACAAAGCAGTCACAGCTAACTGTGATTGTAAGTGGTCACTGCAGACACAAGTGTTGTCACCTCCAAACCTTTACATTTTAAATCCAAGCGGAAGCCGTGATTCTGTGTTTTTTTAAAAAGGTTACTACCTTCATGAGTAACTACTTCCTGTATACAAACAAAAGCTTTTATTTTTCTTCTGATTTGTTTGGTTGGCTGCACAAAACTTGGGAATTTTGATTGCACTTGACCTTGCAGTGTGTACTGTATCCCACTAACTAACCAGAAGGATGGTGGCTTGATCCCACCGCTAGCACTGCATACTGCTGTTGTGGTCTTGGGCATGACACTTGACCCACCTTGCTTACAGTGTCTGTGGCACTTGTGTGCACAATATGGTTGCCATGTTTCTGTCAGTCTGCCCCAGGGCAGTTGTAGCTACAGAAGTATCTCATCACCACCACTTTGTAACTGTAGAGGCAATATATAATAAACCAATGTAAAGAGCTATATATTCCAATTCCTTATTATGATTATGAAAACGATGATGATGATGATGATTATTATTACTATTATTATTGTTGTTGTTGTTGGAGAATGAGTGGCGCATGGGTCACCCACTATTCCATGAAAAAGCAGTAACTAATCATGATGCAACAGTGTGGTATTAGAACTGCTCTGCTGCTGACAGAGAATACTTTTATCAGCTCACTAAACAACAGCAGCCTCCCTTGACTGGAGGACATTTACATTACAGTACAGGAACAGAGGAATCTCCACTCAGACAGACTCAGACCCATCCCACCCAGCACAGGAACTTTTCACACCCCTCTGTTCACACAAAAGGCTACAGTCTTAAAGCCCGAATCCCTTCCCAGAGGCTGTGAGATTGAAGAACCCATTGCCACTGTCCACACAAAATCCTCCACTTGAGAAATGCATTTTGGTGACATGTTTTTGTACTCTCAACCTTAAAGTACATTTACATTTTCAACATTTATATCTCATATAGAAACACAGCTTATAGCCTACTTACTTTCTATACTGGATCTATGCACACATCTCTGTCTCACACAAACACAGTGGAAACATGAGCCTCCTCAAAGGTGTCGCATTTCAAATGATTCTGTACCAGTCCAACCACGACCGGCCCTTCCTATAGGCCTATAGTAAGCATCTGCATAGGTCCCCCATTAGCGGGCCCCCATACTTGAGCATTGTCTAACTCCTATTTGACTGATTCGGCAAAGTTGTTTGATTTTTATTTTTACATTGCCTATGTAGGTAATTTTTTAGAGTTAATCTGAAACATGGGCATTGTTGAGTTAGTTTGCAAGTTGGCAAGTCAAAAATAAAAGCATTCATAATCTGCTTGGAAAGATTTTTTGTGTTTTAAGGTTTTAGGAATACTGTGTTAATTTTTACTTATGACTGAGAGGCTGGGCCCCCAACCCTATCTTGCTTAGGGCCCCCATACGTGTAAGACCGGCACTGAGTCCAATCCATAATGTGGCTCCAATAGCATATGTACAGGTTTAGACCTAGTTTAGTCCTGGTTTAATCCTGATTTAGATCTGGTTTACTCCTGGTTTAGACCTGTTTTAGTCCTGGTTTAGAGCTGGTTTACTCCTGGTTTAGACCTGGTTTACTCCTGGTTTAGACCTGTTTTAGTCCTGGTTTAGAACTGGTTTAGACCTGGTTTAGTTCTGGTTTAGACCTGGTTTACTCCTGGTTTAGACCTGTTTTAGTCCTGGTTTAGAGTTGGTTTACTCCTGGTTTAGACCTGGTTTAGACCTGGTTTACTCCTTGTTTAGACCTGTTTTAGTCCTGGTTTAGAGCTGGTTTACTCCTGGTTTAGACCTGGTTTACACCTGGTTTACTCCTGGTTTAGACCTGTTTTAGTCCTGGTTTAGAGCTGGTTTACTCCTGGTTTAGACCTGGTTTAGGCCTGGTTTACTCCTGGTTTGGACCTGGTTTAGTTCTGGTTTAGACCTGGTTTATTCCTGGTTTAGACCTGGTTTAGAGCTGGTTTACTCCTGGTTTAGACCTGGTTTAGACCTGGTTTAGACCTGGTTTACTCCTAGTTTAGGCCTGGTTTACTCCTAGTTTAGGCCTGGTTTACTCCTGGTTTAGTTCTGGTTTAGACCTGGTTTACTCCTGGTTTAGACCTGGTTTAGACCTGGTTTACTCCTTGTTTAGACCTGTTTTAGTCCTGGTTTATCCTGAAATGTCCTGGTTTAGTTCTGATTTATCCTGAATTGTCCTGATTTAGTGCTGGTTTAGACCTAGTTTAGCCCTGGTTCATACTTTGTTTAGTCCTAGTTTACCTGGTTTAGTCCTTAATAGTCCTTGTTCAGACTTGGATAGTTCTTTATTCAGGTATACTGTTTATTTTTACTTGGTGGACAAGATGTGTGAACAGTTGGGCCCCCAATCCTATCTTGCTTAGGGCCCCCAAATGTGTAGGACCGGGACTGACAATAACAATAACATATGCACATTTTTGAGAATAATACTGCACCTGTTGTGATGGAGTCAGTTTTATATGAAGATATTGTTTTTATCTGTTATGTGCTGTGGGAATAGAGGCTTATAAAGATAGCATCATATTTAATTACATGGTGTATATCTGTGTATGTCTGCAGGTTTAATTAAATGCAACGTCTTCACTCCTATGGCAATTTTTCTCAAACAGTGATACCAGCAGGACAGCCCCATAGCAATATTAATATCTCTAAAAATATAATGATGCCAGAGCCAGATATACAAGAGGCCATCATATTCTCTTAGTAGAAATTGTAATATAATATTAATGTACTTGCAAAGAAGCTAATGATTTAATTGATTTGGAGCATACATAATAAAATACAGCATGGTGTTTTCAGTCACATGATATCTAGTCCAGTGATTATCAAACTGTGGGATAGGTACCACTTGTGGTACGTGGGCCTCTGCTGGTGTTACTCAGGTTTAGTCCAGGTTTAGTCCTGGTTTAATCCTGAGCTAATCTTGGTGTAGACTTGGTTTGGTTCTGAATTGTCCTGATTTAGTCCTGGGTTAGTCTTGGTTTAGTCCTAGTTTAGTCCTGGTTTAATCCTGAATTGTCCTGGTTTAGTCCTGGTTTAGACCAAGTTTAGTCCTGGTTCATACTTTGTTTTGTCCTAGTTTAGACCTGGTTAAGTCCTAGTTTAGCTCTAGTGTAGTCCTTGTTGAGTCCTGGTTTAGACCTGGTTTAGTCTTGGTTTAGTCCTGAATTGTCCTGGTTTAGACCTGGTTTAGTTCTGGTTTAGGCCTGGTTTAGTCCTGGTTTAGACCTGAATTGTCTTGGTTTACTCCTGGATTAGTCCTGGGTTAATTTTGGTTTAGTCATAGTTTAATCCTGGTTTATTCCTGGATTAGTTTGGTCCTAGTTTAGTCCAGAATTGACCTGGTTTAGTCCTGGTTTAGACCTGAATTGTGCTGATTTAGACCTGGTTTAGTCCTGGTTTAGACCTAGTTTAGTCCCATGTTAGTCCTGGTTTAGTCCAGATTTGAGTCTACTAAAACTGATGTTCTATGGTATCCAGTCTGTTCTGGTCACATGACTTTTGACTGTTTTCTCATTGGTCCATTTTTCTGTCTGATCCTCTTCATTTCTTTCAAACATGATCTGAAACAATGTTTTGCGCAGTTTAATCTCCCAAATAAATGTGCTCCCAGCCCTCTATGTGTGCAGTAAAAACAAATCCAGTCCTAAAGTGGGACAACACTGGATTATTCCCATTTATATTATTGCTTTTCATCATTCAGAAATCACTATTGGACAGGCATGTACTGGTCATTTTTACATGTCTTTATTAGAACATTTTCATTTCTTCTTCTGCTTATCCCAGCAACTGGGCATTCCTTTTAAAGAAATAATGTGTACAGTGAACACAGAACATTAAATATGCATCTGGAAAATTGTATATTAGCAAATTCATGTATTTACTCTTTACATCAGTGGTTCTTAAATGTCTTACACAGAGTGCCAATATAACAAATATATAGATTTCCAAGGAACATCTTTAGTAGACTATAAAATGAGCCAAAATCTGGACTAAACCAGCACTGACACTGGACTAAACTAGGTCTGAAACCAGGACTAAAATGGGACTAACATGGGCCTTAACTGGGTCTAAACCAGGACAAATCAGGTCTAATCCAAGACTTAACAAGGACTAAATCAGGCCTAAACCATTAATTCAATTCAATTCAATTCAGATTTATTTGTATAGCCCAATATCACAACAAAAGTCGCCTCAAAGGGCTTCACAAACAGTTGATCAACATAAACACACAATCAGACTTAACACACAATCAGACAACACAAACAATAACTACACTAAACTAAATAGACCCAGGACACTCCTGTCCTTAGACCCTCCTTCTCGGTAAAGAAAAACTCCTAAAAAACCCAGGTACGGGAAAAAAGAAGAAACCTTATGGAGCCCATATTGAAGGAGAGATCCTCTCCCAGGACAGACAGGCAATGCGTCTAGGACTGTTAGTCCCTTAGTTCATCTATAGGATCATAGATCAGCTCTGTAAGGATTCATCCAGACGAGAGTGGGTGAGATAGGTTTTTTACATTACTAACCCAGGACTAACCCAGGTCTAGGACAATCAGGACTAAACCAAGACTAACCAGGATTAAACCAGGACTAAACCAGAACTAAACCAGGACTAAACTAGGGTTAAACAAGGACTAAACTAGGTCTAAACCTGGACTAAACCAGAATTAAACCAGGACTAAACTAGGACTAAACCAGGACTAAACCAGGATTAAACTAGGCCTAGTAGAAAGTAGGTCTAAAACAGTATTAAATCTGGCTTTACATTAAAGTAAACCAGGGCTTGAACTGCAAAAAGACTCAGAGTACCTCCAGTAGAAGCCTGCGTACCACCAGTAGGTAATCATACCACAGTTTGAGAACCACTGATATACATTTTTATCATGTGGTGCAGTATGGTGTGGTATGAGCTGCCCATCAAGTGTTTTGTCCACTCAGCAATCTTCTACTGAATAATGCCCATCATATTTCATTCATATACTTAACTGTCCATTACGTAGACTAAACATTGTATAAGTTAAACCCCATAGAGACTGATAATAATAAAAACATAATATACTAAATTTAACATAAAAATGCAACACAGTGCTCAAATTTTTTCATTTTTAAATAAACTGCAGCAACAACAGAGATTGAAACTGAATACTACTATAGCAGAAATTAATAATTCACACATTTTATTATTATCAATGATATTTTTTTCTGAACAATGGATAGTAAGTTGACTGTTAAAAAAGTTGATAGTGAGTCATTTTTCATTATTTTTTTTTTTTTTACACTGCATTACATGATATAATTGGTATACACTTGCTTTTTATTGACTTGGACTTCATCATGTACAGGAGAATAACTTAGAAAAGCCCATACTTTCATTTATAGCTCTGTCACATTGATCCAAACATGATTAAAAACTCATAATGGTGGGAGCCCCTAAACCTCACCTCTGTACAATGTATCTACAGTGATTATGCTCAAATAAATTTATTTTATTCATATTTTATGTTCTGGTAACTACAGTGGATGGTTACAATTTAAATTTCGGCCATGTGAAAATAAGTGTAATAGATATAAGCTACAAAAGGGATATTTTGTCAGAAATTTCCTCGTACTGTATGGTGATGTAGACTAGTGGTTCCCAACCTTTTCTGAGGTTTTTGTCATACCATGAGTAAATCTATGCCTGTCCAAAAATGCTAATATAAAACATGTTAGTTTTTTTTTTCCTTTTTTCATTTAAATTCAAATTTGACATAAAAAATAAAATAAATAACAATATAAACTCCTGTTACATCTAGTTATTTTACTATACATTTTATGTTCAGAATAAACAAATATATAGCAATTTTGACCACATTTTACTACATAGAAAGCCACTGTGAGCCCATTGTATCTAATTTAATAAAATACAATATAACATTCAACTAATATTCTTTAGCAGTGAAACAATTGAGCTTGTCTTCCATAGTTTCACAAGTTCAATATAAAATGACTGCAAATATTTTCTTATCATCTTGAAGTTTACAAGATAAATCCCCTGCACAGTGCTCGTGTACACCTAGGGGTCCCCGTACTCCTGGTTGGAAAACGCCATTGTAGATTTATTGTAAATAAATGCTATCTGTTTGGTGGACTTGGTGTTTTGGTCAGTCCACTGCATTGTGTGAGCTAAAAGACGTTTTTTTGTTGGGGGGGGACTAACATGGAACTAAACTAGGGCTGAAACCAGGACTATTCAGGACTAATCAAGGACTAATCCAGACCTAAACCAGGACAATTTCTGACAGTTCTGACTAACATATGCTGTTTTTTTCTGGAAAAATAATTAAAGTTTAAAAAATTAAAGTTTCATTAAATTTTAGGATTTTTATGACTTTGGGAACCCCGGCATAGCAGTAGCTCAGAAGGTAGAACCATTTGCCCGCTAACTGCAAGGTTGCCGGAACAATCCCTGCGACCAGCATTGCATACTGCTGTTGCATCCTTGGGCAAGACACTTCACCCACCTTGCCTTTAGCCCTTGTGGCACTAAAGGCAAGGTGGGTGAAGTGTGGAGGCACAGAACAGCCACCATGTCTCCGTCAGTTTGCCCCAAGGCAGCTGTGGCTACAGAAGTAGTACCATCACTGAGTGTGACTAAGGAGTGAATGAATAATGGAGTAATGCAGGGGTCTCCAACCTTTTTTCCCCTGAGAGCTACTTTTACAAAAATTAAAATGTCAGAGAGTTACTTATGCATTGTAACATTAAATAATTCATCTTCTTCAGCTTATTCCCACTAAGGGGTCACAGGTACTGGAGCACATCCTTGTAACTATGGGCCTTAGGTGGGGTACACTCTGGACAGTGGCCATTTAGTTGCAGAGCTGACACTTAAATACTACTGTTACTACTACTAGTACTACTCCTGCTAATAATAATAATGCATTAGTCATAAAGTGCTGTTCTAGGCACTCAAAGTTGGTTTACCTTTGGTGCACAATATTTTCTTCATAAAAAAATGGTTTCTAATAAAAATAGTCACTATTAGCCGCGGTCATGCTTGCTGCCAATCTCACATAGATACACACACAGGTTGGTTTTCCAAGTGATAACATGAAATTTGACTGATGAAGCTGATGTACATCAGATACTTTCCAAGTAGCTCCCATGGTTGAGAGCTCCTGGTGGAGACCACTGGAGTAATGTAAAGTGCTTTGAGAAGCTTGAGAGGCTTGGAAATCACAATCTAATTCATTATTATTATTATTATTATTATTGTTGTTGTTGTTGTTGTTGTAAATTATTATTATTAACATATATGCCAGTCTGGTGCCACTTGAACTGCATATGATTAAAACTTAGCCCAATGAATGATGAATGATATATTACCATTTTACTCATAAAGAATATGCCCATTAAACATTAGTGTCTCCATCTGCAAAAGCAGCTAAGATCCAGCTCAGATCCAGCACAGACTCAGCTCAGATCCAGCCTCAGCTAAGATCCAGGTCAGATCCAGCCCAGACTCAGCTCAGATCCAGCTCACACCGCGGAGCCCATGAGAGCGCACACACGCACAATGGCAGGCAGAACCGTCACTTACCGCACAGCAGCTGCATCCACGCGCACGTCTTGTACACGGTGGAGGTGTTGCAGAAGAAGAAAAGAGCCATGCACGCGATGCAGCTGAGGATCAGCACCATGGACAGCAACACGAAGACCGACGCCGCCTTGAAGGCTCCGGACGGGATGGAGCTGAAGTCGGAGAAGCTGCCCACGCACGTCAGCTCGCGGCTGGGCGACGGCCCCGTGCCCACGCAGTAGTGGAACAGGCCGAAGTATCCGGCCTGCGGCGTGTTGACGCTGTCGCCGATCCAGTAGGGCTGAATGAACACCACCACGTTGACGATGGCGAAACAGATGGTGAAGATGGCCCACAGCACGCCGATGGTACGCGAGTTGCGCATGTAGTTGTCATGGTAGATCTTGGAGGCTTCTTGGGAAGGCAACATGTTTGGCTCTTTGTGTCAGAAAAAAATATAAGGAGAAAGGAAAAAAGGAAGGAAAAAAAACAAAACAAAAAAAAAAAACAAAAAACAAAAAAACCCCACGCCTTTTCCTCTCACAGGCTCGCGGGGGCCTACATCACCTACAACAGAACACTAATAATGCCACTCAGCCGCACGGGAGCCACGCAGGCGCCGCTACATCGAACACAGCCACAGCGCGTTACCTATAGCTCTACTGAATAATTGACCAGGACCAGTGATTCAACATGAGCGCTCCGAGGCTCGTCTCCTCGGGGGCCCATTAATGATTAAGAAAAAAGAAAGAAAGAAAAAAAACAAAAAAACACCACAATGATGATGTCCAAAGCCGGTGCCTTTGCCTTTTCGTCGTGAGGAGGCGCGTCAGATCTGCGGCTCATCGTCGCGTCGTGCTGCTGCTGACATGGAGCCCGTCGAACAGCGCCAGCGGTGCAGCCTCCGTCCCTCTCTCTGTGTCCCCCAGCATCCGCGCGGGGTGCTCCCCCTTCTTTTTTCCCTCTCCTCCTCTCCTCCGCTGCTCCTCAAAGGCTCCCCCGAAAATAATAATAATAATAATAATGATAAAATAAAAATAATAATAATAAAAAAAGAAAGCGCACAGAAACTCCGCGGATGTGAAAGGCACGCGACGCGGTGTCACACAGTCCTCTCCGCGCGCATCCTCCACCGCCTCGACTCCATTATCGGCTCGGTTCTGCTCCTCTTCTCGTCGCTTTCTCTCCGTCGTCCTCCTCCTCCTCCTCCTCTTCTTCTTCTTCTTCTTCTCCGCGCGCGCGCACCCCGGAAGATGCTGATGTTGTACTGATGACAGGCAAGCAGGCAGGCGCGGACACGTACGAGCGCGCGTTCCACAGCAGCAGCAGAAACAGAAACAGCAGCAAATTTGCATGGAAGCGCGCCCCCGCCACTACTCACCTTGAATTGGGAATTGGGCAAATGCGCACGTTCATCAGCGTTAGCGCGAGAGTGGCGTGATGCGGAGAATGGGGGGGTGCACGTGCTCAGCGTGAAGCTCGTGGGTCTCAACCTTTTTTCTTGTGGTGTACCCCTGGGCTTTTTATCAAACCATGAGTACCCCTCAGTCACAGTGTGTAATATTTGAAAAAAAAAAAATGCTTATACCAAACATCTGCAGCCCGTTTATTTGTTCAAAAACATTTTATACGTCATTGTAAATTCCAGTTCTGAAGCATGGGGGTCCCCGTACCCCTGATTGGGAAACACTGGTTTAGATGACCCTTTAGCACATTTACTTGTAATACATCCCTCAAACAAATACTGTTTAAAGTAGGCTAACACAATACAACCATAAAAAATGAGTAGTAGTAGGCTGAGTTACACACAAGCACACGAGCTATAAAATCTCAATTTTACATTTAAAACTATGAAAACATATCCAGTATGTTGTTTATTTTCTGATCTGTTTATAAAAAGCAGGAATTATATTGTACATCTGAATAACATAATAGGAGCATATACACTGCTCAAAAAAATAAAGGGAACACTAAAATAACACATCCTAGAGCTGAATGAATGAAATATTCTTATTAAATTTTTTTCTAAACTTTGTTCTTTATATAGTTGAATGTGCTGACAACAAAATCACACAAAAATTATCAATGGAAATCAAATTTATTAACCTATGGAGGTCTGAATTTGGAGTCACACTCAAAATGAAAGTGGAAAAACACACTACAGGCTGATCCAACTTTGATGTAATGTCCTTAAAACAAGTCAAAATGAGGCTCAGTAGTGTGTGTGGCCTCCACGCCTGTATGACCTCCCTACAACACCTGGGCATGCTCCTGATGAGGTGGCAGATGGTCTCCTGAGGGATCTCCTCCCAGACCTGGACTAAAGCATCCACCAACTCCTGGACAGTCTGTGGTGCAACGTGGCGTTGGTGGATGGAGTGAGACATGATGTCCCAGATGTGCTCAGTTGGATTCAGGTCTGGGGAACGGGTGGCCAGTCCATAGCATCAATGCCTTGGTCTTGCAGGAACTGCTGACACACTCCAGCCACATGATGTGTAGCATTGTCTTGCATTAGGAGGAACCCAGGGCCAACCGCACCAGCATATGGTCTCACAAGGATCTGAGGATCTCATCTCGGTGCCTAATGGCAGTCAGGCTACCTCTGGCGAGCACATGGAGGGCTGTGTGGCCCCCAAAGAAATGCCACCCCACACCATTACTGACCCACTGCCAAACCGGTCATGCTGGAGGATGTTGCTGGCAGAAGAATGTTCTCCACGGCATCTCCAGACTCTGTCACGTCTGTCACATGTGCTCAGTGTGACCCTGCTTTCATCTGTGAAGAGCACAGGGCACCGGTGGCGAATTTGCCAATCTTGATGTTCTCTGGCAAATGCCAAACGTCCTGCACGGTGTTGGGCTGTAAGCACAACTCCCACCTGTGGACGACGGGCCCTCATACCACCCTCATGGAGTCTGTTTCTGACCGTTTGAGCAGACACATGCACATTTGTGGCCTGCTGGAGGTCATTTTGCAGGGCTCTGGCAGTGCTCCTCCTGTTCCTCCTTGCATAAAGGAGGAGGTAGCGGTCCTGCTGCTGGGTTGTTGCCCTCCTATGGCCTCGTCCACGTCTCCTGATGTACTGGCCTGTCTGTACTGTCATCGACAGTAAAATTAATTCCCAAGTTTATCAAACGATTTTGCAGGAAAACCTAAGACCATCTGTCGGCCAACTGAAGCTCAACAGAGGATGGGTGATGCAACAGGACACTGACCCAAAACATAGAAGCAAATCAACAACAGAATGGCTTCAACAGAAGAAAATACGCCTTCTGGAGTGGCCCAGTCAGAGTCCTGACCTCAATCCTATGCTTTGCAAAAGAGTGATTGACACCAGACATTCCAAGAATATTGCTGAACTTGCTGAAGTTTTGTAAAGAGGAATGATCCAAAATTCCTCCTGAGTGTTGTGCAGGTCTGATCTTCACTACAGAAAACGTTTGGTTGAGATTATTGCTCCCAAAAGAGGGTCAACCAGTTATTAAATCCAAAGGTTCACATACTTTTTCTATCCTGTACTGTGAAAAAAAATGAAATTATTATTATTATTATTATTATTATTATTATTATTATTATTATTTTTGCAGCATTAGTTTAAGCAGACTGTGTTTGTTTATTGTTGTGACTTAGAGGAAGATCAGATCACATTTTATGACCAAATCATACAAAAAGTCCTAGTATTTCCAAGGGGTGCCAATACTTTTTCTTTCCACCTACACCGGCTCCGCTCAGAGTAAACACTGGACCAGGGCTGAGAAACTGCATCGTGTAAGTTCTGGTACGCTTCAGTGTCAGAAGTGGCATGACTAGTTGTAAGCAAGATGTCACTGCAAAGTGCTGGTTTTTGCACTTAATGAATTTCATTATGTTTTCTAGGTGTTTTAGAGGTGCAATGGTCTATGCATTTCATTGATGGTATTTTGGGGGAATTTGTGGTAATTTTTATGAAGTAAATAACTGTGCTACTTGGGCGAAATTTCCAATTCTTTGGGTTAATTAGCTGGGGGGAGGGGCCTTAGTGGTTAAAAGAGGGCCCTTCTCCACCACCAAGTCAGTCAGTGCCACAGCAGTTAAGGTAACCTCAGAGAGCTTTTTGTATGGAGAACTGTTTGTTGGCTATTGGTGTACATATTGCAAATTTCGTAAATTTTTGTTCCTGAGCATTTTTATTCCTGAGCACTTTGTGAAGAACAAGCACCACAAATCACAAAATATCATTTTTTGACTGTTATTTTTTGCATTTTTTCCTGAAGAACCCTGTCATGGACCCGGCACATACAGTATAGTGTCTCAGAGACACACTGCAGTGACTAAAGACTGAACTCTTAACATAGAAACATATCTGGGTGACAACAGTGATTTTACCATCTTTTATGAGTCCACATGAGCAGCTAGGTGGCTCATTTTCTTTTAAAAGATATATATTTTTTAGCTTTATTGGATAGACAGTGTAGCAGTGACAGGAATTTATGTGGTACAGAACGGGGAGCAAATTGTCAAAATCCGTTCTTCAACTCACGACACCAAGGCAGGCTGTAGTTGTCCTGTATATGTGGCACAGCTCTACCAACTGAGCTACACTGTGGCAGCCAGTGACACTGCTGTGGAACCGTGCTGTAGTCCAGTCACCAGTTTTTGAGTCCAAGTCACTCTTGAGTCCTCAGTGTGCAAAACTAAGTCCAGTCTAAGTCTGAGCTATTAGCACTTGAAGTTCGAGTCCAAGTCCGAGTCACCAGTAAAAAAATAAAAGACTATGCGCAAAATGAGCAAACTAGACATGAGTGACTTGCAAATGCCCAAGTCCAAGTTTTCAGTTGACAAACCTGAGTCTAAGTCTAAGTAATCCATTCAAAAGTCTCTTTCCAAGTCAGTGTCTGAGCCTCAAAACCTTGACTCAAATCCAAGTCGAGTCATGAGTCTCAAAAACATCTCTGCATGGAGATAATATTTGGAATACTAGATGTTTACTTGGATGCATGGGGGGCATGAGTGCCAAAAATTTCTCAGTTGGCAGTTTAGAGCTTATTTTAAACTTCAAGCTGTCTTATTGTCTGATTACATTATACTAGATAGGATTTTTTCCCAGTCAACAAATAAAGTTTTTCCTACTCAATTTCACAGAAAATGAAATGTAGATTCAGCGTTCCAAGTACATTCTTTTCTATGGTTCACTTCATTAGCCACATTAAGCCCTATGTAAAACTATACAGCCATGGCATTACTCCTGTATGTAACCTGATGTATTCAAGTGAAAACATGTATTTACAGAATATAGTGGGGCTTTCTCTGCATGAAAAGGCTGTGAATTGAAGCAGTGGATCTATTAAGCAGTGATTTTCACTTCACGTCCAGATGTTGTCCGTTCTGTATGACTTCATTCTGGTGTTTATGGTGTCCATTAAAAACTGATGGTGAGCAGAAACACTGTATGCCCCTGGAGCGACAACATGGGTGGGCAAGTGGGTCAAGGCAAGTAGGCAAGTAGAAGTATACATGTACACTGGCCAACAAGAGCTAAAACCACAGAAAATCATTTGCTAGAACAATGATAAACTGTATAAGTAGAGCTGAACTGGGTCACTATCTCCTTTTCAAATGTATTAATTCAGTAGCAACATTTGGTGAAGCTAACATTAGCAACAAATGAAAGTAATGTGTTAACTTAGGTTCGGGAGCAAGGTTACTCCTTAGATACATCTTAAAACACCACACCTCAAGCACCTCTCCCATTTTCCCAGCAACCCTCTTTCATCCATGTCATCTCATCATGTGTACCTTTTCATTTTAGCCTCCTCTCTACAACAACTAGAGATGGAATCCCCACACTGAGTCTCAACTTACCCAGCCATCATCTCCTGCATCCCTCATCCAGTATCTCTCATCCTTCATCCTGTATTCCTCATCCCGTATCCGTCATCCTACATCCCTCATCCCTCCATCCTATCCAGTCCATTCTCAATGTACATACACTATATTTCCAAAAGTATTAGCTCACCTGCCTTTACACACATATGAACCTATGTGACATCCCATTCTTAATCCATAGAGTTTGCATCTATCTACATCAGACATCTATGTGTCTGATGTTCTCGTCAATCGTCAGACACTGATGTTGGATGAGAAGGCCTGGCTCACAGTCTTCATCCCAAAAGTGTCCTATCAGGTTGAGGTCAGGACTCTGAGCAGCCCAGTCTAGTTCTTCCACACCAAACTCACTCACCCATGTCTTAATGACCCATGAACTGGTGCAAAGTCATGTTGGAACAGGAAGTGGCCATCCCCAAACTGTTCCCACAAAGTTGGGAGCATGGAATTGTCCAAAATCTCTTGGCTGAAGCATTCAGAGTTTCTTTCACTGGAACTAAGGGTCCAAGCCCAGCTCCTAAAAAACAACCTCACACCATAATCCCAATTAAGTTATATGGGTGAGTGAGTGAATACTTTTGGAAATGTAGTGTACGTGTTGCCATGCCTGCAGATGTATTTTTCCATGCAGTGTAGTGACGGTCCATGGAGCTGCTTCAACAGTGCGCCCTCATGTGTAGCGTAAAAATTTGTGTGTCAAAAGCAATTAATCACTTCTTGTAACCTTCTGTACACACCACAAGGACACCCAGCAAAGATGAACTTCTGTTCAACTTAAAATTTGTCATATGACCTGAAATCGTGTCAAATTCTGTAAAAAAAATTGCACAGTGCATGTCTGGCTTTAGACTTTAGAGTTGCTCCAATGTTACTTAGCTCTATGTATAGTAACTTTAGAAGAAACTCTACAATGGGGTAAAGTTGTACTTGACTGGTGTGCATTCTGTCCTTGTAGTTGTAGGTGTATACAAAAAGCACTGTACAGTACAATATTTTACCACTTTGTCGATGCTTGCACCCTGGTCCCTTCTGGGGTCACCACAGCAACTCACCTGCCTACCAGTGTGCAGTAATTCACATATTGGTTTGGCAAAGGTTTGAAGCTACTAGATCTCCATTTAACCAGGCTTGGGTCATCACAAAGATTACACTGGCTTGTGATTACATGTGGCTGGATTTGAGAACAGGGGGACTCAATTTAACTGTACATCTAAAGTAGAATGAAGTAACCTGGGGGATCTCTGTATGTTACAGTAACAGGATATTTGTGGTCCCTAGAGGGCAGTTGCTCGGTGGGCTCACAGTGGTTTTTTAACAACCCCACTACCAAGTCTCAAAACCTGTGATAGACAATTGGAGGAAGCAAGTTTAAGGTTTAAACATGAACAAGTTTTAAAACAATTAAATAGCTTAAAACCTGTTCATGGCATCCTGCCATTGATGGGACTCCTTCCTCCAGAGACCACCACAGGGCAGGGGGCGTGGTCAGTCTGATAGACCTGTTAGGTGAATCAGGTTGGCCATGCCTGGGAGGACCAGCTGATGGAAGGACCCATCACAGTAGTCATGTGACGCTTCTGAGGTACAGTCAAAACATATCAAGGTAAAAACTAACATCTCCTTCATCTTCTGTCTGAATACAAAGAAATGGAATAAAAACAGACACTTAACTCAAGTAATTTTTTGTTCTTTTTGAAGAAATCTCCAGAATTTTGTTAGATTACATTATTGGAGAAAAAAGGTACAATTTCAAAATCAGTAAAATAGAAAAAGCATTTGTTTTACTTTAGTCATTAAAGGCCCCCAATTCTGCTAAATCTACTTTTTTGAACTTTTAACCAGTTATATTTCTTATCAAAAACAGACCTGGAGTAGTATTTTGTTTCATTCGTGCATGTTTGAGTGATCCTGTATGCTGAGACGCTGCCCTTCCCAAGAGTTGAAAACACTCGGTCTTTCTAAAGCCCATACATCGTCACTGGACTGATTTGGATCATTTCAGCACTTACATTGCCATCACAGTCAGCTCATTTATCTATTTGTTAGAGTCATGTTGCAAATAACCATGCTAAATAGCAATTTTATGCTCTGTCCATTCCCCACTATTGCCAGCAGGGGCCACAGATACCTAATCCAAGCGTTCTCTGCAAAGTCATCTCCCCAAAAGAAGACTACTACTTCCATACATATACATTATTTTAAGTTATAAAACGTGAAATACTAATGCAAAGGTGTCCAAAATTATTTTAAAAAGCCTTAAAAAAAGCATCATAGTGGATCCAAAAATGGGCCTCGTGAACGTTGTATAGGTCCATATATGACGTAATTGACTTAATGTATTTAGAAGTAACTTTTTGTCGCTGTAAAAAGTGAATCATAAAAAAAAAAAAAAAGATTGGGCAGTAGAATTGGGTCAGCCGTCTTGTACTTGAGGTGTGATTGTGAGTACATGTCCCGCCTCTTTCTGTATCAGGGGGATATCTTCAGCAGGCACTGTCCACTCGGCTCTGGTCATCCTCTCAGACATGTATCAATAATGTAGATGATGTCATGTCCCGTCTCTGAGCACACCACTGCTGTCCAAACAAACATGGATCCACTTCTTCATCTCTCAGACCTGCTCTACATTCTTGTATCATCTGTGAGTGGCCGCAGGGGACCGGGACAGAGAGGAGGAGACTGGTACAGAGGCGGAGGGATAGAGAAGTGGAATGGGACTGTGTGAGCCTGTGGGACAGTGTGGGGGATCGAGACCACTCAGGGAACCAGGACAGTGCAGGGGACCAGGAAAGAGCAAAGCCCAGGACATAGAGGGAGACTGGAGCGCCACAGAAGACAAGAGTTTGGGTGACTAAGACAGAGAGGGGAAGCGGGATAGAATGGGGGCCTGTGACATTGTGGAGGAGTGGAATAAAGGGGGGGACCAGGACAGTGCAGAGGACAAGGACATCGGGCAGGACCAGGACAGTGTAAGAATATTGGACCACTGCTGAAATTCTAAAAAAAAAGCACATTCCTTTAGGAGACAGAAGTCTGCTCTTACCCACCAAGGACGCGAAACAAAGACATATATCTGTCCTATACGAACTGCAGACCAATAAATATGCCAGAAGAGGCCTCCTCTCTTCATGTGATGGAAACCAGAAACCTGGTACAAACGTCACCACAGATGGAACCAGATAATTAACCTACGCCTTTGTCCATTCCAACAAAGTTATGCGTATTAAAAGACTTTATCACTCATCTGTTCAAGAGACGGATCTCATGCATTAACATGTTACTTTACAGGAAAATGTCATAGCTATGTTTTGTGCAAACTGTTGAAATCATCATGTTCATTATTGGTTGGATATATGCTTATTCAGTATCATTATTCACCAGTATGTTTATGTTGCTACAAATGTTCCAGTGTAAATGTAACATGTTTTTAAAGGTACGTAAATTGAAGTGGAGTAAACATGTTTTTAATGACATTTACTTCGTGTCTAGCAAAGGTAATTCAAATCCTCTCCACTATCAGTACAGAGGGCCGTACCACAGACTCAAAAGAGACACCCCTTTTTCAGTCTTATCTTGGGGTGCGGTCCGCATTCTTTAGTCTTGCTCTAGTCTTTGTCTTGTTTTGTCTCATCTCCGTCTCTCCTTTGTCTTCTAAGTCTAATTTTTCCTTTCTTCTCGTCATTTTTGTTGCGTTCAGTTTACGTTGCCGGTGATAACATCTTTTCACGATAAGTCGCCCAAACTTTTGTTCGGGTATCATTTTTGTAGTTTATTTTGAAAAGCCTCACGCCGCGCAACATCCGCCAGCTTTAACAACCACTGCCTTGACCAAAGCAGCTATTTTAAGAAGTTATACTTCTAAAGTTTTGAATCGCTGTGAAAGGATTTTTATTGAATTTTTCATATGGCATTAAAAGGACATTTGCCATACTCTGAGACTTTGACGCTGCCTTACACTGACAACAGCTAAACTCTCCCTGAGCGGTATCACGCTCGCTGTTCAACATAATGGGACACCTGGCGACTGGCTGTGGAGCTTTTGGAGGATAAACCTATGAACCGCGGCTTGGAGCTGGGAACACCAGCCCTGCTACACCCCGCGGATCTAGAAGGACCAACATCCGAGCCCCTGGCTGAAACCGGAGGCTGGCTTGTTGTCACTGCCCTCCCCCTTCTGCGCCGAGTACAGTCAGCCAGTGTTGTGTAACAGAGTTGGCCCTAGCAGTCTCAGAGTCTATTTCCACTTTTATTCCCTAAATCTCCAATAATTTAATAAGTCATACCATAACGTTACTCCACTGCAATTCATCATTAAATAATCTCTAATTCTGCATAACGGTTCTGTTCAAAATTACATTCCCTTCAATATTTACCTGTGCCTCAGTTTACTATTCTGCCTAGTTGTGTAAATAAACGTTATACTTAATCTAAATTAAGTTGAGTTTGGTGATCTTTATCTATTAAACTGAGTCACGCCTGGTCAATCCTTCCCTCTTAAGACATTAATTTAGGTGTTTTAATCTGCACGTTAGCGCAAGGTTAACTGGTACCAATGCGGAATTATTACTCTTAACCTTTGTCTTAGTTCAGTGTATATATTTTTATATATGTATGCTACAACAGTGTAGAGGACCAGGACAGAGGAAGGGGGCAGGACAGTGCAGAGGACAGGGATATAAGGGCAATGCAGAGGACAAAGACTGTGCAGAGGACAAGGACATAGGGCAGGGCCCACTGTTGTGCAGAGGACAGGGATATAGGGTGGGACCAGGACAGTGCAGAGGACCAGGACAGGAAGGTTAGTAGTATTATTTATGTTTTTACCTTTAGTTGCCTTCAGTGTCCCATATACAGCAGAGAGGGGGACAGGAACAGCGCGGAAGCGACAGGGACACTGCAGGAGATATGAGACAGAGGGGTGGACTGGGGCTGGAGGTCCAGGACAGTACTGCGGACTTGGACAGGACAGGGACAGAGCAGAGGATCAGGACAGTGTTGTGGACTGGGACAATCACTGCTAACCCTACTTTAATAAGCTCACTGTAGCAACAAAAGCTGACAGTCATGGTTCATTTTAATTAAATGTGCAGCCCTTAAAAAAACTTACACTCAGCGGCTTTAGTACTGAAAGTGCTCACCTCCTAAAAAGTGTCATTAAAATATTATATATGATATTTTAATCACTTTTAATGACTCAGTTCTTCTATCCAACTTTTATTCTAAACTATTATATTTTAATATTTTGTAAACATTTTTAACCCTTTAAATGCCATTATGCTACTATAAACCATTATCAGAAAAACACAAAAAATATTTATATTTATAAAAAATGTTTATCATACTAAGTGCAATTTTTTTTTTTTTTTTTTTTTTTTGCCTTTTAATATTAAAAGTGCTCAACCCCTTAAAAGTATATTATTGAAGATATTTTTTTCACTTTTTATCACTGGGAGTGAAAAACAAGTTGATCTTCTTTGACTCATACAACTTTACCTTGCCTTGGTGTGAGTAACATTAGTTATTATGTGTTCAGAAAATGATAAAATAGCCTATGTTTCATTATTGTATGTGTTTTTTGTGTTCTGCTGGTAACTATATGGTTCAATGGGATGATTGGTGTAGGTTTATTTACGATATACACAGTTTCATATTTAATTGAGTTGACTTTGTAATCAGGCTGGAAGGTGGTGCTTTTTCATTTTCAAGCTTGGAAAAGGAAACTTGTCTTTTACTGCCACCTGCTGGACAGATATGCAAGTACAATTAACATAGGCTCTGGTGGTGTGCTGTCAGTCTCTATATAGCAAGGACTTCTTGTACTTAATACAGTATTTACAACACATATGGCATTTTATTGTATAACAAGAATAATAATAAGAAACAAAACTTACTTTATTTGACAAAAATAACCAAATGCGTTCTAATCAAACCCCTCTGGTGTTGGAGGTACATTTGTGGGTTCATTATTTAGTGATTTCACATTTCATCACAGGTCAGGCACCACAATCGTCATCACTGACTCAAGACTGGAAACAATAGAAATTCAAAATTCATAAAATCAATTTAATCACTTTTATTAAAGTCAAAAGAGTCAAGGTTTGATCTTTCAGAGCTAAATGTCACCTCCTCACCTCCTCATGTTACTGCAATTACACCAGTGTTTAAGTGTGAAATTGTTTAATTGTGCCCTTATCAGTGTTAGTATTTTAATAAACTTAAGTCACGACTCAGGTCTAAATAGACTACGGCACCACTCTGAGGATCATGTTTTTTGATTTCTCAAGTGCTTTCTTCACCATCCAGCTGGTGCTTCTGAAAGCCAAACTGGAGACGGCTGGTTTGGAGTGATTCCTGGACTATCTCATAACTGGCCCCAGTTTGTGAGAGCCCGGGACTGCAAGTCTGACCTGCTCTACTGTAGCATGGGTGCGCCCCAGGGGTCTGTCCTGGCCCCCTTCCTCTTCATCCGCTTCTCTGATGCTGTTGCAACAATGCAGTTTCCCAATAAGGGACTAATAAATGTTTCATAACCTGAATCCCAGAAATGTTGGGACCTTTTTAAAATTTCAATAAAATGAAAACTTAAAAACTTTCAAATCACATGAGCCAATATTTTATTCACAGCAGAAAATAGATAACATAACAAATGTTTACACTGAGAATTTTTATACTCTTATGCTCAAAATGAACTCATTTCAAATTTGATGCCTGCTACAAGTCACAAAATAGTTGGAACAGGGGCAACAAATGTCTGAAAATGCAAGAAATTTTAAAAAGATTCAGCTGGGAGAACATCTAGCGACTAATTAAGTTAATTGATTTCAGGTCTGTGGCATGGTTAGCTCCAAAAGGGAAGTCTTAGAGAGGCAGGGACAAGGCTGAAGACCTTTATTGGAGCCCGTGGTCTTGGGGCCCTCAGACAACAGTGCATCACTCATCAGCATGAGTGTGTCAATGACATTACTAAATGGGCCCAGGAATATTTTAGAAACCGCTGTGAGTAAACACAATCCACCGTGCCATCTGCAGAGGCCAACTAAAGCTCTATCATGCAAAAAGGAAGCCATATGTGAACATGGTCCAGAAGCACCGTCATGTCCCGGGACAAGGCTCATGTAAAATGGACTGTTTCAAAGTGGGACATTGTTCTATGGTCATACCAGTCCAAATCTGACTTTTTTTTTATTTATTTATTTATTTTCACGGACGCTGTGTTCTCTGGGCTAAAGAGGAGTGTCCAGTGTGTTATCAGCGTTCAGTTCAAAAGCAGCATCTCTGATGGGATGGGGGGCATAAGTGCATATGGTATGGACAGCTTGTGTGTTTTGGAAGGAACTATAAAAGCTGAAAGGTTTATAAAGGTTTTAGAGCAACATCTGCTGTAAAATCCAGCTGCTCTTCAGCTGGAAACCTATATCAGGCAAGAATGGGACCAAATTCCAACACCAAAACTCCAGAAACTCATAACCTCAAAGACCAGACGTCTTCAAACTGTTCTGAGAAGAAGAGGAGATGCTGCACCATGATAAACATGGCCCTGTCCCAACCTATTGTGAGACCCGTAGCAGGCATCAAATTTGAAATGTGCTCATTTTGTGCATAAAAGTGTACAATTTCTGAGTGTCAACATTTGTTATGTTACCTATTTTCTATTGTGAATAAAGTATGATTTGAATGTTTTTTTAGTTTTCATTTTATTCAAATAAAAAAAAATGTCCCCACATTTCCGGAATTTGGGTTCTATCTTATCTTGTCTCCAAAGGTACTCTCTAGTTTTAAAAACCTTGATTATTATTATTAAGTCTGTGCCATATTAGACTTCATTAGTGCTAATACACTAGTACCAGTAGAAGCAGCAGACTTAGACAGACTTTATTGATCCACAAGAGAAATTACTCTGCCAAAAAAATTAAAATAATATAAATAGAATACACAGAACATATTAAAAAGTATACAAAATTTGCATATTTACAAATCATAAAAAAATGTAAATATATAATAAGTAAATGTACACATATACAAACAAGTGGGGTAAGAATAATACATTTTATGAAATTTTAATAGAATTTTATACAAAAATGCAATGCACATTCAAATGTACTTAATACTTGAGTAAGCTTTTGAATATTCTGTTACTCTTTCTTAAGTAATAGTATAACTGAGTACTTACTACGTTTTCTTTCACATCTGGTGTGAGTGTCTACATACATTTTAGAAAATATGTTTTGATTTCTTTTTCGGCTATTGATCCAAGTCAAAAATGATATTCTGTCCTAGTGGCCATTACTCTTCACCTCTGCTTGTGAGTGCTGTATGTTCATTAGAAAGCAGGTTTGGGCCTGGCTCATCTTGTTATGTTTTCATGGTCTGTTATTACTATGCATGAAATATAAAATATGCATTAAGTTAGTGCTGTCTAAACTTTTTTCACAGAGGACATCTAAAAATATATGAAGAGGAGGGCTATGAACTAAAGAGTGACATATTTCACCATACGCCATGAAAAGAAGTGTTTTTTTGACAGATGGGGGACTAGAGCAGTGACAGACTTTATGGCCAATCACAAACATGTTAATGAGCTGAGTGAAACTGGTTTGTTTTGTTTGGGTTTCAGGAGACTGTTGTAGACAGATGGAAGGTTGTATCTGAGACCACCATTTCTTTGGTCATTAACTTCTGAAGGAGCTGACCACTGTCACTCACTCCAGCTGAGGACAAAGGACTCCTAACGACCCGAAACCACTCAGGCTATTCATAGTCTCTTGAACCAATAGAAGTTAGTTTCAGGTCTAACTCCTCCTTCCTAGGAGAATATAATCCAGCTCTTACCAGTTCAATTTGAGAATTGAGGAAGTCTCTTGGATAAGAGGTGAAACGTCTTTAACTTTAAAAATCAAGTCCAGATGACTGCTTTTGAACCTTGTGTTGCGATGCAGTTCCCATGGATGAGTGAGAGTCTTCACGTACATGACATAAAAACATTTTTGTTCCCACATTGTCGAAAACTCAGGTAGTTGGTAGTCACACAGAAGTGCTACGGTCACAAAGAGCAGTCATATAAAGCATACTGCAAATGGCTATTTAGTAGGGTGACTACTTCAAAAAGTGCAAAAAGTGTGACAAGTTGTGTGACTTGGTGGGACAAAGAGGGACAGACATGAGAAATAAAAGCTTTAATCATATACATATCTAACTTACTGAATCTAAAGCTCTTTTAGATAAAGATATTTGTTACTGTTTATGAAACATTTACTGTGCTGTTTTCATTCTTGGAATAAAAAGATGGAACGGATCTAATCTAAAATTAAATTCCCAGTCTCATTTTCTCAACACTGTCCAACCAGCAGGCCCACACCAACTCATGGCACCAGAGAGGCCTTTTCTGAAATGCAGGGGGCGACACCAACCTCATGTATTCCAACCTAACAAGTTGGATGCCCACCAGGGCATGCTAGCCAACTGGTCAAATGCTGGTAGATTTTCATTTTGGCAAATTCTCCCACTAACCATTCTGGCTGATTGAATTTTATGCAGCTGTATCATTAGAGATTAGACCTGAATTTCTGATGCTCTTCCCAAATGTACACCTTTTACTACATAGTAATTTATCATGATTAAATAAATAAAAATATGAATTTAACCTAAAATAAAATGTTTTAAATGTAACTCCAAATGCACAGAGATACAGTTTATTCTGCAATTACCTTTGTACACTATTTTTTTCATTTTTTAATGTTTGTTGTATACTATAAAATATACACAAAAACAAATTAAATTGTGGCTAGTAAAAACACAAACTAACTACCAACTTTTGACAAAGACTAGCCACAGTGGCCAGTGAGCAAAAAAGTTATTGTCAAGCCCTGATGCCCACAAATACTGATTCTACATTTTACAAGAAACAATAATATTGCCTTATTGTTCTTGACTTTAATCACATTCTTTATAAGATCCACTGAGCACCAATAAAAAAAATAGGAACATTGTCTTAATAAGTGGGACGGTGGGACAGATGCCTAAATGGCTGTGCAGCACAACCAAAAGTGGGACAGGTGGTCACGCTACTATTTGGGCCAATTATAATTTTTTTTATTTGTTCCTTTCATAAAAATACACAATAATACAATGCATATCTGACACAATTTCATAAGTGATAGATTTTCATGATTGGGAAGGAGCAGTGGGAAGAATATAATTCTTATTTTTTTCTGCCCCTTTACTTAATCTTAACAGAAAAAATCTTAAATGGCCTTACCCATAGCTTTTTTGCTGCCTACACCATCAGTAATTAATCATACTACATAACACACAAAATATACAAGATCCCAATTGAGAATAAAGCCCATTGGACAATAAAAAATAATCAGTAGGCAGTATTTGGCCCCCATGCTGTAGTCTGGTCTGCAAACAGCAACTCTCCCCACAAAAATATAAAATGTTTTTACATAAATCCTTGATTAGACCTCTGCGCATTACTTTTCTACCTGTGTGTAATTTCACAGACTGAACACAAGAGGACAGCAGTACATCAAACCTGGTTCAACCCCTGACTGTCCATTTCCAGCTGACTTTAACACGTCCACACATCCAAATATAAAGACATGGGAGTGATTTTCCATGCACTGTCCCACACAGACACGAGAAAATAAAATGCCAGCTCGTACTGTGGGACACGAGGAGCCTGTCTGTGGGTGTGATGCTTTATTTTATTTAGGAATGACAAATGTTTATCTGTCTGTCTCTTATCCGGTCTAATAAATGTTCCCTGACGTAACACCTAGGTCTGGATTTCCAACACAACATTCTGTCGGAAATGTCATATCTCGAATGTCCAACATAATGATGTTGCAGCTATTCCACCCCACGATGCAACTCATTACACCTCAGCCCAAAAATAAACACACACATACTCAGTCTGGGCTTAGACCATGTCCCACCTTTGCTCTCTGCCTCCTGACTCTACCTAGCGTCAACAACACTCTTCTATATATTTGCTTTATATATTGTGAAAAAATTAAATGTTCAGTTCAAAATTCTATTGGTATTTAATTGAGATGTAGATTTTTGGGTGTGGTAGCAGGGCCAGCTCCAGGCTTTGGTGGCCCTAACCAAGATTTAGTTTTTGGCCCACCAAATGACACATAAAAAATGAATTAATAATCACAAATCTCTTATTTCATAGTCTGCTGTAGCAATTTAACTAATGAATAAATGTATTGAAGAATAAATAGAAATAAAAAAAAATGTTCAAAATAAAGAATCAACAAAGTGTGTTTCATGATGAATAAAAACAAAATATAAAAGTTTAAAAAGATATGCTTAAGGCCTTTTTCAACAGATTCAAGTGTCTGGTGTTCAGAGGTGACCCAGTCCATTCCACAGACCTGGAACTACTGCGTCATAAGCTCTGGAACCGATTGTCTTTAGTTTAGTCCTGGGCTGGAGGAGATGGTTGTTTTGGGTTGAGTAGAGGTTCCTTGCAGATGTTTGTGGTGTGAGCAGTTCATTGGGGAAGGATTGGGCCTGTCCTGTGGTGTATGAAGATACCCATTTTATATTAAAAAACACAACAAAACAAAAACTACAAAACAGAATAGCCCCTTACCTTTATTGTGCAACTGGACTTTTAGTAACAAGTAAGGAACTATTCTGTTTTTGTTTTTGGTATACAGTTTTCCACATCCTTAAAGAGCACCTGACTTGTAATTGCTTCCATACACATTCTTCTGTCCCAGTGAAGCACTCCCATTTATGATTTTTCTTTTTTTTATACCAATTTTCTATCTGCTCCGGAGTGGTATGGGGAGCCAGTGCAGTGAGCAGAAGATGGGTGTGATGTGTTCATTTTTGCTCCCCCTGACAGCACCTCTTTTGCACTGCCTGTCTGTCTTGGGAGTAGAATTCTCCCTCTCCCATTCTCCTTTTTTTTTGGTTAGCATTTGCTCTGTCTGTAAAACTGTTTCGAGCACCTGTTGTTGTGACATTGGGCTATACAAAAATACATGTCTTGTCTACCATTTGACCATTTGTAGACGATTCAAGACAACATATAATACTATAAAGTCATGGCTTTTATGCAACCTTCTCTAAGTTCAGATCAGGTCTAATCAAGCTAAGTCTAAGTGCTAGGTCTTACATTTTGTGTCCCATGCACAACCTCAGCTTACCTGCAGTGTACCTTTTTCATTCATTCATCTTCTCCCACTCATTATAGGCTGTCTGGGTACGCCTTTGGATAAGTTTAATTTCTATGGGTGGAACAATGATAGCTGGAGTAACCAATCAGAGAAATGAAGAGCTGGGGTGTAAACAAGTGCACTGCTGACCTGTATCCTAAATAAACATGGTGGATTCTGGCTGGTTTTAGCAGTAAACACCAGAAGACGGCGCATTATGAACAGCTCTGTGCTTATTTCTGAACGGGGACATCAACAGAAGCCAGTTGTACAAAGTCCGTTTGTTTGAATGTGGTTGTTACATCGGAAATCAACAGGACTTTACTGTTGGTAAAATCGAAACAAGATGAAGAAGAAAATCCCACAGCAGACTGAACTTCAGCAGAATAAGCAGGTGACGAAGAAAAGAACAAAACGCCATTAATCAGTTCAGAGAAGTTAATCAATTTCTTCTGCTTCTGTATTTGTGAGACACGCTGCAGATAAACGGCTGTGATAGGTCGACTGAAGAAAACCGGTTCGCTGCAAGAGAGGAACCAGACTGTCCTGCTGTTGAAAGAGAGTAGGAGAAGCTGGCTCTCCAGGCTACACTTATTTATGTTTGGGGTCATGGTGGCTGCAGCCTATCCCAGGAACTATGAGCCTGAGATGGGGTATGCTTTCATCGAAGGGCTCACACAAAAACATACATTGTACCTATTAGAAATAAAAGATATCCTGTAACCTCTGGAGTAAATTTTACATAGCAATAATGTATAGTAGTAGAGCAGGTATTACAAAACATTACTAGTAAATACTTTATATTCAATACGTTTTTTCCCAGCAATTGTTTGTTGTCATTTACATCTAAAGATTAATAAAGTGCTATTTCTTATTGTGACACACTGTATTCATTCTACATCCTACACATAACACAAAAATACCCTAGTTTGAGATGTCCCCATTTATCTTCCAATAACTTTTGTTTACTGTGTGTCCAATGTGACTCAATAACAACAGTCCTGGCACCGGGATTGTGTCAGACATTCCAAATTCACCTCACGCTCTCAACCCAGGACCTCCAGACAATAACTGCTCCTGTGTGGGCTCCTGTGGCTGGCCTGCTCCAAACCGTCTGCCAGCTGCTGCTAATAAAGTCAGAGTGTGTCGGAAGGATTGAGTGGTGGGAGGAGCAAGAGGATGGATCCTGTAGTGTGGGGGGAAGGGTGGATCTAGTGGGGTCTAGAGCAGGAGGGTGCAGAGCTGGCTCTAACCTTTCTGAGGCCCTAAGCAGATTTTAGCTCATGGGCCCTTTATCAGACGTGTTCAGTCGATGGTAACAGACTGAGATATCGGTACTAGCTTTTACTTAATTCAATGAATAACCTTTTGTTGTTTTTTACCCTAACTGTCACCCTGCCCTGCAACATTTTATTGATTACATCTGTGGAGACTTCAGTTTATTTAATTAATACAATGAAATACCCTATATCTCAAATCAGTTCATTGCTATTCACAAGTTGTCCCTCTCTCCCCTATGGGGGAGTGGGGACTGTTTCAGATGCCTGGCTGCTGGCAGATGTCCCAGTGACGATTGGATCTTAGCTGACCCCATCTGTGCTCCTGTCCCAACCTGTGTGCCCTCAACCTCACCTCTATGGATTTCCCGGATCTCCCTCATCCCAATCACCTGTCTGGATGAGGCCCACCTGCTGCATCCTATGGACTTCCTCAACCTATCTCACCCCACTCCCTGGATGAATCCTTACAGAGCTGATCTATGATCCTATAGATGAACTATGGGACTAACAGTCCTAGACGCATTGCCTGTCCGTCCTGGGAGAGGATCTCTCCTTCAATATGGGCTCCATAAGGTTTCTTCTTTTTTCCCGTAGCTGTTTTTTTTTTAGGAGTTTTTCCTTACCAAGAAGGAGGGTCTAAGGACAGGAGTGTCCTGGGTCTGTATAGTTTAATAATAATAATACATCAATTTTATATAGCGCTTTTCACACAACTCAAAGTCGCTTTACAATTTTTTTTTTGATCTATTATTCATTCACTCCTCACTCACACTCGGTGGTGGCGAGCTACTTCTGTAGCTACAGCTGCCCTGGGGCAGACTGACGGAAGCGTGGCTGCCAACCTGCGCCAACGGCCCCTCCGACCACCACCAAACACAGCCACACTAACACATTCACACAGGCAAAGGTGGGTGAAGTGTCTGGATCCAGTGGTGTGGGGATCAGAAAGGTAATTCCAGTGGTGTTGGGAGCAGAGGGGTGGATCTAGTGATGTAGGGAGCCTTATGGTGTCTCCAGCGGCATATGGGAGCACATTCCTGAAAACATAAGGCTAAATTTGATGCTGCTCTGTGAATACTCAATAATAAGATCTAGCACATTGTCAAAACAACAATTGGTATCTCATTGTACATGACATATATCGGCCCCTGTTCCCCCAGTCCGCTCACTCCAGGCTGCTCGGACAGCAGCAGCAGCAGCAGAAGCAACCCTGGACTGAGCAAATCAAATATGCTGTCACATCATCAAAGGCGCTTCAAAAAGTGTGATTGGAGCCGGGGAGCGCAGGGGGGGATTGGAAGTGGTACATATGCTGCAGCGCTGGGAGAACTGGGAACAGGCCACTCAGCTTCTGCCCAACTATAAATAGCAACCCAGAGATGTTTGGTTTCTATTTTATTTCCACAGAATTCCCAGAACGCACTGCTACTGCTGCATTCATGAGCTGTTGGAGACATCAGGAAAACTGTGTTGCACATGAATATTTTCTCAACTCAGAATCCAGTGTTGGATTTGTGTCGACATGGCGGCAACGTAAAAGATTTATAATTTTTGTCATAATCTCTGCTCTGTAATGGTTATCTTGTTATCTACAGAATAACCTACATTTCATTGCTATGTAATAACATGGGTGTTGCACAGAAGCAGAAGGTTGCAGGTTCGAACCCCAGGCTGGCTTGTCATGGTCTTTTTATATGTTAAGTTTGCATGCCATCCATTATAACCATAGTACAATAATATGAACGTGACTTATTGTATGTCAGTGTTAGCCCGCCTCAGGCCCAAAGCAGCTGTGACAAAACATGACCCTGACTGCATAAGTGGTGGAAAATAATAGATGGATTAAACTGCTATTCCTGGATTTGATGAAGTGTTCTGTGTACACATAGTACTTGTGAATAATTAGCATAATATTTGCAGTTCCGTAGACACTATGTCAGGGAAATGTTGTGATGTCTAAGAGCTGTGAAAAACAGGCTGGAGACACTCTGGTCTGGATGTCTGAGGTTTACCACACAATCGTTGGCGTGACAGTTGAACACATAACACATTGTGAAATCATTGAACATTCAAGTCTGGCCAACAGTGTGAGGTTTTTATAACATAACTGAAAGATAAGGTTATCTACAGATGAACTTGAAGGCGTTATATTATGCTTTATCTCTTTCAGCCAGTGCCAGCATTTTTATCATTTTGCACAATCTTTGCTTTGATGTTTTATTTTTATTTATTTAGTTTTGTTTAAATTCCAAATGAAAGAAGAAAAAAAGCATTTCATTCTAAGTTTATTTGTTCTTTTTTATCAACAGTTGAAGATGGCAATTTTTAGCAAAATCTGATATTTTCAGACAAAAAGCTGAGAAAAATGCATTTTTGTAATTTTTATGCATTTTTTTTAGGCATTTGAGACTTATATTTAAGTAAAGGCACTTTAATATTTTTAATTTAACAAGAAATAACATTTAGAATACAAAACAACCTTCCTTTTTCAGTCACTGGGGCACTCCTTTTTTTTTTTTTTTTTGCCTTCTCTTCCCCTTTTTTTGGCATGAATTACTGGCATTATGAGAACAGATGCTGCGTTGTTAGCTTTTTGTCTGGGTTAAATAAAGTTATCAGATGCATCACACTTCCACAAACTGACAAACATGACTAAACAGTATCAAATTATCTTTAGCCTGTTGATGCTGCACTGCTGCGCTCGTCCTGCTGTGGGCGCTGTCTGTGGTCTGGTCCGGGACTTCAATAACTTGAGCTAACTCAAGCTAAGACCACATCCTGTCTGCTCCGTGCCTGGGTCGTATTGTCCCGTGAAGAGATAGTTTCTTTTACAAATATTTTATTGTGGCCGTATGAAATAGCGCTTTTGTCCGAGGTTTGAGCTTGGCAGTGCTATGGCCCTGAGTCGGACACACGGAAGTTCCAATATCGGACATGCTCACCTTTCTGGCTTTTTCAGCCTTATTTGTTGGATATTTCGGCTCTAATTTAAGGCTGGGATATTTAAAACAAATGTTCACACCCGGTACCTTGTTTCCGTCTTTCAAAATAAGATTGTGGGCTAAGCTAACGTTAATCAGAAAATAATAAGACGGAGAAAGTTAGCTACAAAAACACTAAGATCACTGAAAGAACGTCGCCTGAGTGTGACCTGAGCGTTCCCTGCTGCTTAGGACACACATACGTTAGCTAGTACTGTAGTAAGTGCACAACATGCACAACAACCCTTGTATCCAGTAACAATGAAAAAGTTATTGGCAGTCAAAGAGTTAAATTATCTTTTTTAACCAATCTTGGTCACCTCTAGAACAGCAGCATTTACAACCTTTGAAAACATTATCTGACTAAAAGCGTACCAATAATTAATTTACTACTGCAGTGAAGAAACTGATGAAGAGATCGGTGCAATACAGACACACGAATTGTATTACGCATGCATAAATCTTATTACACACACACAAATCGTAATTACGCACACAAATATCGTAATACACACACACAAGTCATATTACGCACACACAAATTGTAATATGCACGCACAAATCTTGATACTCACACTACAAACCATAGTATGGACACATCTTATTACAGACAAATCTATTTACACACACACACACACAAATCTTAATACACAAACAAAAATCTTGATACTCACATACAAATCTTTTATTTTAAATTTTATTTATAATACTTTTCTCCTAAAAGATAAAAAAATAACAGAATACAACAAACAGAACAATGCCACAGTACAAAAACAAATAAAAAAAATGTAATAAAAAAAATATAAACATATATACATGCACATATACACACACATGCACACAATATACACATATGGAGGACATAAGGACGTTAAGGTTACTTGCCGTGAGTGCATGTACATACCCATACACATGCGCACACATAAACATAAAGTGCACACAATTATTTTAGATTTACTTATCCAGTGAGTTCAAGAATGGTGACCACATTTTGAAGTACATATCCAATGTATGATTTTGCTCATGGCAAATATGCTCAAGCTGGGCTACTGAAACCATTTCATTTAACCAGTTATTAAAGGATGGGGCAGTTGATGATTTCCAATTGCAGAGAATGAGTTTTTTTTTTTTTTTTTTTTTTTTTTTTTGCTGCAACCACGCCAGTCCTTATGTTTTTTTATGATATGGCAAGCAAGTGGTTCAATGACAATCACTCACTTGCTTGCCATATCAAAAAAGTGGTTCATTGTCATTGAAGCAGCCCAGAATTGCTATAAGAGAGTCAGGAGCAATCTTACCACTTTAATTGTCACAGAACCACATAAATATATCAGTCCTAAATGTTTGTATAGATGGACAATGCCAAAATAAATGAGCCAATGAGCCATAAGACACTATACAACAATCACACATTGCAGATACAGAGTGAAATAGTCAAGTTTAACCTTGGAGTAAGTTGAATTGAATGAATCTATATCTAGAATTAACGGAGCAGCTCCATATGTTAGCAAGAGCTTCTTTCCATTTAATCTCAGTTATAGATGTACCCAGGTCCTCAGCCCAGGCCTCCCTGATATGGTCAGTAGACACAGGCTGAGCAAAAATATTAACAAAATGTGTTATGAACTGTTTAGAAGTAGGAAGAGTATGCAGCAACACAAAAAACGTATGACTTCCTGGCTTAACTGTATAGTCAGGGATATCCTGTTGAATGAAATGCCTAATTTGTAAGTAACAATAAAAATGTGACTGTGGAACAGAGTATTTTGCCTGCACTTGAGCAAATAAGTCAAGTTTGTTATTTACAAAGATCTTCAATGCAGCTCAATCCCCTCTTCCTCCAATCCCAAAAAATATTATCTAGAAGAGAAGGTTTTAAATAGATGATTCTTTACTAAGGGTTGATATATTAAGCAACCCAAATGTTATTTTAATTTGATTTAGTATTCAAAGGGACTCATTGAGTACAAAGTTTTGAGATAGTTTAGATACATTTTAATAACCAGAATAAAGGAAGGCAGGAAGACAAGACTGAGCCGCCATAGATTCAATTTCTACCCAACCTGGGACCGCTGAAGGCCAAATATCAGGGAGACCTAACTGCCAAAATATGAGTGCTCTTGCATTAGCAGCCCAATAACAGTGCCTAAAAACAGGCAAACCAAGGCCACCCATAGTCACTGGTTTACAAAGATGAACTTTGGAGATATGAGGTTTGTTAGACCAGACAAATGATAAAATTACAGAATCTAATTGCTTAAAATAAGACATAGGTAAATAAATAGGTAAGTTTTGGAATAAATATAGTAACCTGGGAAGAGTAACCATTTTTATAGCATTAATGCGATTAATTGGTTAGGATTTCTTGAAATTTTTAAACCAAGGTATGTGAAATAAGTAAAAATCAATTTAAAAGGAAGAAAATTCTAAAATAAAGAACTTAAAATATTTGACAATAGCATCAATTCGCTTTTGTCCCAGTTGACAGTGTACCCTGATAATGCACTAAATGACTTAATATATTCCTAAAATCACTGTGTCTGACAAACAAAGTAGCAGAGCATCAGCATATAAGTTCACAAGACGTTCAACTTTACCACATTTTATACCTTGAATCTTTGGATGGGCTTTAATGCCTATTGCAAGGGGTTCCATAGCTAGGTCAAAAAGTAAAGGAGAACGTGGGTCACCCTGCCTAACTCCTCACAGCGATGGTGACCAAGTCTTACAGCCTGTTATGATTTTTTTGGTCACAATTTAAGAGAGCAATAGGTTGATAGCTTGCAGGGTCAGTCACATCTTTATCCTTTTTTAACATTAAGCATATATTAGCCCATAAAGTGAATTTGGGAGTGTCTTAGATATAAGAATATTAAATCATCCTATACAGTATTGGTGTAATTTTAGCATGAAAGGTCTTATAGAATTCACAGCTGAATCCATCCAGACCCACCGCTTTACCAGAGGGGAGGATTTAATTGCCTTAAGTAAATCAGCTTCAGTGATAAAACAGTTAAGGTCACTCCTAGAGTCTTCATCTAATTGTGGAATTGTAAGATTTGAGAAAAAAATGTTAAAATCAGAGTCAGTGGGTTGTACTTTAAATATAAAGTGCATCAAAAAATCCCTAAAACAGGAGTAGATTTCTTTTGGAAGAATAAGTAATTCGCCTGATTTTGATTTTATACTGTGTATAGCTTGTTTAGCTTGTGAACCTCTGAGTTGGTTAGCTAAAAGCTTCTCTGATTTATCACCTAGTTCAAATTGTTTCTGCTTGAGTTTCAAAATTACTTTACTAATTTGCTTATTTAAAATCTGATTATATTCATATTTTAATTTTAATATGTTATTATAATCTGATTGCGAAACTGTAGGTTTATAAATTTCTTCAAAGGATGGGAGTAAATATTCTATTTCCTTGAGACGAGCATTAAATTCCTTTTTCTTAGCTTATTCAAATGACATGGTATGGCCTATACAAGTGATCTTGAAAGCCTCCCATAGAACTAAGTCTGTAATTTCCCCATTGTCATTGGTTAATAAAAACTCATTCATACGATCTTTCATAAATGTTACAAAAGAGCAGTCATGTAGTAAAAGAGTATTAAAACACCAGCTATAGTTTTGTTCTGAGCTGAAGAGTAACTGGACTATGGATCAGATATAATGATATTATGGTATTTAGAATTTTGAACAGTTAAGTAGTAATTCAGAAGAGATTAAAAAAATAGTCTATCCTGTTATAGGATTTATGCACATGTGAATAGAAAGAAAAATCTTTGTCTTTGTAGGATGTAACAATGCAAAACATCCACAATATTCCTAGTTTTCATAAGATCATTTAAAGTTTGAACTGTTACAGAGGATGGTTTTGTAGAAAGCCTGTCCAAATAGGCGTCCAGAAAAAGATTGAAATCCTCACCAATAATTATATTAGAACCGGAATTTGGATTAGATCAAAAATTTGGCGAAAAAAGACAGGGTTATCACAATTAAGGACTGTAAACATTAAGCATTGTAATGGGAGTTGAGTTAATATGTCCTGTAATCAATACATATCTGCCATATGGGTCAGCCATCATATTTTCCAGTCGAAAAGAGATGTTCTTGCCGAAAATAATAGCTCCTCTAGATTTACGATTAAAAGTTGTTTGAAAAACCTGGGATATCCAATTAGCTCTTAATCTGCGCTGGTCATTTGGACCGATATGGGTCTCTTGGAGAAAAATTATATCTGCTTTTAAAGATTTCAGGTAAAAAAAAAACATGACCTCTTTTAATAGCATGACCAAGCCCTTTTACATTCCATGAGACCAATTTCAAGTGATCAAATTCCTTCTATAGCAACACAGATTGACAGTCACAGAAAAGTAAAAAAACAAACTGTACTGTGGCATTTAACAACGAAAAATAACCAAAAAAAAAAAACATATCTCCTACCCGCCCTTAGCCTACTTAACCATCAAGTCCTTGCATACTGGAGCGCTAGTTGGTGAAAAAAAAAGGGTAAATCGTCACATGGAGAAAAAACAAAAAAACAAAAACGAGTTTAGCTTACATTACATTCAACACGGTTTCTTAAGAACAGTATTAATAAATCTCATTGCCTCACCCAGTGTTGTGAAAATTTCAAACTTCCCCTGGTGGTTAATGCGAAGCTTTGCTGGAAAGAAAAGGTTGAAGACCACTTTCAGGTCCCAGAGAGTGGCCATCGTGGCATTGAACTCGCAACGCTGTCTCGTGACTTCTGCCGTGAAGTCTGTGAATATCAGCATCTTATTACCTTTATACACCAAATCCTTAGATCTTCGTAGTTGTAGGATAAGCTCCTTTTCTTGATAGAAATGGACTCGAGCCAGGATGGCTTCACTCTCTCTGATGGCGGTGGTTGTGACGCACAGTGAGCTCGATCAATTGTCACCGCAGTTTTAAAGATACTTTCTCCAAGAAGTGCAGGGATTAAAGCCTGGGCAAATTCAGTGAGATTATTGTCCTCTTCACCTTCAGGGATGCCTAGGATTTTAATGTTGTTGTGGCGTGAACAGCTCTCGAGGTCATCCAGTTTTGCTTTGAGGGTGCTGTTTTCCTTCTCCAGTGCCATCATTGCCGTTTCCAACTGGTTGATACGATTATCTTGGTCCGAGATTGGCTCCTGCATTACATTCACAGTTGTTAGAAGCTCTTTTTGGGAGAACTGAATGCTGCTAAGCGCTTCTTCAAGTTTGTCAAATCGACAGTTAAAGTGGTTAATTATTTTGTCAGAAAACCTTTCCCATGCCATGGGGGACTCAGTCAAGTCCTCCTCCGCAGTTGCCTGGTTAGCAGGGGTAGCATTAGCCGAGGCCTGCGTTGATGGCTGAAGGGATTCGATGTCTCTGAGCTTTCTTGGCATAGTTTAGATGGACCAAGCATCGCCAACCAGCTCCCTTTTATAATGAAGATGTGATCCCCATTGCTGGACAAAGGTAACTGCCCGTAGTACACAATTTAAAGAGTTGGCACGGGGAAGCTCTCAGGAACACGTCTGTTCCATGTGCAGCTCACTAGAGCCCCAAAAAATATACAAATCTTGATACAGACATATTTTATTACAGACCAATCTATTTATACACACACACACACGCACACACACGCACGCCCCATACTTATGTCGTAGTCAGGCATCAGGTTGGTGTGCCCCAGCCTTAAAAGTTGTTGCTGAGTAGGGTGCGTTCTTGCCAGCTGATGGCAAGAACAGTAAACCTTCTACTTGAAATGAGCTTGACACTACTATTACAATTACAACATTACAATTAAATGGAAAGATTGTTAGTTAGAGATGATCATATGGCACTTAAAAGATGCTTTGGCTGCAGTTTATAACATTTTACATAAAGCATTTTTCTGCAAGAAAATAACACAACACTATACTGTAAATATTACAGAATAAATCAAGAAATCCCTAATCAGACTACATCAAGTATAAGTGTATGTATTTGTAAAACAGAAAACATTAATGGAGCCAGACTTTATCCAACTCACCACAGCTACAATAAACCCACTAAACTTGTTTTAGTGTTTTGTTTTATAGTGTGCCAGTTCAACCTGAGCCAAATGCATTTGTACAGCACATCACAGCATGAACCACAGCATCAGAGGAGATAACAAACCTGATGAACTCAGCACTTTATGAAAGCCCTTTTCACAAATATAAAAGTAGAGATGTTATTATTTATGGATTTTTGTGCCCATGAACTGTGGTTGACAACTGCTCTGTCAACAGCTAACTTTCATAGAATGTTTTGATTTATAATTCAAATCATTCTTTATCAAATCCTTATCAGAACCTCCTAATTCCACAGTAATGAAAATCCATTCCATTTTTACCTTGTTAATCTTGTTTTGTTTATCTTGCAGCTGGGTCTAAAGCTGCTCTGAAATACTGATAAAACCAAAAACAAAGGAGGAAATAATACGGTGGCACTTAGGCCCTCTTCTACCAACATGTGAGTGATTTAACTTTTTATTTCATGTGGAGGCTACTAGTATTCACAAATTTACTACAAGATTTACTACAAGCCTTTTACTCCATGCTTAACAGATATGTTTTCCTTGCTTGAACCACCACCGGGGAGTTGTGCTTGAATGCTTGAAAGTGTGCAACATTCCCTCCACCCACAAGAGAAGCCATAGGGGGACCACTGTAGTGTGGATCGGGTCATAGTCATGGATGGGGGCCTCAATGACCTGATCTATGGATACAAAAAACAGATTTTGGGACATGGAACATGTAATATCTAAGGGTCATGTTCAAGAGTGAAGGATAGATGCAGCGTTGGATACTGCTCTGTTGCAGTACAGAACAACTTACAGGTCAATCTATGTTCCTACTCTCATAAGCTTCAAGTCACAAGAGTTAAAAAAATCCTGTAAGGAGTTTGGAGTAGAGCCGCTGCTCCTCCACTTCAAGCAGAGCCAGCTGAGGTGGCACAGCATCTGTTTTGGGTGCTCCCTGGACGCCTCCCTGAGGAGCATATTCTTGGTCTCTCTTGGTTTTTTGAATCTTCTAGTTTCATACCAGAAACAGTGAACAGTTAACTCAAAGCTTGGGTAGCATACTGCCATTGTGTCCTTGGGCAAAACACTTCACCCACATTGCCTATGTATGAATGACTGTGTTTGGTGGTCGGAGGGGCTGAAGGCGCAAAATGGCAGCCACACTTTCATCAGTCTGCCCCAGAGCAGCTGTGGTTGCAGAAGTAGCTCATCACCACTGAGTGTGACTGAGGAGTGAAGGAATAATGGACTAATGACAAGCTTGTAAAGCCCAATATAAATCCAATCCACTATTATTATTAAAGCTCATAGGTTTATATGCTTTTCAAAGCATTTTTCAAACTTTCTTTTGTGTCATTTTGAAAGATATTGACCTGTTTTTTATTTAGGGGTCTTATGGCATCGCCACAGCATTTTTAGGCCTGATGCTCTTTTTGTCACAGCCAGCCACACATAACCAAGACTGGAGAAGGCAATACAAGGGAAGTATCTTGGCCAAGAACACAACAACAGGATGCACAGCAACAAAGCGAGAATTATACCTCCAACCCTCCAGTTAGTGTGCAATCTGCTTAACCTTCTGTGCCTCTGTCGGCCCCTTGTGAAAATATGGTGTCTTTGGATGACGGGTGGAAGTTGAACAGAACCCACAGTAACATACGGAGGACATGCAGACTCCACTCAGAAAGACTGTTGGCAGCTGGCACAGGGATCAAACCCACAATCTCCTTGCTGGAAGGCAGGAGTTCTAACTACTCTGCCACTATACACAGATCTGTGAAACAAAAATGTTTTTCTCCCCACTGAAATCTATATATTTGCATATGTTTAAACATTACACAGATCTTATCCATGATACTGTGAGATTGTGCTGATAAATCCACCGCGCAGAGGAACTTCTCTCGCTCTAATTATTCCGGCGGCTCCTCCTCGTTCTGCTCTTGTCTTGGTCTAATCAGCGGATACAGCCTGTTTATTTGTGGAAACAGTAAAGCATCTAAATTAGCACACTCTGACAGGCTTATCCCGCTCCAATCAGACACAATTGTGAACCCGAGAGACAAACAGACCGACACAGGTAGGTCTTCAAACAGAATGAGGGATCTGAACAGCAGTGTGGCATTGAATAAACACACTTCCTGAATGTACATTATCAAAGCACCTCTCTGAAAATCCAACTTTAAACACAGGGAACAGAAATCCACTACAAGTCAAATCTTCAAGTGCCATGTAATTTTAGTAGTTTTAGTTTTTTTTAGTTTTTTTTTCAGGCTTTTTGGAATATTTTTGGACACCTTTTTGCATTAGTATTTCAGGTTTTATAACTTAAAATAATTAATATATCTGGAAAACGTTTTTTTGGGGAGCTAACATACATACAGTACATATTTACACAACAAAAATTATAAAATGTCCATTACTTCAGAAAAAGTATCAATACAAAACTTTGCACTTCTGTTAATGCAGAAGAAAGTTTACATTGATGCCATCACTTTTTGTAGCTCTGAACAGTTTTTTTCTTGGCTTGCCAGTGCAGGACAGCGAAATGCTGTGTCTATGATGAAAATTGTTATAAATTATTTAAAAGCATTTATTTCCAAAATGAAATTATAACACAGTGACACACGTGAGAAGTGCATTTCATGTGTGGAGCTGCGTGTTCTGAGCCACAAACTGCCGAATTCTCTTCCAGAATCCAGGCAAGGCAGTTCATCCTGAACGAGACGACTTTCTCGGGATCTTGCAAAAGTATTGAGAGATCTCGCAAAACTTTATTAGGATCTAACAAAAGGTTTCTCAGGAGCTTGCAAAAACTATCTCGAGATCTTGCAATTTAGAGATTTCACTTTTTTCTGTCTTTTTTTTTTTCACCCTGTTCCCTCCAGAGCGCCATAGAAATCTGTTGTACTGGGGTTAGTATTATTATTTTTACTTGTCTGAGCATAGCCTTCCTTGTTAAAACAATAAAAATCTACACTTTCGTCCTGTCTCACACTGACATGGAGAAACACTTTTATCTTATCTTGTTGTGAGCAATAACCTCAGAGGCTGGAACATATAGCCTGGAAAAAGCCAGACTGATATAACCTTAGCACAGAGAGTACTACACAGAGTCTACTGATGTTATGTCAATCTGGAATGTCTTCCATTGGAGTAGTTTAGAATGGGGAAATACTTTCAGTAGAATATCTGGAGGTGACTGGATGAAGTGTCAGCTTGTGACCATCTACTATGCTTTGTTTTAGCCAATCATAGCAGCAACTCAAATAATGTAACTGACCAACAAGCCACTATGTCAGTAATAAAATATTAGATGATTTTTGCTGTTTTGTAAATGTATAGCAGCATATTTTTCGTTTTTTGGCATTGCCATGTTGTTAAAAAGTATTGCTCAAAGTGCTTGTTGTTGTCGGTAAACCCATAACCTGATCAATGCTTGCAGTACTGCCACACCATCGGTCTGCATCTCATTCAGATGAATCAGTGAGAGCCTGACAATGAATTTTCTTGAGTTTGTGAATGCACAAATCTCTGCTTGCACCAAAAGATTTAACGTAATTTTATTTGGCTATGTAGTATTTAATGAGGGTTAGAGTTTAGTGCTTAGTGAGGCCCTGGTGTCCTACCCCTGGATTCTGTACCCTTGTGTGATTTAAGGGCATGTGGTACAATGATACCGTTCCCAATGTGTCTAATAGTGGAGTGATAGTGGACACGAAGAAGGAGAGAAGCCCTCATCAGCAACTGTCTATCTAGGAGCTGGAAATGGAGAGGGTGAGCAGCTTCAGATACCTGAGGGTCACACCACACAGCTGATGAAGAAACAACGGCTGTACTTCCTGAGGAGGCTGAGGAAATTTGGTAAGATCTTGCTAAGATCCTCAGCAAAACTTCTACAGCTGCATGTGTCATGAACCGCAGATGCCTGCAGAGAGCGGTGACGACTGCTGAGAGGATCACCGGGACTCCACTGCCCTCTCTGCAGAGCTCCAACCAGCACAGAGTCCACAGGGGAGCTGCCTGCATCATCAAAGACCACCCCCCCGCTCACACTTCACCCTCAGGTTGGAGGAACAGAAGTGGGAAATGCAGGACTTCCAGACTAAATAAGTCTTTTTCCCCATTGCCGTCAGACTCCTAAACAGCTGACAGGAGTTTATAGAAATGGATTACTTAATGCCCCTGTACTTTTGTTTACATTTTTGAGTTTGCTCATTTTTAATTGCACAAGAATCTGTACTGCTTATGCATCTTTATACTCGCATATGGAAATGTACTGTTTACATGTGTCAGTTTGCACACGCAAGTCATTTATTCATACTGATTGTTGCATAACAGCTAATGTAGCACACTACCTGGCTCATTTATGCACATAGTATATACATTTTATATATATATATATATATAAGCATAGTTGTATGGTGCATGCTTCCTTTAAATGCCTTTTTTGCAAACATGTTTCCTAACTGTGCATAGGAAACATTCTTCATTTCTTTTCTCATTGCCAGACATGCATATGATGTATACACATGCTTGAGATCCAAGAGAAGTGAGGGCCTGCCTTCAGGGGGGCCTTTCCTGTCTGGTCTGTTGGATAGCAGCGCCCCTGACAATAAACGTTTTGAAGCTGAATCTCTTGAGCCTTGAATCTAATTGGCTTTTAAATTTACTTCAGTACTACATTTGAAAAAGACTTAAAACTTTCACCATACTTCAACTTCAAGATACAAACTTGGAAAATCATATTATTTCAGTCTAAAAGAATCCAACCCCCTGCTCCACTGAACTGAACCTGATGTTTTTGTGAGAGCCGGTCCATCTCAGCATGAACTTCTCCAGCAGCCTTCAGAAGAGAGACCTGCCGCACTCTGCTTCCCACTGCCACGCTTTTTAAAAATATCAAAGTATGATGTTATTAGCTCTGAGCAGGTGTTTTTGTGCCCATGACCTGCTGTTGACACCTACTCCACACTCTGAGAGGCTGTGCTCAGAAACACATTAGTGCAATCGGATTATTTCTTCACACATTTGAAGTGAAACCTTGAAATTGAGCTAGTTTTTAATGTGTCCTTCAGGTGAATCTGACAGTTTTATGGCCCCTTAGTGTAGAAATTAGAATTTAATAAGTGCTTTACATTCATGTTAATCGCTTGGGAAATATTAAAGAAACCAGGAAGTGCTCCTGTGCATTTCTAAAGTCCATACTTCATCACTGGACTTGTTCTGATCATTTTAGTGCTTAAATCACCGTCACTATAGCTGTGTCCCAATTCAACGGCCGCAGCCTTCGTCGGCTACATTTGAAGGCCGATTATGTCAAAGTCGGCGCGACAGGAGTGTCCCATTTCGAAGGCTTCCTTTTCCACTGAACGAAGGCTGCATCGGGTGCATCCTTCGCGGCCCAACGTATCCCATGATGCACTGCGCGCTGCTTGTCTAACGTTCAAAGATGGCAGAGGCAGGCGGAGAGAGCTGCTCGTCGGCGGAGGAATACACTTTTAAATGTAAGTACGGGGTTCAAACTTAATCTAATAATAACAAAACCAGTGTAATAAAACAACGGGGTTTAAAGCCCCTCAAAAATGTTAAAATAGTTAGGTATTAACTTATGGTTAACATCGGTAATTTGATTGAGCGTTTAGCTAGTTTACTACAGTGTAAGTTACACAGCTGGGAAAGCCCATTAAAACTTTCGGAATTTGACAGACTGCAAAACAAATTTTTTAAATTTATTTTTTACTTTTAGGGAGCAAGGAGCACACGGCTCAATTTATAAAGCTTAGGGGGGAACATGATCAGCTCTTCACCGGAGCCAAAAACTCAGCCAGTGTGGGTTGGAGGTAAGGCAACATCACCACGTTTGTTATAACGTTATATCCATAGTCATCTTTATGGTTAAAATATAATTTAGATGACTGATAAGGTAACTGTTTAAAGGCTTGTTTTCAAACATGTATAGCTTTATGTGTGCAGCTCCCACTAATCCATACATCTATGTTCAGCTGGCCCTATTTTAAATCTGTCAGCTTCACACAGCTCTGTGTAGAGCATGCTTTACTCCTGTTGACTATCTCAGATGGACTGTAAACAAATCAGATCAGTGCTGACATTACTGTTGTTGTTGTCTTGCTTTAAAACATTATAGTTAGAAACAGTATCTATATTGAAACTGTCCATATTAATTTACCTGTCTGATCCACAGCGTCTCGGCCTAAGCCTGGACAACACTGCTGGAGTCACATAACTGTTGCCAAATGAGCCTTTCAACAAAAATACTAAACTGGAAAGAGCATAAACTTTCTTGTTGCTTGTTTCTCCAAACACAATTGGTTAAAAGATTACTGAGACTAATACAGACATGTTGCATGTTTATTGAAACACTTTGAAAAATTACTGTATTAACCCTGGGACTTCTTGCTAAACATTCATAATTTCTGTTTATTATAAATCTACTATAGACTGAAGTTGTACTCTTCTCTGTACGATTAGGACAGTGCTGGAGAAATTAGGCCTGCAGGGGAAGGTCACGCCCCTCCAGGCCAAAAAGAAATGGGATAACCTAAAAAAAAAAAAAATACAAAGTATGTACATGTGATTTCAAATGAAAAGTATAAATGTGTTATTTATTATTTAATAGAATAAACACTTTTGCTTGATTTTGTGTTGACCTTTGTCTGGTTTCCTCTGTTTAAGGATTGCAAGTGTCCAGGGACAGAGCAAGGGGTGGCCGGACAGCCCACAGCTGCAACTTGGCCCAGGTTTGTCCCCATGGACGAGGTGTTGGGACAGAGGCCCTCAATCAACCCCCCCTGTCCTAATCGCCTCAATCCCTGAGGACACACCAGGGCCAAGTGCAGCTGGGGATGAGAGTGAGGCAGAAGAAGAAGAGGTGCAGGTAGTGGCAGGTGGAAGGAAGAGGAGAAGGAAGAAGGACAGAGAGGAGGAGTTTCTTGAGATGTGTAGGGAGGATTTAAGAACGTACAGGGAGGCAGAGCAGAGGAGCAAAAGGAAGCATTTACCAAGCTGTTTACAATTTTAGAGAAGCTGGTAGATAAAAATAATTAAAGAAAAAAATAAAATGTTTTAAAATATGTTAAAAAAGTGTGTGTGTTTAACTTTTACAACAAACATAAAATCACAAAACAACACACACGCACAGGTAAGATTATTATGAACTTTAAATCATTTATTAATATTTAAGAACTATTTACAATGTTGGTGCTGTGCTGGACAGGTTTTTCAACCAGCAGGACAGAGCCTGATTCCCGCTGCAGGAAGTCTTATGCAGTGTCGCTGGAACTTCTGACCAGGAGCGGAGGCACAGGTGGGCTGCCAAAATTAAGGTCCTGGTGGTCCTCTTCTGGCTGACAAAGTGGGGGCTCATACAGGGGTGGTCTCCAGAGTGTTGGGATCTGTCATCACTGTCCACCACATCGTCCATGGCCTGGGTTTGCAGGTTTGCAGGGCTGGGGCAATCGATGGCTGCCATGTCACTAAGACAGAAGAGGCAAGAATATTGAAAAATGTACAGCATACTACCTCAGTCATATTTGCATTAATCCTTGACACACAATAATTTCACAGGGGTAAAACACTTAACATTTTTTTCACCAAAAACACACAAAAAGAAGAAAAAAAGTTATGCCATTCACTTTCTTGGTGAAGGGGGTTTGAAAACTCTCCCTTTCAAACCCATTCCCAATAATATCTGTGCTGATGTAAGATGTTAGCTCATGTTAACTTTGGTGCAAAATTTGAGGGAAGTACAATCATGACCCTCATGTACAAAAATGTATGTGTTAATTATTATTATTTTACACAGATCTCTTAAACTACTTGAAATCTGCTCAAAACTACCAAACATTAAACTATTTTAAGGATTTTAACCCATATATACACTGCTCAAAAAAACAAAGGGAACACTTAAACAACACAATGTAACTCCAAGTCAATCACACTTCTGTGAAATCAAACTGTGTCCACTAAGGAAGCAACACTGATTGACATCAGTTTCACTGCTGTTGTGCAAATGGAAGAGACAACAGGTGGAAGTTATAGGCAATTAGCAAGACTCCCCCAATAAAGGAGTGGTTCTGCAGGAGGTGACCACAGACCACTTCTCAGTTCTTATGCTTTCTGGCTGATGTTTTGGTCACTTCTGAATGCTGGTGGTGCCACTACCTCCTCCTTTATGCAAGGAGGAACAGGAGGAGCACTGCCAGAGCCCTGCAAAATGACCTCCAGCAGGCCACAAATGTGCATGTGTCTGCTCAAACGGTCAGAAACAGACTCCATGAGGGTGGTATGAGGGCCCGACGTCCACAGGTGGGGGTTGTGCTTACAGCCCAACACCGTGCAGGACGTTTGGCATTTGCCAGAGAACACCAAGATTGGCAAATTGGCCACTGGTGCCCTGTGCTCTTCACAGATGAAAGCAGGTTCACACTGAGCACATGTGACAGACGTGACAGAGTCTGGAGACGCCGTGGAGAACGTTCTGCTGCCTGCAACATCCTCCAGCATGACCGGTTTGGCAGTGGGTCAGTAATGGTGTGGGGTGGCATTTCTTTGGGGGCCACACAGCCCTCCATGTGCTCGCCAGAGGTAGCCTGACTGCCATTAGGTACCGAGGACCCTTGTGAGACCATTTGCTGGTGCAGTTGGCCCTGGGTTCCTCATAATGCAAGACAATGCTAGACCTCATGTGGCTGGAGTGTGTCAGCAGTTCCTGCAAGACAAAGGCATTGATGCTATGGACTGGCCCCGCCCGTTCCCCAGACCTGAATCCAACTGAGCACATCTGGAACATCATGTCTCACTCCATCCACCAACTCCACGTTGCACCACAGACTGTCCAGGAGTTGGTGGATGCTTTAGTCCAGGTCTGGGAGGAGATCCCTCAGGAGACCATCTGCCACCTCATCAGGAGCATGCCCAGGTGTTGTAGGGAGGTCATACAGGCGTGGAGGCCACACGCACTACTGAGCCTCATTTTGACTTGTGTGAAAGTGAAATTTAAAGTGAAAATTAAAAAAAGAGTGAAAGTGAAATTTAAAAGAGATATTTATATTATTTAAACTGGCGTTTAAATAACAATTTCAAGTAGTTTAAGAGATTTATGCACAAAAGAAGAAAAAAATATTGATGTCTGTTTATTTTATAGAGGTTTTTGTTCGTACATTTTGTACATGAGGGTCACAGATGCATAATTCATAAATAGAGTATAAATGATATGGGGGGGGGCATTATAAATAATTGACATAATAATTGCTCTCATTGACAAACAATTATTTACAGTACAACAAATAATGCTGAAATAAAATAAATAAATAAATAAATAAAGATGTAAGTTTTGGTTGAAATAAATACAAGGGCCTATAATTATTCTTTTTCTGTATTTGTTTCTACATTTGCTTTAATTTATTTTTGGTTAATTTTATTATTTTTCTTTTATTTATATTTTACATTTATTTATGCGTGTCCTGACGGTGTCAGTGGTTGATCTGGGTGAGTGATCGCTGTGTGGACTATCTGCAGATTATCTCTTGCTTTGGTTGCTTTTGTCTAACACGGCCCCTTCATTTGCATTTTGATGACGGAAATCAAGAAATGAATAAATGTGCAAGAAAGTAAAGGGGAAAGAAAAAAAAATTAAAGCAAAAATAAATTAAAGCAAATGTAGAAATAAATGCATAACGAGAATAATCATAGACCTTTATTATTATTTTTTTTTAACCAAAACTTACATCTTCATAAAAAAAAAATATATTTTTTTTTATTTCAGAAATTGTTGTCCTGTTTAAATAATTATTCATCAAAGAAACATTTATTTATTTATTGGTTGATTGATCAGGCAGTTCTAATCCTCCATACATTTTAGCCGTTTTTTACTCTTACATGTCATTTATACATTATATAATTTTATATATGAAATTTGCACTCTTGTGACCCCCGTATACAAAAATATATGCACTGACAAACCACTATAAAATCCTCATACATTAATATTTTCAACTTTGTTTGTTTCTTGAAATCTGCTCAAAACTACCAAACATAAATTCTGACTTTTAACCCTTTAAATGCCAGCTCAAATATATACATTTTAAAGTTTCTGTGATTTTTTGTAATAGTTTTCAAAATTCACATACCCTATTTAAACTGTGAGATTATTTTTATTTTAGCATTTGTTGTCCTGTTTATATATTTATTTGTATAACATTTATTCATTTGTTTGTTTATTTTTTGATTTGGCAGTTTTGGTTCTCCATAAAAATGATCACCAAATGAAAAAGAAAAAACTCACGCAAAATGTACAAAAATGTAGCGCCTAAGGGTTAACATTTTTTGTGAGTTGCTGGTTAAATGGAGCGTACCCATGCAGTGTGTGTGTGTGTGTGTGTGTGTGTGTGCATGTGTATAATATAATCTCTCTGCACTGTCAGGTTTGAACAAATCAAGCTGTTTCTTTTCCTCCTCCTTCTCCAGCTTTAACCAAGTGCAGTGAAACTCCTGCTATAGTCCTGCTCTGGTTGGGGGTTCAATCTCTAGTGTAGCCCACTGCTTAGTTTTTATTAAGGCAGAGTTTAGTCCTGGTTTATTACACTTTTACATCTGGTTTAGTCCTAAAATAGTCCTTGATTAGTATTATTCTGGGTTTAGTCCTGGGTTAGTCCTGATTTAAACCTGTTTTTGTTCTAATATAGTCTTGTTTAGTCCTTTTTTAGACTTGGCCTTGCTTCCTGGTCTAGTCTTGATTTTATTTGTACGTAGTAATTCTCATTGTAACCCATTGGTACTTGAAAAACCAAATATTCTCTGAGGTAGTACTTGATGTGAACAGTTTGAAAATCACTGCTCTAAACCTTCATATACAGATGTGTATTTTGATGGATGTGAATGCGCTCTGGTATGTGCGGCCTCATCACTTGACACGTATCACTCCGCTGCACAGGTGTTCCCCATTAACAACCCATTAGTAAGTCATTAGTATTCGTTACAGTGGCTCGCTTAAACAGACATCACTATTCCAAACATGATGTGAGAAAACATTTCACTTAATGCATGCATAATGTGTACACTCAGAAGAGCTAAAGGAAACTAGGAAAATACAGGCACTCAGAAATTCACTAACCCTCCTCTGTACCCATATATATACATATATAGTAATAATAAAACACATTGCAGTGTTAGTTATTAGAGGTGAACCATGGAGTCAGTTTTCAGAAAGTTTTTATTATTTTTTGGTCTAATTAAGAAACATCTCAATATAAAACAAATGAACATTCAGGAAGTAGCAACAGGATCAGATCAATAAACTAGACAGACTCCCCATCTCTTTGTTTTAATTGTGATGATTATGGCTCACTGTTAATGAAAACCAAAACTCTCTCATTTAGTTATTTCAATTCCGTTGTATTTGTATAGCCCAGTATCACAACAAAGGTCATCTCAAAGGGCTTCACAGTTAATCAAACATAAACACAAACAATAACTACACTAAACTAAACAGACCCAGGACACTCCTGTCCTTACACCCTCCTTCTCCGGACTGTTAGTCCATTAGCTCATCTATAGGATCATAGATCAGCTCTGTAAGGATTCATCCAGATGGGAATGGGGGTGAGGTAGATCCGGGAAGTCCATAGGAGGTGAGGTTGAGGGCCCACAGGTCGGGACAGGAGCACAGATGGGGTCAGATAAGGTCCTGTCCTCACTGGGACATCTGCCAGCAGCCAGGCATCTGAAACAGTCCCCACTCCCCCAGAGGGGAGCGGGACAGAGGGACAACTTGTGAATAGCAAGGAACTGATTAAAGAAATAGAATATTTAATAATGACAGTGATAGAAGAGGAGCAGCAGATGAAACCAGAGGACAGAGGCTCAGTGCACCATACTTGCCCCAGCTTCTAGCTCCTAGAGCAGCCTAGCTTCAGCTGTGGAGTTAACCCTGTTCCTAGTTGCCCTGACCATAAGCTTTCTCAAAGAGAAACGTTTTAAGCCTAACCTTAAATGTAGAGACTGTGTCTGCCTCTCTAACATGAGCTGGAAGCTGATTCCATAAAACAGGAGCTTGGTAACTAAAGGCTCTACCTCCAACTGTACTTTTAGAAACCCTGGGAACCACTAATAGCCCTGCATTTTGTGAGCGCAGTACCCTGCTTGATTGGTATGGCACTATAACATCATTAATGTAGGATGGGGCCGTACCATTTAAGGCTTTATAAGTGAGGAGAATGATTTTAAACTAGGGCTGGGAATCGATAAAAAAAAATTAACTAATTAATCGCAAATCTGAAAAAAATTTATCACGATTAATAACTACCAGTTATTAATCACGATTAATTGTATTATAAATTCACATACAAACACAAAATTGTAAATTTAGAACATTTATTTTGAATTAACCTTCACATACTTTCCTGTAAACTTGTGCAATGCAAACAAAACTTGCAAAGAAAATAAATAAATAGTCTCTTTGAGACCTGTAACTCAGACAAAGTTTGCCTAAATAAGGTACAACCAACAAATACACAAAACTTACCTAAAAAAGCATGTGTAATCTCTTTTAGAACTTTAACAAAAATAAGTTTATTTCTTCAATTAATAACAATTGTTGTGGTTCACAACAGTGTAAATACTATGAACTGTGTTACTCCAGTGGTAATTGAACTCATCCTTGCATAGACTGCACATAACTTTTGTTTTGTCTATATTGCTGTCTGGTGACGATTTGAAGCAGAATTGTCCATTTAGCAATGTGTCTTTTTGGTCACTCATGTTGCTTTAGCTCGTTCACTTGTTGCATTAGGCTCCTTCCAGATGAACTGTGCCTTGTGAACGAGAGTGCACGGCCGCAATGAGAGGAGGGGAAATACGCCTGTATTAGGGGGGGCAGTGAAGTGTCGTGCGTTACGTTTTTGATCAGCACTAAACTCAGATCCAATCACCTGTCCGTTCACCGCTGACAGGTGTGCGTTTTCCCATCATGCACTGAGCCGTGCAGCCTCCGCAGTTGCTCCTGATGAACTGCGGCGGCTCAGGCGCTGGTCTCGTTTGGATCTCACGGTGACCGTCGCACTTGTGGCATCAGAGCAAGTCAGGAACAAGTCGGACACAAATCTAACCTGAGCACTGCGCACAGACCCACACTGATGAAACTGCGCAAGTCTGGCTCATCTCGAACGCACCTGAGCGGCCAAAGCAGTGGACTTATCCTGAAGTGGAACCACAGGCAAAACGCCGTTTTGTCAGTTATTACGCCGCTTTTTTTGCCGTGATGAATGACCGCGCTGTTAAATATGTTGTGAATGTGCCAAAAAATGCGCCGCCTTTTATGCCGCCTTCAAGCCTTAGAAAAAACGCATTTTTTTTGCGGTGTTTTGTCCATCAAGACACATCAGGACACGCGTAAAAAATGCTGTTTTTTAATATAATAATAATCTCCACCCTTCTTTTCTCACAGCCTTGCCCACTGTCAGTGTATCGGTAGCACAATGGTTAAGGTGCTTGCCCTTGATACAGCTGTCCAGTAATGCACGGGTTTGACCCCGTAGGCCACATATTGTAACATTTGAGTTTTTATTGCGTTTTTTCTTTTTTTTTTAACTCTGTCATGCTCTACGTTGTTATGTTGTTGTGTCTTTGTTTGGATACAGACCCACTGAGTTTGCAGCCCTGTGTTACAATATGTCAGAAACCTGTGTGTACTGTCAATTTTTGCCCTCATTTCTGTCATTGTTTTGACATTATTTAAACTCCCCTGCCATGGTTAAGCTATATAGACATACATTTTGACTATAGATCTCTCTCTCACTCTCTCTCTCTCTCTCTCTCTCTGTACAAAAGCCATCTCCAGGTTTGATAGTCACCATTTCCTAAGTAAACATTTTTAGAGTAGACCATGCTGTTGCTGGTCATGCCACTGGTGCCGAGGCTGCTGTTGCTATTGGGGTTGCTTCAGGTGTTAAGTGTCAATTGGCTGTTCATTAGTGATGTAGGAAAACATGCCTATCAAATGCCCTTCAAACAACATAATGGGGACTCTATACACAGCACATTCACAGGACAGATGATTGGGTGGCACACTCCTGCCCTGCTGTATGGGCAGGTTAAGGTGGTTATCTGGGTAAAATAGTTGTCCGCCTGTATATTACGTCTGTACTAGATACTGGGCATAGTGCGGTCAGTGAAGAATTTAATGTAGTTCAGGTCCCAGAATATGAATGTCCTGTATCTCCAGCTACAATGGAAGCTGTGAGCTCCATCATCAATCCCCTTGCAGCATCTGAATCATATGGTAGGGGCCGGCACATAGCAATGGTTCAGATTGTGACGTCAAGGACTACTTGTAATAACTGAGTAAATTGCAAAGATGTGACAAATTGCTGCATAGCATACTGTTAGGAAAAAAAGCTGGCTCATAACCAGTTATATTCAATGTCTATCCGATGTCTTCTGACATCTGTTTGAGATGAAATTACATAGTATCACCATATATTTGTTGAGACATGAACATATGGCAGTGGTTTAATAATGACTTACTGTGACAGAAAAAAGGAAGGGGTTTACTGTATTCTTGAGACAAATTTATCAAAGAGAAATGACAATGGTGCATGTGTCCTTTTAACTGTACTAACCCACCAGCTGTGAAAACTCATGTCACATTAACCTGGGTTTGTGACACCTACCAACCCTCTGAAGGGTTATTTGTATGATTGTAAGTATACAAATAACAAACTTTACTTTAGTACATGTCTGAACAGTGATAACAGCAGAAGCAGATTTTGTAACCTCCCCACCACATAAATGTATTTTATGATTAAAATCAAAATTGTGACAAAAAATTGACACTTAACTGGGTTTGTGACACCCGCTCAATCTCTTAAGGGCTTAACATGTTTTTTCTGAGTGTAAAGTTCACTATAGTGCATGTGTTTGAACAGTGACTACAGCATTAGATTTTCCTCCTCACCACACACAAACAATCACACACTATCAAAACACCGTCCCTGGGTAATTGCCATTTCCGTAGGATGTTTGAATTCTTCAACTGTTGACATGTGAGTGTGAGAACACCTAACACCTACACAACCCCAACAGCAACAACAGCATCAGCACCAGTGGCATCGCCAGCAACAGCATGGTCTACTCTAAAACATTCGGGCACGGAGCACACTCAGGCACAGTCTGACCCTCTCAGTGGTCCAAGGGGACATCATGGGATACCAGTCATCCGTGACCTGGTGTCCTTTCTGGACTCCTCAGGAAAAAAGAAACCTCTGCATGCCACTGGATGTTACTTACAATAAAGGCTGCTATTTACAACAACAAATGATCTGTTACAGATATCTTCTGCTAGTTTGTAGTGTGGGATATCATGAAAGATGTCATTCCTGAAATGTGTCAAACAAGTGATGAACCCAGTATTATTTCTTGTACTGGGAAAAATGTTGACATATTGGATGCATACAGTCAAAGTTAATGTTTCCAAATGGTCAAATTTCTTGAATAAACAGTTGAACCCATGCATTACTGAACACCTGCATCAAGGGCGAGCGCCTTAACCATTGTGCTATCAATACGATGGCTGTGGATAAGGCTGTGAGAAAAGAAGGGTGGAGCTTATTATCATATAAAAAAAACAGCGTTTTTTACGCGCGTCCTGATGTGCACAAACGCCGTTTTTCACGTATGTCTTAATGGAAGCCTTTTCTAAGGCTTGAAGGGGGTGTAAAAGGTGGCGCATTTTTTGGCACATTCACGACGTATTTAACGGCGCGGTCTCACGGTGAAAAAAGCGCCATAATAACTGACAAAACGACATTTTTTGCGGCGTATTTTTGGTGAAAAGCGAATGATAGAGGCGTAATAGTGGCAGGATCGGCCTGCCATACTGGTGTACGGCCAAACAGATAGTGTGATTAATTTGCGTTAATAAATCTTAATGCATTATTTTTTTTTTCTATTAATTGCCTGTCAACGTTGACAGCGCTAATTTTTACATTTTATTTCTGTCTACAGACTTTTTTTTACTTTTAGAATTTAAATTAAAATATTAACCAATGAAATACCTTTATTTTTCTAGATATTCTAATTTATTGACTGCATAGAAAACATATTTGATTATATATTTACATTTTACATGCTCTTTGTACCAAACTCTTGAAACCTTTTTCTGTTGTTTGTAATAATGATGTGTAAGTCATAAAAACCAAGCCACACTCTCCTACTTGCTTTTCGCAAGTCTGGTTCCCCTCTCGGAGCGAAGCATTTCTCTGGTTTAATTTTGGAACTGGCCTATCACAGTCATTTATCTGCAGCGTGTCTTACAAAAAAGAAAGCGCTAACCAAGGTAGTGCTAGCTACCAAGCTAATTAAATAACTTCTATGACCTGATTAATGTCATTTACTGCTTTCCTTCATCACCTGTTGGTTCTGCTGAAGTCTGCGTTATTGTCCAGTCCTCTGTGAGATTTTTTTCTTTGTCTTGTTTCCATTTTAACAACAGGAAAGTCCCATTAACATCTGACTTAATGACCACATTTAAAAAGAAAACCAGACTTTCTCCACAAGTCTTTGTACTTCGGCTTCTGCTGCTGTCCTTGTTCAGAAATAAGTACAGAGCTGCTCATAATACAGCGTATTCTGATGTTTTATATAAAAAAAGGCAAGAATCCACATTTGTTTGGATCAGCAAGGCACTGCTTACATCCCTCCCTTTGTTTCTCTGATTGATTACTGTGCCTGTTCTTGTTTCACCACAGAAATGAAACGTTACCGAAAGGACACCAGACTAATTTATTTGTATAGAAAAAGAAAATATTTATCTGGCAGGCCAGGCTAATAAAACCCAGTTATTATAAACATATTTTTAAATATTATTTAAACATGTTAAGTGTTTTCACATGATATCACATTACTAAATATAAATGTAAAAAGTACTTTAAAGGGGGAAAATTCTGCTGTTAAAACTCTTGGTCACCTCTAGAACAGCAGCAATGTTTATAGCCTTTAAAAACAATTTCCATGACACTATTTTACCACAAAAAAAAAAAAAAAAAAAAAATGTTTGTGAGGAATCAGTGGAAACAGAACTGTACACTGTTTTTTAGGTAAATGAATGAGAGCACACTAAATGTAAAGGGCTTGTTGACTAGTCAGTGCTTCCTGGAGTGGGTGGGGATTCATGAAACTGAGTGTTCTGAGGCCTCTGAAACTCAGTGCCAGAGAATACAGGATTACTCAAACAGAACACAACTTCAGTATGTTTTTGATGTGGGAATAACATTATACTTAACATAAGACAGAGGCAAGGGAGAAGATAGCCCCTTTAGGATATTTTTAGACAATAAATACTTTAAATGCTTGTTAAATAGAAACCATGTTCTCACATTACTGAATAAAAGTGACAGGATCCTGTGGACAAGTTTACTGTCAATTAAAATCCAAAAACATAACTTTAAAAGCAATGATTAGGCAACACATTATAAAATACACAACATGTGTAGACCAGGACTAAACCAGGACTAAACCTGGACCAAACCAGGTCTAAATTACGACTAAATCAGGGCTAAACCAGGACTAAAATAGGACTAAACCAGGGCTAAACCAGAGATGCTTCTTCTTTCACGGAGCGTTCTTAAGGGTGAGGCCCTCTGCCGTCTCCTCTGGCGGCCCCTGGTGGCCTGAAACAACATGACAAAAACTGTATGCTGTATATATTCTATATAGTCAGGACTGAACCAGGTCTAAGCCCTGAGACTGGTCCTGAGGGGACACTATAGTGTTGTGTCTTTGGGTTAAAGATATAAATGGTTTCATGAGATTAAGAAGTTACTTGTACATTAGTTCATAAATTATAATAAATCAGTTAGATTTAGTTTTGTAACTGGTCTGTATTTAGAATGGTTTGTATCAGCCATTGGCGACAGTAATATTCTAGAGCTTCACTCTTTCAGTGGTTGACCTTTGACCTTTGATGTCATTTCTGTTTGTAAGAAGTGAAGCTATCGGTGTTGACAACAGTTAGGGACTGCACATCTTGTAACACTGAATGTGCCCTGGATGCTTTTGTATTCTTTATACAAAAAATAAATACAAAAAAGAGAACCTTCAAATGAGAAAACAAAGCCTTGTGTGGAGCTTTCTTTATACTTGTTTGCTTGCTGTATAGTAGTGTACATGATCCTGAGGGGACCCTAGTGTAATGAACTGATACAGTGGTACAGTACCTTACAGTAATAGTAGAGAGCAGGGATTTATATGAGCTTCATCAGGAGAATGGCCACCACTCTGAAGATCAGCTCAGAGTGAACACACAGAGACATGAGGCCTTTTTAAACCATCATTATCATGTGACTTTTATTGTGTCCTTGGGCTTTTCCAAACAGCTCCCTGCTCCCTTGCCCTGCACATTTGACCTGTTTTCCCTTTCCAACGGGACTCTGCCAGGTTAAGTCCCTCTGAAACTAATGTAGAGCTGAGGGCCAGTGGCTTATTAGGCCCTCCACAGCCAGAGAATTCCAGAGCAGTCCCAGTCTGGTCCTAACACCTGACTTCTGCAGAGGACAATGTGTTTAGTGCATACTCAAGTACCCAGGGTAAAGGAGCGATCAGAGAGTACCCACAGTAAAGGTTCATTCCTGGTTCAGAGTAAGCGCAGTGGGTCTAAAGGTGTGATAAAGGGTACTGTTCAGCTGCGAGTGAGCTGGGTCTGCTGGGTCCTGTCATGTTACTGTGGTGGCATGGTGTATGTAGTGTGTGGAAGAGCTGAACTGTCTGGAAGTATTTTGTTGTTAATTAGTGCAATGTGTTAGATATTTTTGCTTTAACAAACTTACAACAACTTACTAAGTAACAATTAACAACTTTGTCTACATCACAACTTTTCATGACTGAGCCTCTCACAGTCTGTAGTCTGTCTCCAGTCTGTACATCACAGAACTATTTGCTAACACCACAGACAGCTGGCAGACTGCAAATATGTAGGCATTTTTTTTTACTTTAACAATTTTTTCTCAAATAATTATGAAATGGAAATAAATTATTCATAAAAGAAAGAAAAACCGAATCAAAAGAGTTTGGAAGACTGAAAATCTTTCTGTTTAATATCTGACTGTGAAGGCTCAGTTACAGCTCTGATCAGCTGTAACCTCACTGCTGTGGCACAGCCCAGCTACTGTCTGCTCCTCTGTACAGTTCTAATTCTGTCCTTTCAGGCTCTGCCACAATAAAGTTGTTTCTGCTGATGAAAAAGGATGAAGCTTTATTTTGAAGGGTCACAAGGGGTATTCGATTGCTGTTAACAGAAACTTTACAGTGATTCCCCATCCATCCTGCAGTTTCTCCTCTGCTCTTCTCCATCTCTCTTACTATTGATCATAATTAATAACAAAGTTATTGGAAATAATTATCTCTTTTGTAATAGTTTCTGAGTAAAAGAGACACTGGACCTAATCTCCTATACTGGTCTCAGTAGGATATTAAGTTTTGTTTCTCTAGAAACAGCTGAGCCACAGTCCAGGTCTCAACACACAGCAGCTGTAGCCTTCAGGTCCCAGTCTCCTAAGACATACACTGGACTCCACTCTCCTCTGTATCTCATCTCCACAGTCCCAGCACAGCAACTGCCCCTTCCCACCAACCTGACTGGCTCTGAACACAAAGAAGAATTTATTGAAGAGAGCTGTGAAAGCCCTGCCGCTTTTTACCTGAGCAGGTGAAAGCCCCACCCCTTTTCAAGCTGAGCAGGTGAAAGGTTAAATCTCCTCACATCACCACCACACTATCTGAAATCCTAGAACACAAACACCTCAGTGTAAAATGGAAGAGTAATAAACTCTTACTCTCTGGTCTAAAATGGATATTCATGACTTTGTTCTGATACTGACCTGAACAACAGACATGTTTTCAGAGATTTAAAGTTTGATGGTCAGATGGAGCTCTTTACTGTTACCTGAACATACCACCTCCAGGTCTCTTTTTACCCTGGAGTCTACATCCAAGACACAGTCTCTCAGAGCAGACTTCTTCACACAGTCAGCTCTGACCCTCCACACAGGTCTCTCTAGAAAATCATCTCTTCTTTCTCCAGAAACAGCTGAGCCACAGTCTCAACACACAGCAGCTGTAGCCTTCAGGTCCCAGTCTCCATCAACAACCACTCGTCTCCACTCTCCTCAGAGTCTTAGCTCCACAGTCCCAGCACAGTGACTGGCCCCTCCCACCAACCTGACTGGCTCTGAACAGAGAGAAGAAGGAGTGCTTTGGTGAGTTATGGTCAGAGATGACTGGGTAGTTTTGTGTCTTGACACTGTGTTGCTCTCATGCAATTTGTGTAACAGTGATCTTTAATACACTGACCACAGGAGTAGGTAGACTGGACCTCGTCCTGGAAATTTCAGATCCAAACCTATTTCCAACTTTTAATTCGACAGACGTTCTTCCTACAGATGTGGAACCACAGCAAGTCAGCCTTTGAACCCTCAGACAATGAATGAGATATGTTTCCTTGGTTGAGTAAGCAGTGGTAATGCCTGTATCAGGACAGTGGGACATAAAATTGTCCTTGATGAACACCAGAACACATTCTGCAACAAGACTACATCCTAGTGACCATTGCAAGAGTGGCCAGACAGAACTTGCAGACATGAACTAAAATCAGTTACTGTGACAGTATTATTTTCTTAATTTACTCTCGAAACCAAGTGGACTCATTTACATGTTGTTTTACAGGACATTGTCATAAATAACCTGAAACAGTTTTGATACATTAATGGTTTCATATGTGCTTTGTTCACTACTGTTTCATTATTACATGTGTTTATTCATTATGGAGTTTAACTATAATTTTGTGTCATTGCTTACTATTTGCAATAGAGTATTAACATGCATAATTTATAAAAGCAGGCCCGTCAACAGGTTTGCTGTGGCCCAGGGCAGTAATAAAAAATATAAGTAGAGGGACCAGGCAATGTCCCCTACCTTCCCTATGCCTTTTTCTTTGTTTAAGTTGTAGTGCTCCCAAGTAATGCTACCACCTGGGTTGTCTCCTCAAGTGAGACATCAATCCATGTGTGTTGTGGGGCTTCTACCCCCCACTTTGCCTATTAAGTGGGGCTCCAAGCTCCCCGCTTATAACTTTTTCTTTTCCTCGCTTTGATTTTGCTTTTTCACATTTTTATCAAGTTATTTTATTACTCAATTCCAAACAGCATCTGTTTCCAGCATGCTAGGTAGCACAGCGTGAACTATTTTTAGAGAATACTCTTCTAAGTCTTTGCAAGCTGGGGCAAAAGTATTTGACTGTACTTTCATTTTGCATGAGCTGACTATCGCCAAGTATTCCTGAACTTTGACTTAGCTGACCCCATCTGTGCTCCTTTCTCGACCTGTGGTCCCTCAACCTCACCTCTAAGGATTTGCCGGATCTACCTCGCCCCACTCACCTGTCTGGATGAGGCCCACCTGCTGCATCCTATGAACTTCCTCAACCTACCTCACCCCACTCCCTGGATGAATCCTTACAGAGCTGATCTATGATCCTATAGATGAGCTAATGAACTAACAGTCCTAGACGCATTGCCTGTCCTTCCTGGGAGAGGATCTCTCCTTCAGTTGGGCTCCATAAGGTTTCTTCTTTTTTCCCGCAGCAGTTTTTTTTTTAGGAGTTTTTCCTTACCGAGAAGGTGGGTCTAAGGACAGGAGTGTCCTGGGTCTGTTTAGTGTAGTTATTGTTTGTAATGTCTGATTGTGTGTTTATGTTTGATCAACTGTTGTGAAGCCCTTTGAGGTGACTTTTGTTGTGATACTGGGCTATACAAATAAAACTGAATTGAATTGAAGCCAGCTTAGGGTGAAAACCAAGCATACTCTAAACAGTTAGAAGAATGGAGACTAAGCCAGCATAGTCCCACACATTCCGTGCTTTTGTCACAACAACTGGCAGCTGACACATGTTGAGCTTTTCCTAGAGGACGCACCCCAAGGAACCACGGCATGACCTCTGGAAAAACCCTGGTGGCACCTCATAGACCAGACTGGCTCTCAACTCCTTTTCTGCACACGTAAGCTGACCAGTGTGTGACATTCTGACTTTGGTGTCAAAATTCCTAGAAATGAATGGTTATCTTATCCATTTCAAATCTCAACAAATTCATAAGCCCATACGTTATACTCAGTTTACAAATAATAACCCACTTAAAGGTCCTGTCTATGAATGTAAACACCTATTACTTATAAGTCTTTCAACATACTGTTTTGCCCAGTTTTGTTAATATATTGATTCTTAATTCTATTTAAATTGAGTTTCAAGTGATTTAATTGTATTTGTTTGAGTCCCTGAGTGGCCAAGAGCTCTAACCTTCAGACTTTAGTTGTGTGGTGGCTTAATATTTGCTGGTAACAGACCAGGTGGTGCCTCGATATTAAATTAAATATATCTTTAAGCTAAAACATATCCAATTTGTTATGTTTCTACCACTGTTCTTGTCTACAATCCAGGCACTTCATCTCAAATGCATCTGTTGGAGGAAGAAGATGAAGGTGTGAAAGCCCCAGCACCCCTCAGGTGTTCCCTGAGCTGGTCCTGGGCCTCACAGAGTCTGTGGACATACACAGGTCTGTGATGTCTCAGACTGAAGTGCTTTCTTGTAAATATATAATAGCATCTGCACTAAGCACCACGTTTTTACATGTATGTATGTATGTATGTTTGAGTTAAACCCTGCCCACACAGAACACTGTTATACCATTGGTCAAACCACCAGTGGTTCAGGATCCAGCTGCTGTGGAAGAAAAGCTCTTACCTGAACATTTCAGTTCCAGACTGGACTCTGTGGGAAATGTGTCAATCCAAAAAGAGTCGCTCAGTGAAGTCTCTTCATAGTCAGATTTGACTGTCAGTGTTTCTCTTCTTGAACCTCTTTTTATTCTCACAGAAACAAAAACAGAAGATCCACAGTCCAGCTCTGCACACACTCTGTTTGCAAACTGCAAATTACACTCAGATGGAAGCACATTCGTCCAGTTTAGCCACTGTTGTTGCACCTCCAGTTCTCCCTGACGGCAGCTGACTCCTCCAACCAACCTAAGGCCAAACGGCTCTGGAGAAATGAGACCAGTCAGTATCTACCATCTCCAGAACTCTTTATTAATATACTGTATATTTAAATACTTATCCAGTGATTATATCAGTGTTTTAAACTTTGCTATATACAGATCTCTGTAGATAAATGACACAGAATCTGACATCAGTAAATTGTTACACTGACACTGTTCACTATCAAAGACCTCTCTGGTTTTATTCCCTATTTTATAAACTCTCAAACTCTCAAAAACTGCTGCAGGTTAAAGTGGGTAAAGTGGTCATTCTGTCGCTGTAGGTTGGCGGTTCCATTCCCGCTCCTCACATTTACACTGTTGAAGTCATTTCCTGTAGTCTGGGTGACATTAGGAAGTGGCACCCAACAGAGATGAAGACGGTAATAATGGTTAAAGCCTGTGTTAAATGTGAGAGTCCCTGCAGTGTCTTAGGGAGTTTTTTCTGAAAGGCTCATTTTGAGTCTTTTCACAATCTCATTCAAACATAAGATAATCTTCTTTAAAATGGAGATGTTCATCACTTTTAGGTACGGGCTCTACATTTAAAAAGAATCCATTTCTGTGGTTAAAATGTCCTTCATGATTTATGATCCCAATGGCTCTTTGTAGAACACATATTTCAGTTCTTTAACAGTAATGTAAATTGTGTAATGGTGCTACTGTGGTCTGAGAAAAAAACACTGTCAAATACAAATAAAAAATTACACAACAGTTTAACTAAAGTGTACTGAGAAGAGGAAGTGTGTGCCCCCCTGCTGAGCTGGAGTCTGCAGCTTGGCTTCCTGCACACAAACACATACATTCAGTCCAGAAAACAGGCTTTTGGTCCAAAAGAGACTCTTTTTCTGGCTCAAAATCATTCAATCATAAGTGGCTGCTGATGATCACATGATGCGCAGTGCACTGTACTGGTCTCATAGATATAAACAGGAGACTGTCACTGTCTCGGTCTTACAGTATTAATCAGTGGATTCAGAGGTCTATCAAAGATCATAATTTGCGCATTTTTCAACCAATTTTAGAGCTGTTTGATTTGTTACTGATGGCAATGTGCACTTATCATAATACAGTTAAGTATTTGAATACTGACAAGGTTTTTTTTTCAACCTTTTTGCCAAAACATATTCAAAATGAAGTTATATAATTCATTTCAATTAATTCAAAGTTCAGACTCTCAGATGTAATCTGAGATATTGACATCCAAATAGAAGAAAAAAGTTTAGGAGTTACGGCTCTTTAATGTGTAACTGCCTCTTTTCCAGGGGCTCAAAAGTATTTTAAGTTGACAGTTGCTTAGCTGCATGGGCTTTTCCCTCATTAATCCATCATAAACTGAGCAGGTAAAAGGTCTGGACTTGATTCCAGGTGTTACATTTGTATTCAAAAGCAGTTGCTGTGAACCCACAACATACAGTATCTCAATGGAAGTGAACCAGACCATTCTTAGACTGAATCAAAAAAGGGTGAAAAACCCCTTCACAATATCCACCTTAGAGCAGAACACTGTCCAGGAAGTAGATCTATCAATGTCTAGGTCCACCATAATCAGAGGACTTCATGAGAGAAAATACAGAGGGTTCACCACAAGGTGCAGACTTCATCAGCCTCAACAACAGAACGACCACATTAGACTTGGCCAAAAAACTCCTAAAGGATCCAGCCCAGGTCTGGAACAGCATGTTTGGACAGATGAGACTGAAACCAACCTGTACCAGAATGATGGAAAAAAGTCCAGAAAAGTCTGGAGAAGGCTTGGAACGGCTCATGATCCAAAGCACAGCGCATCTTCTGTAAAACATGGTGGAGCAGTGTGATGCGTGATGATTTTTTTTTAAGGCAAATAATTGAGTTATTCTGCAATGGTCAAGTCAGTCACCAGATCTCAGACTGATTGAGCTGCATTTCACTAATTTAAGACAAAACAGAAAGCAGAAAGACCCACAAACAAGCAACGACTGAAGACAGCTGCAGTAAAGGCCTCACAGAGGAGGAAGCCCAGTGTTTGGTGAGGTCCATGGGTTCCAGTCATAGCCTGCAAAGGATTTTCAACAAAGTAATAACAATTAACATTTTATTTAGGGTAATGTTAATTTTTTCAACTACTTTTGAGCCCCTGAAAATGAGGCTGCTACACATTAAAGAACTGTAATTCCTAAACCCTTCCTCCAATTTTGAACATGAAGACTCTCAAATTACAGCTGAGAGTTTGTACTTTAAGCACATATTAATTACCCAACTATATTTTGAATATGTTTTGGTAAAAAAGATCTGATGTCAGTGTCCAAATACGTATAGACCTAACTGTATCTGGGAAGTTAAAAAGTGTAGTTTTCATACCAAAATGCTTTAGCAACACAATTTTCAAATGGAACACACTGGTATGCTAATGTACAGTTTTGCTGTTTATATCTATGTACTGATCTCAACTCAACACAAAATATCTGCCGAGTTAAAACTATTAAAACAGAACAGACTGATTTTATCAGTTCTAGGAAACAGGAAACTCACTATCACCCAGTCTGATCTATCCTTGTGGTTTGAATTTTAGAAACGCTCTATTTCTGAATAAATTGCACATCTATACCATTTCTTTGACTGCATTCTCCATCTCATTTGCAGTTTTTGCTGTATATTGGTCAGGACCGTTTTGTCTGAATTCAGTCTGTAAAGCACCATCCATTTCTACACTGACTTCCTTTTTCACAATAAAAGCCCTGAATACACCAAAAGGCTTGTATTTTGGAAGAGACACAGGAAGTTTCTTTAATAATAATAATAACATAAACACAGTTCTCACAAAGAGACCAGTTTAATCCAGGTTTCTGAGACTTTTACACTGGTCTTTCTCAGTCTCTCAGCATCACCTCTCAAACAGCCAGTGGAACCATGCACATAAACAAAGATGAGAGAATTCCTCCTTACCGAAGCTGCAGAGGGACAAAAACACTGCCAGCACTCCGTGGGCCATGTCCAGGGCTGGGTCAGAACCAGGTCTGTGTCAGGACTTGGTCTTAGCCTGGTCTAATGAAGGTTTCTGCTGTAGTTAGCTCATTTATCTGTTCATCTTTGTGACATCTCTCTCTCTCTCTCTCTCTCTCTCTCTCTCTCTCTCTCTCTCTCCATCTCTCTTTATTTAAAACTGAAGTCTTTCCTGCAGAACATTGTAAACCGCCCGGATATTGCTTTAGTTTTGTTGAGTTTTATCAGCTGTACTTGGTTATTATGAGTTTCATTTACACAAAACCAGCATCAATAATCTAATTCATGCAGAAACTCCACTAAAATGGTTTAAAGTGTGAAGTTAATGAGAGTTTTGCTGTGTCCCTATGTCTATTTTACTGTAGGCTACATGTGTCAGCTGCAGAGAGTTTATGCTATAAATGCAGCGCCCCGCTTTTGGTTACTCTTTGCCTGTGGGCACGCTTAGTTAGGTTACTTTGCTGGCGTTGCCCTGGGTTTGCTCCAATCATAGTGAAGGCCGGGCCTGCTGGGAGTACATTGATCCCCACAGCCTTCACATAGGTGTTAGCAAAGCCCATAGAGGGCGTACAACATAGAAAACACAGTTACTGAATGTAACCACAGTTTTATGAGTATGTGCATAGCCCTCTACCTGCATGCCCAGCGGCCCGCCCTCTTCTCCTGTGGCTGAGTTCAAAAGGAGATAAACGGTGAGCGGACGGGGCTTATTACCCTGCCATGATTGGGGAGGAAGATTCTGTTATCTCTCAGGTGCGAAACTATGTCTTGGGGTGAATTACCATTAGCAAAGCCCGTAGAGGGCTAAGCACATACTCAAAGAACTGTAGTTACATCCAGTAACTGGAACTTCACCCAACTAGCCCTTCCACTTGTGATTGGCAGGGACATTTTGGTCATCCTAAAATTTTGGTAGGGCCATATCCTTATGGTCCATATGCAAACCTACACCCATGCAGCTTGGTCAAACCTAAAATAAAAAAAAGTTAATGTTATTACTACTTGATCATTTGAATGTTTTTTTTTTTTTTTTTTAATAATAATGCAAATAAGTAAGGTACTACGTGACCAAGATAGAGAACTGGTTTCTAACTTGCTATGTCACTTTGCCAAGGTATAGTTATTGCAAAACTCTCTACAATAACTGAATTACAAAGGCTTTGAAATAACTATAGTGTTTGTTATACTTGCAAAAAGCTAATTCTGCAAAAACTGTTAAGTATGAAAACCAATTTTCTTTCTTTCTTTCAGAAAACTTTTTTTTTTCTGAGCTAATTCTAACCCCTCCATAGAAAATGTATTATGGTCTGTTTAGTTTATGGCACCATTCTTTGGAAGTTGCTCTGTTTACTCACACTAAAAAAAGTGCAGAGAGCTTTGAGTTGTTGTTGTTTTTTTTTTTTTTTGTCCTAGACCAATCCAACCTTTGTATTTTGGCATAGTTACAACCAAAAGCATAATTTCTAAGTCCTTCCTCTTATAACCGGTAGCCCCAAAATCTGATCATAACTCAGTTTGCCTAGAGAGTCAAATAATCAAATGTTGTGCAATAATAATAATAATAATAATAATAATAATAATAATAATAATAATAATAATAAATACAAGCTATACAAAATATAACCAGATTCAAATGATCTATAAAAGAAAATCATAAATAACATAAAAATACATTTTAATTAAATTGAGAAGGCCCAGTCAACTCCAGGGCTATATATCACTCATTTGTCAACATTTAAATTCTGCTCAAAAATATACTCATATACATGCAGAGTAGCTATGTTTTTTATAAATATAAATAGGCCATAGGTATATCAGAGTGTAGTAGAAGGTTCATGAAAAATTAAGACTCTTTTACACTACACACGCTCCTGAGTTAAACTGTGTGTGTGTGTGTGAGTTATAGTCAATCACTGAGGAACACTGACACTGTTCTGGATTGTGCTTTTTTCCAATTATACATCAGTTTTGAAGCATATTTTATGGTGTGGCCTCTGTTGCTTCATTGTCGAACTGTTACAACTCCGCCCACTGTATGTTACAACTCACCCTGGTAGTGCGGTAGGTTGTAACACATAAGGTCTGTGATATTCTTGCAGGGTTTTCAATATGTGCCATTTATAGCAGCGTAGCAACAGAAGCAGCTACAGATAGACTCCAGTGTGTCTTGTTTACCATTAGCCAGTGGAGCAAAAAGGTCAGAAAGCTTTTATGTATTTATTTTGCCTTGCCATAAAGACATAAGTGTTACTTAATAACACCTATTATGTATTTGTATAATGTCTGTAATGGTGGAGGATGCCTGTAAGTGAAGTGGTTAGTTTCCTCATTTTCAGTGCAGGAGTTGATTATTTGATTCACCAATATGGAGCTAAAATCTCCAGTCACACGTTGTGCCAGTCCCAAGCTTGGTTAAAAAGAGCAGTGTGTCCCAACCAGGCGTATGGGGACCCTTAGGGGTAAGTGAGCACATTGCAGAGGGTACTGGGAGTTATTTCATGATTTATTTACACACAATCAAGAAGGACGACAGTGGTGCAGTGAGTTAAGGGTCTGCCCCCCTACAGGAGGGTTGGTGGGTGGAACCTTGCTCGATGCACATACTGTCATTGTGTTCCTGGGCAAGACATTTTACCCACATTGCTTAATCCAGTATGTGGTTTATTGTGACAGAAAAGGCATCTAACATAAAAATATATATTTATTTCGGCTGTATTTACCCAAAATAAAAAAGGGAGCAGCCAAAAGAAAAATAAAGAGAAATAATCAAGGAAATCAACACAAAAACATGAGGTAATTCCTATTATTTTTATTAGGGCCCAAGCACAACCGTGAAAGCCCTATTGTAACTGTATAGATGTCCCAAATAAATGCAAATTCTCATACATTTAACATGCACAAAAATTGACAAAAGTTTGCACAAAATATAGGCCCAGTGAACATGTAATTTACATAAGGTTTGCATAAAACAGTACTGCAAAATGTCAAAAAAAAAAAAAAAAAAAAAAAAATGGCTCTGGCATTTTGGTTGAAATTTGAGACGCAAATTCATCCTACGGTTTTGATCTGACTCCAAACTTTTTTAGGAAAACCTGTGAAAGTTTATTCCGCAAAATTGACTTTTCTCAGCTTTCTTTCATGTTATAATGTTGTTCCTCAAAAACATACCTGGAGTTGTGTTTTGTTTCATTCACGCTTTTTTGAGTAATCCTGTATTCTGCCATGGCCATTCTGAGGACTCAGAACCCTCTGCTCCATGAAACCTCCACAAACGTCTCCCACAAACCCCCTGCCCCACCGACAAATCAACAAGCCCCCTACATCCAGTCTGGTCTCATTTATTTATCTCAAAAAATGGTGTACAGCTCTGTTTCCATGGATTCCTGACAGAAATTTTTCTTAAAATGGCATCATACAAAAAGTTTAAAGAAATAAAAGGCTTTTTCCCCCTCTGCTGGTCTCTTCACCTGTTTCTTTGTGGCACCAGTAGAGTACTTATTAAAAGGTTTTCTGTTAGTAAGCTAATGTTTTTAAAGGTTATAAAACATGCAGTGCTGTTCTAGAAGTGACCAAGATTGGTTTAAAAAGATAAATAAAAACCTAATATAGTCCTTTAAACCCGGGCATGGAAGTCTTGTTTGCAGTTCACTTAAATTTGGCAAAAGTTTTATGTCCAGTGCCTTTTCTGACATAAACCTGCTCTGCATTTATCCAGACTTGGGACTGGCACTAGAAATCACTGTATTGTGACCTCTGGTGGTTGAGTTTTGTGTTTCCTAATCCTCTTCCATCCAAAGAAAAGTGTATTTTTATCTGCCGTCGAGGTGGTAATGTTATTAGTCTGTGCATTTGGGAATTGCCGGAACGTTACATAACTCAATTATTCCTGGCAATCGGAACCACTCGGTTGTTTTTTTCTGCTGTTTTCAATCAGATGTAGCTGAGTTTATTTTTAATTCCACATCTGCCGCTCCCATTTGTTTATCCAAGATGGCAATATATTTCCTGCACCTTCGATTGAGCAGAAAGCACCCAAGTTTAATTATTTCTGAAGAACACTGACATCAAATATAATAAGGAGAAAAAAGAGTGGGCAGAGTGAATCTTTAGAGAAAAAAAAAACAGAGAATGGAGATACTTCTTTTGGACTGCCTCCCTGTGTCAGACACCTGCTCGGCTCGGCACACACTCCAGAGAGGGAACTAAACAGGATTTGGTGCTTTTCCGATAATTAGCTGCCAGTCCGTTCACTCGCAGGAGAGTGTCCACTTCATCATCCATCAGACATGCGTGCATAGATCACCGAAGACAGAGGAGGGGGAGAATGGGTAAATAACAAGACTCGGATGTCTCCTCTCTTCTGTTAGATTTTGATCTATACTCTGGGCTCTTTTCTGTCTGACTCACTCTTCAGTTTCTAAGGAGCATAGCTGAGTGGATGGACAATCAATACTCGCACAAACCAAACTGCCAAAATAGATAAAGCTCTTAATAAATATAATGTTAACAAACTTATCTCATCCAGGATATTAATGACGAGTTATGTAACTTTTTCTTACAATACAAAAATGAAGCCTCCTGCACCTTACTCTGGTGTATCTTGGCAAAAAATCAGCCTTGCAAGAATGGAAGCACTGACTTGGTGTCCCTGAAGTCTCATGAGAAAGCGGCACATTCCATTTATAACAAGCTCTCTTAGATGTTCAGCATGACAGAGCAACCAAAAAGATATGACGTAGAGAAAAGAGGAGTCACGTCATGGCAGTAGCTCAGTTGGTAGAGATGTTCACCCACTAATTTAGAGGTTGGTGGTTTGAGCCCCGCTGCCGGCATTGCATACTGTCACTGTGTCCTTGGACAAGACATTTCACCCACCTTCTCTGTATGAATGAGTGTGTGAGAATGTGTGATTGGTGATGGTCGGAGAGGCCGCTGGTTTACGTCAGTCTGCCCCAGGGCAGCTGTGGCTAATAGTAGCTCACCACCACTGAGTGTGGGGAGTGAATGAAGAATGCAATTTTAAAGCATCTCTGTGTGCCCAAAAAGCGCTTTATAAGCACATGGCATTATCATTGTTCTAGTGGTGCCAGGGGTCACACTAGGGCAGGGGTCTGCATCCTCTAACACCCACTTTTATCTAGTGTGCTCTTTTCACACTAGATAAAAATCTGCTTATTTGATTCATACTGACTATAAAATAATGAGGGCTGGGACTTTAACTCGTTAATCACGATTAATTAAATAACACATTAAAAAAATTACGCATTTAATTGCACTTGTCTATGACAACAAGGAACTTTTCTAAGTGACCTAGTTTCTGGCACACAGTAACCAGGGCTGGACGCCTGCACTGACCAAAACACCAAAAGTAGTGGTCAGTGTATGCATGTGCCTGTACGAGTGCACCACTGTGGGGCCAAGGACAGGCTACCTCCTGCACAAGGCGTCACTCTGATACGTCGGGAGCAGTTGCAAGTCTATTGCTGTCAGAGCCGCGCTGTGGGGATGTGAGGTTGTTCACACTGGCTGCTGAGCTGCTTGCTGCTGGCAGCTCCTTCTCTACAGAAAATCCATTCAACAGTCAATATCAGAGTACATCCACATATAACTATGTTAACAAGTAACAGTTGACTGAATAGATGTGTGTTTACTGTCTCTGTAGGCTGAACCTTAGGCAGTAATCCTTTAAACATTAAACAAATGCATCAGGTCTGTGTAGTGCTTATGGTAATTGCCAAAATATAACAATAAATGCATATTTTCCATGCATTTTCACTGAAAAATGCATCCAAGCATGAAAAACTGGTGAGGCTTCTATTTCTAAGAAGTCCACGTCAGAGGTGAGTTTCAGGTGTCGCAGGAGCCTTGCGTCTCATGGGGTCAGTGTGACTGCTCCGATCTGCTGAGCCAGGTGCCAAAGTAAAAATGGCTCCCTGACGTGGCTGCGTGAGATGCGAGGGTGCTGCAGTGACTGAAACCATCTAACCACTGAAAGAGATAGGGGACAGGTCTGTGTGCTGTTGTTTTTCAAATCAAAACTCAAAAGGCCCCTGAGAGGCTGGTTGCTGACCCATGCACTAGGGTGACCAGATATCTGGACCAAAAAAACAAATCTATTTTTTTCACAAAATACCTGTGCATTTGAACTCACCTAAGTGAGTTCAGAAATCCATAAAATATTCTATCATTCAAAGTACATGATGCTGGGGGCTTCAGTTTTGAATACAAGGGCAATTTATTAATAGAAATAATGGCACTGAATTTAAATATTAACAAAAGTTAATGATTTTAAGTTTCCTGTGCTTTTAGGTTAAAATGGGGACAACTGGGAAATGGTTTGTTGAAAACTGGGACATATTAGAGTTTTTATAGATAAGTGCTGGCACATGGGACAAAGAGCCTAAAACTGGGACTGTACTGATTGAATAGGGACATCTGGTCACCCTCAACCAGAGGCGTGAGTTTTTTACCATAGTGCTTTACTCTGAAATGTCGGGGGAGGTCTGCAGAGAAAAAATGAGACCCAAACAGGGAAGAAACAAGCAAAGTTACTATGAAAATATTATGTTACTGTGAAATTATTCTTTCATTCGAGCTGTTTGTGAAAACTACACACCACAGTTGCAAAATTATTACCACAACAAAAATACCAGTGTCATGTACTTGTACTTACAGTAAGTGAAGTACAGTGATTTAGAGTTTTTTTTTCAGTTGCACAATAATATCAACTATTACTGTCCAAACTCAAACCCATGGATAGATCCCAGAAACCTTTGTTTGCAAGACAAGTGTGCTACTCACTTTTCACCAAGTAAAGGAAAGTAAATCAAGTAAATTGCTTGAGTCAAACTATCTACTTACTTTCTACAACCCCTAAGCTAACGCTACTTTATAGTAAGACAGAAGACAGAAGAAAATGACTTGTTTAGAATCACGCATGTACCATTTAGAGTCTTAGGCAGCAGTCCAATAAAGCACCTGAGGCACTCTGTATCATTTGTGAAAAAAAGTCTTTTATTAAAACATGGACACCTACGCATTTTGAAACAGAAGTGTCTTCATCAGGGCATTGTTTGTGAATGAACACCGGCTGTTGCTCTTAAATCCTGATGAGGTCACATACCCTACATCACGTGACTATTTTACCATTACACCATCACCTCATAAAAACATTTAACAATAAGTGTGGCACCCACACAACGCTAAACCTTTCAGCATAAAAATAAAAGAGAACAATGGTGTACAAGTATTATGCAGTACTGTTCTAATGTAAGTGCACAAAGATATCATTACAACAGACTGCATTACAAAAGACTAACATGGACTACGACTGTGTTTTGCAATACTCATAAAACATGAAACATTATTTTTAGTACATTTTGACATAATAAAAATACATACTTTTTTTATTAATTTGCTAACTGTACATTATTTTAGTGCAAATACTGAAACATTAGCATACATAGTGGATTAGTTAGCTTACATTTAACTTGTAGACCCAAGTTCAGAAGCAGTTGTGCCTCTGTCTTGTTAATCATCCTGTGAATACATATCCAGCTGTTATGCATGTTCCACTCCTCTTATCTTTTCTCTTTTTTTGCATTGTTTCTCTGTGTAAGTAAGCATAGCCAGTGCTGGAATAGCTCCTTTCCCAATAGAAACTTGCTTGTTTTGAGCTTGAATCATCTCTCTCCCATTGTCTTCTCCTTGTTCATTCATTTTGATCCTCACACAAGCCTTTTTCTCTCTCATTTAAGGCTCACTCTGAGTTCCTTTCTTCTGCCAGTGGAAATTCAAAAACCCAAATGTTATCAATATTAACTCTTGCAACAAAGAGCATACTTTAGTGTTGGATGTGTGAATACTAACACGTCTGTGGTGTAAATAACACTGGCTGGTACATTAACTTGCTGCGCGGTTGTTAGATCTAGCCTACCTTTGAGCAACTGTTGTCAATAAATTTTTAAACCTTGCACTGGCTAAAGCTTGAAATACTTGGCACATTATCACTTTTTTGGTAAACAATTCTGTATCAATTTTTACCTTAGCAAACCATAAATCTTAATAAATCAAGGTTTCATATAAATACCCTTCTCCCAATAATTTAGGCTCACCTCAGTGAAGTGGTTTTCTCCTGAGTCTGGGGTTTCATTTCTTGACGTGGAGCCAAAAACTTCAGCCATAATACTACAGAATGTGCCAGCCCCAAGCATGGATAAAGAATAATAGTACAGCATTGGTCTCATATAGTGCTTTTCTGGACACTCAAAGTTGCTTTACAATTTGGTGCATTCTTCATTCACTCCTTAGCCACACCCTCAACCACGACCAAACACAGAATCACACTTCATAAAGGCAAGGTGGGAGAAGTGTCTTGCCCAAGGACACAGTAGCAGTATGCATAGCTCTTAGTGGGAAGTTTTTTGACATGAGTGAGGACTTGTTTTAGTACTTTTTTTATGTATTTCAATCAGATGCAGTTCTGACAGACAGAGAACTAGTTCAGGTCTGTATCAAATGCTTCGAAGCATCATGTCATTCAGTTGTCTCAAAGTTGTTCATTGCCTCACAAGGCCTTAATTTCACCATCAGTCTGCCAGCAACCTTCTGCTTACTGGGCGACAGTTGTGGACAAAGTACTCAACTTTATTACTACATTACTTAAGTATAGATCCTCCTACTCAAATATTACTCCAATACAAGTAAAAGTCATTCAGTCAAATTCTTAAGCTGGAGACACACTACCCAATTTTCTCAGTCGTTACAGATTCTGAAAAGACTAGGAGCACACACTAACCGACTGGTTTCAGCAGATTTAGTTCTGACGACTGAAAGACTGGGGCTCACACATTTAACGACTGCGCCTCACACACTACAAGATCTGTAACTGCAACTGACGCCAAACAAACGCAGCAAACTCTGGCGGGGAACTCGCGAGAACTAAATGGTAAACAAACATGGACGCTCCCTGGGTCGCTGTTGCCGTTGTGTGCGTAGCTATCTGTTTGGAAAAAGGGAAAGAAAAAACGGCTATGTATCTAGTTTCGCTTGGGTAGCGCTCAACTTTCTTCGGTGTTTGCCATGATTGTTTATGTTTTCTTCTTCTTCAAATTTCCGCTTATATTTTCCCGCCGCTTCCTGTTTCTTCGTCTGCGTCCTGACGCTATTTCCTGTGTCCCATCAACTGTTTTTCATTGGCCGCTGGACGCCATGAATTCCCAGATGGATATGTAAACAGCCCACACTACAGGAGCGTGTGTCCAGAGTCGGCTTTAAAATTCAAACATGTTTGATTGCTTGCGACTGACGTCAGGCCAGGTTTTTGCGCCGCACACACTTAACGATTCGAGTCTTTGAGTATCACACACTAACGGATTTCAGGGCCGACTGGTGATTACGATTCCCTGCAACTGTTGTTGACTGGTAAAGACTCGCTGCAACTGTCAATCGTTATAAAATCGGGCAAAAAAATCGTGTAGTGTGTCCCCAGCTTTACTTGAGTTAAAATACTCATGTATGTGCTTTCAAAAATACTCAAAGTACTTTTTTCACAGTATACTTCAAATGAGAACAGTAAAGAATTTTGGGTGAAGTTTCTGCTACATTTAACTCACAAATAAAATACCTTTTCTTCCAAATCATACCAAATCAATCATAAGGTCCAGCACTCACATGGTTCCAGTCTTATCTGTCTAACAGGACATTTTCAGTCCAGCAGGGGGAGTTCTCTTCAGCCGTGTTGGAGCTCAAGTGTGGTGTGCCCCAAGGAAGCATTTTGGGTCCTGTACTATTCGGCCTTTATTTGCTTCCTTTCAGGTGGATTTTTGAGAAGCATAACATCCCCTTTCATCTCTGTGCTGATGATGTGCAGATTTATCTACCACTCCAAGCCAATAGATCAGTGCAAGTTTTGAGTAATTGTTTGAAAGATGTTCGGGACTGGATGTCACTTAATTTTCTTAGCCTCCTCAAAAGCAAAACTGAAATCATAGTCTTTGGTCAGTCTGATCTTTTAAATGGGTGCGATAGTGCAATTGAACCACTCAGTTCCCATCAGAAATCCTATTCAAGGAATCTTGGTTTAATTTTTGACAGTAATTTTAAATTTGACAAACAAATAAGTGCTGTTCTTAAATTAAGTTTATATCACCTGAGAATTTTGGGCAAAGTCAAACCCTACCTTGCTTATCTTGATTTTGAAAAAGCTATCCATACTTTTGTGACCTCGCGGCTCGACTACTGTAACTCTCTGTATGCTGGCATTGAACAGTTGCAACTTAGCCGCCTACAAGGAGTACAAAATGCAGCAGCCCGCCTTCTGACTGGAAAAAAGGGCAGAGACCACATCACACCTGTCTCCAGTCCTTGCACTGGCTCCCTGTACCTTTTAGAATTAATTTTTAAATTTTAATGATCGTTTATAAAAGTCTCAGTGGCATGGCACCAATTTATTTATCTGAGCTTTTGCGGCCTCCATGCTCCAGCTCCAGCTCTGAGGTCGGCAGATCAGTCCCTGCTGGCTGTGCCCAGGACCCGACTGAGGACTAGAGGAGACAGAGCCTTTTCTGTAGTTGGCCCTAACTTATGGAACAGTTTGCCTTTGCACATCAGAACAGCACAGTCACTACAGCATTTTAAATCTTTACTTAAAACTCTCCTTTTTTATTTGGCATTTAACACTAGTTAGACAGGGTTAACTTGGCTTTACTTTACTTTACTCTACTTTTATCTTGTTTTATCTTTTAATTGTTTAATTATTTTATACTTTACATTGTAGTGTTTTATTGCTTTTAATTGTATTTTGTCCATTTTAGTCTGTACAGCACTTTGGTCAGCTTTGCTGTTTGTACATGTGCTTTATAAATAAATTTTATTTTATTTTAAAAAGATGAGACATCAAACCCACTTTAGTCTAATCCTATAGCATCTCCACCTTGGAATTAGAATAACTAGACATTTTTGTACAAAATCAGCGAGTAGAAAAATTTAATCAATAAATACATACATTTTATTTAGTGTAAATGCATTAATGGAAAAAATCAGGGACTGATGTCTGAAACAAGTGTAAACCAGGACTAAAGCAGGTATAACCTGAGGTGAGTCCATATTAAAATCAGGACTATCTAAACAAAACCTGAAAGTAGCAATAGTAAACCAGTTCTGAACCCGGTTTGAGGCAAGTCTTAAAGTATTCATAACAATTAGTAACTGATTATTTTTGTGTGTAAGTGACAAACCACACTCAAACCAGAAACAACATGAATACAGTCAGTATTCTTTTTTTTTTTTTTTTTTTTTGATTTTCAGATAATTTCTCTGCATAAGTTACTTCTGCCTTTATAGAAATATAGTGGAGTAAAAAGTATTATATTTATATTTCAAATGTAGTGGAGTAAAAGTAATATGTTTTCCCAAAAAAACACTAATCAAGTAAAGTACAGATTATCAAAATCTGTACTTCAGTACACTACTCAAATAAATTTACTTTGTTACTGTCCACCTCTGGTGGGCAGAGGCCTCTACCTACTGAGCTACTGCTGCCCCAAATGGCGATGGTTTTATATGGGAAGTGCGTTTGGTGTAAAAAACAGTACCTATAGCAATATTGACTTTGGCTATCACTGAAAGCAATGGATCAGCCAAAAGAGATTTTTTACTTTCCTTTTTATATTTAGTGAAATGGATACTCACAAATGCACAGCCACGGTACACAAAATGACTCATGCTCTTACTTTTCTTGCTCTACAAAAGTCTGTGCATCAGTACATGCAGAATATTATGTGTAATTTTCCATCCAAAGTGCTTGTACCAGCCACTGATGTAACATTACTTTGCTGGCTTACCCAGGATCTTGGTAAAAAAATGATTCAACAAACCTAAAAGCAGTGAGGATGTCTTCCTTTGGGCCCTCCATTCCCCCCCTCTCCCCAGCCTCATTTCTCTGCCCTTTCTGGCGCTCTTGCCCTGTTTCTTTCTTTAGCCCGGTGGAAATTTCAATTCCTGCCTGATCAGCTGCAAAATTGAGTGGATAGGCAAGACCCGGCTCAGGCAATCGCAGCGCACAGACAACAGAGCAGAGAGCGGCCACAGTCTGCTCAGAGCCACACAGCGTCCTCTAAATGTTGTGTTCAGTCCATGGCAGATTCAAATGACACGCTCCCTTTAGTCCATTCCTCTAAAAGCGCTGCGCCAGACCCATCTGGCACTTCCAAACTTCCATCATATTCAGCGTGACATAAAAATTTTGTAAAATAATGAGGCGATGCCATACAACTGTTTGGTCGTAAATCCGCAGTGTCTCGGCCCATTCGAATCAATAAGCTGTCTTCATATTTCAAACGCTTACAGCAACGCTCTGTCATTGTGTTTTATGTTACGTAATATTTCACTGAAGTCTTTGTAAAGTTTTTTTGGCAGAATCTAAGTATGAATGAATAAGAAGGAGTTAGATTAACCACAGAACGTTTTAAAGGTCAAGAGAACAATACAGGCATGTCATATTATTGCACATTTTTCAGTGAACTTTTTAAGATAGTTTATCCGTGAACATAAGGTTGATTGTGTTTGAGAAAAGTAGTTCACATTAATGGGCTGAAAACTGACAGATTTTGTTCTTCTGCTGATCAAGAGAAGCACACTAAATAGATAACCTCTGAAAAAGTGCTAAACCTCAGCCGGGTTCTGCACACTCAGAGCAAGGTAAAAATCACCAAAACCCCAAAGGCTCACTGAAACAGCAATAAGGCAAACACTGTGCACCAAAAAGTTGATTCTTGAGGGGGAGAAATGTAACACGTGACACCGAGCAGCCATTTTACAATGTAAACATAAAGAAGTAGAAGGTATGGGGCTCAGTAGAGACAGGTTTCTGTTTAGATGGTGAGTAGTCTGTAAAACACAGGGGGGAGATCCACTCATGCAGCGTAACAGCAGCAGCTCTGACGCCCTCAGTGTAAATTGACACTTTTAAACAGACGCGCAAAAACATCCTGCTGCTGCGATGCCCTCGTGTCATTATCTATGTGAATTCGGGGGTTAGCGTCTCATGGATAACATTAATATCTTTGGTGTCTACAGATGATAACCTTTGTGGTCTTGCAGCTCACAGATGCTGGAGGTGGCGCTAGCATCCCAAGAATGGTTAAGGATCACTGTCTTAGACTACATAAAGACAAAATCGATTTTGAAACAAAAACTGTAAACATGGCATTGTTTCAATAAATGATGCCTTGTACGCTGCTGGAGCATGTCATGTTGCTTCCAGCTAGTCCGAGCACTTTTCAGAATTCTGTAGCATGTAGACTGTATTTCTTCCCATGGCAATTAGCATCAAATATTGCAAATTATGAATACTCAATCATCTGTTTTGGCAGCTGTCAACCCCTCGACCACATGTGTGTAATGTCAGAGCCTGGTTAGTACTGACCATTGGCATCTGATCCTGCAATCTCGCGGTAACAAAGCGACCAATGAGGCATCTACGTATTTATGTCTATGTCTATTAAAAAAGCTTGATAAAAGCATCATATGGGACTTTTTAAGGACCTGTGCTTCTTCAGCAAAGGTTGTTAAACTATGCTCGGTCAGCCCTATGTTCCCCAGTACCTATTACCCTGTGGAACATTATAGTTAAGATTAGGGTTAATTTTAGGGCTTGGGAAAATCAGGCCTTCTCAGAATGTGCAAGTACCTACATCCTCCCACTTACCTTCCATGGTCTCTGTAATGACTGTAACATTTTGAAGAACATACAGTATAAAGCAAATAACTGATGTTATATTGAGTATTACATGGTACAAGCATCAGACAGAGAAAACAAAGGGATTTGTTTTTCTCTTCTGAGAGATAGGTCAAAGTCCATGAGCAATCTGTGACCTATATTACTGTAAAAGGCACCCGTGAACATAATAACACTCATTATGAGGCATATACTGTGAACATACATAAAACATACATTTTCCATCCCAATTGTAGAGAAGAAAATGCTCCAACCTGCAGACAAGGAGACAGTGAAAGCATTGGTTCAGCTGTAACAGGGTTTGATCAGCATACAGCAATTTTATACAATCTCTTTCTATCATGCAAAACCTAATTCTTTTTTTGCATGAGATGGTGACATGGTGACTACTGAGTGAGTGTGCTTCCGTAGTAGTGACCTTTAGTAGATGGTAGATGAGATTAATTGACTTTAATGCTCTCTGACACCTTAGCTTAACATAGACTTAATCACTAAATGGCAAACTAATGTTGCTGACATAAAAAGTGCAACGACTGTGGATAATTTATGCATAAAAAGTAAATGTTGCTGTCTGAATCTTAGCCAGAGAGAAAGAAGCCATCTTTGTCAAAATGGGAAAAAAAACTTGGAACAGAAATGGTGGTTTGAGACCTTTCATCTGTTTATAACATTGTCTTAAAACTTAGATCCAGGCCTGTTAACATCAGAAGGACTAGGCAAATGGTCCTCAGGTGGGCTAACGACTCTCCCACTCACTTTATGAGGACTAATACAATTCAAGGGGTATAAAACACAGCTCTCTCACAGTTTATTTTAGTCTCTTGAACAGTGGCAGGCCTGGCGCATATGACACCCTAGGAAATAAAACACAAAAAGTGCCAATGAGTTTTTGTGATGTATATTATTGATGCATTTTCAATTCAAATATATATATCATGTTTTTTTTTCCATTCTTGTGCCACCCCCTAGAGAATGCCGTCCTGAGCAGCTGCCCCTGTCGCCCCATCAGAACCTGCTACTGCTCTTTATTGAGAGATGGAACGTCTTCAAAAAACGTCTTCTTTTTAACCAAGAAAACAAAACTTTTATTACACAAAAGTGTGGCAAAAGGGGCTTAAGTGGGCCTCCCAGACCCATGGCTCCTTCTGTAGCGTGAGGTGGACAGTGTTTGTTTATTTTTTGGCAAAAGCACTGCTTTAAACTGTCATCCAACTTTTGCCTGAACACAATAATAAAGTGGACTACAGTGGTCTACATCCAACATTGTCAGTGCTGTTTAAATTAGCTTTACTGTGGTGGATGTTTTGAAATAGTAATTTTCTGTAATGGAACTGTCTGTTAACATGTAGGAATTTTCATATTCTAAAACAGGGGTTCCTAAAGTGGGGTCTGGGGCTGCCTGGGGGGGCGCGAAGGCACTGCAGGGGGGCCCACCAGAAGCTGTCTACAATAAATACATCAAAAGAAGAGTCTGAAATGAAATACAGTTATACTATAATTGTTCAAAATATTACTTTAAAACTATTTTTAGTCAACAGTCAGTGTTTTTGTAGGGTTTTATAGACATCTATGGAGAAAAACATAAAAGCATTTTGAATTTGTGAAATTTTATTTTTGCAAGTCCCCGTGGGATTTTTTGAAATTGAATAAGGGGGCTGCGACTTTGGCAATAGCTGTTCTAAAGCATTCCTGTCTTCTTTTTGTATTAACGTCATCAACCATTGCTGGGACAAAACTGCATACAGTTTCCCTGCATGAGTGCTTTCAGAAGGCAACAAATACAAATTCTGCTCTAACATGATTTTTAGACAGAGGAAATTGTCAATGAAAGACACAGTGTCTGCAGGACGGTCATATATTGCCACAAATAATGCAATTTCTCAGCAGCTAACAGCGAATGACAGATACACTCTACTAACAGCAATTTAATCAGGTCTTAAACAGTGCACTACAAGTTTATGCTGTTTTATTGTAATAAATATTAATATGTCTCTGGAATCTGACACTGTGATTAATAAATTGATTGGTTTAAACTGTAAAATGAGATACATAACCCAGATAAATTGAAAAGGGTGTCCTGTATGAAAACAAATCAATATGCAAATCACTGCACCCCAGGATCCAGATCAATCTGTGGAAACTCCAGATAGAAAAGAAAATAGGCTTTTTAAGGGACCAATCTGGCCAACAATATCAAAATTGAACACACATTTTATTTTAAGGGAGATACAGGCAAAACACTAAAAAAACAGTTTGCTCCCTGAACATGTGGCTTTAACACTGAAAGAAAATGTCAAAATTACACATTAAGGTGTTTATTTTAATAGATTTAGTCAATTGTGTCCAGCAATTTCTATTGGAAATAATAATTTAATGACATTGGACCACATCCTCCATGGGTAAGACGCCCATGGTATTGCCGACATTTTACTACCAACAGCTCGTGCATTTATAAAGGGCCAGTGATGTCATTGATGATGTCACCAAGTCGCAAAGTATTGTGGGTAATCAACATGGCTACTACAGTGAAAGCTAATGAAAGCTATTGATATAAAGAAAATGTTTTGACATCATTTTTATCAGAAATGTGCCAAATTTGGGTCCATCATCTGGTGGCACTCAACTTTAAAATGTAACAAAAGACACAACTCTCACAATAAAATGACCTCAAGAAAAGCTACGAAGATATCAAAAGCGGCACTAGCATTAGCTTTAACTGGAGAAAAAACTAAGTTACTACTGATTATGGCTACAAAGATATTTTAATTTTACTAAAACATGTCTTCAGCAGTCGCCAGCGAAAATCCTTATTCACCTGACTTGCCTTGAATGCCCATTTCTGGCAACCTTTTATTCCCAGAAATACTAGTACACTGACTTCATTTCATATTAGCTTACCCAAAATTCAAAGTAACACTGGCCTACTATTGGGACACCACAGTATTCCCAAATGCTGACTTTGTACAAAACCACCAACCTCCATTCTCATTACACTGGTTTTCTTGTGTCGGACTAATTGACCATAGGCTGGCGCTCACCGCTGGTTATTCCCCGCTCTAGTGAACTGGGACGGTGATTAACTAGAACCACTTTGGACATCAATACATGGAAGAAGCCAGCAAAACTCGCTCCGACATCTTTCTTCTTTCAAATTTTTTTTCCGAACAGAAGATGACAAACCCAAGATGAAAAGATGATGTTGTTTATTGTGTGCTCCAGAAACCTTTCAAAATCATGAGCAAAATAATAGATTATACATGAAAGATTTCACAGTAAAAGTGCATGAAACTGATTTATTAATTAATTTGTGGTTTTTTGTGTGTGTGTGTGTGTGTGTGTGTGTTTTTCTTTTTTTTTTTCTTTTTTTTTTTTTTGAAAGAGATTGCAGGGAATGGCAGTGGATTTCACAGATATAAATTATACATTTTCTGGCCTAGTTTTGGTGCATTGAGATCACTCTACGTTTATTAAAGCCAGAGTCGTGTCAGCCTTCTGTAGACGCTGGTAAATGTGTTATGACATATCTGAATGCCTTCGCATCTGTATGAGGCTTCAAAATAATATTACCAAAGTAGAAGTGAAAAAAGTATTTGGTGGAAAAAAAGAAGTTCTGAGTAACTGTTTGGACGTAATGTCTGATGTAGGTTTTAGTATTTTAAGACACTGTCAATGAAATAGGCAGCCAGAAGCACTGTCTGGTAAACCTGGAGGACGACAGACAAACTGAGCACTGCTGAAAGTGAAGTGTGTTTTTTCAAAAATTCTGTCTTGGATCTTGGAATATTAAATAATGGAACTTCTGGGTTTTTTAAAGGTCCCCTATTACACTATGATGACTTTTTTAAAGCTTTTAACCATGCAAAACATACCTGGAGTATGCTGTAGCTGTCCCTTCTCAAGAGCCAGAAACGCTCGGTCTGACAGCTCTACGTTTAAACCAGGAAGTGCTCCTGTGCGTTTCTAAAGCCCACACACTATCACCGGATTCATTCAGTGGCTACAACATTATTTTAAGTTATAAAACGTGAAATACTAATGCAAAGGTGTCCAAAACTATTTCAAAAAGCCTGAAAAAAAGCATCATATGGGACCTTTAGATACTGGCCATTGTTCAGAGCACACCTGCCTTGGGCCCATAGCTGCTGGCATAGGCTTTAGGGAACAAGCAATAAGCAGTAGGGTTAAATAAAATTGTACCCGTAATAGTAATGTCACTTAAAAAAAAAAGAAGTAAAAAGTAGTCATTGAAATAGTAAAGTAAAAGTAAAATACTGAGTACATGTTTGGACGTCTAATTCCTGTTTTAGTTTTGATGTGATCAGACAAAACATAAAATAATGAGTCTGGTCTTTTCAAGCAATAAAAATGTGTAAAAAAAAACACATTAAGGCACAAGAAACACACATTTACATTGACTTTTTCACAATGCTTTTGAAAGCAATACATACATAATGTATAGACGTGGGTAGAGCTAACAAACAACTGTAGTATTTTTACATCAAAATAATCTTACTCAAGTAGAAGTAAAAAAAAAAATGTTGCGAAAAAACTACTTATAGAAGTACAATTTTTTCAAAAATGACTTGAGTAATTGTAATGGGCTGGAGTGAGGAGACTATGGAGCGGGATGGACACTTTCTGGGAGGCTTCGGCGGTGTGTTCTGGACGGGAAAGGTCATGTTCAAACAGGGCACTTTGTAAAGGCCCTGGATTATTTATGAAGAGTGATACACTGCTGATGGGGCCGGGGCAGAGACAACAGGTGACCGTCCACTCAGGCTGAATAAAGCGCTTCAGTAAAGATGTGGGTTAGGTTTGGATGGACGCACACGAAGAGGACGAGTATCACAGCAAAATCAGTGGTATTACAGTAACTCTCTATAGTGTATATATAAATCTCACTGTGTTCTTTTATTGAAGCGGAACTTAGTAACTTCCCATGTTTCTTCGTCTATTTGTAATTCCTTGCTCAGCTTTACTTTTGTTTTCCCCTCCAACGTTTTTTTCTGCCACTCTGCCACGCTGAAAATTAAGAAATAAAGCCATCACTAGCTTATTGTTTTGCTATCCGTGATGTGTCGCTTTCTCGTGAGACCCGAGACTTATTTCACACAAACTTGCAAGTGTCATTTTTGGCCCAGAGACACCAGGGGGTGCTGCAGGGTGCTTTATTCACCCCAAAAGAACGCATTTAACCATCACACGGACTCCAAAACTGTTTATTTATGGTAAAAAAAGTGACTGAGTTCTGCTTTAAGGAGTGTTCCATTGCTGACATTTGAGATCATCAGTTGTGTGTATATGGTGAAAATTCATCCTTTTACATTTAAACCATTAGGTTGTCACACATTACATCCTGCAAAATACAAATATGAAGTTGAATTTCAGATCAAATTTTCTTTGGACATGACAAATGCAGCAAAAAAATGTTCAGTTGATGGTGGAGTCATGAGCGTCCGCTGTTCCTCCAAGTCATGGTTGGATTATGACTAATGTCAGCACTGACATGTTACATGTGACATGAATTTTAACAAACCTTTTCGGGACAAACACTGTTTATAGCTGTTTGCAATATACGCTGAACAAAAATTTAAACACTTTTGTTTTTGCTTCCATTTTTCATCAGCTGAACTCAAAGATCTAAGACTTTTCCTATGTACACAAAAGGTCCTAGTTCTCTCAAATATTGTTCACAAATCTGTCGAAATCTGTGTTAGTGAGCACTTCTCCTTTGCCGACATAGGGCCATATTTACTAAGACAAGTGCAAAATTGCGAGTGCAGCTTGAAAAATAGCGTCTGGTATTTGTGGGCGTGTTGCGTGTGATATACGAAGAGAAACTGCGCAAGTAACTGCTGCCGCAAATCTGATATTGTAAATGAGAATTTTATATAAAACGCACTGACAGTGAGAGCAACGCTGTTTGCCAGCTCTGACTGCATCTTTCCTACAGAGATGCAACACAAAACACAATCTGACAACAAATACCAGGACTGACTGTAGTAGAGCTGTGTTCACTGTATCTGAGGGAGAATTATTTCATTGCATTTTACTTTCTTTTATTGACTTTGTGTAGTCCATCCTTGTTAAATGTCTCATGCGATTTTGGCGCTGACCAGAGTCACGTGACTTATTTCCCCTCTGTGTGAGACAGTGGAGGGAGAGGAAAGTCCTTTTCACTGTCTGTCAGAGCCAGTAACCTTTCAAACAATTATATAAAATGTATCAGTAGCCTATATGGCGTGCTGATGGTGATCGAATAAAAATAACAATTAAAAAACATTTTCGATGTCCTCCGCTCGATCAAATCCACGCAGCCTTGAGCCTCTGTAGGGGCAGCTGTCAGTCAAGCGCCGCAGCGAGCATTGGGAGGCAATGAGATAAACACAGTGAGTAGAGTTTGCACAGCGTTTAAAGACTGTTCTGTCACTGTAAGGATTTATTCATTCATTCATTTTCTACCCCTTATTCCTGTTAGGGGTCGCGGGTGACTGGAGCCTATCCCAGTAACTTTTTGGGCCATAGGCGGGGTACACCCTGGACAGGGGCCAGTTTGTCGCAGGGCTGACACAGAGACAAACACAGACAGACTAACCATTCACTCTCACATTCACTCACTAGGGGCAATTTTAGAGTCACCAATTCACCTAACACATGCATGTCTTTGGACAGTGGGAGGAAGCCGGAGAACCCGGAGAGAACCCACGGTAACACAGGGAGGACATGCAGACTCCACCCAGAGAGTTCGTGTGATGGTGTGTTGGTTGAACCCACGATCTCCTTGCTGGGAGGTGAGGAAGCTAACCACTCTGCCACCGTACACCCCATCGTAAGGATTTAAAGCTGCCCAGAGACAGGAGCTGTCAAAGGCTGAAGTTCAAGGAAATACGAGCGAGAATCAAGGAAAAAGTGCTGCAGATACACATTACTGTTGTATCTTTGTAAATGAGCCCTGTTAAAGCATTAGAACTTATTTTCAACGCCTCATCTGTGCACTAAAAGCTACACTCTTACCTCTGCAAAACCTTTGCACCTGCTTCTCCAGCGTATTAAATTTAGCTCCCGTACTCGTGATAAATCAAACAGCGACTGCAAAGCGACTTCATTGCATTTTCCACGCCTTGAATTTTGCGCGTTTTGGCAAGAACGCCTTGTTTTACATATTCATTGAATCACAGGAGCAAAATCTGCGCCGCGCTGAATTTGCTCCTGTGAGACTCAAATCTCAGCTGCGCCTGGGTTTGATCCATTTTTAGCACGTCTTTTTCATTTAGCGTGCACGCAAACCTTTGATAAATCTGGCCCATAATCCATCCACCTCACAGGTGTGGTATATCAAGATGCTGATCAGACAGCATGAATATTGCACAGGTGTGCCTTGGGTTGGACACAATAAAAGGCCACTCTAAAATGTGCAGTTTTTTTTAACACAGCACATCATTTCTCTACCACAAGCATAGGCCTTTTGTGTAAACAGAAAAAGTCTTAGATCTTTGAGTTTAGCTGATGAAAAATGGGAGCAAAAACAAAAGTGTTGCATATAGATTATTGTTCAGTGTAGTTATAATAATAGTTTTTTTTATCACTGCCAATTCAGAATCTGTAGATGATGATAATAGAAGTGGGTGTATTGACCCTTAGACCCCAATTTTAAAAAATTGTCAGAACTCCATAGAATGCCTGCATTTCCCACTTTGCCTGTAACACACACATCAGTATCATATGTGGCACTGTCCCCCTGTGTCCTGCTGCTGTGGACAAACACACTTTCACCTCACTGCTTCCCTTTAAAGTGTTAATTTAACAGAAGAAAAGGTGTTTATATCATTTTCACCCACATGTTAATTTTACCCTGGGGATTTTGCTGTGTAGCGTTCAAAAAGGTTCCTCATCATTACTGTGTGTATACAATAAAGTGTGTATACATCAATATTCACAGTGTGTGGTGGGACAGGCCAAGACCATTTCAATTGATAATGCAGGTTTGTACTTGTAGATACATCCTATTATCTGGATCAGTGAGGTTGCAGTTTGAAGAACATAAAGCTCAAATTTTTACTGAAGCTGTATATATTGACTATGAGCTTTTAACAATGCTTTAATAGTATACTGCCAGACCAAAAAAACAGTCACCACCTGGATGTAACCAGGTAAATAGGTAAGAGCCTCCTTGTAGTTGGTCAGGTCTAGGTTCAACAATGTTCTGTACCCAAAGATTGAGGTCAGCTGACTACCTGAATATACTGAATGACCAGGTTACTCCATCAATGGATTTTTTCTTCCCTGATGGCCCAGGCTTATTCAAAGATGACAATACCAGGTTTCATTGAGCTCAAAATGTGAAAGAGTGGTTCCGGGAGCATGAGACATCATTTTCACACATGGATTAGCCAACAGAGAGTCCAGATCTTAACCCCATTGAGAATCTTTGGGATGTGCTGGAGAAGATCTTTGCAAAAAAATGTAGGCAATGCTGGACGGAAATAAATGTGACATTGCAGGAGCTTATCTAGACGATGCCACAGCAAATGCATGCTGTAATCAAACCTAAAGGCGCTCCAATGAAATATAAGCATGCGTTTTTGTGTGGTGACAATATTTTTTTTTGGTAGGGCAGTGTATTTTGTTTCATTCACACATGTTTGAGTAATCCTGTATGCTGAGGTCATCCCTTTCTCGAGATCTGAAAATGCTTGGTCTCTCGGCTCTACATAGACCAAGTTTCAAATTACTCCTGGGTGTTTCTAAAGCCCACCCACTGTCACCGGACTCATCCAAGTCATTTCAGCTCTTAAATTGTGGAATTTAACTCGTTTATCTATCTGTTAGCGTCATGTTGCTAATAGCTGTGCTAAAAACCCATTTTATGTTCTGTCCATTCCCCACCATTGCCAGCAGGGGGCGACAGACACCTAATCCAAACTCTCTGCTAAATCAAAGTAACAGCTCCCCAAAAAAAGACGTTTTTCTTATATACATTATTTTAAGTCATAAAACATGAAATACTAATGTGAACTCTTTTAAAAAGCCTGAAAAAGGCATAATATGGAACCTTTAATTTGTTGTTTTATAAATATGTTTTATTGTTGCTTGGAAATGCCAGAATTTGTACTTATTGCAATTATTTTATGTTTTGACACTAAAACATAAATCAGACATTATGTCCAAACAGTTACTCAGTACTTGTGTAGGTTTTTCAACCTTCAACTTTTGTACTTTTTTGAGTAATTGTTTGGATGAGAATGTTTTTCTTCTACTACAGTAATATTGTTTTGAAGTAACAATACTCTTAACATAATACTTACAAAACAAACTTGCAGTCAGTAACTATTTTACGGAAAAAAGCCATAAGAATTGTACATAATACAGAGAGCATAGTGTTAAAATTTGTAGCTTTAATTAATTTTGAGACAGCCCAAATATTATACAAAGCAAGAAATGAACTTTCTTTTTAATCTGCAAAAACTATTCTCAGACAAAGAAGAAGGATAAAATATTGTAGGAAACCTGAATTATAAAATGAAGCGTGTATGCACAACTATGAAGAGTTTCAATCTGCAGAGTAAAACTGTGGAATAGTTTAACTGAGAAAATCAAGAGAAAGTGTAACATAAAGCAATTTAAAAAGGAATATAAAAGTCATATTTTAGAATCATACCAAGAAGAGGAGAACTGTAATACTGCAGTTTAACCAGTAAGCTAATTTGAAAAGTGAAACATCCTGGAGTGGAATAGTTTTTTTTCTGTTGTTACTGCTGTTGTTTGTTGTTTATATGATTCAGACAAAGGTCTTGTTTACTGTGCTAACATTTAATTTGCTTAATATGGATAATGCACATCTCAAAATAAATGAAATGAAAGATAAAAGAACAATTTCATTAATATTTGGCTTCCGTAACTGTTTCACCACTGGCTACATCTGCTTTCAGTTAAAAAAAAAAAGAAGATCAAATAAAATATAAAATAAAAACATATATACACAGAGAAAGTGGCACCCAGGTGAAACATGACTAAATCTTGCCATTGCATTTTTGGCCAACTATTCTGTGCCTTAGCATCATTGTCCAGAGAGGAGGGTTTGTTTTAACTGCTCGGTATTTTTAGTCAGCCATCGGGTTATTTCTAATCTACAGTCTCACACAGTCTCTACAGGGGTTTGTCCACAAGTTTTCAGCACATAAGTACATGATTAAATTCAATTTTTTTTTAGAGCAGCTTTAATGGAGTCTCACAATAACTGCAGAGGACCAAGAATAAAAACTGCAAACAAGAGAAAAAGTACCAGCTGTGAGGCTCCGAAAAGCCTGAGGAGGCCAAGCAAGTACTCTCTGTGTTTTTAACTAATAATGTTGAGATAAGCACTTCCTACTTCCTCTTTTTAATAAAAGAAAGCAGTATTTTTAATGTATTTCTATACATCTTTACCTTCCTTTGGTGTGGGAGGTCTGGGGTGTGATGCCTCCACAGGGACAACAAAATTGGTGCCCTCAAAGGTTTCCAAAAACAAGAAAGGAGGACAGGGGGGAGCAGAAAATGTGTATTGCTCTCCAAAAAAGAGCATTCATACACTTGTAAAAGTATAACCCTGTAAAAAAAACTATCAATGTTAAGTTTTACTCTTTATCGTTATTTAACTCATCTTACAGCCAGCTGACTATCCATTGTTCAGAAAAAAGTATTATTATTGATAAAAACTAAATATACTAAATTTAATGAATTTAAAGAATAACAATGAACAATGGATAGTATGTTGGCTGTTAAAAATTAATTATAGTGAGTAAAACTTAAAATTGATAGTTTTTAGAGGTATGACCATCAAAATAGGTCGACAAAAAATATTGGTTGTTAAAAACTTGAGATTTTGAGTTGGCGCCAAAACTCAAAAATCTTGAGGGATCCTGTTGTTGTTGTTTTTTACAGTATACATATTGCTGGGTGCAGGGACCACACCAATCCAATCTTTGTACAGTCAAAATGACTTAAATGTAATGATCTATTCAACTTCCACTGCAATAATAATGTTCAAAGCTAAAAGCGACTTATTACCAGACAGTATCCAAAAACAGTTCACTGAGCGGGAATCTGAGGGGAAATTTTTGTTTGTGTTTTTATAAATTTATCTATCATCGTTATTACGTTTGTGTTATTGGTTGATGAAACTGTTGTATTTACAGGACGCTGCAAAATGTGTACATTTTGAACTGAAAGGGGGGTGGGATTACATAAGGTTACACTTCAACCCTCTCCTGTTTGAACATTTGTTATGTATGCTCCATTTACATTTTATGTCTGTTTCTTTGAAATTATTTGAAATAAACTGCCCTGAGTCCTGAATGCTGAAAAATGACTTCTTCTGTTGCAACCGTATTCATGTTCTTTTAATGTGTCAATATACAACAGACAGCCAGAAACACTGGTAATCCTGCTGGACAGACAAACTGAGCACTGCTGGGAAAGAAGCACGACTTTACGATTCTTTCTCAGATGATGAAATATTGTAATTCTACAGTTTTTATGACTTCAGATGCCTAATTTAAAATATTTAATTATGCATGGTTTTGTTTTGACATACTAGTAGTCAGCCGTGTAACTAACTGACCATTGTCCAGGACATACCCCACCTCAGGCCCATAGCTACTGTGATAGCCTCCAGCCCCTAACTGTGACTGGTTTTGTTGTGACTACCCTGAAAAAGAAAGGGAGAAGCTGAAAGATAAAGAATAATATTTAAAAAATATATAGTTCTTTGCAAATTCAAAATTACAGCTCCTCAACAAAAGTCGATTTCAATACATGTAAGTTATTCTAATATGTTATAAAACATAAAATGTTGATGTAAATATGTCAAAAATGATTCGAAAAATCTTAATGAAAAAGCATAATTTAGGACCTTTGAACTAAATAACTTTTTTTTTTTTTTTTCATTTTTCTTTTTGGCTGGTTTGATAGACCAGTAAGAATGAAAATGTGATTAAAAAGTATTAAACTACTTGGGTGATAGAATGACCTCTACCTGCCCTTAAGTCTTTTTCTGAGCTTTCTTTCATATTATAATGGTTTTGTTTCATTCATGCCTGTTTAAGTAATCCTGTATTCTCTGGCAATGAGTTTTGGAGACCTCAAAATGCTCAGTTTCATGAACCTTTGCCTCTCCCACGAATCCCCGCCCACTCCAGAAAGCACCGACAAGCCCTCTACATCCAGTCTGCTCTCATTCATTTACAAAAACAACAACAACAAAAAAAAAAACAAAGACATTTTCCTTTTGTAGTAAAATCGTATACAATATGTTTAAGGAAGTGCAGTGCTCTTTTTCTATAATTGTGTTCAGAAGACTGCAACACTCTGCTGCCCTCTGCTGGTCTCTTCAGCTGTTTCTTTATGGTACCAGTAAAGTATTTATCAAAAATAAATAATTCTTTTAGTCACATAATGTTTTAAAATATTGTAAAAGGTGCAATGTTGTTCAAGAGGAGACCATGATAAAATTAAAAATATGAATGAAAGCATATTATAACTCCTTTAACCCTCTCAGGCTCAAATTAAGTTTTAGTAACAGGAAAAATCTGATATTTGGGGTACATTATCATATGGGGTAGTAATAAACAATTCTGACTTTTTTTTTTTTTTTTTTTTTTTTTTTTTTTTTGTAATTAGGTAATGAGCATTTAGCTGTTCTGCAATGCCTGCCTGGAGAGGGTTAATATTCATAAGATACTCAGAAATCTGAGTTTGCCTTATGAATGTCTGACAATTTGTGTCATATTCTGCGTGTCTCTAGGTGGAATGGAAAGGGCTCTTTTAGAGGTGACAGTTGCCTTATGCCGCTCCTCTAGATCCGCCCCTGTACAGCGTGCGTATTTGTGCGCCTTGTGATCCAAAGCTAAGCCTTCAGCCTTAATTTATTCCCCCATATAAAAGTCAAACCTTTATTTTTTTGTATCAGAAAACCACATCTGCGTGCGTTCGTGTGTGGCTGCGCGCGTACTGGAGGCGTCTCCCAGTGGCTACGCTCTCCTCTTCCTCCTCCTCCTCCTCCTCCACAGCCCCGGACGAACATCGCGGACGCACGGAGGATGAATGAACTTTAAAAATCACAACTTTCTCTCCTCTCCTCTTGCCTTGTATCTCTCTTTCTCCCTCTCCTCTCCCGTGCAGCTCCCTCCTCCTCCTCCTTCCTCCCTCCTCCTCCTCTTCCTCTGCCGCTCGCTGGCTGCTCCAGAGCCGAGGACACCGCCGCCACCACACCGTGAATGGATGTACAGCGAGCGCGCATCACTGCTCGCTAACACCAAACATCCCGCGCGTCTCACCGCTTCTTTTTCTTCTTCTTCTCCTTCTTCTTCTTCTTCTTCTCCACCTCGCTCCCTTTTTTCCAACCTCTCTCCGTGCGTGTGTGCCCGTGGATGGTCTGCGCGCGTCGTGAGTCGAGATGATGGCTTCAATAGGGGAATTCGATCCTCTCAACACCAGAGTCCCTGCAACTAAAATAGAAGTTACGGTGTCGTGCCGGTAAGTGCGTAAAAAAAGTGCGTTTGGTTTTGAGTGGGTTCCATTTGGGGCTGGAGTTGAGTTGGAGAGCGCAGATGTGAAGTCATCCATTCATCCAGAGAGCTTTATCTGTGCAGCGAGGAATAGGAAAAGTATATTGTGCAAGAGAAGTGAGGCAGTTTTTTTTATTTTTTATTTTTTATTTTTTAAAGAAAAACGGACTCTACGTAGCCACAGTGACTGGACGTTTTCTAGCTTGAGAGCGCTGTGTTTTGGGTAAGTTTGTGATTGTTGGTGAGAGAAGGAAAAAAGTAGAGGAAAAAATCTTGTGACGCACAGGTTTGTTTGTGTGCAGGCTGAAGGAATGGTTTGGAGACTTTGGAAAGCGTGGAGCTGAGAAATAAGCAAGGACAGAAGGGGCAGAGACGGTTTTTTGAAGCAGTGGGGAACCAATACCTGACCATTAGGCATTTTAATTATCATATTATTTATTTGTTTTGTTTTATTTTTTACATTGATGTTTGTGTGAACCATATCATTGTTTATTGTTTTTTTTTTTTTTTACATATTTGTAAAACATATTGTTTATTATTATTATTTATTGTTCACATTTATGTTTATGCGAACTGTATCATAATTTTTTATCATATATATTTTTTTCATTTATATTCATTTGAATCTTATCTTTCTTTCAATTCTTTCATACGCACACACACACCAGAGTCAGAGCCTTTCCTACCTACTTTGGGCCTGAGGAAGAGATAGATATAGATATATGCATATACAAGTATTTAATATGACCTATGAAGAGTCACCTGTACAACCCACGCATGTTTTTGGATGGAGGGAGGAAGCCAGAAGAGCTAAAAAAACTATGACCTTGAGTGCTAACCACTCTGCCACAATTCTCTCTCTTTTAAATGTTTTCAATACTGATGCACAATTTGGTTTTCCCTTTTTGCAGAAAAAAGTCTATGATTGGCCATCAGTTGGAAGCTCCTTGTGCACAGTGACAATTTTCTTGTTTTTTAACCCAGTGCAATGGCGTTAAAAAGTGGAGTCACCCGTCAAGACATTTCTCTTTTCATCTCTTGAAATAAGTGGCAGGTTTATAAGCAGGTTTACTGGTGCGCCGTCGTACTGCAAGGTAGGAAGTTATAATTACATAGAAGAATCGGAGGAGCAGACAGCAGCAACACCCCTGAGAGTAAATCCTGTAGATGGGTCCGAAGACAATTGGATTTTAAACGGTATTTAACGAGAAAAAAAAAACAGTGCAGTCTGTAAATGAGCTTTTGAGTTGTGTTCATGTTAAAATGTGGCAAAAAAAAAAATAAAAAAAAATAATAATTTAGCGACTATAACCAGAGAAATTATACTTTCAACCCAGAGGCGTTACTAGAGAGAAGTCAAACCTGGCAAATACCTGGGGCCCCGAATTAATGGCGGGCTCCAGAGGAAAATTTAATGTGGCACACTGGGAGGGGGTCAGCTCTACAGTATGTTCCCACATTTCTAAGCTTTTTTGTTTTTTCAAAATTGGACTCTATGTTCCAAAAGCTTTATGTTCCGACAGCCCTATGTTCCCATGATTCTATGTCTCCACAGCCCTAGGTTCCTACAACCATTTGTTCCAACTGCTCTATGTTCCCACAGCCCTATGGTCCTAAAACCCCATGTTCCCACAGCCCTATGTTCCTACAACCCCATGTTCCCACAGCCCTATGGTCCTAAAACCCCATGTTCCCACAGCCCTATGTTCCTACAACCCCATGTTCCCACAGCCCTATGGTCCTAAAACCCCATGTTCCCACTGCTCTATGGTCCTAAAACCCCATGTTCCCACAGCCCTATGGTCCTACAACCCCATGTTCCCACAGCCCTATGGTCCTAAAACCCCATGTTCCCACAGCCCTATGGTCCTAAAACCCCATGTTCCCACAGCCCTATGGTCCTACAACCCTACGTTCCCACAGGCCTATGTTCCTACAACCCCATGTTCCCACTGCTCTATATTCCCACAGCCATATGCTCCCACAGTCCTATGTTCCCACCGTTCTACGTTAACACAGCTCTATGTTCCAACAGCCATATGTTCCCCCAGCTCTATGTTCCAACAACCCTATGTTCCCACAGCTCTACATTCCCACAGCCCTATGTTCCTAGAATTATAATATTTAGGGTAACATTAGGGTTATAGTTAGAATTAAACATGCACCATTTACTGGAAAATCATCTTAGAATACCTGGGAATATTGAGCTGTGGGAACATAGGGCTATGGGAACACAGACATGCTCCTCACTGAGAGTAGCAGTTCAACTCACTAATACTGTGGTAATATTAGATAAATTAGGTCATATTGAATGAATATTGTTAATTGGGCAACAGTGGTCTCTAACTGAAGGGTTGGCGGTTCGATACCCTCTCTGACCCAGTGCATACTGTCGTCATGTCCCTGGGCAAGACACTTCATTCACATTGCCTACTTCAGTCACTGGTTGTGACAGGAAAGGCATCCGGTGTTAAAAAATAAATTTAAGCTAATATATGGCATAACTTTATAATTTTCATAAGGCTGATTTACTATTATTGGTGTGTCAAGACAATAAAGCTAAATAATAAAATAAAAAATAAATAAATAAATAAATAAATACAGTTTAAAAAAGATTAAGATTTAAGATTTTTTTGTCTTCTTCTTTCTGGGCTTTTCCTTTCAGGGGTCACCACAGCCAATCATCTGCCCCCCAGTGTGCAGCCATTTTCATATTTAGCTAATTTAGCAAAAGGTTTTACACCAGATGCCCTTCCTTTTTTACTTCACATGCATCTTGCATTTCTTATCCAACTCTTTATTACATAGCTTTTTACCTGGATCAGTCAATACATGCATCATGTGTTCTGTACTGAGGCCACATTAGGAGGTACTTTTCAAAGCCTACAGCCTCAGGAGATGCTGCCAAAAATATCCTACAAGAGCTTCACGGTTGGAGAAAAAAATACTGAGATGGTAGTTCACACATAAGTGCTATCTCTCTCATCTGTGACCTTTGACCTCACCTCGCCTGTAGCTGTGTCCCCGGCTAAACGCTTAATCCTGCGCTGGGCTTCAGAGCTGTTTGGAGCTCTTTGAGGTTCACTTCCTGCTGAACTTGTTGCACTCCTCCACTGATGTGTATATATTATTACTATTATTATTATTTTATATTTTTATTTTTTTATAAAGCACTTTTTGTGTTATTTTAACAATAGCTTATTTTGACCTAACCCTAATGAAACTGTTTTTTTTTTAAATTATATTCAAATGCTGATGTATGGTTTAGTTGCATCCTTTGGTAGTATGATTATATTTCAGCTCAGTAACAATGTAGTAATATTGGATTCATAAGGTAATATTGAAGCATATATTGTTAATTATTAAGTAGGCTATTTTTACATCTTCTTTGCTTTTGCATTTTTCCTTCCAGTTTCATCTCAACAAGTCATCTGCCCCCTAGTGTGCAGTGATTTACATATTTGCAAGCCATAGATCGCTTTGCTGATGCAGACCCCCTTTGTTGTCAGGGATTGAGCATAGTTACATTTTGAGAAAAAAAAATAAATAAAAAATTTCTGCCTCAAAATGTAATAATAAAAAATAAATGTAGAAAATCCAGTTGCAAAGTTTAGTGTTTAAAATTTATTGTAAAAAAATACACCGTCAAAAGAGGCTTTATTGTGCATTTATTAATATTTTTAAACCAATCTTTGTCACCTCTAGAACAGCATTGCATGTTTTATAATGAGCAGGCTGGATGTAGAGGGCTTGCTGATTGGTCAGTGCTTCCTGAAGTGGGCGGGGGTTCATGGGGTTCGTTTTGAGACCTCCGAATGGCTGTGCCAGAGAATACATGATCACTTAAAAATGCCTGAATGAAGCAAAACACAACTCCAGGTATGTTATTGATAAGGGAACAACATTATACCACGGGAGAAAGCTCAAACCTAAAAGTTAGGGTTATAAATGATGAACATTCAGACCACGCCCACTTAGGCTGAGATGTTGGGGAAGCTACCACTCAATGTTGACTATACACAATTTTTCTCCTGTTAAAAATATCAAACCTGTGCCTGGTATGATGATGTGATGACAAAGCAAATAATTTACAAACTTATGAAATATAATGCTAAATGTTAATGTCATGTTAAAATTTAAAAGACCAGGCCAAAAAAAATAAAATAAAAAATAAAATAAAATAAAATAAAATATAAAAAAAAAGTCTCCCTATGGCACAACTCCAATTCCCCCCCAAAATTACAGTTGGTACAGTTTTACAATTTACAGAAAATTTAAAAAAGGAATTATATAAACAGAAATAGCAAACAGCTGAGACATTTCATTTTGAATTTGATGGTAGCAACACATAAAAAAATAAAAATAAAAAAACACATTTTAGAAAGGCAGAGTCTCTATTTTTTGTTTTATATATAGGCTATATATAGGTTGTATAAATACAGTTGGCAACAATGGAAACGCTCACAAAACCTCACTTCCCCATGGAGGAAAACGCTGGTTTGTATTCTAGAACGCTGGTTTGTATTCTATTAATAATGTTTGACTGACTTATCCGACTGTTTCATTGGCATTCCCTTTGGCGCAGCGCCATCTAGTGGATGCGCCTTATAATGCGGTGCGCCCTATATATGAAAACAGTTTTAAAATAGGCCATTAATTGAAGGTGCGCCTTATAATCCGATGCGCCTTATAGTGCGGAAAATACAGAAAATGATAAGATTTCTTCAATAAATATAGTTTGTTATTGCAGTGACTCTGCTTTTTTGTAATCCTAACATCATGTTTTGACAAATTATAAGACCTAACTGACCAAAATTTAATATCTACTCATAATATTTCATACTTATAAGGCCTTTATTTTTTTTTTACAAATGCCTATTTAAGAACTTGGGGCTACCCTGTAATCAGTGGCTTTTAATTGATTTTGTGTTCGAAGAATGAAAAAAGCAAAGAAATTTTAGATGGAATCAATGTGAGCTTTGTTATAAAAAGATATAAAACTAGCATTGTATTGATTTTTCAGGATAACCAGTCATCAGCCCTCTGTCCGTTAGTCCTGCTGGTTGACCGCTCTGTTAGATAGATGGATGTGTGGATGGATAGAAGGATGTATGGATGAGTGACGGGGCAGGGGCCTGTCAGACTCAGCTGGGGGCCCTGTACACTCACCGACTGTCTTCTCTGTCTCGTCCTGAATAATGGATGCATGTTTCTCCTGCAAATGTCCCTCCTGAGTTGTGTCCAGACACCTGTGCGGGACCAGCACTGCAGGCTACTCTGACGAAATCCAGCGTTTAGCTCAAAAAAAAAAAAAAGAAAAAAAGAAAAAAGTAACTTGTTTTGACTTTGAGCAATAAGTGAGCAGTATTTCAACATAGAACACTGACCAAATTCTCACTTCCGCCTTCCATCCAAAGACTTTTTTGTGATCTTTTATTAGCCCTAAAGGAAATGTGATTTTATGAAGTCGTCCCAGAGCAGAGGGGCATCCACAGACCAATTTGAAATCCAGGCCAGTAACAATTGGTCATGGCACAGACTGGAGAATAAAAACTTGAAATGTTACACTACACTACATTCATCTGGTTCTCAAAAAGTGCACAAAAATTGATTTGCAAAAGCTGCAATTTTTAATCAATAAAAATAATAATCCATATGAGCGATCGCGATGATGTTTGGTCCAGGCGTCACTCGGTGTTGGTAGGCAAAAAGAAAACACGCAAACTGAATAATGCCTATCAAAGGGCTGTTTCATAAAACTATAATGCCATAAATAAGGCTTATTTGGATCAATCTGGCTTATTTTGTTGTCACTTCTGTTCCATAAAACAGTCTTATCCTGAGTCTTGCTCAGTCACTATGGAAACTTAAGCTGGGGACACACTACACGATTTTCTCAGTCGTTACAGATTCTGAAAAGACTAGGAGCACACACTAACCGACTGGTTTCAGCAGATTTAGTTCTGACGACTGAAAGACTGCGCCTCACACACAAGATCTGCTGAGGCCGCAACTGACACCAACCAAACACAGCAAACTCTCTCAGGGAACTTGCAAAAGATATATTTCACAACACAATTTGGAGCGTTTTTTTTTTAAATATTTTATTGTTCATCCACCCAGCCTGACATACGGGTCTGGCAAAGATGTCCCAGAGACATAATGTAGGTAGGATTCCCAATCATATCAAACACAATCAACAAAAAATTCAATAAACTGTCATAAACTGTCAAGTGGACCAAGCACCACCAAAACAAACAACAATCACATTTTACAAACCAGTCACTGCACATGCGCTGGAAAACATGAAAGTACAATTTAAATGTTTTTAATAAAACATGGTGCAGTGATAGTAAGAATTTAATAGTAACAGAATTTCACTGCAACATAAGAAAAATACATTTACAGATAAATCAAGTGGCAATGCTACAGAAGGAACTATAACCTCCTACATTTAATTTAAAACCACAAACACAGTAACTTCAGCCTTTTCTACAGACTATCTGCTGTGCTTTTATGCACAAACACTAAATAAAAAGTCTCAGTGTCCTGTTAAAACGCTCCAGTCTCTTCATAGCACTGATCATGAACCTGACATCACAGTCAGAACCACTCACTAACAGAATGTTCAAAAGACATGAAATAACAAAATGCAATTTAGAAATCCTTTTAAAAGTACATTTTATTAGGATCCAAATACAACATGAACTTTCCTTCTGAACCTTTTCAGTGTAAATACTGCTCTCACTTCAGCCTTGGGTGTAACACTGACATTACAGAAGTGGATTTCTTACTCTGTTATTATTTATTTTTGAATTGAGACTGACGGCAAAAAAATAACAAGAAAACACTTGCATATTATTCTTGTTCTCAAGGAGCTACACTGGCTTCCAGTCCACACCAGAATTGATTTTAAAGCACTGTTTATAAAGCACTGAATGTTTTGGGCCCCCGTGCTTGTCCCATCTGCACCCACAAGAAGCCTCAGATCTTCGTCCAGTAACCTCCTTGTTATCCCTCGCACTTCTGTCACTATGCTCCACTCAAGTGGAATGCCCTATCTAGTGACATTACATGTGCCCCAACCTCAAGCTCATTCAAAAGTAAGATTAAAACATTTGTGTTTAGTCTTGTGTATCAGCAGGTCACTGGGATCTATCTATGTAGTGGTGTTTGCTGGACCCTTGTTGGTTTTTGAACATTTTATGTGTTTATGTATTTATTGGAGGGAATATATAGTCATCTTTTATTGTTAATGTTTTTTATTTACTGCTGCATTTGTGAAGCACATTGTGTAGCTTTTTGTATAAAATGTGCTGTATAAATACATTTTCTTCTTCTAGTTCATAGGGTTGTAACGATTCATTTACTAACTGCATTTCTTTTGATCTAACTATATTGTTATGCAACACCTCAGATTGATTTACAGGATGTTTATATCAATACAAAATCAATATACTCAGAAAAAAAAATCAATTATATCAATATTAGGAATTTGAAATTAAATTAAAACCAGATGTATATTTGTGGATGTAGATTTTGCACTTTTGATGAAAATTTACATTTAACTTTGCTTTGCTATTTGGCTGCGTGATGTAACCAACCCCATCAGCTGTGCTAGGTTTGAACGTATTATTTTTAGAAAACGTTACTGTATCAATATGAAGGCGTTCAATTGCTGGGTTTCTGATTACGTCACACCACTCTGGCGAGAGCAGATGGGGGCAGGGAGTAAACACTGTATAGATAAATGCTTTCAAAATGCCCAGGTTCTGGGAAGCTTACAGCTGTTGCAACCTATAGAAGTGGTTGAAAGATGAAGCATTTTCTGCTTCCAGAAAGTGTTTACTCAAATAGGAAACCTTTTTATAAAACTCAAAGAAAAACAGAGGCTGTCTTGGATTTAAAACCTTCGTCTAAAGTCTGGAGGGGACAACACTTGTGTGTGCAATGACCACTTACAGTCACTGTGAAAACTTCTCTGCTTTGTCCAGCCACAACCCATGTTTTAATGACGTTTTCGTGGACCTCTGAGAATGGCTAAACTAAAATAAAAAAAGACAATATAGTGGTAATGTTTAGCTGTTACCTGTAGCCTTAGCTGCTTTTTTGATATTAAAATGAGATAAATAAATTACAATTCAAAAACAATGTACTCACCTAAGCAAAAGATGATTTAGTGATTCAGTGGTTCAGATTGTTGGATAGGTCCCTTTTCTGTAAACTATAGTAGTCAAATCCGATGTATTTACTGATCTTCTGCAGATATCTTCTCTGTGCAGGTCCATCTGATGTTTTTCCGTACACAACGCTCATGAATCATGCAGTGTTTTGAACCAGCGTTTAACACTTCTTGGCCCCATCTGGATTTCGCACGTCATTGGGGTCACATGACTGAAACCCAGCACTGGTGTCAAATGAAATCTAAATCAGCCAATATTGTTCTTGAATCTTACCGAAAAAGATGCCAGAGATGCCAAAAACATATTGTTACACATAGGTTAGTTTAGTTTGCTTCGTCTTGTCTGGCTGAACCACTTTCTTTCAGGGGTGGCCAGAGTGAATCCTCTAAAGAGATCGTACTCTTTATGTCAAGTGCCCTTCCTCTAGAGCTGGAGGTTGTGACCATCTGAAAATTATAACTTTACTGCTTTTACGTATTTTAGTAGACCGTCAGTTTCTGAGTAATGACTGACACAGAAGAATTTCTTTCATTCAAACAAGACATGTTTGGTATGGGAGGTCAGGGGTTTGATTTCCTAACAGGACTTGAAAAACATCAGCCACAATATGTACCAGTCTGGAGAGGGTTGTGTCAGTAAGGGCATCTGGCAGAAAACCTGTCCAGTTGCCCATGTGGCAGATTCACTGTTGTAAAGACTGAGGAACAAGCCGAGAAGGAGGTTATATGTTGAGAAGTCAGTGGTTTTAGACACAGCACAAGTCTTTATTTCTGTGGAATTCAGAGTTGTATTGTCTTACTTGCTGTGTTACCTTGCACATGAAGCTGGATTGTCATGAAATTTGCGAGTTCACAAATTCACAAAATCCATCTTATCAGGCTCCTGCTGATCTGTTTGGGTCTGAGCTGGTGGCAGATGGGCCAATGGTGTGGCAGTACTGCCGTGAGTGGGCGGGTTTTAGGTTTGCTGACAACCAGAAGCACTTTCAGTAATGCTTGTTAACAACATGGTGACGTGGAAAAACGTAAGGTATGCTGCTCTACATTTACAGAAACAGTAAAAATCTTCTAACAACATCTTTATTGTGTTGTTTCACTGCTGTAGCGGTTTATTGTTTAGCTACAAAGCTGCCGCTTTATCCAATCACCTCCATGTATTCTAATGAAAGTCCCGCCCCTTCACAAACATTTTCAATGGGAGCCATTCCAGGTTGATATTACGTTAGCAACTCTTTGCTAACATTATATCAATCTGGCTTTTGCCAGGTTAACGTTGTTCCCCGATGAGGACAAAAGTGTCCTTTTCAAATTTTTTATTATTCTTTTTATTTATTTGAAATTTGGCTCAGGTGTGTATTTTATCACACATTTGATATTCTAAACACAAATCTAATATTACTTCATTTTTACTCTCTATAACTGAATTTGTTATGTTGCCGCTGTTCAGTGACTAAAGTATCCTTGTCAACAAAACAACATAAAAAATGTAAACATTCATATTTATTTCTACTTTTTTTGCATAAATCTTTTAATCAATTTGTGCCCTCATCATAAATAAAAAATATTTAATTATTTTCAGAATTTTAACCCTTTTTATGCCAGTGTATGTAACAGCATCTGATTTTGTTTCTTCTTTTTTTGTAAAATGAATGAAATATTTTCAATACTTTCAAAGTAAAGTGGCTTTTTCTAGGGGAGGATTATTACAGCCCTGAGCATGTCAAAGATTACCAACAACATTCATTTAGATGGATTTTGGATTTATTTTGTAGTAACAAATAGTTACAACCTGTTAGAATGGGAGTTGTTTTTTAGATTCCTACATAGCACGAGAAAAAAATGGTCAGGGCACACATTGCAAAAAAGTAGAAAAAATATGAAGGTATTTTTTTTTTTTTTTTCGTGTTTTGTGACAGTGCCACTTTTGTTACTTATCAGTAAAAATGTATCTTTTTAAAATTGAGGTGTAAGGATTAACAGACACTCACATTCATGCACAACATTATAATCCAGAGAGCTGCAGAACAATTAAAGCAATGCTTCTTTATACCAACATTAGTGAGAGCATTATAGAGGTAAATAGAAGGTCATACAGCACATGGTGTTGAGTCAGCCACAGGATCATGCGTTATTAAATAGTTCATTCTTATCACTGTCTGCTGAAATAACCTGCTTAGTATTTTTATCATATGAGCAGATTATTATTGGTTTTATAGGAGCCATCATAATGACTAAGAGTGCTCTGGACAGGACAAGGATGAGAAATTTGTCTTCTGCCAATTTTCAGATATCTGCATATCACAGAAAGATCACACCTTAAATTGAGACTGATTCTGTCAGAAATTGGCCTCACACATTTCCACACAGTCCCTGGATTCTGGTTCAAGTCTAATCAAAAACTGTGACTAAGCCTAGTAGAAATTGTACTATGAAAATTAATTCATCCTATCCTTTCAGACCATGTATTTATGTAACTCTATAGAACAAATTAGCGTGTTGGCTGAAGTTGTATTTAAATAGGCAGCAGCAATGCATTCAAAATAAGCTGCCTCTGGATGTGATTAAATGAAAATACAACTAGGGAAATCTGCAAGAAACCCAGTCAGATACAGTGAAAAATGGATGTGAAGGGATGGCAGTGCAAACTTACAGGGCCGGCCCATGGCATAGGTAATACAGGCACTTACTAAGGGCAGCGAAAGACTGGGGGGCGCCACCTACTGCCCCATGCTGCAGCCCACCTCATCAGTGATGTAACCTGCTGGCATGATGAGCCTGGTCAGTCACAGTAAATAAGAAGAACAGTTCTCAACTCATAGAAGGTGTGCTAACACATGATCCTGATCCTAACATTTAAGTTTTTGTTTTTTGTTGATCTTGTTTGAAATAATACAGACAGTTACAATGTGTTTCGAAGCCAGGAAGTACTTCTGTGTACTTCTATGCCCTGTCTTTACACAAAAATACAACACAAACAACCAACAAATTCAAAAACAGGACATACAAATAAAAAGGAATAGCTTGACACTTCATTTTTAAAACAAGTACATTAATGTGTGTGTATATCAGCCACCAGCGCTTTAAAATGCGAGAGAGGCACCAGAGTGTCCAGTCTAAGATATTTATGAATGTCATTCTATTTGTGAGGAGCATAAAACAAAAGGCCTTTGTCCCTATTTCTGTCCTGATAAGTTTAGCTTTCAGAACTAAAAAGTCATGAGACCTTGTGATGTGGGGGCCAGAGTTATAATTCAGAGGAGACGATATGTTTTTTCCGGAGGCCTCCCAACAAGAGCCTTGTAAATAAACAGAATAGAGTGTTGCTCTCTCCTGGCTGATAAAGACATCCATCCAACTTTGTCATAAAGTAAACAATGATGAGTTCTGTAGTTGTCACCAGTTATGAAACAGAGGCTGAGTGATCAACGATCCAGACAGTTTAAGGTAGAGGGTGAAGGCTGCATATAAATAATTCTGTTGGGTGGGGAGCTCGTGTAAACATACTTCATTTTGCAATATGGTTATGGTCATGGAGTACTCAAGTAGGCATGGTTAAACATAGGCACCTGATCCCCTGTGTTTTGTAGTGCTCTTGGTCTAAAATGAAATTGTCTCCAACAAGACCTGGTCTAGGATAGTGCATGTTTTGTTCTGAGAACCGAGCACTGAGATGAAAAAATCCATCAAAAAACAAATCCCCAGGTTTATAATATAATATAATATAATATAATATAATATAATATAATATAATATAATATAATATAATATAATATAATATAATATAATAGTAGTGCATTAAATTGTACAAATTACTAATAAGATTTGGAAAGGAGGTCCCTGGGCAAGACACTTCACTCCCATTGCCTACTCCAGTCAGTATGTAACTGTGCAACTAGTTCACAGTGGCGGACCCCTAATTAAAAAGTGAGCAGCCAAAAAAATAAATTAATAAATAAATAAAAAATTCAAATTTACAGCCATAAAAGGAAGCTACAAAAATCCACAGCACAAAAACAAAGTACAAGGAATACCATACATAGTGCATTTTATAAAAAAAATAAATATTGCACATGATGTTTATGCTAATAATCCAGCTAAGAGATCCATATACACACTGGATTACATGGAGTGTGAAATAATAAATAATAGAAGTAGTAGTTGTAGTAGTAATAGTAGTAGTAGTAGTAACTTTTTTTGTAGAGCACAGTGTTCCCAAAAAAGTGCTTAAAGTATTAAATTGCATGAGTATACATTTTTTTTTATATTATTAGATATTATATTAGCTCTTTATATTAGAATTTATGTTTTGTGGAGCTTTTACACCGGATGCTCTTCCATGCCAAATCACCACACAACTGTTTTGCGACCCCTAACAAAAAATGGAGCAGCCGAAAGATTAAAAATAAAAAATAAAAAAATTACAGACTTTAGAGAAGAAAGAGGCCATTAAAGGTACAGCTACAAAAGCTACAAAAATCCACAGCAGAATAACAAAGTGCATGTAATACTGTATATAATCATTTTTATAAAAACAATAATACTTTATGCTAATATTTCAACTAAGAGATACATATACAGACTGGATTATATGAAGTGTGCAATTATTATAAAGTAGAGCATGAAACAATGGTTTTATCTCTTACAATGGTAAAGAATCTACAGAACGTGTCTCCATCCAGATGGTGACCCCGATTCACAAGAGTAACCACTTGTTCTATTACTGAGACATTGTTGCTATCATTGTGGCAGCTGCAATCTTCCTATGTAAAAAAAAAACAAAACAAAAAAAAAAAAAAAAACAACAACAATCGCTTCTTCCTTGGCCCATCAATGACGATAACGTTTGGAGTTATGGTCAGTAATGGGTGAGGGAGAGCAGGGTATGATGGCTAATTAGTTTGGCTATTAGCAACATAAAGCTAACCGATACATTAGTTCATAGCCCTTTGTAGCTTAGAGAGGTTGAATTAGCATAATAGGTCCCCTTTAACAGCACAATAGGCTACAAAAAACTCTACTTCCCAGGTTCCAGTATGTTGTTTTCTTCAGCTGCTCGGTCCGGCCTGTTCGCAGTGAATCTTCATTTCGGAGCAATAACCTTCTCCTCTAATGTGTTCCTCCTCCTGAAGGCCTTCATCAGTCAGACTGTCTCCAAGCTGGCGTCCCTCTCTTTGTTACTTTGGCCACATTTCATTAGACTTTTCCACTCAAAAACCTTGTGTGTGTAGTGTTGTTTTTTCTCTGTGTCCTCGTGGCTCTCCTCTGGAGCGTTACAGTACAAGAAAAGCTTTATTTAAATGTTCCAGAACTTGGGGGCTTTTGCCGGGAATTTCTGCATTTGTTCAGGAGAAACCCAGGGATAAAGGGTATTTTTGGGAAATGGAAATGAATGAATATATTAATACATTGTCTTACACTAAAACCTGCTGCAGTCTGGGAGAATCTGTTCTAATTTCCATTTTGCTTTTTTCGCAGAAGCTTGCTGGATGTGGACACCTTTTCCAAGTCAGACCCTGGTATGTACACTTTTCTCTCTGTCATGAACAATTGAGCAACGATTCATAAATCACCAGTGGTTGAGCTAAATGTTGTTACTTATTGGAAATATGGTTTGTGAATGGTTGAAAATTTGCAATGGCTTAAAAAATGTGTTGGGATTTGTAGAAAATGATGGATGAATGAGTGAAAAGATGAACGTTTGAGGATAACTCGTTGGGACATTGTCAACGCTGAAATTGTATTGATAACATATGCAAAAAGTATATATTTTTTTTATTTTATATTTTATAATTGTATTATCTCATTTAATAATAATAATAATAATAATAATGACAACGATGATAATGATAAAATAATAATAATAATAATAATAATAATAATAATAATAATAATAATAATAATAATAATTATTATTATTATTATTATTATTATTATTATTATTATTATTATTATTATATTATTATTTACCTAGCACAGTTAAAGCACATGATTTAATGCTAGTACTACTACAAATGTATTATTATTATTATTATTATTATTATTAATATTATTATTATTATTTTTTTTTATTTATTTTTTATTTTTTTGGAGAGCACAGAGTTCCCATTTGAAAAACTGTAAAAAGTGTGAAAGAGTATAAGGATATTATTAATGTTTATTATTATTATTATTATTATTATTATTATTATTATTATTATTAGTAGTAGTAGTAGTAGTAGTAGTAGTAGTATTACCAAGATTTTTTTTTTTTTATATGAGTAACATTTATTTTTATAGTTTTGACTGCTCTGTTATGGAGTTGCTGCAGTAAATGAATCACACAGTGATTTTGCATGTTTTTATGCCAGATGCCCTTCCTGTGGCAAGTGGTCATATACATACAATGTGGTAAGGTGTCTTGCCTTGAAAGAATGAGCGGAAATCTAACCACCAACCCTCTGATTAGTCTGTGACTCGCTTAACCTCCTGCGCCAGTGTCAGACCTAGAAATACTGTGTGCCATGATCAGTGTTAAATATAGTCTTTCACAAAGCTTTATGTGTTATTCTAGTTGGTTTTCCTTTCTATTCTATTGCGGAGGTGTGAATGTGCAGTCAATCCATGGTGTGGACCTGACAACCACGCTTTGTTTTGAACAGAAACAAAAATCTTGGTCCACTTCCAAGTTCCACTGCCGCTGTTGTGCTGAAGCTGTCAACACTGTAAAATCAACAGATTTCAAAATAACCTGCTATGAATGGCCACATACAAACTCCACCGTTACAGCTCGGAATTTTATACTTTCCTACTGAGATCGTAGGTTCGGTCACACGTCTGACAGAGATCATAGGTTCGGTCAAATGTCTGACAGAGATCGTAGGTTCGGTCACACGTCTGACAGAGATCGTAGGTTCGGTCACACGTCTGACAGAGATCGTAGGTTTGGTCACACGATGACAGAGATCGTAGGTTTGGTCAAATGTCTGACAGAGATCGTAGGTTCGGTCACACATCTGACAGAGATCGTAGGTTCGGTCACACGTCTGAGAGAGATCGTAGGTTTGGTCACACGATGACAGAGATCGTAGGTTTGGTCACACGTCTGAGAGATCGTAGGTTTGGTCACACAATGACAGAGATCGTAGGTTTCGGTCACACGTCTGACAGAGATCGTAGATTTGCTCACACGTCTGACAGAGATCGTAGGTTCGGTCACACGTCTGACAGAGATCGTAGGTTCGGGCACACGTCTGACAGAGATCGTAGGTTCGGTCACACGTCTGACAGAGATCGTAGGTTTGGTCACACGATGACAGAGATCGTAGGTTTGGTCAAATGTCTGACAGAGATCGTAGGTTCGGTCACACATCTGACAGAGATCGTAGGTTCGGTCACACGTCTGAGAGAGATCGTAGGTTTGGTCACACGATGACAGAGATCGTAGGTTTGGTCACACGTCTGACAGAGATCGTAGGTTCGGTCACACGTCTGACAGAGATCGTAGGTTTGGGCACACGTCTGACAGAGATCATAGGTTCGGTCACACGTCTGACAGAGATCGTAGGTTCGGTCACACGTCTGACAGAGATCGTAGGTTTGGGCACACGTCTGACAGAGATCATAGGTTCGGTCACACGTCTGACAGAGATCGTAGGTTCGGTCACACGTCTGACAGAGATCGTAGGTTCGGTCACACGTCTGACAGAGATCGTAGGTTCAGCAAGCGACACATTGCAAAGAATCTTTCAAAAATATCTAACACTGCCTGATATCTTTGTCCCTGTCTCACTATAAGATGTATGACCACCTTTTATGAGCTACAATGGGTGATTATTTAACTTCAAGGTTGGGTTGGCTGTCAAAATCAGTCAGATGTGTGGCAATAAATGTTTTCTGTTGTTTTAGTGGGTTTTTCTCATTTATTGTCATTGTCTTTCATTCACCTCATTGCGGTGTCTATTAAGGTAAGGGGGTTAAAATTGTACATCATAAGAATTAGAAAGATCTTGAATCCCTTCTAAAATATTTCTAAAAAACAAAAGTATTTCATATAATGAATGGTGCCCCAGTGTGTATTGACCTCTCTGCTGGTAAATCAGAAGGTCAAAGCTATCAATGGCTGACAAGTCCGCTGATAAAATACCGAAATGAGACGGAGCAGGGAGAGATTAAAAAACAAGGGCAGGACTGAGGAGGCAGAGAGTACCAAGGTCGAGGGAAGGTCAAGCAGCCAGTCGGTCCGAGATTTACTGTGGCACCGCGCCGGGGAGATGACAAGCGCCGAATTAGAGGAATAAGAGGAATAAGGAGCGTGTCAGGACCGCAGCGGAGGTTCAGAGAGGGTGACGAGAGTTCAGAGCACCGGCATATGGCAGAATATGTCTCTTAAGAGAGGCTGAGTTTATGAATATTTAGCAGTGAAAAGACAGCATTTCTGGGGGAAATGAACAAGGCAGTGAACTGACAGAACAGGAATGACAAAATGTGAAGCTTTAAAATAAAACATATTGATTTTAGAGCTATACTAGAAGCACATTAGCCCTGTCTTGGTATATGGTAAAGATCTAGTGCCCAGACCTTGTAGAACCATATTATGTAATAACACACACACAAAAACAGCAATGTAATAATCTCACATTTTGTAATAATTTTATAAATTATTACATAATAAAGGATTTGTATTTCGCGTTTTATAACTTAAAATAATGTATATGTATGGAAAAGGTCTTCTTTTGGGAAGCTGTTACTTTGACTTTGCAGAGAATGCTTGGATTAGGCGTTTGTTGCCCCCTGCTGGCATTTGGTGGGGAATGGACAGAGCATAAAATGGCTAATAGAGATCGGGAACCTACTGTCATAAAACAACAGTTGAGTGATGAATCTGCCATGTTGGTGGTCACAGACAGAGAAATGCCATAGAGTTGCATTAGAAACAGCGCCATAAAAATGTAAACAAATGAGCCTTGAAACAACTCTTTTAACTGGTTAGTCACTCTTGGTGAATATTTATCACACACTAAAGTATCAAAATACATTTGGGTTAATGTTAACTCGATTGCTTCATTGCTTCATTGTTTTACTGTTGAAAATATCTTGCGTGACCACCGATGTGACGTCACAATCAGGTTTTCTGTTAGCATGGCTATTAACAACATGATGCTAACAGATAGATAAATGAGCTGACTGCTTCGTAGTGATGGCGATTTAATTGCTGAAATGTTTTATTTTATTTATTTTTTATTTATTAGCTTATGTCTTACGTGGCATGGAACACAAACACATCCACAAACAGCAGACAAAGTGGTGAACACTCATTGGTACAGGGGGAAGAACACGCTTCAAAAAAGCACCAAGTTTACAAATAATTCCCATTTTCCCAGACTGCAGCACCAGTACAAGCTTGTACATTGATGGTTGCTCTAAATCAAAATTTTCGCAAATACTTTGCTCTACATTAGAATGAGTTCAGTGAAATGTGCTGGAGCACTTCCTTGTTTCACGCCTCTGCGTAGAGCGGTGAGATCAAGCGTTTTCAGATCTTGAGAAGAGGACTGGGCTCAGTATAAAGGATTACTCAAACATGTGTGAATGAAACAAAAGATTACTCCAGGTATGTTTTTGAGGAGAAAGCAACATTATAACATGGCTAAAGCTCAAAAAAGTCAATTTAGTAAAATAGGTGACCCTTTAACACAATGATTTCAAAACTCAGGAGATGTACATTTTTGTAATGAATGTGTAATAATAAGGTATAATGAAAAATGTTAAGAATTTATACAGTTTATAAAAAAAATAGAATGTGGATTATAGCGCCACCTACTGGTATTTAAACTCATTGCACCTCTGCAAAAACACATGGAGCAGCAGGCACACAAAACATTTAAAAAAATGTGTCTCTTAAAAGGTTGTTATTGAAATGTGCTATGAGCAGAATATATTTTTTATATTTCATAAAAATGACCCACATGTGTATAAGATATGATTTTTAAATCAAATATTAGTTTTACTGATAACAATGGTACAGTTGAGTTAATGACAATTAAAAATATCTTTTACATAATGGCCAAGTTGTTCTTGTTTACATTTTTTGTTTTGGTTCTAAAACTACATCGCCGATTGTCCAATCAGAAAAGAGATGTGTTTTGATTTAGCCTGCAGTACTGTTTTCAAACCAGTACTAGACTAGTACTACATGCTGCTTAGAGTACCTTTAATTGCTAAAAATATAAAACTGTACATAGAAGACACTCCATTTCTATTGGTATTACATAATGTCCAATATGATAGATTACAAAAATAAATAGGCACATCTCATATTTTAATTAAAATGTATAAGCTGTATTGCGACCATTTTTAAATTACATTTTCACATAATGCAGTGTTATTACAAAATGTGGTTTAACAGACCTGGATTTGAACTAGGGGTCTGCTAATTAAGGGGAAAATGCTTTATATTTTGAGCCACAAAGGCCATATTCCATACAATGATAATAAATCAGTTAAAGCTTAACATAAGTTCCTTTTCTGACCCCTTGTGGCTGGAGTTGGAAATGGTTGGAAATATGAAAAGTTGTTGGTACGAAAATGTGCTCATCTTTGTCAATGACCTTGGGTTTTTCAATGGTTTGTATATTTTTGAAATATGCAGAAGATATGAATGGTTGAAAAATGTATAATTTAAAAGAATGGGGAGAAATGTTCTTAAGATTTATTATTTCCAAAATGACCCACAGAAATGTTGCATTTAAACAAGGTGGTTTGATATAGTTTTGTGACATTTAATTTAATTTTCCTAGTTATTTTTGGCTTTATCTGAAAAGAAAGTAAAAAATCGCGTTTTTGCTTAGTAAGGAAAAATCTATGGAAAAAAAATGTACATATGCCATCTAGGCTTGATTATAAACTATTTTAATATGATGGCACATTGGAAGGTTGGTGGTTCCATACCTGCATTGCAAACTTCACCCACCTTGCCTCCAGCGTGTGTGGCACTGCTGTATGAATGTGTCATTGTGATTGTGAGTTTGGTGGTGGTTGTAGAGGCGAGTCATGGCTGCCACATCTATGTCAGTCTGACTCAGGACAGCTGTGGCTACAGAAGACGCTTACCACCACCGGTGTGTGGGAATAGAATGAATCAGTGCTTTGAACGTCCTTAAAGGTGCTGTGTAAATCCAACCCATTATTATACTACTCAGTGGCAGAGAGGTAAGTGCTCTTCCTTCCCAGCAAAGAGGTGCATGTCCCGCGTTACCCTGGGTACTCCGGCTTCCTCCCACCGTCCGAAGACACGCATGTTTTAGGTGAATTGGTGACTCTAAATTGCCCCTAGTGAATGAATGTGAGACTGAATGGTTGTCTGTCTGTGTGTGTCTCTATGACAGCCCTGTGACTAACTGGGCACTGGTGTACCCCGCCTAAGGCCCAAAGTTACTGGGATAGGCTCCAGTGACCCCTAACAGGAATAAGCGGAAGAGTAAAGAATAATAGTTTAATTTCAATTTTTGTCTACAAGACTTTTAGGCCGACAGATAGCAAGATCTCATGTTATAGTATCTGAAATGGCAAATTGGTCCAGTTTTGGATTTCTATACAAGAATAGCTGAAAAGGCAGCTATTCTGATGTGTGGGGTGGGTGATGGGATGGGACATAAAAAATAAAATCATAAAGTGGCTTTTTAAGAATTGCAGTTTGGTCAAGTGTTTCTGCAAAAATTTTAAGTATTCATTGAAAATATTGTTATAACTTCATACAGTTTTATTTTCAGGTGGAATAAGGAAAATTTCAGTTCAAACTTAAGATCTCTTTCATCACCAGTAATGGCCCAGTAAATGTGACTTCAAAAAGAAAAATAGCTGAAATTCTATGACAATAAAGACAAACGCTTTATTCTCTGTGAAAACCTGCAGTGTAGCTGAACAAAGACAAAAAAAAATGCACATTTTTTTTCTGTCACAGGCACCCAAGTGTTATTTTGCCACTACTAGCTGCTTTTTACTCCTAGCGTTTTGGCACAGGAGTTTTCTACCTCCACCGCGGAACAGATCAGCCGGGCACCTTCTGAAACCTTCTGTAGCTGCTCACACGTTTGGGTTTTGGAGCGGTCTAATGGTTCCAGCTGCGATGCTTTTGGCTGGTGGGAAGTGTGTGACTGGACACAGATGCGCGAGAGCAGCTCAGAGCAGAATAACACACTCACACAGAGAGGAGGCAGAGCACTGGGGGGCGACGGGAGCAGATGTGGGCAACAGCAGCTACAGCAGCCTGTTGCTAAAGCAGTAAGACAGCTGGAGGAGTCAGGCTAACAAGGAAAGCAGTAGGAGATTAAGTGATTTTCTGGGGTTTTTGAACTAGGTGTGTATGTGGTAGTTAGTATATTTCCTGTAGTAGTTTCTTTGTAGGTGCATGCTGTTCAGTAGCCATTATTTTGACCCTATACAGATGCAATAAATTAGAATACTTTGGAAAAAAATGTGTCAATTTGAATGCAGGGGCAACAAAGAGACTGACTTTACCTCCCACAGTTTGACTCATATTCCACTAAACTGCAACCCTTTCTCTCAGACTGGGCTGTTACAAGTCTGTGCCATGTTCTTTTAAAATTCTTACACTGGAGATGGAGCAGTCATTAACCTCCTCACATCCACCAGAGTGCTGGTGATCTGATTCAGGTAGTAACTCTACAAAAACATTGTTTGCACATTTTTTTTTTTTTTTTTTTTGGCAATACATGATATACATTGTAAGAAAGCTCATCCTCTCCAAAACGGGCATTCGGTTCATTTTATGCTCAAAATGGGACCAAAAGCCAGGATTAGTTGTGCTCATTCAGTCCGTAAGAGTCCACAAAAAAAGAATATCAAAACATATTTTCCATATACGTACTTCATTTGAAAACACCATTTCTTCTTTCATTGTCTAATATAGTTACACATAGAAATATGAAATTTGTTGTTATCAACAAGCAAGACAATGACTGCAGTGAGTTTCAAATGCCAATTGTGAGATTGCCCTGTTAAATTTTATTAACTTTAGATGATATTATACTATTTTCAGCCAAATACGTTGTACAATTTATGGTTTTCTCCAGGATTCAAGATGTTTATTTAAGCAATTCCTATAGCCTGTTTTAAACATGACCTGCTGCTCTGCACATACTGTGGAATCTTTGGGCATTAAACCTTTGTGTTTAAAAAAAAAATCCAACCAATCATGTTTCTGTTGTAGTGGTTCCCCAGTGGAGCCCAAATCTCTTTATTGCTCTGCTCTGCTCCATGCAGCTCCCAGTCACACACAGAGCCTTCAGTTTCACTTCACTGTGCTGTGGACAGAGGCTCCACAAAATGTCACCGGCTACAAAAAACCTTTTTGGACATCTGAACTTTGACGTTGCTTTTTTGATAACACAGCTAAGATTTTGGGAGGAATGTGCTGCGCACCTCTGCGGTGACGCTGCACTTTGCATCATGTCATATTTTACTGCTCATAATGTTCATGATTTCTTGTCTGTTGGCATTTACTGTAATTGGCCAGGCTCATGTCAGCAGCATACAGTACTGACTGCACTCTGCAGCACAAAGCAGTGACTGGTGCCCCCAGTCATTTTGTGCCCTTAGCATTTGCCTGTATTGCCTTTGCCGCAGGCCGGTTCTGCACTCTGGAGCTTGAAGTAGAGCCACTGCTCCATCACGTTGAGAGGTGGTTGAGGTGGCTAGCAGCTGTTCCGCATGCCCCCTGGAAAAAGGTTTTTACTTCCCAACATTTTTGTATGATGCCATTTTACCACAAAATAAAAAAAATATCAGTGAGGAATCAGTGGAAACAGAGCTGTATACTGTTTTTTAGATAAATGAATGAGAGCAGGCTGGATGCAGAGGTGTTTGGTCAGTGCTTTCTGGAGTGGGTGGGGGGTTCTTTGGAGAGGTAGAGGTTTGTGGAACCATGCGTTCTGGGGCCTCAGAAACTCAGAAACTCAGAAACTCAGCGCCAAAGAATTCAAGATTAGTTAAACAGGCGTGAATGAAACAAAATACAACTCCAGGCATGTTTTTGATGATGGAGAAAGATGATTTTAAATAATATAGCCAGTTGGTATGTTCTTTTTTACTTCATGGTTTAACATATAAGACAATACAATGTCAAATGACCCAAATAAAATAAGGCTTAGTGTCCTGTTGTTCCTGTCCCATCCATCCACCACCTGACAATTAAAGACCAAAGCGTAACAGATCCTTCACAGACAAATAAGATCTCCTGAAAACCTGATCAATGCATCCACCAGGCTGATCTGATTGGTTCGATTCAAATATGTTACCTCTATGCACAAAAGACAGAAGAATTCACACAAAAGAATTCACTATTTCTTCAAAGGTCCTTAAACCTCTCACAGCTTCCTGTTCTTTATTTCCAGTCCTCTTTCAGACGTGCACTTCAGTTTCACAGTTGTCGAAATGCAGTCGTGATGTCTGAAAAAAAAACAACCTTGGCAACATTTTAGAAGAAGAAATAACTGCAGCAATGATATATTTTAAATGAAAAATAACATAAGTGGCTTCTTTATGGAAAGCTGGCTGTGGAAATGACAGAAAGACAGGGGTTGAAGAAAAACATGTACCCACTATGAATTTAGCAAAAGAAATCAGCTTTACATATTTTTTAAGTTTCTCGTATTCACAAGATTGTGTGCCAAATGAACATAGATGACTAAATGAATATACAAAATGAGGCATTTTCACCAGAATGTGCAAATGGCAGAGAAAATGCAAATGAAATTGTTTAGCGGTCACCGTTTGTTTGATCATGACATGGGAGTTAAAAGTGCAGGTAAATTTAGCACGTTGGAGGAGCAGGTGCAAAAGTTCTGAGGAGAAACGAGTGCTGCTGTTTGTGCACAGAGGGGCCATTGAAAATAAGAACGAACGCTTTCAAAGGACTCATTTACAAAGACATAACAATAATCAAGTGTGTTTTTTTTTTTTTTTAAGGCAGCGGTAACAAATAGACCTTACCTGCACCACTTCTTGAGTTTGACTCCACTGAACTGAGCTTAAACTGGGCTATTACAAATCTGTCCCACGTTCTTCTCAAGTCCTTACTGTGGAGATTGAACAAAACAATATTTATTTATTTACTTATTTTTTTATTAATACATCTTATACATGTTCAGAAAGCTTATCTTCTCCACAAAAGTGACATTTAGTTCAGTTTTAATTATGGGAATTTTGGTTCATTTCAGTGAGCCAAAAAGAGTCTTTTACCACCTATACTTTTTATATTTCAGACAGATTTAGTGTAGTTTTGACTAATGAGTGGCTCTGATGCTTTGAAACTACCCAATGGACTGACTTGTTTACAGAACCACTCTAATACACGTAGCATATACACACACACCTATAATTAAGCATAAAAATAAAAAATGGACAGATATTTACTTTTTTTTTGGCTTTAAACACACACACAATATGCAATATGCAGAGCTTTATTTAGTATTAAAAACTAAAAACAACAACAGCTGACCTCAAAACATTTTATTAAAACTTCATTTTCTTCTGCTTAATTCCGTTAGGGGTTGTGGGTGACTGGAGCCCATCCCAGTAACACTTTGGGCCATAGATGGGGTACATCCTGGACAGGGGCCAGCTTGTCACAGGGACAAACATTCACTTGGGGGAATTTAGAGTCACCAATTCACCTAACACAGCACACTCAACCCAGAGAGATCTTCTGTGTGATGGTGTGTTGGTCGGCCCGGGGACTGACCCCACAATCTCCTTGCTGGGAGGTGAGAACACTAACCGCTCTGCCACCATGTACCCCATGTAACTATACACTCTACTCACACTAAAAATAAATAACAGAAATATTTTGCAATGTGCATTGTACAAAACGGCACCATTAAACAGCTCCAGGTGTCTCTCTGTGAACTAACCAGCACCTATCTAACTGTAACTTTTAACTTGTATATTTTCACAGCAGGTTTGGTTTCTTCTCTCTTTTATTATCTGTCATATTTTTGAAAAGATCTTTTTAGAAAAAAAATACTCATGGATGGGAGCTGGCTTTTTGTACCGACCCGTTCATGACTGACCCATCACTACATTTTATGCCAAAGATGGGATCAAAAGTGTATTTAATGAAGATTACCCAGCATGGCCAAACCAAAAAACATGCATGATCTGATTCTGTAGGCCCCAAACCAATCCAGGATTGGTTGTAAGAGTCCACAATACGGAAAAATATTTTCCATAAACATATTTCATTTGAAAATGCAATTTCCTCACTCTTTAAATGTTATATCTAGAGATCTGAAATTTGTTGCTGTCGACAAGTAAGGCAATGTTGCAGTGAATTTCAAATGCCTCCTCTGAGTAGGTCTTTTTACATTTTAATCTAGTTTTTTTGATAATAAATAAAAGTTTTGATACATTTTTATAACTGATGTAGTTTATGTTGTACTTTACTCATGCTGCATATCTTAAGAAACTAGAAAGTCTAAGTTTTCAAATGATGTTTCACACACGCTTTTTTAATAAATCTTTTCATTTAGAAAAGTTACTATCAAAAAACACCATTAGGTAACGTTAGGTGGATTTGAAGATGGCATGTGTGACTGTGTTGCAGTTAAGCCCACTTGTATGCTTAAACTCACTCCGGCCCATTTCAAATCTCACTTATATAGGAAACAGAAAACAGCTCTCTCCCTGATACAGTGCAGGTTACTGTAAAAAGTCCAGCTTGTGTCTCAAAGAGTTCTCGCACAGATTTCTAACACATCCATCTGTCCATCTGCTGCAGCTGATTGACAGGCTGCACTGGATGGAGGCACTGTGCTCGCACTTTAACACACTGCCAAGTTCTCCTTTACAAACCAGAAATCCGGAAGCACAAATATTTTTTAACTGCACTCACAATCCAGCACCTTTTATTAATAGATTAGCCCCTTAGATTTAAAGTATAGTTACTAAAGCTATAGATACCTAGCAGTAGTGGACCTCTGAGTATTATATGTGACGAGCCACACAGGAGTCTGTTTTTAGTTTGGTACAGTGTACAGTGTATGGGGGTGTGTGAGTAGAGCAGTAGGACGGGACAAGTTTTGAAAACACCAGATTAGAGCTGGGCAGACCCTGCAGTAAATATTTTTTTTTAGTCCTAGTTTAGTCCTGGGTTAAATGCTGATCTTGTTCTGCAAAACAAAATTGGAGACCCAGGCACTCCAAAAAAAAAGTGATGACAGCATGAGGAAGTATGCTTTAAAGGCTTTTATTTTAATGGCCAAAACAAATTTGTTAGTTATTTGAGCCCTGGTGAAGACCTTTTAGTAGGTCGAAACATGTTTTTTGTAATGTTTTCGCCATTAAAATAAAGGCCTTTTAAAGTATACTTCCTCGTGCTGTTAATATTTTTTTGAAGTGCCTGGGTCTCCACTTTTGTTTTGCAGTACCTGTCCCACATTACCAAGAGCACCCTCAATTATCTTATAAATAAGAGCAACGAGTTACTTTTTAATTTTTTTACAATTACTGTTTTTGTCCTGTTTTAGTCCTGCTCTAGTTGTTTAGGGCTTGGTCCTGGCTTGGGCCCAGTGTAGTCCCAGATTTAATCCTGTGTGCAGTTCGTTTTGAACAGAAGTTTAGTCCTTTTTTGTTTCTTGCTGGTTCTGGTTTAGGTCCAAAGTCATGCTTAGGAATCTTCGGTTTAGTCCTATTTTACCCCCACTTTAGTCACTTAAAGATGTTTTTTGGGAAGCCACATATTCTCTGTGGTGATACTTGGTGTTAGAAGTTTGAGAACCATTGCAGGATTCCTGGAGAGGTGTGGTGCAGACCTGGAATTATATTTGGACAAGGCTCTCAGTGTTTATTCAGGAAATATTATGGCACATTTTGGAGGGATGAGTCTCATAAGTAGCTGTTGGCGCTACTTCTTGAATTTGATTGGTTGCCTGCACTATCCAGTTGTGTTCAAAGTTGGGCCAATTGGTGATAAGCTCTGACAAACCCAACCCAAACCCTTATATTGACACAAATTGAATTGTCTGTTTTCAATATAAGCTAAAAATGTAAATGTAGTCTTAGATTTGAAGGTAAAAAAAATAAAATAAAAATGGCTCCCCCTAAATATCTTTCATAATTTCACTATGGGGCCTTCAAGTGGCTTGCAGGGCCCTATGCATAAGCAAAGTCTGCATAAAGTACACTGGCAGCTTGTTTCTTATCACTGATTGTCCAGAGAGAGCAGAGTTGCCAGATTGGGCTGGTTTCCACCCAACTGGGCTTCTTTTAAACACCTTGGGCTGGAAAAAACAAAGTAGAAATAAACATTTCAATAAACTGCTGTGTCCTCCAACTCATATATGAGTTCATTTATTTGAAATGAGTGATTCATGTGTTTGGCTGCTCACATTTCATGTTGGCATTTCATAAGCTACGTTTTTTGGGGTTTCTATAATGCCCTGACCAGGAAGGCTTTGGTTGTTTGATTGCACTCTTTCTGCGGAGCCTGTTTGTGTTACTTTTTGGTGCTGCTGTTAAGTTTTGTGTTCTTTCTTACGTATAACAGTTTTAACATTTAAAGGGGTTGTGATTTGAGCTGGTTTTGAATGTATTGGGCAGGTTTTAAGTTCTGTTTGGGCTGGTAACTGTCAGTCAGAACTGGCAACCCTGTCAGGGAAACATTTTCATCATATGGGAACTTATCTGCTCTGGACCAGGTTAGTCATTCAGCATAAGTTTCTATGGAGATCTACCTCAACACAAAGTGACCCAGCTTCATAGTACTGAAAACCCAGGTTGAACTCTCTAATCCAGTTTCATAGGACAGGGCCCAGCTCACATAGTTTTGATGTGTGTGTGTGTTTGTGTTTGTGCTGATGATCGACTCATTAGTCAGCGAGGTCATGTTCAGTTGAAATTTCAGTGAAACAGTTACACACATTAGCCCACTTATTATATTTTGCTCTGTGTCGGAAAAAGACGCCACTTTTAAATTACTCATTATTTTGATGGCTTAAAACACATTCATCAATATGCACAAGTATATTACAGCAGTTTGTTACCAAACAGAGAGCAAAGAAATTAAATAGTGTTGTGTTTCAAAGGACATAGGCTGTGACAGTGAGTGCTTGAGTCCTATTATGTAATATTAGGTTGTGTTTGGAGAAGAAATCAGTCTGTCAGGTTTTTATTTCTATGTATTTTTTGCAGTTCTAATGTTTGCATTGTCTTTTTACAGTATCCCTACACATACAGGTTATTTTCTTTACTACATTTATGACTTAGCTTTGTATTTTAATCAACAATGCAATGGAATTTTACCGTAAAAAAAAAAAAAAATTCTGATACATAACATAATTTTTCTAGAACAGTATCATAAAACACCACTTTTTTAATGATGATCAGAAACAGTGAGTCACATAGACTTAGCAGAAAAAGGGTTGCAGCACTTAATTATGTCACCAGATTTTTACGGTAAAATTCTGGTAACCACAGCTGTCAGTGTTTTACTGTACATTTTACACTTTTTTTTTTCTTTTTTACAGTGTCATGTTTGGTTACGCACCCTGATGAAGGCCTTGTTTAAGACAAAACGTGTTGGTACATATGTTTTTGATTTAAAAGCTATGAATTTACTAAAGGCTTTTTAACTGAAAAATCATCAGAGTGCCTTGGATTTGTTTGTCTGCCATTACCTATAGCAGACTCTTTATCTGTAGATTAGAGATGCATTTAAGTCTTGTGTAAACTAGGACATCGCAGTCGTCAGTATAGAAAGTGGATGATCTCCAAAAGCAATATGTTTTTGTTTTGTTTCTTTATTATTAAAGGTCAGTCTTTATTGGAAAATTATTCAAATGTGTTTTTCAGTGTTGAGAGCAGAAGAACTAGATGTGCTGTTAAATTTTGATGATTTGTTTAAAGGTTTCCTCAGCCCTTTAGCTGGTCTGCCATGATGAACTAAGAAATAAAGCCAGGATGAACAGGAGATTGTGGATGAACAGGCAGACACGGCTTTTGTCTACATCCAGCATCTCTCTGTATAGACGGTTGTTATCACGTGCTCTCAAGGCTTCCAGTGTTAACTTGCCACTCTCCCATAATCTTAGGTCACATACAAATTGGAGTGCACAACAAAACCATGATGGAGACATACAGCATACGCATCACATTTGGTGTAAAGAAAGAAGTACATTTTATTCAAAAAGTTACTCAAGTAAAAGTAACTCACTTCTGCACACTATTCTAATAAATAATGTTACTCTTCTAACTGTAGTGAGAGCAATTCAAAGTTTAACCCTCAAACCCTCCTTTAAAAAAAATCACGTTCCTCCTCTTAAAGCTTTTTTAAGTCACTGGGTCACATTTAAAAATATAAAACAGTAGAAAAAACTTGTTTTTTTTGTTTGTTTTTTGATCATTAACCTCGTCCTCATCATACATACCAAAAGTAAATTTGTTTTCATATTTTTAACCTCCTAAATGCCACTCTTATCTGATGGAAATGATAAGGGAATTATTTACCAGAATGCAATGAGAAAATGGTGGATGTGGTTGTGATTTTTTTGTTTGTGTAATTCTTTAGCCTCTGAGGAATGATTTCTGTATTGCAAAGGCAGTAGAGAGAAAATAAATGATTTTAAATGTAAGTCAGTGGGACCAGAAAGAGCTTTAAGAGGAAGAGTGTGTTCTTTTTTTTAGCTGGACAGTAGAAAATTTCATTTTTTCAGTTGTGACGCTGGCATTCTAAATTTCATTTATTAATGAACATCTCTGTCAAATATCATCACCCTAGCATAAAACATGCCAAAATGAGAGCAAACAATACATTAAAAAACACAAAAGGGTGCCTGAGGGTCAAAAATCTGCTTGTATCCCCCCAAAAACTTAATAGAATCATGACGTGTAGGCCAAAAATGGATCAAATGAAATCCGAGACATAAGAAGAGTCTGAGGCTGGAATTATCAGTGTAAGATTACTTCAGGGAGTTACTGCACTGCTCTGAACCGAATGAAGTTTTGTAAGACAGGTACTGGGTTATGCCACAAAATCTCTCAGAGCTGCTTCTTATTCATGGAAACGCTGAATCATCCTTTATCCAACAAATGTACGTTGAAATTTAATTTGGTCATGACATAGAATAAAAATACTTAAAGATGACCTATTCTGATATGTTTTATTCCCTTGAAGATGATTCAAGATTGTTATTCTCTTCACTCCTGATTTATTTTTGATTGTGTGTGATCACAGATTACCCAAACCCACGCTGTGTGACCTAACCTTTGAATTGCTCTGCCTTTGCCAGCGATCCAATGCACAACTCACTCATTGTGTGACAGAGCCTGTTGTACTTGGCGGTTGGGGCTAACACAAAACATTAGCCATTGTTAAGCCTGGGGGAAACCAAACTCACAAACTTTTCCTGGCATTAAACATTATCAGCCCAACACTGATTGCATAAAGTTCAATCTTCAAATCAAATCAAATCAAATTTATTTATAAAGCACATTTAAAAACAGTAACAAACTATGCAAGCCCAGCCTTTAAAAGCATAGAGTTTTAACATATTATGCATTGTGCTAAAAGATAACACACACACAAAAATCCTTATCTAAATAGAACCATGTAAAGAATTAATCCAGCAACCATTCCCAAAGCATTTGCTGGCATTGCATGGTAAAGTTAGTTAGCAACTTGTTTATTATTGGCACCCTGCATTGATTCATTTCTTTCATAAAGTTTAATCTTGTTGGGAATTGAACACACAACTGTCAGTTTTCATTTCTGAATGGACTTGATGAAGCTGAATTCTTATTATTTTTTGATTAAACAAACTACGTGAGCCCAGGCTGACAGAATTAGTTCATGTTTGATGCATGTTCAAGTGGGACTAAAAACCTCATTCCCTCACTTGCTTGGCCGTTAAAAGACTAGAATCCCAATACATTGTGCCACACCTGACCACAAGTAAGTAAATAAATCAAAAAATAAACTAGTGATAACAGAAGTATAGAAAGAGTCCATCCCGCCACCATTTCATGCAAAAAATACTGACTCTGGAGGGAGTCGAACCCTCAACCTTTGAATGGCTTTGGATGTGAATGCTTAGAAGTCCAACGCGCTAGTCCATTGCGCCACAGAGCCCATTGAGTGCTACTGTTGGTTCCTATACATTGGTTTTTGGACACTGGTTCCTATGTATTGATTTCTACTGTTGGTTCCCACACATTAATTCGTATTCTTTAGTTCCTACTGTTGGTTCCAATACATTGGTTCCTACACATTGATTCCTACTGTTGGTTCCTGTACATTGGTTTGGGACACTGGTTCCTATATATTGATTCCTACTGTTGGTTCCCACACATTAATTCGTACTCTTTAGTTCCTACTGTTGGTTCATATACATTGGTTCCTACACATTGATTCCTACTGTTGGTTCCTGTACATTGGTTTTTGGACACCGGTTTCTATACATTGATTCCTGCTGTTGGTTCCCACACATTAATTCGTACTCTTTTTAGTTCCTACTGTTGGTTCCTATACATTGGTTCCTACACATTGATTCTTACTGTTGGTTCCTATACATTGGTTTTTGGACACTGGTTCCTATATATTGATTTCTACTGTTGGTTCCCACACATTAATTCGTACTCTTTAGTTCCTGCTGTTGGTTCCTATACATTGGTTCCTACACATTGATTCCTACTGTTGGTTCCTGTACATTGGATTTTGGACACTGCTTCCTATATATTGATTCCTACTGTTGGTTCCCACACATTAATTCGTACTCATTAGTTCCTACTGTTGGTTCCTACACATTGGTTCCCGCTGTTGGTTGTTTGTGGTGCGGCTTTTTGATGGACGAATTGTAAAATAGGGAGAGAGAGAAAGTACCGCAAATCAGCACAAGTGTCGTGTGGAGTTCATTCATTCATTTCATGCAAAAAATACTGACTCTGGAGGGAGTTGAACCCTCAACCTTTGAATGGCTTTGGATGGGAATGCCTAGAAGTCCAATGCGCTAGTCCATTGCGCCACAGAGCCCATTGACTGTTGGTTCCTATACATTGGTTCCTACACATTGATTCCTACTGTTGGTTCCTGTACATTGGTTTGGGACACTGGTTCCTATATATTGATTCCTACTGTTGGTTCCCACACATTAATTCGTACTCATTAGTTCCTACTGTTGGTTCCTACACATTGGTTCCCGCTGTTGGTTGTTTGTGGTGCGGCTTTTTGGTGGACGAATTGTAAAATAGGGAGAGAGAGAAAGTACCGCAAATCAGCACAAGTGTCGTGTGGAGTTCATTCATTCATTTCATGCAAAAAATACTGACTCTGGAGGGAGTTGAACCCTCAACCTTTGAATGGCTTTGGATGGGAATGCCTAGAAGTCTAATGCGCTAGTCCATTGCGCCACAGAGCCCATTGACTGTTGGTTCCTATACATTGGTTCCTACACATTGATTCCTACTGTTGGTTCCTGTACATTGGTTTGGGACACTGGTTCCTATATATTGATTCCTACTGTTGGTTCCTGTACATTGGTTTGGGACACTGGTTCCTATATATTGATTCCTACTGTTGGTTCCCACACATTAATTCGTACTCATTAGTTCCTACTGTTGGTTCCTACACATTGGTTCCTGCTGTTGGTTGTTTGTGGTGCGGCCTTTTGGTGGACGAATTGTAAAAGAGGGAGAGAGAGAAAGTAGCAGAAAGCAGCACAAGTGTCGTGTGGAGTTCATGAGGTCGCCAAAATAAAAGAGAGCGGAATACTGTCCTGACGTTTTGGTTTATTTTAGCAAGGAAGACGGTAAAAATATCTTCATTGAATCTGAACATTAGGCCTGTAGTATTTAATTGAGATAGGGCAGAAGGCTAACTGTCTAGTTTTGATATGCAGATTTTATGGTGTGGTAGGATACATACAGTGAGTTTATGGACCTTGTGACTAATATACTGTAAATGATCAGGTTCACCATTTGTGGATTTTCTTTTTTAATATTTCTTATGAAAATAGCTTATAACTTAAACAGGAAAACTGGCTCCTGCCCCAGTTTCTAGAATGTGATGTCAAAATCTCAGATGGAGTGCAGGTACCTATATAAATGCATTTGTCAGGTAGTTTTTTTTAAAAGAAATATCTTAACAAAAATCCACAAATATTAATTCTGATAATTTTTTGTTAGCTCCTGGCTCCACAACCACAACTTAATAATATTGTGGCTTAATGTTGAGTCTGACAGCAATCACGTCTTTGTGTTTTTGATACTATAGTGAAGAAATAACTTCACTTTAGGTCATTTGAACCAGCAGACAAGACTTTGAACTTGTGCAGTTTTTGTTTCTTGTGGATCGGCCCAGTACTTGCAGAGATATTGCATCTGCATTATGAATCTTTAGCAGCAGATTCTACCTTAGAATTCTTACCTTGCCTTTTAAACTATAGGCCCTTTAGAATGTTAATGTCACACAACCTGTTGTTCGTCAAGTGTCAATTACATCTTGGCAATAATCAAGTGGTCTGTGCACCTCCAGGTTCACGACTGTCTGTCCCCAACTATTGGACTGTCAGAAAGGAAAGTTAACTAAGTGAACGCTGCTGTCTCATTTGCAGGAAGGAAGTCATTTACATTATTAAGACAGTGAATGCTTGGGGAGCGCAGAGGAGACAGCCACACAGTCAATCACACTCTTTCCATCTCATATGTCGATAATGATTTAATTGCATTAGACGCCATAATGAGCACCTCTTGTGCAGGGGAGACAATCAGTTACATGCACTTCTGGTAGAGTGGATAACATCAAAACATGACACAAAATAGTGAGCACCAAATTTGGTAAAGTGGTAGAGATTTTGTTACTTGATGAAAATGCAATGTGGCTTCCATTTTTCAAAGATGGTTGTACCGAGAATTACCAATCTCCAACATATTGATGTCATTGTATATTATATTTTCATTACCTTTACATCAGTACCTTACAGCAATCTATTTAGAATTCTAAAGGGTCTAGTTTAAAACTGATCAGAATTCTAAGGTAGAATCTGCTGCTAAAGATTCAAAATGTCTTGGTGTGGTTTATGGTTAATATTTTTGCAATTTCTGGGCCTATCCACATGAAACAAAAACTGGCACAGAGTTCCAAATCTTCATGTCAGTATAATGACCTAAAGTGGAGTTATTTCTTCACTCTAGCATCGAAAGTGGTGATATTATTCAAACACACAGGCGTCAGGAAAATGATCAGGTTCAATATTTGTGGATTTTCTGTTTGGATATTTCTTTTAAAAATAATCCCTCACCTATACATTTATACTGGCCCCTGCCCTCCATTTGAGGTTTTGACATCACCGAATTCTAGAACATGAACACAACACATCACGTGATCACTTTGAAAGCCAAGGGACTCAGGGCATAATGGCAGATTGGGTAGTGTTCTCGCCTGCTAGCAAGGTGGTCATGGGTTCAATCCTTGGCTGGCAAACACTCAAACTTTCTGGGTACTCCAGCTTCCTCCCACTGTCCAAAGACAAATATGTGTTAGGTAAATTGGTCCATAGTTACTGGGATAAGCTCCAGTCACCCACAACCCTTAAGTGGAAGAAAATGAATGAAAACCTTTTTTAAGTATTTACAAACCATGGCTCTGTTCAAAATTTAGATATTGTTTTTAGAAATATGTGCAAATTTGTAGATTTTTGTGTATGGAGCTCAGCAGTGAACGCCCACCCTGAATCTGGAAGTAAATTTTCATTCATTTTTCCACTGACTTTTGGAAAAATCAGTTTATAGAGAGTTTAAAAGCTTCTCGGGGGTTAATCAGCTATGGGGTACCTTATGACTATAACACAATGAATTTCTATCAAAAAGATGATCTGAAACTTGAAAATTTGGCAAGTTTCAGATATGTGTAAGGAATCATTTCATAGTCACAAGTTACCACGTAGCTGATTCGCCTCCACTGAGTAATTGAACGTTTAATATACAGGATTTTTCAAAAAGTCAATGGGGAAAATTAATGAGAACGTTACTTCCTGAACAGCTGGATGGGCGGTCACTGCAGAGCTCCATATAAAGCCTATTTAGCATATGAAAACATGAAATGACTCAAATCTTGCAGTACATGTTTTTTCTATGTTGATGCCAGTAATCTACAGGAAAAGTTTCACCCTGATATTGCTTTAAAGATCAAAAAGACCATTGTACAGTGGCAGAGTGGTTCACACTTCTGCCTCTCATTATGGAGTCTGCATGTCCCCTCTCTGTTACTGTGGATTCTCTCCAGAGGGCTGTTCCATAAAACTGGCTAACTCGGTAAGCTAGACTTATTTAGATGAGTCTGGCTTATTTTGTTGCAATTTCTGTTCCATAAAACAGGCTTAACGTGAGCGTCGCTCTGTCACCAGCTGGCAGCCGAGCCTGGTCCCGAGCAGTTTAAAGGGGCTTTGTATTGTGAAAAATTGACTTTTCTGAGCTTTCCAATGTTGTTCCCAATGTTGTCAAAAACATACCTGGAGTTGTTTTGTTTCATACACACCTGTTTAAACATCCTCTATTCCGCTAAACCGACTTGTTTTTTTAGCTTTCAACCATGTTATAATGTTGTTTCCACCTCAGAATCATATCTGGAGTTGTATTTTTTTTTTTTTTCAATCACACTTGTTTGAGTAATCCTGTATCCTGAGCCCATCCACTTCTTAAGAGATGAAAACGCTTGTTTTACCTGCTCCTGAGCCCATACATCATCACAACACTCATTCAGCTGTGCTAAAAAGCCATTTATGTTCTGTTCAGTTCTTATTTTTGCCAGCAGGGGGCGACAGACATCTCACCCAAGCGTTCTGTTTAAAGTCAAAGTAACAGCTCCCCCCCCCAAAAAAAAGACATTTTCCATACATTAGATTATATAACAAAAAATACTCATGCAAAAGTTTCCAAAACTATTTTAAAAAGCCAGAAAAAATCATAATTTATGACCTTTAAATAATCCTGTATTCTCTGGTGCTGAGTTTCAGAGGCGTCAGAACGCTCGGTTCCACAAACCTCCTCCTCTCCAATGAACCCCCGCCCACTCCAGGAAGCACTGACCAATCAACAAGCCCTCTACATCCAGTCTGCGCTCATTCATTTATCCAAACAAACAAACAAAAAAACACAAAAACACAAAAAACAGTGTACAGCTCTGTTTCCACTGACTCATCCCAGACATTTTTTTCATTTTGTAGTAAACTGGCATCATACAAAAAGTGAAGTGCTGTTTTTTTTTTCACTAATTATGTTCAAAAGACCACAAAAGAGCAGTACATAAAATGTTTTATTTTATTAATGTTTTTAAAGTTGTAAAACTGAACCGCTGAGGTGACCAAGGTTTGTTTAAAAATATGAATTAAAGCAGAATATATCCACTTTGGTATAAAACTTGCAGGTTTAAAGATCTCACATTTTACTGAAACTACATTAAATACCTCAGGGGAAAAAACAACAAAAATATAATTTAGCATATGAATATAAAGCAGAACTCAGTGGCTTGTATTACAATATTAACCCTATCCACTGCCATTACACTCCATAATGTTCTATTTGCTTCTTACCTAAAGCATCACATCACACAATCACAATATCCCTGCAAATAATTTGGGGAAAAATTGTATATGTTTTGCTCATGTGTGTTTTTTTGGATATTGTGTCAGTTTATTGAGCAGCGTCCCGTGTGCTGGCAGTGTGTGAGCCCCCTAACGCCGCACACTGAAGTCCTCATTTCATTTACGGATGACTCAGAGCGTGTCCTTGGGGACGCTGTATCGCATCGCCTCTATCGCTGTGTAAATTTAATTTCGCTTTCTGTTATTCCGCCATCAAATTACCCAATGCCTTTCTACCTGCCCACACAAAAACTCCCTGCATGCAACACTCGGCAATCAATGGTCACGTCTCTGCGGAGTAGAGAAATAACAGTTCGACCTGTCTTCTTAACAAGAGCGGGATATTTGGTTTGGGATGGTACTGAGGTTGGTGTTGTGTTTAAAAAGGTACTATAAGTCAGTGGTTCACAAGCATTTTTTATTATTATTATTATTTTATTTATTTATTTTTTTGTCATACCTTGAGTACACCTAGAAAATTAAAACAAAGGCATATTATACTTAGATTACTGTATTTTTTTTAAATCAAGTAATTAAACAATAAATAAAAATATAATAAAGTAAACTTATATTACAATAATGTATTTTACTATGCATTTTATGATAAAAATTAAAAAAATGCCTTTAAAATAACAATAAATATGACAATATAATTAATAAAAAATATTTAAAATGATAAAATAAGAAATAAAAATATAACAATATTAACTTCTATTATAGTAACTTATTTACTGTGTATTTCATGGTTAAAATTAAAATTATCTTTAAAAGAATAATAAATATAAAAAGATAAATAAATCACAAAATAATAAATATAACAATAAATATAAAATCACAATCATAAAATCACAAAACAATCATATGATAAAAAATATATAATATAAACCTCTATTACAGAAACTTATTTTAATAAATACTGAATGATCAAAATGAAAAAGTGCCTTTGAAATATCAATAAATATAAAAAAATCACACAATAAAAACAAATATAACAAGAAAAAATCTATTACAGTAACTTTTTTTTACTGTATACTTCATGATCAAAATGAAAAAAAATCTTTAAAATAATAAATATTTTTAAAAAGTTTAACTATAACTATAACAATATAAACTGCTTAAACTATAAACTTATTTTACTATATATTTCATGATAAAAATGAAAAAAAAAAAATCTTACACTCATAATAAATGTACAAGAAGAAATAATCAAAAATAATAACCATCATGTATAACCTGTACCCTCGGAGTCCCTGTACCCCTGGTTGGGAACCACTCCTCCAAAATAATGAATTCAGTTTTTGATACTGTAAGACGTGGTTTTGTAGCACTAAATGGTTCTAAATAACATAATATGCTGTTTGTGTTTATGATGTTTTCTATAAATATTTAATGTGCACATCTTTCATAATGATCATCCACAGAGCTCACCATTGTCACACACTCATGGTCAAGGTGAACCTTCTATACAGGTGAGATGTTAGTTTTATGCAAAAACATAAAAATAAAATAAAGTAGAAAAAATATGAAAGTATACATTTTTTATGATGTCACTGAACAGGAGCAACATAACAAATTCAGTTAGAGATTGTAAAAATGAAGTAACGTTAGATTTGTGTTAGGAATATCAACATATAGTGATAAAATACATTTAATTTTTTTTTTGTCCTCATTGGGGCATAAGGGTTAAATTAAAAGCTTAAGGTTTTGTTAAAGTTATTGGCATTGTAAGATATAATCTGTGGAGCAGTAGATTAGTAGCTGATTATATGCTTTGTATGGGTGAATCCTGGCTCTGGTAATGGAAAGCATCAACCTAAGTGTGCACAATAAGTACATAATGGTTGTGTCTTCAATTTGCAGGGCAGCAGTAGCTCAGCAGATAGAGCTGTTCGCCCACTAATCTGAAGGTTGGTAGACTGATCCCCGCTACCAGCACTGCATACTGCCGTTGTGTCTCCAAAACGACGTTGAGTAAATTGTATTATTTTTAGAACAAAACTGAGAGCCAAATGAGTGACAGGTCAACTTTTGTGTTCGCCCACATGAAAGCTAAATTTATATTGAACTTTTTTTTTTTTTTTTTAATTAGACTTTGTTGACAAATCTTACTTTTTTGTTTGTTTGTTTGTTTGTTTGTTTGTTTTTGGCTTTTTGAAATCGTTTTGGACACCTTAGCATTAGTATTTCACATTTGATAACTTAAAACAATTTATATGTGTGGAAAACGTCTTCAATTTGGATAAGTTATCTGACGCCCCCTGCTGGCATTGGTGGGGACTGCCCAAAGCATAGGCTAATTAGCATGGCTATTAGCAACAGGAGGCTAACAGATAAATAAGCTGACTGCTTTTTCAGCGACAGCAATTTAAGCTGTAAATTAATCAGAATGAATCCGGTGCTGGTGTATGGGCACAGAGCCGTGAGACCAAGTGTTTTCAGCTCTTGAGAAGGGCAGTGCCTCAGCATACTAGCATGGAGGATTACTCAAACATGAATAAAACAAAATACTACTTAAGGTATGTTTTTAAGGAGAAACATTATAACATAAACAAAAAAAAAAAAAAAAAAAAAAGAGATGATTTAACAGCTTTAAGTTTATTTGTAGCATGTCTTTGGTTAGCCAGTGCCTAAAATGTCATTACAGGCCATTAGCATAACTGGCTACATACTCAAAACAGCTAACATTGTGCACTATACTGCTTCCTAAAATATGATCTGTTTCGTTATTACATTTTGAACACATTTTTGTTGGATTTAGTTTGAGAAGTTTTATATTCTTTTGTTGTTGTTGTGTTTTGTTTTTTCTGTAATTGGAATTGGTGAGGTTTGCTGCCCTAAAAGAGCCACGTCCCTGCAGCATACTGTCCTGTGGTACAGTGGTGTGTTTTCTGGCACAGGCCCTCGCTCCCTCAGGACGGACTTATCAAATATCAAGCTGCGCTCGACAGATACTGACCATCTGTGCAGTCCGCTAATCACTGGAGGTGTGACTGTAAACACGGAACTGTGGAGAGTAAACAATTTCCACAGGCTTCCTTCCATCAATGTAAAAACAGGGCCAGTCCTGAACTTTTGGGGGCCCTAAGCAGGATAGGAGCCTCAGTCATTTTTAAGACCATGTAAATTTTACTATTTAACTTTTTTTTTTTTTTTTTTTAGAAACACTATTTTTCTATGGGGATGAATGCTTTGAGACATTTTTTAAATTGCAAACTTCGCAACGAGGGGCCCCAGGTAAACTGGAACTTAAACTAAAACACATTATAAGGTCTTAAAAGTATTAAACTGTATGGGTAGATATTGAATTCTGTTTGTGTAAGTCTTAAATTGTCAGATTGAGACATATAAGTCAGGTTTTTCAGTGTTGTACTTGTCAAAAATGAATTTTTAGATGAATACTTTGTAAGTAACAACAGAGAAGTGTCTTTTTTGAGAGTTGGATGTGAATTTGGCAACAAATTCTATCAAAAGTGGTATATCTTAAAGTAACCCACTTATTTACTAAGTTTTTGAAAGCTAAGTTTACTGTTTATATGGCTGTGTAATGAATGCTGCAGGCAAATTTGTTGCTTAAAAACATCTCCACAATACAGAAAAAGCTGTTACCACTGAAATGCATGATTCTGTTTTTAATGCAGTACTGGAGTTATTGTATTAGACTTTTAAAATAAAATGGGAGTTTCAGAGAATAACACTGACATTTTATTATTGTAAAATTAATACAGATTATTGTTCTTTGGCAATCTTGGCATTACATCTTATTCCAAGTGGCATTGTAAAGTCCTAAATTTCACGAGAAAAAAATAGATTACCCTGTATTTATCAAAAAGTTAACAAATTAATTAAATCTGCAAATAACCCACAAACCTAGGGCCCTTCAATTGTCTGTGGGGCCCTGGTAAAAACAACGTAAAGACTTAGAAATCAAAGCTGTTTTTATGGTTCTCCTTTATGTCCTTTTTTCTTCTGTCAGTCTTTGGTTTTTTTGTTCAGTGGGAATCTCACAGATGAAGAGAAGCTGAACAGATAATGGTCTCTATCGTCTTCTCAGTGCATCTAAAACTACATTGAGTTGTAATTTAGGCCCATCATGGCCAGCAGAGAGACCTCCTCTGAGTCTTTTTGCTGAGCAGCGGCAGTGAAGTAGAGCTAGCGTTAAAAGTGCTGTCTTTAGATCTGGTTTGTGTGTAACTGCCTGATGCTGAATTTGCTGAAAAGTGTGCAAGACAATTCTATACAAGGGTATGAAGTCTTAAAGGCTTTTGAAAATACCTTTATCTAAGTGTAATAATGGAGGGGCATTAGCTCAGTAGGCAGAGCCTTTGAACTGAATTCTGAATAATTTTACGCTGATTGGGTGAAAACTGCTGCAGCATAGGCAGTTGTGATAAGAATTAGGACAGATTACTATTTCATCAGTTCAATCTGGTTTCAGTATCATATATACTTAACTCTATAAACATATATATATCTTAATATTTAAGAATTACTCACTAATGCATGCACAGATAACATTCTGATGCTTTCTGAGCGGAAATAATGAGCATAAAACAGTTTTTCTTATTGTTATTTTGGGTTCTAATAGGGCTCTCTTTGGTGGCCATGAATAGGCTTGAATGTAACTGTCCACTAGGTGGCGCATGAACAAAAAAAAAAAAAAAAAAACAGGAACAAGCCCACTAACCAGAAGGTTGCAGATCAATCCTTGTTACCAGCATTGTAGCACTGCCATTGTGTCCTTGGGCAAGACACTTCACTCACCTTGCCTTTATGAATGTTTTACTGTGATTGCGTGTTTGGTGGTGGTTGGATAATATTTTGGTTTAGCTACAAGACATTTCCCTTTAAGTATCTGATGGAAACATTATTCTGACAGTACATATCTCTTTCTGATGAAGTCTCTTATTGCAATACATTTAGTTTCTTGCAATATAAATATTGCGTTTGCTGATATCGCGATAATAAATTTGAAATATATTGTGCAGTCCAATATTGTACCACCACCGAGTGACTGAGAAGTGAATGAATGATGCACCGATTAATCATGTTTTTAATATTATTATTATTATTATCAGTGCACAGAACAGGCTCATTTATGCATCCATTACAACGCAAATAGATCGGACCGATACAAAGCGCAAGCACTGACGTAAAAAGCAGTTGGAAGTATGACGGCTGTTGCAATAACCTTAGAGCCGTCATATTTCCGACTGCTTTCTACGTCAGTGCTTGTGTATTGTTAAATAACCTGTAGAGCGCAATAGGCCACAGTGAAAGATTTCATCGAGAAGGTAGACAAAGAACACCAACAAACATGGCAGCGGTAAAGGAGATTTTTGCACTACATTTATTGAGAAATGCAAAATGTGGCAAAAACAGTGGTGGTCAGTGTGAAAATACATCAACTCGCTGGCCACTTGTTTGTTTGGGAGGCACGTTAATAAGTAAGGAATGCATTTTTTCTGCCTCTGTTGTCATTTTGTATTACCACTGATGATTACTGTGTACAGTATCTGGGTTTATTGACATTAAAAAGGGCTATATTCTGCAAATTTGACTTTTCTGAGCTTTCTCCCATGTTATAATGTTCCCTCATTAAAAACATACCTGGAGTTGCATTTGTTTCATTCACCACTGTTTGAGTAATGCTGTATTCTCTGGCACATTTCTGAGGACTCAAAATGCTCAGTTCCACAACCCCCCCTCATTCATTTATCTAAAAAAATGGCGTACAGCTCTGTTTCCACTGATTCCTCACCAACATTTTTCTTTTTTGGAGTAAAATGGCATCTAACAAAAAGTTTAAGGAAGTAAAAAGCTTTTTTCCCCCCCAAATATTTAAATTCTCTGTATGTACACATGTGGTAGTATTGACAATAAAGCAGACTTTGAAATTGTGTAACAGTGCTGCACTCTGCTGTCCCTCTGCTGGCCTGTTTCTTTACAGCAATTGTAATTATTGGAAACACTTTCTTACTTTTAGTCAGATAATGTTTTTTAAGGTTCTAATATTGGTTTAAAAAGATAAATATAAGCATAATATACAGTAGCTCCTTTAGCGCTACTTACATTTAGTTAAATTCCTAGACAACATGAACACACCATCTATGTTGAGAGGAGGAGTAGTTTGGTTCTTTCTCCTGTACGCAAACATGGACAAAGTAACATTTCTTGCCGTGAGACAAAAAAAGAATGTGGACAAATAACCCAGGAGTGGCATTGATTTACAATCCAGTGACCTCAACCACAACAACACTACTGTCTGTCAAGACCCCTTCTCTCTGTCCTTATGCATTCCACTGTAGTCTGGGCCCTCCACATATTCCAGGCATGTGTGACCTCGGCCACAGTTAATGCTACCCTTGGACGGATGCAAATAACTCCGGCACATTATTCCCAAAGAACGACTTCAGATTCCTCCAACTTTTGAGCTGCGGAGAAGAAATGACAACTGACAAGATTAAGAGCTGTTTGAGTGAAGAAGAAGAAGAAGAAGAAGAAGAAGAAGAAGAAGAAGAAGAAGAAGAAGAAGAAGAAGAAGAAGATTTCTGTGTCCTTTGGTCCCACACAAACACATCATAATGATTCATGGCTCTGCGCGACGGAATCCAGCTCATTTCATATCGTTCTTCAGTCTCGGCGTGACCCTCTGACATTTCACAAAGCGTAATTACTGATTCTTAGACGAATTATGCAGATGTAATTTCAGCTCTAAATTACTTAGAGATCCATTGATGACATGGGATCATTAGGAGCGCGCAGTGGTTAGGAGAGGCCATGTATAAATGTAGCTATTCGGGCTCCATTACTCCTCGTGTTCTCTCATCGTGGGGCTCCTGAAAGTACTGTTAGTTCTATTTTCCGCTACTGCCATCTAAAACACTACGGAGCGGCCCACTTGCCTTACATAACATCATTTGCCGATGGAGTTTTTATCGACATGCATGGGTGTCTCATACCATTATAATCTTGCACTCTTGCTACCCATCAGCCCATTTAATAATCCTATCTGCAATTTGCCAAATAATATGGTTATATCCTCCAATGAGATACAGTTGCAGTCAGATTTATTCAACCCCCAAAGATTTCCAGGATTTATCAATTAACGATTTTTTTTTAAGAAGACAAGGAGATTTAATCCAATTGAAAATCTTTGATGGGGATTAAGGGAAGGCAGTGGCAGCACAGAGGTCATCAAACATCACTGAGCTAGAGGCTTTCACAGGGGAAAAATGGGCAAAGATTTCAGTTCAGAGGTGTAAGAAGCTTGTTAGCAATGGCCCAAAACATTTGTTAGAAGTGATAAAAGTGAAAGGATGCTCCACAAAGTACTGAAGCTAAGGGCTGAATAATACTGCCCATATACCATACTGGGCTTGTGTTAAAAGTAGTAATTAATAAATTTAAATATTTACAGGTTTTGTAATTAATTCATTAATCATATTTTTTATTAAATAGTTAATGCAGGGGTGGGCCAAAACCTGCCAAACCAAGATCAACAAAATAAGTGAAAAAAAAAAAAAAAAAAAAAAAATCATTAAGTAATGAGTCTGCCATTTAATAATAGCAGTAATAACCAAACAGTGACTTTGTTTGGCCTATCTGAAGTATAGCCTACTTATTATTTTAATTCAATAAAATTGTGGAATGTGGTGATTTTAAAATGAATGTGCCATTAAGGTAACAGAAAAAATTAAAAAAAAAAAAAAGTCCAAAGCTGAAATATACACATTCCATTTATTGTTTTGGTCGGTGTGGATGTCCATGTCCCAGAAATTAGATCACAGAAAAAAGTTTTGTGTTGCCAAGTGTGATTAAATGCTCTGACTGTTTAATGTATTCATATTTCTGCAATTAATTAATCATAATTAACGTGTCAAAGTCACAGCCCGAGTTAAAAGAGTCAGAAGTTAAGTCAACTCCAATGTCAGAATAATCTTATATGAAACGAGATTTTTTTTTTAATGAGTTTTTGTCATTTATTCTCATTATTTTTCATTCACATCATTATAATGTCTTTTGAAGTGAGGGGGTTGAATATTTCTGAATACAACTAAATGTGTGCTCATTGTTATACAACGAACAATACATTTTTATTTGGACAAAGCACAATATTATTCAATTATAACACAATGATTTGGGCAAATGGCAATCAGTATGCGTGTGTGTGCAGTCAGTGAGAGGGTAGGGAACATTATTGACTGGCTTGGCTAGGCTATATACTATGATTATGGCTATTGGTAAAGGACTACATGTATGTGGTGTCTGTGAGTGGGTATAGAACATTAGCTATTGGCTTGATATCTCTTTTACAGTACCATCCCTGGTAACCCTGCCTACAGCCCATAGTTGCTGGGCTAGGTCCTAGCTATGCATGACTCCTAATGCAAATAAGCAGGAAGAAGATAATTAACCCTTGTGCCCTAGAAAGGACAAAAGTGTCCTTTTCATATCTTATTTTTTTGATAACTTTGCAGGGGTGAAATTTGGCTCAGGTGTGCATTTTATCACTAATGTTGATATTCTAAACACAAATCAAAAATTACTAAATTTGTTAGGTCGCTCCTGTTAAGTGACAAAAGTGTCCTTGTCATCAAATGCATAAATCTTTTAATTCAACTAAAATCAACTTCGGCCCTGATCATAAATATCAAATATTTAATTATTTTCTGAATTTTAACACTCTTTTAAGCCAGTGTATTTAACAGCATTTAGATTATTTTGCAAAAAAACACGCAAAAAATGAAATATCTTCAGTATTCTCAATGCAAAATGGATTTTTCTAGGGGGGATTATTAAAGCCTAGGGTATGTCAGAGATTACCAACAACATTGATTTAGATGGATTTGGGCTTTTCTTTTCTTTTTTTTTTGTAACAAAGGTTGCAAACACTTATAATGGATTTTATTAAGAGTTTTTTTTTTTTTTATTGTACACAGCACAGGAAAAAAATACCCCTAAAAATAAATGTTGTTGGTAATCTTTGACAGACCCAAGACTGTAATAATCCCCCTACAAAATATACTTTGCTTTGAGAATATTTAAAACATTTCATTTTTTGTGTCTGCTTTTTACACCTCAAAAAAAGAGAGATGCTATTACATACACTGGCATAAAAAGGGTTACAATTCTTAAAATAGTTAAATATTTGGTATTTATGATCAGAGCACAAGATGATTAAAAGACTTTTGCAAAACAAAAACAAAAAAGTGTAAATGAAAAAAAAGGTAAATGTATACATTTTTTATGATGTTTTGTGACAAGGACACATTTGTCCTTTATCAATAACAACATACTTTTTAAAATTGGGGCATAAGGGTTAAATGAATAATGGGAAATACCTCATGCATCTTTTTAATAACACGAGTTAGATTCTGTTTTACCATAAAGCACATTACTACAGTCCTGTTACATGGGTTTGTGTAGGATAGTGAGTCAGTGGCAGTAGGAGTAGTGTTTTCTCCCTGAGGACCAGCTGAAGGTGGAGTTAAGAGTCTTCTTGTCATGAACTCAGCTTTTGTGGCTGCTCCAAAGCTTTTTAAAGGACCACAACAGAACACTGCGCTGACCCCTGGGCTTATAGCGTTCAGATTTTCTACCAATAAAGCTTTCTTCTTCAGCGGAGGAGATATGAAGCTATAAAACAGAACTTGACTTTTGACTGTTGTGAAAATGAAGAATACAATATATACCAGCCCAGCACTCAGAAGTGAGGGGAGAGTGTGCACCAGTGAAAGAGCGCTGCCCCTGTATTTACCCACAGGAGAAAATGAATAATTTAAAAGTATAGTTTTTAAATAGTAAGTCGGTCAAAAGTAAGTCAAAAAAGTCTGCCCTACTTTTAAACATGAAACATGAATGAAAATGGCAGGGTCAGATATCTAATTTAGTTTGGTAAATATTGACAGGCATTTACCATATGATAAACCACTATCTGGGATATTCTTAAAAAAGGTGTGTACTAAAATTTAACCTAAGCTTAATCTTAATATACAATTCAATTTTATTTATGTAGCCTAATATCACAACAGCAGTCGCAACAAAGGGCTTTAAAAGCCATTAGTTGCACAATAAAAAAAAAAAAAACACAATCAAAAATAAACAATAACTACACTAAACAGTCCTTGGACATCATCTGTTTTTAGACCCTTCCTCTCAGTAAGGAAAAACTCCTAAAAAACCCGGCTGTAGAGAAAAAAAAGAAGAAACCTTATGTACTTGTAAAACTCTTACTTTTAAAAGATACATGTTGTTTTAAGCTTTTTGAAATAAATCTGGACACCGTGACATCAACATTTCATGTTTCATAACTGAAAATAAGTTATATGCATGGAAATTTTTTATTTATTTTTATTTATTTTTTTTTTTGGGGGGGGGGGGGGGGGGGGGGGCTGTTTCTTTCACAACACTTGGATTTGGTGCCTGTTGTTTTAAGGCTGCTGGCCCCGCCCCCTCCACTCGGTCAGCTCCGGCAGCCCAAGCCAAACACTGCTTTCCTCTGACTAAAGCCCTTTAAAGATGCTGCTGCTGCTTCTTGATCTTAAGTTAAGAGAATTTGCGTTTAGACAATAGTGCCTACAATAGTATACAGGATTACTTAAACATGTGTGAATGAAACAAAATACTACTCCAGGTCTGTTTTTGAGGAGGAAAACATTATAACATGGTTAAAGCTCAAAAAAGTCAATTTAGCAGAATAGGAGACCTTTAATATATTCATATTACATGATATAAATGACCTGTAGGCAACATTCTTACTTTTAAAAGATGGAAAATGTTAAATCACCTAATGACTCACAGTATTGTTATAATAAAAACTGACAAAAAATTAAAAAGATACATTTGTGGAATAGATAGGGGAGGTATAAAATCCAAAGTCTACAAGTTCAATTTAGACTCCATCCATATTTATAGAGGATTTATTTTGTTTTTTTCCCTAGCTCAAAGAAAATCAATAAACAAAGTTCGAAAAAAAAAAAAAGTCTGTTCCTCCATAACTGAGTCATCGACAGTTGGTAGAGACATTTGCCCACTAACCTGAAGGTTGGAGGTTCGATCCTCAGCTTCTGGAACTGCATACTATCATTGGGTCCTTGGGCAAGACATTTCACTCACTTTATCTGTATGACTGAAACATTACATACTATAAGACTGAATACTGTACTGTACTAAACTATACTGTCATGTAGTAGTAAGCTTGTTTATTCAGCTCTGGTTTGTCTGAAAATGTAAATTCCTCCTGTCGATATTTTTCCAGGTCTGAAAACACAAGGAGACAAAATGATTAATTATTAATAAGAGTTTTCTCCTTTGATGTTTTCAATTCAGATTCAGGTTTTAGTCCTGTGCACAGTGAGAAAACATGTAACTGTATAATAAAATTGTAACTTTGCTGTATGTAATGAATACCAAACGAATCAAAATAGAAAAACAAATAAGAAGTTGGAAAGTGTAAACTATAAAAGCGAGAAAATCCGTAATACAATGTGCAAACTGAATGTGCAGCGTTAAAATAGTGTGAAAATACAAGGCGCAGTGAAATTAGTGTGAAAAGTTTGAGAATTTTTAACTATGACTCATGGGAAAACAGTCCCCAATCTTTAAATATGTAAACACTTCATAAATATTAATATGGTGCTGTTGTTCCATGCGTCCGCCCAACTTTGCATAAATTTGGAGCTTCCTACTGTTGTTTTTGTTTTGAATGTTTATGATGGCAGTGGTAAACTTATGTGAGTACTAAAATAGGCCTTCCCAGCATTAAAATACAATTATTCAATTTTTTAGCTGACACGACTGTGGTTGTTGTCCATATAGTTGATAGAAAACAATGATATATGAGCTGACAAGAGGTAGTTTTAGATCCCTTCGAATTGTGAATTTTAGCTTATGTTAAGTAACTTTGGGCCTGTGTTATAAAACAAAACCATCCTTAAACTTGAGATAGCAGATAAGCACATAGCTCCTCTGTTTTTTTGAGGAGCTGCTCTGTCTGTGAGAGAGGGGAGGGAGGAGGTCGCCAGAGGAGTGCTCCTTTTGGTGCAGCGGCACAAATACAGGCTGAACACAGTGAAAAGAGTTGCACAGGCTTTACTTGACTTTGGATTAATAGTTATAATCTTGAAGGAAGTGACTATAGAGTCAAAAGTAAAGCATAGTGAAGTTGAAAGTAAAAGTAAAGCTGTGGTTTCAAAAGCAGGCCTGTTTTTACTATAGGCTAGGTGTTGTGAGAGTCTGAGTTCAAATAAGATACTTTTCCTATAGTTTTTTTTTTTTTATTTGTTTTTATATAATGTCAAAATAAAATGTAAAATAGACATATGAGCACTAGTCATTGACTTATAGCGCTCCCGTTAGTGAAGTGGTTAGTCCTTTGGTGCAGGAGGTCAGGGCTCTGCAAATGATTGAATGAAAAGGAGCAAAGGAAAAGGACTTCAATTTTACCTGAAGGGCAGTACAGTTCAGTAGAGTTATAGTCAGATCCATTTGCCCTCTTGTCTTTGGTTTGATGCTATTCCAACTATAAACAGTAAAAATAGTAATAAACAAAAAAAAAAAAAAAATGACAACAACAAAAACAAACAAACAACTGTCTGTTTATCTCTAAGCAAGCTCCATCATCTGTGGTGCAACTTCTATATACTCTGTTTATAATGAGAGAAGGCAGACATTAGCCTCTGGAATCAGCAAGGTTAGGAAAATGATAAGGGATGCAGGATGAGGGATGTGGGATGCAGGATTTCAAATGAGGAAAGAGGGAAGTAGGATGCTGGATGAAGTATGCAGAATGAAGGATGCAGGATGAGGTATACGAGATGCAGGATGAGGGATGCTGGATGAAGAATGCAGGATGAGGGATGCTGAATGATGAATGCAGGATGAGAGATGCAGGATGCAGGGTGTGGGATGAGAAATGTGTGATGAGGGATATGGAATGAGGAAGAAGTGATGGAGGATGATGGACGCAGAATAAAGAATGCAGGATGAGGTAAACTAGATGAAGGATGCGGGATGTGAGATGCAGGATTTTGGATGAGGAATGGGGAATGTAGGATGAAGGCTGGGCAATTAGGGGCACTGGATGAAGGATGCAGGGTGTGGGATGAGGAAGAAGTGATGAAGGATGAGGGATGCAGGATGGGGAATATAGGATGCTGGATAAAGTATGCTGAATGAAGGATGCAGGATGAGGGATGCTGAATGAAGGATGCAGGATGAGGTATACGAGATGCAGGATGAGGGATGCTGGATGAAGAATGCAGGCTGAGGGATGCAGAATGAAAGATGCAGGATGAAGGATGCAGGATGAGGCATGCAGGATGAAAGATGCAGAATGAAGTATACGAGATGCAGGATGAGGGATGCTGGATGAAGAATGCAGGATGAGGGATGCTGAATGATGAATGCAGGATGAGAGATGCAGGATGCAGGGTGTGGGATGAGAAATGTGTGATGAGGGATATGGAATGAGGAAGAAGTGATGGAGGATGACGGACGCAGAATAAAGAATGCAGGATGAGGTAAATGAGATGAAGGATGCGGGATGTGAGATGCAGGATTTTGGATGAGGAATGGGGAATGTAGGATGAAGGCTGGGCAATTAGGGGCACTGGATGAAGGATGCAGGGTGTGGGATGAGGAAGAAGTGATGAAGGATGAGGGATGCAGGATGGGGAATATAGGATGCTGGATAAAGTATGCTGAATGAAGGATGCAGGATGAGGGATGCTGAATGAAGGATGCAGGATGAGGTATACGAGATGCAGGATGAGGGATGCTGGATGAAAAATACAGGCTGAGGGATGCAGAATGAAAGATGCAGGATGAAGGACGCAGGATGAGGCATGCAGGATGAAAGATGCAGAATGAAGTATACGAGATGCAGGATGAGGGATACTGGATGAAAGATGCAGAATGAGGTATACAAAATGCAGGATGAGGGATACTGGATGATGCAGGATGAAGGACGCAGGATGAGGCATGCAGGATGAAAGATTCAGAATGAAGTATACGAGATGCAGGATGAGGGATACTGGATGAAAGATGCAGAATGAGGTATACGTGATGCAGGATGAGGGATACTGGATGAAGAATGCAGGCTGAGGGATGCAGAATGAAAGATGCAGGATGAAGGACGCAGGATGAGGCATGCAGGATGAAAGATTCAGAATGAAGTATACGAGATACAGGATGAGGGATACTGGATGAAAGATGCAGAATGAGGTATACGAGATGCAGGATGAGGTATACTGGATGAAGAATGCAGGATGAAGAATGCAGGATAAGGGATGCAGGATGAAAGATGCAGAATGAGGTGTACAAAATGCAGGATGAGGGATGCTGAATGAAGGATGCAGGATGAGGTATACGAGATGCAGGATGAGGGATGCTGGATGAAGAATACAGGCTGAGGGATGCAGAATGAAAGATGCAGGATGAAGGACGCAGGATGAGGCATGCAGAATGAAAGATGCAGAATGAAGTATACGAGATGCAGGATGAGGGATACTGGATGAAAGATGCAGAATGAGGTATACAAAATGCAGGATGAGGGATACTGGATGATGCAGGATGAAGGACGCAGGATGAGGCATGCAGGATGAAAGATTCAGAATGAAGTATACGAGATGCAGGATGAGGGATACTGGATGAAAGATGCAGAATGAGGTATACGTGATGCAGGATGAGGGATACTGGATGAAGAATGCAGGCTGAGGGATGCAGAATGAAAGATGCAGGATGAAGGATGCAGGATGAGGCATGCAGGATGAAAGATTCAGAATGAAGTATACGAGATGCAGGATGAGGGATACTGGATGAAAGATGCAGAATGAGGTATACGAGATGCAGGATGAGGGATACTGGATGATGCAGGATGAAGGACGCAGGATGAGGCATGCAGGATGAAAGATTCAGAATGAAGTATACGAGATGCAGGATGAGGGATACTGGATGAAAGATGCAGAATGAGGTATACGAGATGCAGGATGAGGTATACTGGATGAAGAATGCAGGATGAAGAATGCAGGATAAGGGATGCAGGATGAAAGATGCAGAATGAGGTGTACAAAATGCAGGATGAGGGATACTGGATGAAGAATGCAGGATGAGGGATGCAGGATGAAAGATGCAGAATGAGGTGTACAAAATGCAGGATGAGGGATACTGGATGAAGAATGCAGGATGAAGAATGCAGGATGAAGGATGCAGAATGAAGGATGCAGGATGAAGGATGAGAGAAAATGGAAGGCTTTCCCTCGTTCTTGTAGTTAACACATTCAATTTTGTTCATATTTAGCAAAAAAAATAAATAAATTATATAGCACTGATTTGGGTCATTTTTACCTCTATGTAAACAACTTATCTAATACATTCTAATGTTTGTAGCACTGCGCACAATTCAAATGTTACTGACCCAGGTCGCAAGTAAAAAGCTAACATTTATCATCGTTTTGCACTACTTTCCCTTATGTTTAAAAGGCACAGTGATATTCTATTTTTTTCACTATAGATCCACATACAGATGACGTTTTCCTGCCACCAAGCTGAGTTCTGGATTAGAGCTTTACATGCCGTTCTAGTTTTTAGCAGCTTTATCTTTGCTGTTAGGGCCCCCTGCTAGCATCTGATTCTCGAGTGCTCATGGACAAGACCTAGGTAGATGACTTCTCCAGACGTGTCCCTGTGCAGCTGATGATGAGGATGATAAAAGCAGAATCACAGTATTCTTACACATTCTGGAAACACAGCACCTCCTGAAGAGTCACATGATCCACTTCCGCCGAATAAAGCCGAAAGAGAAAAGCAGCACGGGGGGGTAGATTTGCAAATAGCAGGTTCTGATGAGTCAAATATCATTCCAGTCTCCACCAATGGCCTTAAAAATGAGTAAATGTGCAGTAAATGGCCTGGGACTGAGCAGAGCATACTGGGAGCAACTGCTTGGGTTTCATTTCAGTTTAATAGGTAAGAATGTGGGCTCAAAATGTTAAATGGCTATAAAAGATATAACAGAAAAAATTGGAAATGGAAGTCAGACACATAAAAAGCTGAGTGTATGGAACTTGGAAGTAGTCCGTAAACGACATTCTCAAATCTGATTAATATTAGCATGGCCTATGGGAACCCAAAAGCAATAAAAGTATAGAAAATAGGCATTGCAAGCAGTAGATAGTATTTTCAGTCCTGATTTTAATGATAGTGTTTTTAATAATATGGCCCCAAATCTGTTGTTGTTAGCAAGGCAAGAATGATCTCCAAAAACATTCATTCATTCATCCTCTTCCGTTTATAGGGGTCGCAAGTGACTGGAGCCTATCCCAGTAACTTTGGGCCTAAGGCGGGGTACACCCTGGACAAGGGTCAGCTAGACACAGAGTCATACATTCACTCTCACATTCATTCACTAGGGGCAATTTAGAGTCACCAATTCACCTAACACATGCATGTCTTTGGACGGTGGGAGGAAGCCGGAGAGAACCCACAGTAACACGGGGAGGACATGCAGACTCCACCCAGAGAATTCATGTGTTGGCTGGCCGGGGATCGAACCCATGATCTGGGAGGAAAAAACACTAACCACTCTGCCACGGTGTCCCCCATCAGCAAAAACAATAATCTCATAATACTCAAAAATACAGAATTTGTGCATGGCAATGTGAGCAACAATACTTTTTTAAAGCTGAGTGTTTTGGTCCTGACATATGATAATTATGATGCTAGCATTAGTCCATAATGTGTTGCCTTTTCAACAGTGACACATGCAAAAGTTGTTCATTTTTAAATACTAGCCTATGCTATACTATAAATAAACTTCTGGTCCCTCATGTAATAATAATCTGTGCTCATGTGCATGTAAAAAAGGGATATTTGGTAACACTTTATTTTACACTACACTTGATACAGTGCACTAAAACTAACTAACTAACTAACTAACTAACTAACTAACTACAATGGAACACAGTGTAACTAACTGTATGTTGTACTTACTCTGTTGTGTAACATTTAAAGTAAAAAATGTAATACAAATACTTGTTACACTACTCCAATGATTCCCAAGGTGCAGGGGGGCTGCCAGAGTTTGTCTACATTATACTGTACATAAAAATAAATTAAGTTTGAAATAAATTACATTTAATCTATAGTTAAAAATTTGATTTAAAACAGTATTTAAAAGCAAAGAAAATCTTTGAGGGAAAAAAGTGCATATTAACACCACTGTACTAAATTTTGCAGACACAAAATTCATTTTGGTAGAGTGCTGCAACAACTTATTGAATTAATCAATTATAATTGATTATTAAAATAATGGGCAATTAATTTAGTAATTGATTAATTGTTATCTGAAATATACATAGTCTTTGAAACATGCCATGTGCTAAGAGTGGAGGCTTTAATACCAGGAAAGAGCAGTAAATTCACAGAAATGGTAAGAGATAATATACATTTTGTGTTATTGATAAAAAAATAAATAAAAAAAATAAAATAAAATAAAAATAAAAAAATAATCTTTGTTTATATGCTTTATCCAAAAATCTTAGGTGGCATACTGTTAGCATCATCTGGTTAAATTAAGTAAAAAAATCACACATTTACTCGTGCACTATCTGATTATTTATCACTTAATTGCAAAAACAGGTTAATCAATTATTTTGATAATCAATTAACCTGTTGATGATTTTTGCAAAATGTTCTTCTGTAAGTACCACATAATTAAATAATATTATTGTTTGTTAGTGTGTTACAAAGTAGTTACACTGTAGATTTATCTGAGAAAGGATGGTTTGAGTGAGAAGTGAAAGATAGGGAAAGGGAAAGGGAATGGTATTTATATAGCGCTTTACCTATGACACAAGTCACCAAAAGCGCTTTACACACAGTAGGGAAGGGGTATTTCATTCACTCCATACTCAGTGGTGGTAAGCTATGTTTTGTAGCCACAGTTTCCCCTGGGGTAGACTGACAGAAGCACAGCTGCACACATCTGCGCCAACGGACCCTCCAACCATCACCAACCACTCACTCACTCACATTCACACAGATTCACAGATAAACCTTCTTTAAACAGAAACAGTGGTCTCAGATACAACCTTCCTTCTGTCTACAACAGTCTCCTGAAACCCAATCAAAACAAACCAGTTTTACCCAGACCATTAACACCTGTAGGAGCTGACCAGGCCCAGGAGACTTAACCACTCTCACTCCAGCTGAGGACAAAGGACTCCTAACGACTCGAAACCACTCAGACACTTTCATCGTCTATTTAGTCTTCTGAACAAATATAATTTATTTTCATGTCTAAAATTCCTCCTTCCTAGGAGAATATAAACCAGCTCTTACCAGTTCAATTTGAGAATTGAGAAAGCCTCTTGGATAAGAGGTGAAACATCAACTTCAACTTTAAAAACCAACTCCAGACGACTGCTTTTTAAACCTTTGTTCTGTTCCAATTACCCTGGATGAGTGAGTCTTCACAGACATGTATCAAGTGTAGTGTAAAATAAAGTGTTACCAGATTTTTTTTCTTCAAATTATCAAAATATTTAAACAGACCCAAAAATTCCATTGAAAAAAATAATAATAATGATGCAACCAGCATTTCTTTTCATGCAAATGAAATTCCCCTTGTTCAAAAACACACATTTCCCCAAAATAATCCTCAGAAGCATACGCAAGTCCCCATGAACATTAATGACAAGAACAACTGCACCAATCAGACACTATCAAGTATTAATGTGTGTATTAAGAGACAGACTAAACCATGCTTATCGATCATAATCACTGTTCAAACTGCAACAACTTCCATCCATCAGCAGCTCCATCAGATTCCAATCAAAACCTCACTGTCATAAGGTGAATGAAGCCAGACCTGAGTCATAGGTATAAAGGTCACTGGTCCCTAATTACCTCCATGGCCCCCCTGACGAGATCTGAGCCCTCCCGCCGACCCTCAGGCTTCTCTGTCCATTCGGCACCAGTTAAAAAAAGAAGAGCACACTTTCGCATGTTTTACTGCTCACTCAAGGCTTTAGCCCAAGATAGCAATGCTAAAGAAATAACTGAGTGACTTAAATGTATGAATTAATCAGAGGATGTAGTTTGAATAATTACTGTGCATCAGTGCAAATACCACAGGCGGAATATCAGAGAGTTTTAATTGCTCTAATCCTGTGTGCTCACTGCTAATAGCTCTTAATGGAGTTTGAATCCTCTGTGGATTTGTATGACGCAATAATACTTTCACTGAGATGGTTGTTGTATTTAGATTGACACTGGTAAGCATTACAGGGGCTATAAATAGTAGAAGTTAAAAGAACAATCACACAAGTATTCATTTTAATACAACTGACTTCCATTTATTCCAGATAAAGGTGATGGGTGGATTGAGCCTGTTCCAGTGTTAGGTGCAGTGCTGACACTTCTAGCTGGGTTTCCAATCAAACATGAAGAGATTTTTTTTTTTTTTTTAAGTTTGCAAAAGAAAGAAAAAAACAAAACAATGTGAATTTGATGTGCTTTCATTGAGACGTTTGAGTGGAAAAACCTTGCAACAAACAAAAAGCATAGAAAATAGATCAGACAGGCCATTTTGGGGTTGTTTCTATTTACCAAAGTGGTTTGTAGTGGCACCAGAAAGCATACCAAATTGTCCTACTTTTGGCACTCTTCAAAAAGGGGGTCCTGCTTGGGGATTGCTTTGGACGGCTTACCAAAAGGTGGCGCTACACACTGCTGCCACTGATTGGATGTAAGAGAATCCTCACCTGGGCAAAAACAAGCCGAAGGACATGAATAAAAGAGAAAATGTTTTTTTTTTAATCAAACACATCTTGTCCTTGTGATAAACAGCCGTATTCCAAGAGAGGACGAGCTGAATGTTGTGCCGACTTTTTAAAAAACTAAAGCTTGAGTATATTAGCAACAGTTTCTGGTTTAGTGAAGTACGGCTCTTTGAGAATCATTTATTTATTTTATTTATTTCTTGAATTGCTCATGTCCACTTACATGGCATGAAGTACAAACAAGACAAACAACAGACAAAGCGGTGAACACTCGTTAGTACAAAGGAAGAACCCCCTTCAAAAAAGCACCAAACCCACTAAATTCTGTTTGATTTTTGCTTAGACATAGTTCAGACCGGATTAAACACTAACTCATGTCATTATATGGTCAGTGGTTAACCCTGTAGCACCCTCTGTTGCAAATATGGAGGATATAATTCAAAGGTCATGGCAAAAAAGTAGCAGTCTTTTTTTTTTTAAATGTATTAACTAATTCATGAATGCTGCTTACCAAAAATATTGACAAATTTTTGTTTTTACCCATCCCCGTTGACTAAAATTTAGCACGGATGATTTTTTTCCAACAAATATTTCTATGTCTGGGTTCTACGGGGTTAAAAAGTGTTAAAGTGGTGCAGAGAAGTGAATTGAATGCACAGAAAGCTGTACCAAACTGTCCTGTACCAACATGACCAATGCTGTACCATCCAGTGGAAAAATGCCTTTACAGTTAGTAGCAGGGTTAGGGTTAGGTCATTTTCGAAAATTGTTTTTTCATTTCCATCCAGAGAGACAAATTTCCACTCTCACTATGGCCAATTTACATTCACCATTTCATCTACACATGCATGTGTTTGGTTGGTGGAAAGAAGTGGAGAGAACCTAATGTAACAGGGGGAGGACATGCAGACTGCAAAAATCCTGAAATAGTTGGCCTGGCGATTGAAACTCATGATTTGCTTGCTGTGCTAACCAGAGGCGTAGCCACATGGGGGCCTGGGGTGGCCACGGCCACTGTTGGTCAGACCTTGGCCACCCCATCGGCCCCCCTGAGAGGTCCTGCACAACCGGCTACGCAGGTCCATAATAATGCTGGTGACTGATTGACGTTACATCTTTACGCAGCTGTTGTAAAACAAACGGTTTGACACAGAGGCTTGCAGCTAAATCCTCCTGACAGATAAGAGCTCAAGCTTTGTGTCAGTTTTTATTTCACGTTGATAGGTTAAGGAATCACAGAGATATGCACCGTTAAAGTTTGTAAAAGCATTTAGGCTTCATTAAAAGACACGCAGTTTATTACCTCTCTGCGAACAGCCGCAGTGTTTTTTTGTTTGTTTTTTTTTAGGTCCAGTGTCTCTTTTATTCAAAAAGCTATTACAAAAGAGATAATTATTTCCAATAACTTTGTTGTTCATTTTGATCAAAAGTAAGAGGAGAGATGGAGAAGAGCAGAGGAGAAACTACAGTTGGATGGGGACGCACTGTAAAGTTTTTGTATTAGTCCTATAATAATAATAATCTGCCATGTGCCACCACAATAAAATGACAGGACCCGGCTGGTCCCCCCAGTAAAAAAATCCTGGCTACGCCCCTGGTGCTAACCACTCTGCCAACATGGAACCTACAACTAATGTTCGCTCATTTGGTTCTGTGATAAAAAGCCTTAGTCATGCCCATTCCAAGCTAAAAATGTCAATGTCAAGGGGGAAAGATTTACTGAACCCAACGTTTTTGTTATGTTCAAACAATAATAATAATAGTACAAGTGCATTGGCCTTATATACCATATTTTCCAGACTATATATCGCTCCGGAGTATAAGTCGCATTGGTCAAAATGCGTCATAAAGAGGAAAAAAACATATAACATAACATGTCGCATCTGACTATAAGTCGCATTTATCTAGAAACTTATTTCACAAAATCCAAGACCAAGAACAGACATTTAATCTGGAAAGGCAAGTTATTCAACTACACAATAGCACACAGAACAACAGACTGAACAGGTGTCTGGTATGTTAACGTAACACATTAACAGTTATTCAGCTACACAACAACATAAAGAACAAACCTGGGAGGCTAAATAGGCTAAATGAACATAACAAGCCATCGAGTCCAACAACGTACGTTACCGGTAAGTAAGTTCTCCAAGCTCCCAGTCTCATTCTACATCACTGAATACTACTGACAGTAGTTGTCACAAGCCTAGAGTGCCCTCTTGCAGCTGTAGATGGTAATGTTTACACCTCAGTTCATGTTAAAATATATATATTTTGATATAAAAGTCAAACTATGAAAAAAGGTGTGACTTACTTTCTGGAAAATACGTTAGCACTTTTTCTAGGCACTCAATGTTGCTTTATAATTCAGTGCATTATTCATTCACTTCTCAGTCACACTCTGAAGTGGTGAGCTACTTCTGTAGCCACACCTGCCATGGGGCAGACTGAAAGAGACATGGCTGCCATTCTGCACCTACAGACTCTCCGACCACCACCAAACACACAATCATACTGACACAGGGGTCTCCTACCTGTAGCCCTCATCCACTTTACAAGTAGTTGAGTTGATCAGTCAAAATTGAGGAAACACTTTGGCAAAACAAAGTTTAAAGGTGTCAGCTCTGCAACTTACTGGGCACTGTTCAGGATGTACCCCACCTAAGGCCCATAGCTAGCCGTAGCAGGAATAAGCAGAAGATGACTGAATGAATAAATGTTACAAAACACTCTGCCATATTCATTTTGTAAAAGTAATTCAGCACTAACACATTCATATACTGGAAGCAAGATGGGTGAAGTGAATTGATCCGACAACCTTCTGGTTAGTGGGAGAATGGCTCTACCTACTGAGCTACTGCCTCCCTCAAAGACAGCAAAATGCCATTTGATTTGTGTAGCTGCGCTCTGTGAACTGCAGTGAGTCTTTGTAGTTCTCATCATCAAACTGCATGCTTTAGGTGTTCAGGAGAGTCTGGAAATAACCGCAGGTAGAGACGCAAACCTGTGAACTGTCTATGAACTTACAATATAAAACATGTATCAAGCACAAGGCTGACCACAATGGCTAAACACAGATACAGTAAAGAAGTCACATGTTCACCTTTTGAAAAGGAACTCAGAAAGTACAACCAGACAAGTGCAAAGTCGTGTCATACTGGTAATTCTTCCAATGTGCTCTTTATTTGGTTCAAAGTCCTATAAAAAAGTGCTTTTCGCATACATCTCTTAAACTGCTTGAAATCTGCTCAAAAGTACCAAATATTAATACGTTTCTAGATTTGAACCCTTTAAATGCCAGTTTCAGCAAAAAACATTTTAAAAAATGATAAAAAAATAACAATAAATAATAATAATAATAATAATAATAATTATAATAATAATAATGAGCATCAAAATTGATTTGACTGCATTTGTAGTTTTTATGTAGTGGCAGATACTTTCTTTCAAAATCTTATAGCAAAAACTATATTCCTATAAAATATAATGGGGCCATGTGATTATCAGGAGACTTGACATCCATTAAAACCACATTCACAGGCAAAAATCACCAAGTTTGTGGTGTCAGGATTAGATTTTGAAGAAAAATAGTGACATTTGAAATGTTTACTGTTTTTCACCAAATGCAACCTTTTTCCAATTGTAGGCCCTGGGTATCACATGGCTCTATAATATAATATGGCAACAATACAAGAATCCATACAAAATATAAAATATCCAATTCAAAATCCTGAAATGATTTAATGTTTGGTAGATTTCAAGTAGTTCAAGAGATTTATGCAAAAAAAATAAATAAATAAAATAAAATAAAATAAAAAATAATAATAATGATGTCTGATGGTTTATAGAGGTTTTTGAGCCTTACATTTTGTACACAAGCGTCACAAAAGGATTCAAAATTCACAAATATAAAAGACATGTAAAAAAAAAAAACAGCTCAAACATTTGGCTAAAAAGAACATTTTCTGCAAAACATCATTCCGTAAGATTTAACAAGGCCAAAATACCCCCCCCCCCAAAAAAAAAAAAAAAAAAAATTAAATAAATAAATAAATAAAAATAAATAAAATAAAAATGTACGCATGGGAGCATAAGGGTTAATGGAGCCGCTGTCTTCAAATTGTTCATATAAAATGCTGCCTAGTAATTTTCAACTGAATTTCCTTTTGTCGGAAATTGATGGCTAGATTGGCAGTTGGCAATTATTCTCAAGGCTTAGGGACGTACTGTACTGACAGACAACCATTCACTCTGTTACTGATTCACTATGGGTTACTTAGATGTACTCCACGCATAAGATGAGGTGGATTTATACTATAATCTGGCGCATGCAGAAGCAATGGAACCCACAATCTTCTCACAGTGAGATGGGAGCTCTAAGCCCTGTGTCGGTTCTCTCCAAGTCCAGCTTCCTCTCACCAGCCAAAGACATGCATGTATAAGTGAATCTGTCCCTTATAGTGTCTGAGTGTGAAGGTGGGTGGTTGTCTGTCAGTGCATATCTCTAACTGGCCATTGTCCAGGGTGCTTTAGGCCCAAGGCTGCTGGGATAGAGTCCAGTCCCTCCCCAAACCTTATTGGGAATAAGACCAGATGCTTGTCTTTGGATGGTGGCTAGAGAAGATTTGTGTTGCAATTAAGGAAACAGTAGGTAACTTTTTATGGTGCATACTAGTGTTGTAGCACCTGAGACCGGTCTTGAGACCATTTTTGTTTTTTATGGTCTTGGTCTCGTCTCAGTCTCGGCTGCAGCTTTGCTCGAGTCCAATTTTACTCAGCCTGGTCTCAGTCTCAGATGTTCCAGACATTTTATTTACTAAACATTATAAGAAAATGCTATTCTTCATAATTTTGGAGTAATTAGTTTTGCGCATAAGCGAAAACAGAGTCTGTTGCATTTTTTACATTTCCCCTTTATTTAGCATTAGTTCCCAGGGTTTGGTTTCAACCTGGTCTCAGTTTGCTTTGGTCTCGGTCTTGACTCGGTCTCAGTCCTTCAAAGTCTAGGTCTCAACATGGTCTCGAACCTTAAAAATCTCGGACTTGGTCTTGGTCTCTGTTCACTCTGGACTCAGACCTAAAAAGGTAATTTTTTAGAGTTAATGTGAAACAGGGGGCCAATGCCATAACCTGGGGCTCCTCTTTTTGAGTTAGTTTGCAAGTTGGCAAGTCAAAAATGAAAGCATTCATAATCCTTGTGCTTGGTAAAATGTCTGTGTTTTAAGGTTTTAGGAATACTGCATTGATTTTTACTTGGTGGACAAAATGATTGAGAAGTTGAGTGTCCCCATCGTTTCTTGCTTAATATGTAGGACCAGCACTGACTGTTGATTCTTTCTGAGTGTTCTGGCCTCCTCCCACCACCCAAAGACATACATTTATAGGTGACTTGACAAATCTAAATGTCCCATAGTAAATCATTAAGAGAGTAACTAGATGTCTGTCAGTATGAGCCCTGTGATGACCTGCCTAAGGCCCATAGTTGCTAGGATACACTCCTGCCCCTACGCTCCACTCACCTGCAACTGCTAATGAGAGTAAGCTGAAGAAAATGACTGAATGAATATGTGGTTCTGTAAAAAGTGGGTCACAATGACATGATGAGGGATAAAATTGTGTCCCACAGTCAGACCAGTTCAGCACTCCACTAAACCAATACCAACTGTGCACAGTGTCCCGGCACAAACAGGATATTGCCCAGAACTTGTCACAGCATCCAATCCTTCTCACATTCCCCATATTATTTTCCAGCCCTCACTCAGCCCTTTCTTCAGTCCGGGACAGATGTTATTTCCAGCGTCTCGGTTCCTCTCTGGAGTAAACCTGTGGAGGTGTCTAACGAGAGAGAAAAAGAGAGAGAGGGAGAGGTCAGGGAAACTGCTGCCCTCTCTCCCTGACCAGTCTGCTCTGGGGGGAAAACATGTCCCAATTAAAAGCAAGCATCAGTGCAACATGGCACCGGGACTTAATTATCTCACTTCACAAACCTGCATCTCAAGGCTGTTTCTGAATTAGCACAGCGCCAAACATATGACAGAAACAGGATTTGTAAATGTTAAAAGCTCATTTCATGCCACATTTCAAGGTAAATACAAAAATGCATGAATTTTTTGCCTTAAAAAGACTTTGGTGAAGGTTATTTAAAGGCCCAGTACCTGGGGTTTTAAGAATGCAAAAAAAATAAATAAAATAAAATAAAATAAATAAATAAATAAAGTCAAGAAAAAAGCTATCCACCTTTTTCTTATATGTTTGAGATTTATTACATTTAAAGTCAGATTTGCACAATTTTTTTCCCTCTGTTTTTTTCTTTATTTCTGCTATTTTGTGGGGCACAGCAAATTTTCAACTTTAGAATAAACTACATATAGTGTACATGTAGGACTGTCAGTTTTACAAAACGGGACATAAAGTTACCCTTTTCTGGGAGTAGATTTTTGACCTCTTTTTGTATTAAACCACCTTCTGGTATAAACACACAACACCTAATTTATGTGTGTATTTATAAATTGATTCTGCTTACTCTGTAGCACATACCCACAAGATGAGCTTGCAAGTACTGAGGCAAACACGTGCACTTGTGTTCACTATCAAGTATTCAACAGTTTTCCATTTATACTTAAGTTATATGATATGATAGAGCAATCAAATAACAGATAGCTACAAAAAATTGTAATTATTTAATATGTAGTTTGACTTACCATGGAGGAAAATCCATGTTCTTGTGAAGTACTGTATATTAAAAAAAGAAAAATGTAAAACCAAAAGGGTTAGGGGGGCACCCACTCAAGTAACACCCATATATCACCCCACTCCAAAAATCTTACACCTTTGCACTTGTTTGCTTAACTCCAGTTTTTTCTATCCCTCAAATTTGCTGTGTGTGAATCCTTTTCCTATCCAATACAAGTCTGGTGTTCCATCACTTAAGTTTCATTTCCATGGGCAGAAATATCACAGACGGTGTAACCAACCAGAGAAAAGAATGGCAGGATGCAAGCAGTGCTCTGCTGACCCTATCCAAAATATGTTTATGAGAAATTGCTGCCGGTTTTGCCATAAAACTAGCCCCAGACTATCACATTAAATGTATACAGGTCCATAGACCGAGCTCAAGCCTAGGGGTGGAATCAATGGATGTCATTCAAACTGCTTCCGCACAACAGAGCAATGGACAAGGTGAGCTTTTTTTTAGCTACCAGCGGAGCCAGCTAGTATATTAGACTTTTGCCATAGCCGGTCGGCAAAACAGCAAATACATCCTTCTTTAAGACAAATGATCTGAGTGCTTCTTTCTGCTCCACTTTCAAAGAAAAAAACAAATCTAACTCTTCCAAAATTGATGTCAAGGCCGATTCAAACGACCGCTGCTCGTTAGCCACAGCCATCGTAGTTGTTCTGCTATTGTCCTGTCGTCATCATGCTAAACCCCGCCTACTCGGCTCGCTACACACCCGCTACACAGATAGAGCGTTGTGATTGGTCCGACGAAGCCCTTCACGAAGCCAAGATTGGCCCCTATGGTGTGTTACTAGACCAACCCGCTAGGCACAACATATTTTCTGCCGCTAGGGTGCATCTAGAATTCTAGGCTAGCATAAAACACCAGTATAGGTTGAATTATTAGGAACTCTTGTCTTTTAGAACAAAAGTATTAGGGGCTGTCTGACCAGGTGAGATGCATGTGAGCAGTTGGGGCCAGCGCTGGAACTGGTATCTTTCCATTTTATTTTTTATTTATTTATGTTATTGAACATTAATTGACATAGCATTCTACAAAAAACATAAACACCATAATACTTAAGAGAAAAAACAGTAATGAAAACAGAGAAGAAAACAAATCATGCAGTAATTAGGAGATGCAGGTGTAAGGAGATGATTTATTGATATTCTAGTTCTGTCTTTCCAATTTAGAAGATTTTTTTTTTTTTTTTGCCAGGGTTATTGCTATCAGAAGGAATTGGTGTAGTTGCTGAGTTAGAGAGAGGGAGTATAAGTTGCCAAGTCACAATTTGGATTCTTACCATGTCATTCTACCACAGATCAAGTTAAGTTTTCTTTACCATAAATATGCATTGTTACTGGAACAAAGATTTTCATGCTGTACAGTATTTTTGGACCTGGCTGCTGCATTTGACTCTGTACCCCACCCAGCAATTATTCAGAAATTGGCATCTTATGGAATTCGTGGAAAACTATTTCGTTGGATTGTAAACTATTTAACTGACAGGCAACAAGCTGTTAAAGTCAATGAAGTTCTCTCTGGGATGCTTCCAGTCTGTCCAGGAGTGCCACAAGGAAGTATCCTGGCCCCCACATTGTTCATATTATTTATGAATGATCTCTCTAATTTGATTCCTGGCTCAATTCAATCTTCGGGGAAACCTGGCATTATTAATGAATGTCTTTTTTATGCTGATGATACTGCACTGTTTGTTGCATCTCAGCAGCTTCCTTTACTGACAGAGAAAGTTAATCATGATCTTTCTACCATTGCCAATGGGCTAAAACCTGGGGAATGCAGTTTAATCCAAGTAAAACAAAGGTCATTTTCCATTCTAAGGCACAACAACAAAATATTGATATTAGATTTATGGATCGTCCTATTGAAATGATTAAAGAACATTTACACCTAGGATTATGGATTACGAATGACCTCAAGTTTGACAAACAAGTAGACTCTGTTTGCAGAAAGGTGGCATCACAAATATTTTTGCTCCGTAGACTTTCTCTCTCTGTTACAGATCATAATCTGCTCTTAAGATTGTACAAATGTTATATTTTGCCACACTTCGAATATGCATCACCAGTCTGGGCTGCACTCAACATTACTCAAACAAATTGACTTGAAAAGCTACAGCGCCGTGCAATCAGGATTATATTAAATTATCCCTACACACAACAACTTCATGATGAGGACTACAACCTGTTGAAATGAACCCCACTAAAACATCGGAGGAATTTTGCACTGATGTGTTACGGATATAAACTGTTCCACGAAACATTACCTCAAGCTCTTTTAACTTTTTGTCCTGTTATTAAACAAAGTACTATTCAAATGAGGGGTACAACTCTTAGCCTGCCTGGCATCGCATATCCCACCAGCAGAACAATGGACCGCTCCCCCTTTCTCTTTTTAACCAAACTTTTAAATAATATTCCAGGATTGTGGGACTGTGCTACATTAGAGCACTTCAAGAACATGCTTTGGAACACAAACAGAAGACACATCTTTGAGTATTTGTTCTGATTGTCAATGCCTCCGGGCGCGACAATAATTCACTTAAGGTGTTTAAAAAAAAAAAAAAAGTAGACAAACGGGTAGGGGAGGGGGGATGCTGAGATTAAAGATCCCTGATAGCACCTCCATGACCTCCAAACAAAACTGTACGATCGGTGTGCAAAGCCAGAATGCATGATGATTGTCTAGTGTCTGATAAGCAGTGTGTGCACGTGTTGTTGTCTGTAAAACCCATTATACATTTTTTTATGTGTTGTGATACGGATTCTGTGGAGTGTTTTGTATTGAATAAGTTGCAGTTTTGTGTTGAATGACATACTGAAGGTGTTATTGCATACTGAAGACCAGTTGGTGGTTTGTGCCAAGTTCAGAAGTCCATTTGTCCATTGGGAGGGCAATGGTTATGTCGTGTTGTGAGAAAATTGCATATATCTGTGATAGAAGTTTCGGGGGTTTGAGTGATTTTAATTTGGAGACTAATGTTAAGGTTTTGACCTAGAAATTGTTTGTTGGTTGGTATCTTTCCAGTTGAAAGTGTCTATAATTCAAAGAGGAACCATTCCCCTTTGCTCTGAGCGTGTGATTGGTCAAAAAAAAAAAAAAAAAAAAAATCAATTCATGCTTTAGTTTCCCCTATTTTATGCATACCTATATCTTAACTATTGACAAAGACTAGCCACGTATCCAGTAAGAAAAAAGTAAACATCAATTTCTGGTTGACTGCTTTTCTTCTTAGAGTGTGAACATCTTCTGTTTGCTACCATGAGTTCTCCATGGGTCCAGGACATGCATGTAGGGTTGATGCTGAATCTAAAAGGGCCATAGTCAAAAGACATGAAGGTACCTGGGATATAGGCTCCAACCCCCTGTGAGACCTAGAAATTGAGTAGAGCTGAATGGATAACAGATACAAATTTATCACTGAGAAAATCTTCTTCATCAGTCTTTTAATTAGTTTCTGAAAGTTTCAGTAATGAGGAAGTTGATCATGTAATCCAAGATCAAGAAATCATAAAATTATTTTCTTCATGTGGGCTTAAGAAAAGATTTGAGTAAAAGTACATTTTTGCATATTACAATTTTATTTCCAACATTTCTAACATTTGGGTGTCTGACCATTTAAACCCAGTACAATACATTTTCCTCTCTTCTCCATTGTACCTCTCCAGTTCCTTTTATGCCTTGGCAGTTCTTGCTGATGCAGTGTGGCGTTGCTAATCTCCGCTCTGTTTGTGTCGGTATCTCCCTAAATTGGCCCCAGGTGAGAGGCTTTAGTGGAAGCTGCCAGCACGGGCCTCAGAAGGGCTCCAGCTCTTCCCTTATCCCTCTGCTGGCTCTGGATCAATAGATTAGAAGGCACGTGGGGCAATCCTCAGCCCAGTCAGAGGTGTAGCTCTGAGGGATTTCTGACCGACGAGCCCCTTAAAACCACGATCTTCTTCTCCACGCTCAGATATACCTCCAACTGACTCTTTCAGCCTCAGATTACCATTTTGTCCAACCATTTTCACACAATTTCTTTTGTCCCACTGGTGGATATTCAAAGATATTTACAGATTTCTCTATATATTTTATTTTTTAAAGTAACATGGGAAAATTCTTTTTTTTATTATAATATTGAGCACATATCTTCATGTTTTAATAAAAATGCATCCACATGTAGAGTTGGAAAAGTATTTAAAATCTGTACTCAAAGGGATTTTAGTCAAGTAGAAATAACAGTAACCAAGTACAAATTAGCTAAGAAACTTGTAATTGTACTACCATTGGGGTGACAGTAGCTCAGTAGGTAAAGCCATTCACCCACTAACCAGAAGGCTGGCGGTTCGAGCTCTGCTACTGGCATGGGATACTACCATTGTGTCCTTAGGTGAGACATTTCACCCACCTTGCCTATATAAATGTGTGTGTGATTGTGTGACTGGTGGTGGTCGGAAAGGCCATAGGTGCAAAATGGCTGCCACCTCTAAGTCAGTCTGCCCCAGGGCAGCTGTGGCTGTAGTAGTAGCTCACCACCACCGAGTGTGACTGAGGAGTAAATAAATAATGCAACTGTCCAGAAAAGTGTTATATACTGTAAGACCAATGCATTATTACTAACACTACAGCTACTACTACATGCTTAAAGCAAAGACCATTTGGTGTGGTGTTCTACCCACTGTGCTACCAAAACATTTTTTATTTTTTTGTTGTTGTTGGTTGTTTTGGTCTCTCTAGTCACAAATGTTAAAAAGAAAATAAATTGGTCTATCATAGTGGAGCTTTATATGATACATTTTAATGAGGTTTGAGGCTGTTGATATTTATAAATACATTCACAGCGTAGCCGTGTAGCACAACTGGTAGAGCTGTGGCACATATACAAAGAAACTACACCATGCATTAGGGTCATGAATTCAGGATTCAAGATTTTCGGTCGTCATGGGGGAGAGAGAGCGGCTTTCTTTGTTAATTGCACTATTCAAGAATGCAGAAAAAGGCCTAAAAATAGCTTCAAAAATTCAGAATGACAGCGTAAATTAGTTAGCACTGTCATTTAGTACAACACAGAACTCTGGTTTAAAGGGCTATATTATGTTTATATTTTTAAGCCAGTCTTGGTCACCTCTAGGACAGTAGCACATTTACAACCTCTTAAAACATTATGAAACTTAAAAAAAAAAGTTTCTAATAAGTAGTGAATGTTGCCGTCTTTTGAACACACTCAAAGAAAAAGAGCATTTCACTTCCTTAAAGTTTTTGTATCATGCCATTTTACTACAAACTGAAAAATAGCTGTGAGGAATCAGTGGAAACAGAGCTGTACACCTTTTTTTTATATATATAAATAAATGAGAGCGTGTGTGTTTTGAGGTATCAGAAATGCCATGCCAGAGACTACAGGATTACTCAAACAGGCATGAATGAAACAAAACACAACTCTAGGTATGTATAGCATTTTGTTGTAACTGCACCTGGGACAGTGGTAAAATCAGGTAGCTCTGCTTTGAGGCGCTGTGGACTTAATAGTATCTTTCCTGCGTGTAAACTCTGACAAAGTGACAAATACAATATATGCATATACACATTGAAGGTATGACCAATAAGGGTTTTTCTATGGCCAATGCTGATTTTTAAAATTCAAAGCAGCTGAAAAAGATTTTTTGAACCAATATGCAGGGCCAATTTTCTTAATTTTTTAAAAGAAATTAATTTAATACAGTCATTTACTAAGAACAGTTAAAGATTAGTTTTTTTTTTTTTTGAGAAAATCAATAAGGAGGTCTCAATAAAATATATATTTTTTTCAGGAACAAGCAAAATCTTTTTCATTGCCGTTTTTCAGGCTGAGATAAAACAATTTTGGATGTTTCCTATGAACTCCAGTGTAAGAGCCCAAACTGCTACAAGATGGTTGATGAAGCTGGGGTCCTTCAGTCACATGGTTGCTTGGACATGTGCCTGACCAAAAATCTGCCTTAAAGGGCAAAAATCAGCCGATGGCCAATTGTCTAAAAAAGGCAAAAATTGGCCTCTACACAGGGTCAGACAAAGCTCTATATGGAAACATACTGACTGTCTTAGCCTCAGATTACTCCTCCACATGGCCCTTCCTATAGGCAAACTAAGCAGCAGCATGGAGCCCCACAGACATTTGAGGGCCCCATTATTTGCTTATGCCAACTCAATCTGATTAATATTCTGATTATAATATGCTGTTTGTGATTGCCAGTCATTTTTGCTGAGGGTTTATTTGAAAGCGGGGTCCAGTGCAGTCTGTATATCTATTCCTGTTTACCTGGCCCTCACTTTCTGAGTTTACAAGTCAAAAATTACTCATCTCCTTAGAAAAATGGTCAGTCGGTGTTTTATTAAAAGTACATTAAAATGTTTTATAGTTAAATTTAAATGATCTTGAGGCTTGGCCCCCAACCCTGTCCTGCTTAGGGCCCCAAATGTACAGGACCGGCACTGCTCCTCCACTAGCATTTCACCAAACAACCTCGTCTCCATTTGTCTCCTCCTACTACCATCCTCTCCCATCCCAGTCTCTATTTATTTTCCCACAAAACCTCTCCATTTCCTTTAATATTCCATCTTGTCCTGGTTTGGTCCTCCCTCTGCGCCCCCCCCCCCATTTCATCTGCAGTGTGTAGCCAGTGCCCTTCGCCTGTTAGGACGCCTTTGGCATGCAGTCTGCGTCTGCCTACAACACACTGATGAGATTTTCCTCTCATGAGCAAAATCCAAGATGGAGGGAGAAAGAAAGCCCGGGATGGAACGGGCTCAGGTGACTGCAGGTATATCAGCCAGTGTTCGGTTAGTGCCATCTGAGGAAATGGGTCCAATTAACCTCACAGACTAATGGAAAATGCTGGGAACATTCAGCCTTGGGGTTGGTGCAGAGAAGCGATTTTTGATGGATTTCTTTCCTTTCTGATGAATTGAAAGAAGCAATAGAAGCTTACAGTTCAGAATGATGGTTATTATTAGGAGATGTGGCTTGTATAGGAATGGTTTGTGGGTAGAATTTTAAAATTGTCCTTTTTGAGTTATTATTGGTCATGTCTTTTTACAGTTGCTAGTATTGTTGGCTGTGAGGTCAAATGTTGCTCTACAATACTGTGCAAAAGTCAGATTTTTAAGAAAGGCTATGGACAAAAAAAAAGGTGTGTATAAAAATCAGGAGTTCAGGAGTAAATTCTCTTTCCATTGAGTCACTAAGCCCTAATATCTCACAATGGTTAAGAATCTTCTAAAACTAATCATTTGTTTGTTTGTTTGTTTGTTTTGTGAGTGAGTTTAACTAGTGTTTAAAAAAATCTAAACAAAATTTTTTTAAATGTTTAAAGTCATGAAGTGAGAGCCATACTTTGCCAAACCGGAAACCGCTGTCGCTAATGTTTGCTAGCTTTATTTTTTAGAAAAAGTCAGCACAACATTAGCTTGACCTCTCTTGGAATTTGGGTGTTTATTACAGAGACAAGTGCCCATTTGATTAAAAAAATTCTCCAAATTTTCTCTTTTATTTTTGTTCTTTGGATTTGTTTTTGCCTGAGCGAGGATTTTCTCTCGTCCAATCAGCTCAAAGCAGTGCAAACCTCTAACTGCTCCAGCCCGCTTTACTGTGCTAGACTCCGTACTGAAAGTGTGCCAAAAGTAAAATGTTCTTGGAATACTTTTTGGGAACACCTTGGAATGCTTTGGAAAGTGGAAACACCCCCAAATCGACCCATTCCGTCCAAGTGGAAAAACGCCTAAAGTGGTACATAATCCCCACAAACTTAAACTTTGCTTGTTTTATTTGCTGTTGCAGTTACAGTTTTCTTTACAGAGCTCTCCCTACATTTCGGAGTAAAACAGTATTGTAAAAACTCAAAAGTCCGAATCCTGCATGACCCCTTACTTGGCTCCTCATACCCATACAAAGGTTTCCTCTGCCTTTTGGCTGCTTTGCCAAAATCCACATCTAATAAATAAAAGTCATCACTGGCTTGTTGTTATAACTAATGGAGACGTACTGCCCAAAACTTCAGGGACAATGCTTCTCCCATTTTTGCAAGGCTGGTTTTTCATCAAAATACACCAGAGGGAAGTGCAGGAGGCTTTATTCACCCTGCAACAACTCATTTAGCCACCTCACTGACTCCAACACGGTTTAATTATGGTAAAAAGTTACATTGTCCCCATTTAAACACTTGTGGAAGATCTAAACAGTGATCGGGAGCCACACCGAAATTTATCATTTTGTCCTTGGCCCATTGCTGACCTTTCCTGAAATTGTCAAATAAAATGTGTGTATTTATGACTCTTAGGTACAGCATTTTTCACAACTCACTGTTGCACAGTGTAGAAGGCTACATTGTTTTTCTGTTTTTGACACTGACTAAAATCACTTCATGTTTACGCAATGCTGGACAAGTATAGAACCAAGACTGACTGCAAGTTTGAAAAGATTCTTGAGTGGGTAGAAGAGTAAGGGGCTCAATATTCAGTGCCCTAAATTCAGGTATAACATTATACTCACTGAGAGGTGAAGTGAATAACACAGATTATCTCTTTAGCTTGTCTACTGTTGGGATATATTAGCCTGCCAATGAACATTTTGGCCTTAAAGACAATGCAGGAGAAATGGGCAAGCTTAAGGTTATGTGTAAGTGTGCAGTTTTGAAGACACAAAGTTGCAATAATACTATTTCAAACTGATCAAGTGCCCCAGGACTGCAGCTGGACATATCTGAAGCCATGTATTTAGTATGAAGATATTTCTGTGCAAAAGAATGTAGGCTTCTTCACACAGAAGAATGCAGCTGTAAAAGAGCACCAGTGGAAGTCGTGCAGAGTGGAGTTTTTGTTTACCACTGGTTTGTGCGCCCCAGATTTGGTGTGACAGGCCATTTACCAAACACTGCTTAACTGTGCCTTGGTAATGGGAGTGGGTGGTCCTTTCAGCCTTGTTATTAAATTTCAGCACATAAACATAAGAGATTTCAGCTAAACTTAGAGTCTATGGTTAATGGCTATATTTCCAAATACTGTAAATCCTAACTTGGCCTCAAGATACTAATCAATGACATCAAACTGAAGGGTGTACTACGAAGCCAATTGGACATAGCCAGGCTTTATTTGAGTGGGCTAGCTTCTCAAAGCCTGAACTCAGAGATAACAAATTTCACAAAGGTGGTTATTAGCAGACTTTGTGAAGCCAGGGGTTCAGTGGCAGAGCCAGAAAACTTTTATTAAGTTTTATTAAGTAAGCCTGGGCCCACACTTCACAGAGGGGTGGCACAGACATGATCTAGATGGTGTTTTGCAGATGGAAATTGTGTACAAATACACCATAAAGGTTAAACTATTTAAAGCACATAATGCTCTAATATTACACTGTTAACAACAGCACAATCATTAAAGCAAACTCAACCCAACAACAACAACATTTTTTGTTTGTGCTTTTACACTGTAATAATAGAGCTAAGATATTGAAAAACATGTTGCACAGAGCTGCAGTGCTGCACTTTGCATTGAATGTTACTGCACGTCTTATTTCAGAGTGCTGTTTATATCAGATCTCCATGAATATGAGGCCAGTTGCCATCAAACAAACACTGACTTGAAGCCTGACAGGTTAGAACACATTTATTGAACAAAACTTTCCACTTTGCCCATAATTTCTTGTTAGCTATTGTATTTAATGAGGTGCCTGTCAGCTATTTATATCACTGAATGAAAACTCCTGCACTCTTCTGGGTTGTTAGAGTAATTGTCTGTGCACTACTTAGTACAGCTTTGTTTGCCGTTCATTTACTCTGTGGCATTATATTCTACATTTTTCATGGATTTAGTCCACTTGTGGCTATTCAGATGAACTGTCTCTGTGACGTTGGTTGGAGAAGAGAGTTCAAACAGTTTTGTAGTAAAGGGTCCAGGTTTGGACCTCGTTTAGTTCTGTTTTAACCTTGTTTAATAACGCATTTCTGAGCTTTAATATATATTTTATCCTTTGGTTTATGGTTAGTTATGATTTAGGTTCACATTACTTCAGTAAAGATGGTGCTTTTCGGATGTGGTACAAGGTGTGCATAGTCACTGATCTAGATGTCGTAATAAAACCTAGTTTTTTTCATATTATTCCTATTGCACTACACTTTTCTCTTAAATACAAGTAAGAAATCATATTCTTTCTGAGTATGTCTTGCTCTTTTTCAGCAGAATCATGTCCTGGATTACAAATAACATTCAGATGCTCTTTTGCTTCCATGTAACAACATCTTCAATTTATACGTGGCTTTGCTAAAATGTGAATTCCAAACTGATTATGTGTTGAAGCAAAGCAGTGATTTCCAGTGAGCCCATTTGTTTGTCTGATTTATTCATACACAGGTAGGCCGCGGCTCACATTAGCTGCAGAGTGCTAGTTCCTGTAAAGGCTTCTCTGGGGACACACACCTTTTTTTTTTTTTTTTTTTTCTTGGTGTGGTGACAGTCGGCTGCAGAACGGAGGTGGCTAACTGGCGGCAGGATTCCCGTGCCGAAGTAAACATAGGACATCCTGTTACATGTTTAATAGGAAGGAAATCAAATGAATTATTAATGGTGGCATCTTCTTTATTTCATGTTCGGGGGTTCAGGTTGGCGGGATGAACTTTCTGAAAACCCGTGCTATTTTTAAACCCCCGTGAATGTTGCATAAAGTGGTGCTCTTGTCGGAGATGCTCGTACCGCTGTGACATTTGTGATGAGGCGTGTTCAGAGGAGACTGAAATCACAGAATGGTTCTTACAAAGGTGGTTTTGACTCGCTTTTGGAGGTAGAAGAGGAAAATCTGAACAAGAAAAAAATGCGCACTCATGTAAAAAAAAATGTAAATATAAAATGCCACTGATGCAACATGAAGTAATTGTGGTTATGAATGTACTGTATTAGAAGTTACTAAGAATTAATATATGGGTTATGGTATTATTACAAAAAGATTACCAACATTTATTTGTAGGGATTTTTTTTTTTCCCTGTGCTATGTAAGATATAAAAAAAACAGCTCCCATTAAAACCATTTAAAATGGCTTGTAACTTTTTAATACTACAAAAAAAAAAAAAAAAAAAAAAAAAATCTTTAACATACCCAAGGCTAAAATAACCCTAGGGAAATCCACTTTGCATTGAGAATATTGAAAATATTTCATTTTTTTGCATATGTTTTTCACAAAAATAAATAAATAAATAAATAAAAATAAAAATAAATGCTATTACATACAGTGGCATAAAAAATATTAAAATTCTGCAAATAAATAATTTGTATTTATGGTCAGAGCAGAAGTTCATTAAAAGATTTATGAAAAAAAAAGGAAAAAAATATGAATGTATACATTTTTAATGATGTTTTGTTGACGCGGACACATCTGTCACTTTACAGAAGGATTATAATAAATTTAGTTAGATAGTGTAAAAATATTAAATTGTGTTTAGAATATCAAAATTAGTGATAAAATAGACACCTGAGACAAATTTCATAGAAAAGGTTAGAACCAATGCAAAGTTATCAAAAAATGTAATTTGAAAAAGACACTTTTGTGAAGGAGAAGGATGCTGGAAAGAGTGTTCATATCACCATCCATCAAAGTGACAAACATAAATATACAAGGATTTCATTTTCCCAAAACGATATGTTTGAATAAAGATAGCCACCTTACTTCAAGACTCAAACAAATCAGCGTTGAGACGATAAATAAATAAATAAAAGTACATTTCCTGACGGGGCACATAAAATACATTTGTCACCAAAAACACATCCATCTTCTGCTTATCTGGGGCCACTTCACCAGGTACGGCAGTCTAAGTAAAGCTGCCCAGACTTCCCTCTCCCTAGACACTTAATCTTACAGTTACTCTCAAGAAATACCACTGCCAACCAAGAGACTTAACTCCAGATTGTTGTGGTCAATAGAGGGTTCTTAACCTGGTGGGACATGATAATAATAATAATAATAATAATAATAATAATAATAATAATAATAATAATAATAATAATAATAATAATTAAATTTATATTGCTCAAAGTCACTTTTACATGACTCCATTATTCATTATTCATTCACTATTCAGTCACCCTCAGTGGTGGTGAGCGACCACAGCTGTCCTGGGGCAAACTGACGGAGACGTGGCAGCCATTCTGCGCATACAGCCTCTCTGATCACCACCAAACACCCAATCACAGTAACACATTCATATAGGCAAGGTGGGTGAAGTGTCTTGCCCAAGGACACAACAACAACAATATGAACTGGGGAGAACCTCCAACATTTTGATTAAAGGACAATCACTCTACCACCTGACACATGCCATGGCAAGTATCCTAAAGGCTTTACAGACAGATGCCCAAGCCTGGAATTCTACTCTTGGTGGAGCAGTGGCTCTACTCTAAGCTCCTAAGTGACCGAGCTGCACATTCTGTCTCTAGGGGACCAGCCAGGCAACTTGTAGTGAGAACTTAGTTTAGCTTCTAGTCCCCAATTTGGTTCTTTAAGTCATGGCCCATAGCATTTACCAAACTGAGAGCTTTGCTTTATGGCTTTTTCTTTTATCACCACTGGCCACTTCAGCAACAGCATTATACATATATACTTTGTGTCTTCTTATAGATATTTATATTTTTAATTATTTCTATTCTGACCAAAAAAAATAGGTAGATGTTTTATGACCAATTTTTTATCATGTAACACAAAAACAAACAAACAAACAAAAAATTACAGATTTTAGCAATACAAATTTGACACAGACACATCACAGTAGGAACATTCATATAATACAGATTTAAAGCAGGATTTAGTTTTTTGTATTTTTGATTTGTAAATGTGAAATTTTCCAAATATAACATTTGTGACTTTATTCATTAAATTATCCTTTTTTGGTCATACTTTTTAAAAGAATTTTGGACACCTTTGTATTAGTATTTCATGTTTTATAACTTAAAATAATGCACGTATATGTGGTAAAACGTCTTTTTATGGGGAGCTGTTACTTTGACTTTGCAGAGAACTCTTGGATTAGGTCCTGCCAGCAACTGTGGGGAATGAACAGAGCATAATTAGCATGGCTGTTAGCAGCGTGATGCTAACAGATAGTTAATTGAGCTGACTGCTTTGTAGAGAGGAATAGCTGATTTAGCAGGGGACCTTAAGACAGGAATTCGTCTTTAAACTGAGGGGGGCATGTTGTTATGTGTTACTGGCCTGAACAGTGAGGACGTTGCGAATTACTAGGTGTGTTATTTATTTATTTATTTTTTTATAATCAAAGCTTTTCATGAAGCTTGTTGCCCAAGGGTCTCAAACCTGCTAATAAATTGGATATGAACCTTGCTACCTTAGTTAGCTTCTGTTAGCACTCACTTTCACACTTTTTAAAGCTAAAAGCTAAAAGCTGTTTTTAAAATTGGGTTCTTGATCTAAAGTCATTTGCGATCTTTATTTAACCTGACATTTAATTACTTTTTATTGATTTCTTCCTTTTCCATGCTTTTTTCCCCCTAAAACTTATGACCTTAGCTTTTTAAATACTGCACAGAGCCAGGTCATGGTCAAGTACTAAAATATAGCTTGCGAATATTGATACACAGTAAATTTCCAAGAGTAAATTTTACTCTATTCTGAGTGTATATGGTTCTTATCCATACAGTGATAAAATGATTTTCTTTTTAGTGTTAAAAATTAGGTGAAAAATGAACACAGCACCATGACACAGGTTAACTATACCACACATGGACTGACGTCTTAAAGATGCTACAGAGTACATTTTAATTCTCTCACGCCAACATTTAATGTGCAATACCTGAAAAATTTTGTACTTCTTGATTGTCACTTTAGAGCAGTGGTTCCCAACCTTTTTCCCAAGTGACCCCCATTTTATCAGTTGATATATTAATGGCCCCACCCTTCACCTCCCTGACCCTAAAAAAAAAGTAACATAAATATTGCAGAAGTATTATTAATCTATTTTTTAACAATTTCTAAATACATTTTCTGTGACCATTGCAATGCATTAGCCAGTCTTCCTTGTGTTATCATTCAGCCTTGTGACCTACTGTGAAGCTTTGGCGACCTCTAGTGGGAGTCCCGAGCCCCAGGTTGGGAATTACTGCTCTAGTGAACATTGTTGCTGTCATACTACACTTTTCAGTAAAACAAGAAACAAAAAAATAAATTAAAACGAGAAGATTCTTGAAAGTAAAATATTGAAACATTCAACTGCATTGAAAACGTCATATATAACACAGCCCTGTCCACATCAGTCATGGTCTAACCATGACTCAGAGGAACAGTGGCACACATGACTTCAGCCACAACAAAAAATTTGCAGGCTAAAATAATAAATAGAAAGCTTTATTTCAGTGGCATCCAATGGTGAAACAGGAGACAGCAAAACAATGTCTTTATTATGTGATGA